>CM056202.1:51390164-51990164 GCA_029692085.1 Gymnothorax javanicus | reverse complement strand
TTCGGCAGATTGCTTAATGTTTTCACTGAGGATCTGGATATACTGGTCCTGCTTCATAATGCCATTCACTTTAACAAGGTTTTCGGGCCCATTTGCTGAAAAACAACCTCAGTGAAAGGAGTACTTCTTACAGCCTTCTGTCAACTTACTGTGTCATTTGAGCAAGAATAAATTTGAATTGTCAAAAAATTTCTAAAAAAAAACCCAAAATTTGGTAGGGGTATGATTAATTTTGGGCACGATTGTGTATATATATATGTGTGTGTGTGTGTGTGTGTGTGTATGTGTGAGTGTGTGTCCGGGGGGCAGGACTCACCTCTTCACACAGAGCTTCCAGGTGTAGCGCTTCTAGCTTCTGGGTCATTTCTTTCCTGCGGTTCCTGAACCAGCCATCAAAGTTCGGGCACTTTAGGAACTGTCTGCAATGGGACATGTAAACCAGGTTAATGGGTCCAAACAAGGTCGGGTAGCAGGAGCTATGCCATCATAACTCATCATTTTGGACACAATTTTTGTGTCCACAGGATCATAAACTGGATCGACAACACGACAAGAAAGTACTCATACTTATGTCATCGGAGTGTCAAGACATGCAAAAGTTCTGGGTCCTGGTACTGAATGAGGTGTCTAAACTGGTGGGAAAATGCTGCCCCTTAGACCACAAACTCCTTCTTTTGAGTGACAACTTCAGGCTCGAGATCTCAGAGAGAGAGAGAGTGTGTAAACTTTGGTTGGCTGGCATAATGGCAGCAAAAGAACAAGACAATATTTTCATCAATATCTCCCGCCACCATGGAATCCCATTTTCAAACCCAATCAAGGTCATGACAAGTAGCATACAAACACAGACAGAAGACAGAACGTACAGATGAGCTCCATTGCAATATCCCCCACTCTACTTTGTGTCGTGGCGGGGGAATAAAGAAACCCTAGTTTTACAGCAGTTTGCTCCCCATCAATCATCTTTAAAGCACTGGGTTACAAACTAACCTTGATGTGAAATACTTTGATTTGTCATCAGCAAGGGTTAATGATGCTAAAAAATACTGAACATGTGGAGGAATGCTGCAGAGGATGTTAAAACTCTGTTATTGACATGAATTTCAAGGGTCCTCACATCGCCTTTCTTGGTGTATTGTTCACTCCCTTACATCTTTCTTTTCCTTCTTTGAATAATTACAATTTTACTTTGTATGTATTTGAAGGTTTGCAGAGTAGGATTCCCTTAAAAAGCAAAGTATACACTCCAACAAAAATAATCTCCCTTAATCATCACTTGTGACCAGTTAGAAGTGTGTTGTGCTGTCTGTACCCACAGAAACCCAACAGCCTTTCAGTGTTTTCTTATTTTTCTTTGTACAGGATGTTTCTGGGCATCATTGGCAGTGAGTGTGTAGCTGTCAGCCAATAACTGTTGAAAAATGCGTAAGGGTGGGACACAGTGCTGCACTGGAGTATGGCACTTCTGGTGACGTCGAGATGGGGAGGAGGGACCAAATTTGAATGTTGTGTTTACAAACTGCAACTGAAAAATCCTGCTCAGTCATACACATAATACCCCGAGTCTGACTATTTTAATCAAACTGGGCACCATAACTTTTTCTTTAGGACCTGATCTCTTTGTGTTCTGTGCCCCTTTGAGGGAGAGTCAGTTGGTCATAAGGGGTAAGGGGTAAAATGTACTGCAATCTGTACCATTTTGCACACTCTTATCTACAGTATATCTTTCACCCCTTAAAAGGGAAATTTAAAAGATTTAAAAATAAAAAACATCTAATCACAAAAAGAAAAAAGTAAATAAGGTATTCATTCTCATCATAATAAACCTTTTTTCCGCTTATTACTGATACCTATAACAACAGGCTGAGGTTGGAACCCTGGCAGTGGGCATCTCTAGAGAACAAGACTGTACCTGTAGAGTCCAATCCAGTCTCCTTTGAGGCGTGAGGTGAGCTGCGGCCCCGCCTTCTCCAAGCTCTTCATGAACTCCTCCTGGCTGAAGGGCCTGAGCTGTGGAGGGCTCTGGAGGACACAGCACACAGAGAGAGGACACACTCACAGGAGGAAATCCCCCCAATCTTTATGTCAAACCATGAACCCTCACACATACTGTTGATAATGCATGAGGACTTGATGGCTCCATTAATAATCCCCTGATGGGCCATTCTCTCAACACCATGTCAAAAGACAGATTTTTGTAGGAAAGAGCCCAAAATTGTTTGCAACAATAATTTTCCAAAGCATTAAATCCATTAAAATAGTTGCTATATAAAGAAAAAAAAGGACTATTCAGCTCACGCTCAAACAGCAACACTAGGAATAACAATAATTCATCAGAGAACTGCACCCGCAGGACTCTATTCAAGTTTCAGTTAGAATCATATGCAAGTAAGAATTTATGTGAGCAATTCAAAAATATTCGCAAATGAAAAGACCATTATAATATCACTGGGTGGATTCTGTTCTTGCAGAGCATGTTTTTACCAAGCATTATCAATCACTGACCGAAAAAGCCCATTAAACTGACTATAATAACAATCTGGAGTTTTACTGCAGGATTTTAATTCGAATTTAGTACAAGATATTCACAAGTTGTCAACACTACTTCGATATGAATAATATCTAACAATTGCTTTGCATTTGAATGAATCCCAAACTCTAAGCAAGCGCAACTTTTTGAACCCTGCTTGAAGTTCTTGGCCCAATTTGAAAAGAAAAAGAAGCTTGTAAACAATGCTCCCAGTCAATTTGTGCTAAATACTGCATCAACCGGGATTACAAGGGTGGTAACTGTTCAGATGATTTTGTGGTGTGAAAAAATTGCTATCAAGCTTTTGTTGTTTAAAGGAACTCTCTATTACTGGGTACTTTGACACCAATTCCATAGTTCTGTACTTGTAAACTATGTCTGCGCCAAAAATTCTCATGAAAATACACACAGTAATAATTTTAGGCTTGTTTCCTGATGGCAGACCTTGATTTTCAGACAGTTTCTGCCCCACCCACAATTAGGTCCAAAATCCGCGGGATTGACCATAGACTGTATAAAATGATGGACGAAGCAACCGTGACGTCACCCATTGGTTTCAGCATACCATAAAGGAAGCCTCGATTTTGGCAATTTGCATTGCGCCATGTTGTCATTTTGAAACCGGATGTGATTTCTATTGGACGAGAGCGAGAATTAAGATCCGGGGAGGGACGTGAGAGGTGGATCTGACCGTATCGGACGAGGACCAGAGGATAGCCACGCCTCTAAAGCATATTCTGGCTTTATCCTTCATTCTAATCTACTAGGGACCATAATTTACAAAAATGAACATCATGATATACCGAAGGAGACTTGAAACTTGCTATAGCTACCATAAGATAATGTGAAAAATTATTATTTAAATGAAAAATCAGGTGGGAAAGTAGGGTCATTTTTTCATAGACTTCTATAGCATTGAACTTCTTTCTGCAACCACCGACGTCGCCATCTGCTGCCCATTAAATAGAATGCCATTTCACGGCACTTCCGCGTGGGCTTCTTTTTTCAGACCAGAGTGCTGCGTCCATCTTTTTATACAGTCTATGGGATTGACACATCAACCTGCTGACGTCATCTAAAGAACGAGACGAGCTCAGTCGAGCTCGTTTTTCTATACTGCCTATGGGACACGAACTGCAGAAGATTTATAAAATCGTTATTTTCTCGCGAAATTTCGGGAAATAGCGGAGCAAATGCCTACCAGATGCATTGTAGCAGGTTGTAGTAACGTATCCAAAGAAGGAGTCAGCCTTCACTGATTTCCAAAAGATGAAAAAAATAGGTAAAATTTGGGCGTCTCGGGTGAAACTGACTCGGACAAAATGGCAAGGACCAAGCGACAACAGTGATTTGTAGCGACCACTTCAACGATTCCGACTTCGAGGATGAAGGGTTTTGGTCTGAGTTCGCGATGAAAAAGATGAGAAAAATCAAGCCAGATGCTATCCCGAAAATCAAAAGTCCATTCGAGGAGAGAAGCACCGCAAAAAAGGGGAGAAAGCAGAGCAGACCGGGCACTGAAAAACGGAAGAAAATTAAGGTAGGCCACAAATGAACAATTATAACGCGTTGGCTACGCCAGCGCTTCAGCAGGGCTTTCGTTATAGACACTATAGAGCTTAATAGAGCGCTGGCTGCGGCTAGCACTTAGCAGGCTTTGGCTTGCATTGCACACGTTTACGCCTTCTCTCCAGCGCCTATTGCTGCTTTTACACCGACGCTTAAACGCGTGAATTGTGGTCTTTGCATTGACTTGAATGTAATCTGTCGTGCTAAAAAATTCGCTTTAGGCCCAGTGTGAAAAGCGCTTTTCCCATAGCTGTTGCTGCGCTGCCTAGTTGCATGCTGCCGCTGTGTCTTGACTCTTGTCTCGTGTTCTAATCTTTCTCTCTTTGTCAGATCATATGTGACCCCGGACCACAAAACCAGTCATATGGGTAAATTTTTTCACATGGAGATTCATGCATGTTCTGAAAGAGTACTAAAAATGCTTTCCAGCAATTTATAGTTTGTCAAGATCGGGTAAAAATTGACTGAGATATGGCATTTTGAAGATGGGAAACTTGGGCAATCGAAATTTACAGAAAACGGAGAAAATTGAGTTTAAAAATTGTCATATACACTCCTTAGCAACACATATTTGTAATAGAGAGAATTAAATGAAACTTGCACCATTCATTAAGCATACTATCACCTTTAAAAAGTGCAAGTACAAGTACAAAGTATTTTTCATAGTAGCCTTCGCATAGAAAGAAGCAAAGAAACCACGCATTGTTCTCTCCTCGTGTTCTTTAATCAATTTTCAGGTGAATGAAAGATGCAGTATTCAAAAAACACAGGCAGTCTCTCCTTTATGTACTTCTTCTTCGAGTTTACTGGCAGTTTAAAAAAACACTATAATTGAGTATAATTGATAGCAGAATTACATAGTATCAATACCATGTCGAATTTTTCTTCAGAAGACTGATTTTTCTTAACTACTAATTGGGATATCATTGGCTCACTGTAGCTGAAGTGGTTGCTATAGAGAACGATTTTTTCTGTAGCAAGAGAGAGTTTTTTGGAACTGCTGGATAGATACTATGGGCAAGGATATTGAGCAGTTTGCACATCAGGCTTAGCTGAGGAGTTTAATTCAGGCAACTCCTGAAAAACAGGGATTGGAGCGAACTCGGCTTGCTTGTCAATATTTAATAACTGAACCGGGGGTGCCATCTAGTGGAAGAATATTGGAACTGGGTGCACAAATTTGCAGCTCCATGTCCGCTGGAAGATACATCTGCACAAAGCGCTTAAGATAGCCTGCCGAGCACCGCTGTTCTTCTCGAACACACCACATCCAGATAATCCTTCAATGATGAATTACATTCATATTTTAATTTGGAACGAGTAACGAAGTGGCCAGTGTCAAAGTAACAAAGTAAAAGTATACTTTTTATCTTTTAAATGTAGTAGAATAAAAGTAGAAGTCCCAGTTTAAAAAAAAAAAAAAAAAAACCTATGTTTCTAGGGAAAGCCCGTCTTTGTTTACGCCAGGTGCGGTTTGTTCTGACGTCTCCTATTGGTTCACGTTTGAACCTACGTAGTCATCTTATAAATAATCAAATAGAGGGAATTCCCCGCTTTGCAATGATGCCAACAATGTTGGGGAATCCCCAACTGACGCCGCGCTGGAAGCGATTTTTGTCGGCGCATTTTTCATTGTTTTTGGGCTAATTACGCAAAGATTTTCGCCACCCACTTCTCCAAAATCAAGTTTGGAGGCACCTATGGTAGGATTTTTGCGAAATACTCTCTTGGAATGGTATCTTAAGTTATTTCTCTAACGTTTAATGCACAAATCGAAAAATCGATAATTGTAATGTAAAATGTATTAGACGGCTATAGCGCAAAATGGGCTCGTGCGACTTACGACTGGTTTTGTGATCCGGGGTCACATATTATTGTTTTATTCTAGCTTGACCAAATGCCGTACATAATCTAACGAGCTTGTTGGATGTCCGCATAATGAACGAAGTCAAATCGACATCAAAGTGTAGCAGGCAGTTTGGCAAACTCGCGAACAGCTGATCGACGAATTAGATGTTCATAATAGAAATCTGGGTCATACGCTTTAAAAACGCTGTACTTATGTTGTTATAAATGGAGAACCAAACACCTGGATAGTGCGTTTAGCAGTACCTTTTCGCAGACGGTGAACGCGAGTGAACCACGGCTCTCTAGCCCATTTAGCGTGTCTCTGATTGCCCGTTAAGAAAACCAGTGTAAGATTAAATAAAAAATACACATATTGCCAATTTTTCTTTTGATCATAATGTAAATCATATCAGATTTGAAGTTACTAAGCACTGGGGCGACAAAAACATGTAATGAAGTGATCAAAATGATATTTTTACATGCAGTTGTACATACCGGCTATGCAGCGAATTGGTCCTGAGTTCTTTAGATGACGTCACGCTAAGAAAGGGCGCATTGTCGATTGTAGCGATTAAAAAGGGGCGTTCCCAGGGCAAGTAGAAAGTTACTAATTACTCCAAAACGGTTTGATATTATGGGATATGACTGCCATGTTTTTTTTCTGGATGAAAAATTACATATAGAGAGCCTGTTCGTGAAATTTCGCCCCCTAGATGCTTTAGTTCCTTTAAGGACTGAATACATGCAAGAGAATAACTGAAAAAAAATGCTATCAAGCTTTTGTTGGTGAAGGACTGAATACGTGCAACAGAATAACTGCTAAAAACTGAACTGGTACATTGTAACAGATGGAAATATACTTCTCACCTTCCAAGGCGAAATGGTTTTCTGCAGCGGCATCAGGCTGGCCACATAGCGCTCCTGAGAACAGGCAGAATAAAGTGTGTGAGGACTCTTCTGAGTCAGACTGCTACCCCCCCCCACCCCAGTCCATTTCAAAGGTTGATCCTGAAGTGCACCCCTCTTACCAAGGGAATGATGAAGCTTTGAGTCAGCTCCAGGAAATAACGTCGCAAAATTGCATTCTGGGCTGCAGATGGCCGTTTCTGTTGGACACCCTGCGCAAGAGAGCAAAAATACATTCCACTCACAAACTCCAATCGTATAGCCAAGATGGCCGTAGTGCATGCTGGCATTTGGTACATTTCAACACTGAGCTACTTCGTGAAAGTCACTGGAACAGCACAAGAGTCCATTAACCTAATTTCATGAACTAAATGATTGTGAAAGGAAACCAGAAAAATTAATCAGAAGCTGCAGCCCTCAAAGGTCAGAATGTGAGATTGATGTTAATTTCTGAGGACTGTAGTTAACTAGATTTTGTCCTTTAGTGATTGCATATGCAACCCCGACTCTAAGACAGTTGGGACATCACAACTGAAAACACTAGTACAACACATTGCAACATAAATGGGAATTTAAAAGCTAACGGAAAATACGCCATGAGAGGACTGCAACAGAGTCCAAAAAAATTGCCACACTTGACCATTTACCACTGTGTAACACTGCAATGTCTTTAAATCACATTCATTTGGAAACTGAAGTTGCCAGTTGGTTAAGTCCAGTAAGCAGAATTCTCCCCCATTCCCCCATTACGCAGGTGTTCCGCAGCGCAACCGCACGGGACCTTCGTTGCTGGATGTTTTACATTATAGCACATCATGCAATCTTGATCAGAGACAGATCAGGACAGGAAGCAGGCCAAACCATCACCCACACTCTGCATTTGCACCCATGCTCTTGTCATCTGTGCAGAATATGACTAGGCATTTTGTTGGAATATGCAGGTGCGTCCTAGATGATGTCCTAATGGCAGCACATGTTGCTCTACAATTTGTACGTATCTTTTTGCATTAATGATACCCTCAAAAATGCGCAAGTCACCCATGCCAAGTGCACTGACAAAGCCTGATACCATGACAAACACTTGCTTTTGGACTGGACACTGATAGCGGCTTGGGTTTTCCTTGTCGTCTTTGTTCCAGTGAACACAGCACCTGTTTTTTCTCAAAACCACTTGAAATGTTAGTCAGATGACAAAATGTGTCCACTCTACTACTGTCCATGTTAAATAAAACTTAGCCCAGGGAAGGCAGCGCTTTTGGACAATGCTGATGTATGGCTTCGGCTTTGCATAGCAAAGCTTAAACTTCCATCAGTGGATTCATCAGCCAATGTTGAGTAACAAAGGTATTTCTGAGCCCATGTCGTGACATCTAATACAATTGACTAATGGTGCTTAAAAGAACCTAAAAATGAACATGGCCAAGTCTCAATTGACCCCAGTTGTTTTGGAGGAGGTTGCTATGGAATTTTGCTAGTATACTCAAAATTTGTTTATTGAATGAACAAACTTCACCCGTGCCTCAATTTGCGCAGAGAGGGTAAAAAAACAACAGAATTTTCATTTTTGGGTGAACCGTTTCTGAAAGACCAAAACATCAGAGGGATAGTAGATCAAGCGCATTGAGAAGTGGTTTTTGCCATGGCCAAACTCACCAAGATTCACTCTCATCTATTCTTTAATCCCTTACCTACCAGGAGTGAAATACCAATCAGGCCCCTGCTTCCAGAGGCAGTTTCTGCTTGTCAGCTACTTTCTATGGTGCCCTCACAAATAGCTCTGAACCGCAAAAACTACACACTAAACAACATTATGTTACAAAGAAAAGTTGGACACATATTTAGATTTGCATCTGATTGCTTTAATTGATAAAATTGTAAAGAGACCATAAAAAATCTTTTGTGACTCAGTGTACTTACATATTTAGGAAAATCTTCTGTTTGGCAACTCAGTGCTCAAAAATTATTTTATGTTTACATGCTCCGGCAAGAATCCTTCGAAGTCCAATGTGTCCAAGTTGCTGTGAAATTTATTTTCTGCAATTTTTATAACTAAAAATAGTAGGCAAAAATCTCAAAATTTTTGGGTGCAGCTACACCATGTGATTGTGCAAATGGGTCAATCCACCTCAATTCAACAAGTGGGTTCTGCTCGACCATCTCAGATTTGCTTCAAATTTTTACCAGATGAAGAACAACCATAATAACTAACTCATGCAAAATATTAGACTTATATATCAAATATATACAGAGAAAAAAAATTTGTGAACATGGTACCCCCCTCACCGTTTTTGGTGCATTTTGCGATCATCTTAAATCTACAGCAAAGTTCATACTGCATTATCTCAAGAAGTTTTCTAGGTAGAGTCATGAAATTTTCGGGGCAGAAAGCCTGCTATCTATAGATGTCATTTGTCTTATTTGAAGGGAATAGCTTTGGTTTTGACCATGGTGTGACATTGTGAAATTTGGAAAAAAAATTTAGCACTTTCACAAACTCCTATATTCACTGGCCCATCAAACACAAACTAAACATGGCAAGTGTCAAATAACTAGAGGTTCTTTTACATAAGTCTATATTGTTTTGATATTAACATAACTGGTTGTGTAGCATGCATATTTCTTGCATTTTTAAAAAAAATAAATCGCAAAATATTATTTTTCATTAAATTTCATCTCCAATTGCTCAGGTATGACAGGCTGTACCAATCAACAAAACATATTTCCTGGAAGGGCATCTTATATGCATACTGCATGTGAAATTTCAAGATGGTTCTAGGACTCCAACCAGGCAAAATTTTTTTTTTTTGAAAAATAGACATAAATCGCAATTTACGCCATCGCCAGTATAGGTTTGAACACTGTCACACATTTACCATAACTCAAAGAATTTTATTTATTTGAAAAACACAATCTAATGAATTAATCAACATTGTTTCCAACTATAAACAGACATGATGAAACCTTATTTAATGTTTTTCAGTTGTTCTGTGCAACGTTTTTGTGTTTCCTGTGGAACTGTGTATGATCTCCCAGTTGTTGTAACAGGTGAATCGATGATTTCAAGGACATGGCTCAGGGGGAACCCAGCAAACATCATCTTTTCTGGGCCAGAATAAGCTTTTGTTTGGACCATGTGGATGCATGAACGAAACTTGAACATCATTTTCCTCATGGTCAACGCTTTTGATATTGCCTATCCACCACTCTCGGGTCATACATGCAACTGATGTATTTTCCAGGTATCATGTCCTGTAACTTCAGAGTTGGTGTTGGATCAGAGAACACTTCCTGTGATTGCTTCATTCTTTCACCCGTTCCAAGACAGATCTGAATGATATCTCAGGAGTGGGTCTTATTTATACCTGATGATGATCTGATGATGTCAGCGAAATCTGACCTGGTCATGGTGGAGGCTGATCTAATATGCCAGCCAAGCATTTTCCAAGAAGTGTTGGGATTTCAGTGGGCTTATTCCCTGACATCACCAGCAAGCTGCCACATGTTTCTTGGACAGGACACTATCATGAGATCAGGAAATTGAGATATGTCATGGCATGTACATGTATGATGAAACAATAGCTGGGATAAAAATGGAAGTAGTGAAAATGCACAAATACATGTACTTCAAAAATATACTTTTCCTTGTTGGAGTCCTGGAACTATCTTGAGAGAGAACAAACTGAAAAACATTAAATAGGATTTTTCATATCTGTTCACTGTTGGAAGCAATTTTGATTCATCCATTAGATTGTGTTTTTCAAATAAATAAAATTCTTTTTGAGTTATGGTAAATGTGTGACAGTGTTTAAACCTATGCTGGCGATGACGTAAATTATGATAATATGTCTATTTTCAAAAAAAAATATTTTGCCTGGTTGGAGTCCTAGAACCATCTTGAAATTTCACATGCAGTATGCATATAAGATGCCCTTCCAGGAAATATGTTTTGTTGATTGGTACAGCCTGTCATACCTGAGCAATTGCAAGATGAAATTTAATGAAAAATAATATTTTATGATTTATTTTTTAAAAAATGCAAGAAATATGCATGCTACACAACCAGTTATGTTAATATCAAAACAATATAGACTTATGTAAAAGAACCTCTAGTTATTTGACACTTGCCATGTTTAGTTTGTGTTTGATGGGCCAGTGAATATAGGAGTTCGTGAAAGTGCTAAATTTTTTTCCAAATTTCACAATGTCACACCATGGTCAAAACCAAGGCTATTCCCTTCAAATAAGACAAATGACATCTATAGATAGCAGGCTTTCTGCCCTGAAAATTTCATGACTCTACCTAGAAAAACTTTTTGAGATAATGCAGTATGAACTTTGCTGTAGATTTAAGATTTATCGCAAAATGCACCGAAAAACGGTGAGGGGGGGTACCATGTTCACAAATTTTTTTTCTGTATATATTTGATATACAAGTCTAATATTTTGCATGAGTTAGTTATTATGGTTGTTCTTCATCTGGTAAAAATCTGAAGCAAATCTGAGATGGTCGAGCAGAAGATGTTCTCTAAATCTGTTGAATTGAGGTGGAATGACCCAAATGTAATAAGACTTGTTCTGATTGTCTGAAACAGGATAGCAGTCAATTGTAACTTAAAACAAATCTTTTGATCTGTCCAAACATAGCAACTGATAGAATGCCATATGGCACCCTTAGGAGGTAAAGGGTTAACCGTTACTTTATTGATCGCTTTACTTCGTAAAATGCCCCAATTCCTACCAATTTATCTTTAAGGAATGCTGTTCTCAAAGTGATGAATTATAATCATATGCATCTGTGAGTGAATTGGAGAGCCTTGACTTATCGTTGCTCTAGAGAAACTAGGCCATTTTTGGAGGTTCCTTTGAAACTAGGACACAATTCGCTCACTTGTTGAACACCTGCCAATTCAGCTCACCTAATTACTGCAACTCGTCACATCATTACTTCATTGTAATGGTATGAAAACTCCGACATGATCATTTGAGTATTTGCCTGAGCAAGCAGCGAGAGAAACGGGGAGAAGCAATAGGGATCTCATCCTCCTGGGACCTATAATTAGAGCCTACAATGGGACACTGGGGTGGAGAGGAGATGAAATTTTCCAAAGCAGCGTAGCTAATAGCAATTACCAGTGGTGTCGGGGAGCCAAGGATGAATATGCGCACTTTGCTGGTTTAAATACACCCCTTTACAGGGGTGGCACATAGTTGTTACAGACTTCAGCAAAATAAGTCATGTGATGGCAACGTGATGAGAGTTGGCTGCCTTAACTAGCTCTTGGGTTCATTTCATTTGTCTTAAATTCCCCCTGCCTCAACTTTTTTGGAGTCGGCTGCAGTCATCAGATTTGAAACAAATGTATCTATTCAATAAATAATTGAATTCACAAGTTAAATCATCAAATAATGCTTTGGCGTGTTTTTAATGTACAATCCCAAATCAGAAATCACAGTATTCGCAAAATTAAAATGAAAACTGACGGCAGTGATTTGTTTATCATCTTTGACCAGCATCACACTGAAAACAATGCAACAGCACATTATTTGTCGTTTCACCTCATGAATTCTCTTCATTTTTCAAAATAAACACATTTCAATTTTAATTGCAGTGTTTGAAATAAGCGGTTATCCGGTTGTCTAGACAATCTGAAATGGATCTGGACAACCTTAACAGCTCACGAGGTTGCCCGTTGGACAACCAAATATCCCCGCAGTTTTACTCATTTTAATTTGTAAAAATTTTATTTACTTCCTTCTGAAATGGACACGACCATTTTGGTCATATGTAAGGCCTACTGAGCGAAACTTTCACGCATCTCGTACGGGCAAGAACTTTTTTTTTTTTTTTTTTTAAGAAAGTATCGCGGCAAACAATGATGTAGAGAGAGACTGCGGAGCGCGCTTTAATTCAGGTTTGGGCGATCTAGTCAAGGAAAACCCGTGGGACGAGCGAGCCGGATGTAACCGTAAACTACCTAAGGGAATGTAGATTTGAAAATGTGACAATAAGCATCTTCCTCTGTGGTGAATTCTATGTGCTCGTAACATATTGTATGCATTATCAGAGTTCAATCAAAATTACTGCTGTGAGTGTGGCAGTTGGCTCCCTTCTAGCATGAAACTTCACAGTTCTTTGACACCGAGAGGTAAGTTATCTGAAATTGTACAGCCTGATATATAATTTCATGAGCATTAATTTATAATTGGTAATCTAACACCTAAGAAGCGGGAATCTTTAGATTGCGTTTTGGCTACGTTGTTTTCAAGTACATGCAGCCTATATATCTCTCACTCGTCCCAAGTCATGTCACATAGGTCAACTCTGTTGTTGCTAGTGATATAGCGAGCTAATGCCGAGTCTGATAAGAAAGGGACATGCAGTGTCATGAAGACCTGTCATTGCCTGAGATTGTGATGGAAGAAGGGGCTTAGAAAGAAAAAAGAAGTTAAAGAAATGGCACGCTAATGAATCGAGCTATTGAGTTGCAGGAGAGTGGTTTTGGTTCGGCCCAAACAGTAGTTTAGCTTGGCAGGAGAATTTATCGATTTTTATTTTATTGCATTGTTCTGAATATCACCAGTACGACATATTGAAGCATTATTTAGTGTTATTCAACTTAATATGAGTGTACGTGTGTATTTTTTATTAAATGCTAATGATAGTACACGGGACGACTAGAAATTCTTGCGGACAACCTGATTTGTTTACTAATTTTATTCCTTATTTCAAACACTGAATTGTTACAAAATATTTTATAAAAAGTCTGGACAGTTACGCATTTACCACTTTGTAATGCTGCCATTCCTTTGCATTACTCTTAGTAAACATCTAGGGACTAAAGAGGCCAAGTGATCAAGCATTTCAGGAGTGTATTTCGTACTATACTTCAAACAAACAACTCTTTAGGTGTGCAACAGAGCTAGGTTTTCGTGTTTGCATTTTCAATTTCTCTACTGGAGACCAGTCGAGTCTGCAGGCAGGCTAGTTCTGCTCCTCCTTCTTTCACAGTTAGGCCTTGTAATGCATGCAGAATGCGATTTTGCATTGTCTTGTTGAAATATGCATGAGTGTCCCTTGAAAAGCTGTCATATTCAAGTCAGGATATGCTGCTCTAAAATCTCAGTGTGTTCTCTTCAGCATTAATGATGCTTTCACCAGAGTGCAAGTTACCCTTTCCAAGGGCACTACCACAACCTCACATGACAGAACATGGTTTTTGGACTTATTGCCGATAACAATCTGGACGGTCCATTTCTCCCATCATCTGAAGCACAAGGCATCCATTTCTTGCATAAAAGATCAAAATTTTTGATTCCTCGGACTGCAATGCACATTTACATTGGGTGAAGGTGCATCGCTGATGGCAATCCTTCACCCATCTTTACTCCTGAAGGACTTCGCTTTTCCGGAATGTAGCTTTTATTCCAATCATGATTAAAATCACCTGATGACATCAAACGTTTCAAATCGCACCATTATTTCAATTTTCTACCTCATAGTTTGTCCTAAACAGCCCCTGTCCAAACTTCTTTTGGAATGCATACAGGCCCAAATGGCAGGAATGAATGTATGTTTACAGATAAAATGAAATTGACCAGACAAAACATTGAATATCTTGTCTTCATACAGTCTGCAATGCAGGTAAAAGTAAATATAGAAATCACTGCTTTCTATTTTTACGTGAATTTTCCATACCATCTCTTTGATGCTAGTCGGGGCTCTAGTAGAGGGTAAATGATCAATGCAAATCACTCCTTTTTACTCCTGGATAAGCGAAGCTTAGGAAGGAGTGCTGTGATGAAACTCGAGCGTCACTCGCTAATCAATCAATCAACCAATCAATCGATCAATCAACCAACCAACCAACCAACCAATCTGCTGTTGGCACGACCATGAGCGGAAAGATTCACAAACAGCTTATTCAGAAATTAACGATACCGTCACTTTTGATTTGATTTTATAAGCATTTTCCATCATAAGCAAACTTATTTGGAATCAAAGTCACACCGGGAATGTAGTTAGCCAAGTCTGAAACAGTTATTCATATATTTCAGGTAAAGACTGGATAAGAACACGTTCAAATGAGAATTAAAATTATTTCCCATATTTCCTTTTTTTTCAGGATTCTACAGAAGTTTGAGGAAGTTAAGAGCAGTTGCTGAGGGGAGTGTGTGAGTTTCTCACTTTCTGAAGCTGCTTGATGATGTCCTCATCTCGGTTCAGAAACGGTTTGTAGGCACTGTAAACACCTGCAACACCCAAAACGCCAACAATCAACCTGGTGACAGTCTCCAAACATCTTCAAACCTGGTTCAACAGTGACTGAAAGCATGTTCCGTGTCCTCATTCCACAAAACAAATAAACAAATAAATAAACAAACTCAGATATAGTTTGCAGTAAATAGCAACAGCCACTTAAGAGAAGACCCTTTTGTAATCCTGACAGGTGGTTTTATGTCATCCAGAAAGATCAGACATTAGTGTTCATGCCTCAGCTTGCCCAGCTCAAAAACTCAAGCCTCATCCGGCCCATTTATTTTGCAACGAACCCACATGTGTGAGTCTAATCATGGGAGAGCCATTACTAATTCTAAAAAAAAAACCTTAAAGTACACATTTGACATACAGATACAGCAAGAAAGTAACTACAAGAGCCTCCAGTACATGTGTCTGTAAGGACCTTACCAGGCTTAGAGTCCAAGGTCTTCAGATTTTTCAGTTTCTTAACCTTCATCTGTTTCGCCATTTCCCCTGCAGACATCAAACACAATTAATCACACAAACCAATTAAACAACACACCCTGCATGCCATGATTCTCACCATTTCCTGTTACCTGTAGATAAAAAAAGACCTGGAGGAAATCCAAAATGCTTTGTTGGAAACACTACAGTGATATGTTTGCTCACAATGCGAAAGTAATATGACCATAATAGGCAGGAGAAATGGGCCTCTACCATACCTGCTTGCTTCATGTCCCCAATGCGAATGATGTGTGGCCAGTGCTGCAGTGTTTTAGCAAAGAAGGGGTTTGTCACTCCCAGAATGACAGAGGGTCTGTGGAGAAACACACACATATGAATGTGCATGCAGGCAGATGCACACATAGATGTGCACATGCAGAGAATGCAAATACCAGCACAGAAAGAAATAAATCTTTCATGAGAAATCACAATATTATCGTACAAGATGCATACTGCATATTTACAGCACAAGATCGACTCAGTTAAAACACGTGAAAATGCTGCATTTCACAGAATCTTATTTTCCATCCACCCAGCAGACTGAGGGGTGATGTCACAAGGCTCCGGTTTCATCTTGACACCACAGTGTCAGGGCATGAGCTCGAGCGAAACCAGACACCGAGCAGGACCTCCTGACTTCAGCCAAACAAAAGACTGCTAACCTGGCCTTCATTAATCATGCATCAGGACATAAGGCCCGAGTTTCCTGTATGCAGCACAGCTCTTCAACCATAGACAACAGAGGTATAACGAAGACTACACCAGATCTACACACACAAACTTTTTTTCACGTTAACTAACTTTTCAAAATATTAGAGTCAGAAGTCAGACCAGGAGTGTCTGTTCTGTAATGGCCATTCACTTCAGATTCTAACAGGGAGTCCAGAAAACTAACAGCTAATTGAGTTGAAGTATAAATACCACACATACCAGCAGTGGGAAGCATCATAACCTCATTAGATTCTGAATAAACAACAGAACATTTCAATTTTCAGGTTAAACAGGGCTCTACATCATTGTATTGTTTCAATATCAAATGATTCTCATTGTGCAGTAACCTAAAAATATAACTGCAGCATCTTTGCCTGATGCCGACAGAGTAATTGCAGGCAGAGGGGGGGGAGACAGGCCATGCCTCGTGTGTGTGTGTGTGTGTGTGTGTGTGTGTGTGTGTGTGTGTGTGTGTGTGTGTGTGTGTGTGTGTGTGTGTGTGTGTGTGTGTGTGTGTGTGTGTGTGTGTGTGTGAGAACGCTGGTTATTTTGGTCCGATGGCTGTCGCTGGTCTCCCAGTGAGAGCAGCCTGTTCACAGCATGACCACAGAGGGTGTGTGTGAATGAGAGAGAAGGAGTGAGAGGGGAAGGGAGACAGAGAAGAAAGGGGGACAGGGAGAAAGAAAAAAGGCAGGGGAAGGGAGGGAGGGAGGGAGGTAAAGAGATCCCATCTTGGGCTGTAATAGTACGTTTGGGTGACGAGTAGGACAGCTTTCCTGAGTCACCTAATAGCTCGACGATGCATCTTCAGAGCTCTCCTCAGTTCACAAAGCCTCTCCGTAACCCTGCGGAGCTGAGGCAGTATTCTGAGGGAAAATTCTGATGAAACTGGGGAACTTTTCCCCACGGCACACCTTTGTAAGTGAATGTGTTTGAAGCTCACGCAACGCAGTGCATAAATATTTGAAAAACCGCAGTCCTAGGGAAGTTGTTTGCTTTTCTTTTCCCTCGACGCATTCGTTTACTCTACGGAAAACGTGGTTTTCAGTTCGTCAGCGATTCACGGTCGTGCACTGGCACACAAACGCAGAGCTCCATGACGGTTTGGACAGTACGGATCGGCAGGGCGGCAGATCCCCCTGAACACTGATCCAGGCTGACAGATACTCACGGGGCCTGAGTGCGGGTGGTGTACTCCTTAAACTCGCTGTCGTGGATGGTGAAGTAGGGCCGGAAATCGCTGCAGTATCGCAGCGGGGAAATGCAGCTGTGACAACACAAGAAAAAGAAAGATGGAGAAAGAGGGTTAAGGATGCGAAACACTGAGATATGAAAATATTTCAGAATTTAAATCCCAAATTCGAAACCATACCTACATATCATTTCAATCAAGGAAGTTGAGGAGATCAAAAAATGAATTTCAACATTTTTTTCAATATTTCAACCAATTACACTCAGCCAATTTTGACATGTTACACATCTTAAAGTGAAAAGTACCCAATTCTGCAGGAAAAAAAGAACTGAATTAACAACCACTCCGTGCACAAGAAATTTATTCCCTGAAAGTACAGTCCTTTTTTGGAGCAAATTTCCTCCCAAACTAAAATGCTTACTGTTCTTGAGCCACTTTGACTACAGGTATAATCATGGTTTCGCTTGAAAGCCGACACTCAGTAGGTTGCTCTCAAATAGTCAGCATTGATGAGAATATTACCTAAATTGAGGAATAAAACTGGAAATATAAGTTTTTGTCTGACAAAAAGTATTCTGTTTTCTTCTGCCCCTGCAGCGCAGTGACCATGCTTCATTAGCCTTGAAAAATAAAACAGCCACAGCCAGATGCCTAAACAACTGCAGGTTCAAATATTATGATATTGTATCCAAACCTGAACATTTTACTCATTTTTTTCCTGGTTATGTTTGTATGTGTTTCAACAAACAATTTTGGAGAGTCCAAATTTCCATGCCTTCGTAGTCATGGTCGCGTTCACTTTGACAAGTTTTAGAACTTCCTTGATTGCAAACAGGACTCCGCAAACAGGACAGACGGAAAACAACCATAAAATGAGGAGGGACTGAGCTAAAGATACCATATTTCTGTCATACATCTGTGATCATGTGACACTTGAGATTTGATTCCATTGCTGAGAAGTGACCAAGCTTGTGCTTTCCTGGGTTAAGGGGGGATGATTGGAGTGTGTGACAACTCTCACACAACCCCGCAAATATGCTATCCTACAGAGCAGTCATGCTGATATACACCTTCAAAGCCTACTGAGCATGGACTCATTTCCCTTTTGTATCATCTCATGAAGCTCATAAAATGAAAAAGAATGAGCTCAAATTTACTTTGTTGGCTCTCGAGTCAGAATAAAGACCATTAATTAATAGTGCTTAAATAAATTGTCCCAAATTACTTCCAGCTATCAGTTTCACAAATCAGTTTCAACACTTTGCGTATGGCATGAGCGCAGTCACAAAGGAATATTCCTATTCCAAGTGCTTGGCCAACTTCTGAACCAACAGTTTTGGTCGCTCCAATTTTGAACTGATTCTTTAAATCTGTCACAACAGCATCTTGACATATTATACAAACATTCCATACCATTACCTTCCTAATTCAAATGCAAATGTGCATTAAAAAGGAGTTGCCAGGAGAGACTGAACTGAGAAATGTACATCTCACACAGCGATGCATGGATGAGGTGACAGCACTGTGCAGTACCATCTCCTCCCCACTCACCTGACCAATGCCAGCACAGTGTCTGATGACTCTGCAGGCGAGGGTGCCATGACAACCAGTGCCTCCCCTAGCAACACCAGCTCCCACAACATCTGAATGTGAAAGAAGACTGGGCAAAAGCACCTAAAAAGGAAGGAGGTGCACTGAGAAACAAACTGTGAACCCTCTATCGACATACCCATGTACCGATGTACAGAACAGTCTGTAAATGTTTGGAGTGAAGCTTTGAAAACGGTCGCCATTTCTACATGGCTCAAACAATGTTAATGTAAATAAGCACAAAATAAAGCTGAAAATCTCTATATAAACCTTATACTGTAAACTGTTCACAAATCCATGGTGCTGGAGTAGCACCATAAGTGGAAAACAAAAAAAATCACTGCCCACATCCTATCAGACAGGACTCTACAAAACATAAACAAAACCGATATTAAAAACAATGACGGGGGCTAATAGACGGTGGAAGAACAACAACCGCAGCTCACATGCAAAATAACAGCACACTACTACTGTAGCATATTGTAGTATAGTACAATTGCGGCATCAGCGGCAGCTACCAGACAAACCACAGGGGCCATACTATAACTCTTTGAGCTGAATACCAAACAGCCCCTCCTGCAGTGACTGCTGGGGCCTATTTTCGAGCCATCACTCAAGTCCAGAGCGAGACGCACCAGACAGGCTGAGCCGCATGAAAGGAGAAGCAGGGATGAGCCCACTCCTGTCTCACAGGGGACTGAGCTGCTACTCTAGACTCCTCTACCTCTTTCATAATGCCAGTGAAGCTACACCCACTTCCCCAGCACTGCAGACACTGGCATACAGAAAGTGCCCACAGGCTGGCAGTGGTAAATTATACACTGAGGTACCAGACAATAGAAAAATTCATTGGGAGCAGCAAGTGGGGTAGGGTGCACAGTGCGGACAAGCATGTTTTGACACCGTCAAAGAGCTCATCTGTGGTACACGGAGGCAGCAGAACCAACAGTTTTTGTGCAAAAAGCCATCTCCCTTCAAGAGCCTTACTGCAATGGAAACCAGAGGAAGAGACTAGCGGACTGTAAACAATGCAGCCAACAAATATGATGGGAAAGGCTGCCGTCTGGGAAGCTAACTCGTCATCATGCTTATCACCACTAGAGGGCAATAGGGAGCTGTCAGATTTATAGATAAGCCAGTTCAGGGATTTACCAAAGTGCAACTGAAGGTCACTGCTGAAGGCACCACAGATATGCTGAAAACTAGATATATTTTAGTCAGTACAGCAGATTATAATCATTGGAAATTCAGCGCTTCTTGCAGAAACCAGGGGGCGAAATGCATGCGGCCTCCAAAGAAAGAAAATAAATGGACCATAAGGAGTAAAAAAACACAAACGCCAGTTCAGTGAAATGAACCTCAGGGGTCACACTGACCTGAAGAGGTCCACCTCGTGGATGGTGGGGAGGACAATGGACACCAAGGAATCATTCTGAAACAGAGGGATCCAGAAGGAGGGGAAACAAAATGGAGGACAATGTGCCATGTGTAAAGTTTTCCACAGAGAAAATGCAAAGGCTAATGCAGAAGAGTAACAGTGCTGATGCAGAGATAGGACTGTTGTACCTGGGTGGACTGCACCAGCTGCGACGTCCCTGGCTTGTCAGAACCCGTAGGAATCCTAACCTGTCAATCATGATAGAGAGCTTGCATAAAATATGCAACGGATATCCTGGACGGATGTGTTTTTTTTTTTTTTTTTTGTAACATGAGATGGAAACAATAATGTTTTCATTGGTTGAAAAGCAAAAAGGCAGTTACCTTCATTACCACGCCCATAATGGGAAGCGTCAGTATCTTGCCCGGGTGTGGGGTAGACCAGCGGTCAATGTCATTGCAAGCTGTGGCAAACACAAATAATACACAAATAATTGTAGAGGGGTAAACGTACCATGTAAAACTATAAGGGTCATGAGATTAGAGATTGTCCTTCTTTTCTATGGGCATGCCACCGCACTCAAAACCCCACCGAATTATGTCAGTCTGGAGTATAGACTGCATAAAAAGATGGACGCAGCACTCGGGTCTGGAAACTGATGCCAATGCGGAAATCTCCAAAATTTGCATTCTATTTAATGCCCAGGAGATGGCGACGTTGGTGGTTGCAGAAAGAAGTTCAATCCTATAGAAGTCTATGAGAAAATGGCCCTACTTTCCCACCTGATTTATTATTACCCCCGCCCCACCCGAAGGGTGAGGGCAAGGGGAATTGTTTTTGGTTCGGTTTGTTTCTGTGTGTTTGTTAGTTAACACTCTAGCAGCTAAAATAATGGCCAGATTCACCCCAAATTTGGTATAGGGATTGCCACTGACCAAGAATACATCCCTCCTGAATTTCGTACAAGTAGGTGAAAGTATGTGCGAGGGGCGGGGTTTGTTGTACCTGGCACCACTTGTTTCAATAATGATTTTCCACATAATTTTATGGTATCTATCGCAATCTTCAAGTCTCCTTCGATATATCATGATGTTCATTTTTGTAAATTATGGTCCCAAATAGACTAGAATAAAGGATAAAGCCAGAATATGCTTTAAGGGGCGTGGCTATCCTCTGGTCCTTGTCTGATACAGTCAGATCCACCCATAGATCCATCCCTCGCTCCTCCCTGGATATTCACTTCATGCTCTCGTCCAACAGGAATCACATTCGGTTTCAAAATGATAAAATGGCGCAATTCAAGGCTTCCTAAATGGTATGTTGAAACCAATGGGTGACGTCACGGTTGCTTCGTCCATCTTTTTATACAGTCTATGGTCTGGGGCATCTACCGTTGTGCTTGATGCAGTGTGTCCTCATTAAAACCTATGAAACTGAAAACCCAGACACTACAAAGTCACTGACAATGCTGTTATTTCACATGCAGTGAAAGACCTTTACAATGGGAAACTAGCAGCACAAGGCCCCACACCATGTTCTTATCTCCACACATTTTCCTAAACCAATTTCTTTTGAATTTTTTATTGCTTCTATAACTCTTCTGATAGCATCTTTCTTTTGGGCAGCCTCCACTTCTCCATCTGTATAAAGTACTTTGGGCTGCTTTCAGTATGAGAAGTTCCTCCATTAAGACTTCTTCTTCCATTGTTATTAATGATATGCAGCAAAAAGCACCCAAAACTGCATCAATAATACCAGCTTCCAGCAAGAACACAATACTGTCCAATGCAAAAGCTCTTCATGTGAGGCCAAATGAGAATTGCAGAGGGCTCTTCATCAATCTGTTAGGCTAGCACAGAGAGCCACCCTCAGAACTCAAATCTGGGCTATGTGCTTCATGGCTCTCCCACTTTGAGACACATTCCCCTGATCATATTAGTTTTTGAGAGCTACACACTTTTTAAGCGATTAGCTTTGGTGGAATATTTACTGCACCCACCAAAATCAAGCGAAAACATCACTTGAAAAAAAATCAGTGACAAAGAAACAATTCAGAAGCGTAGATGAGTTAAAAATGCTTTGTAACCTTCAGAACAGCGGTAATAAACCATAACACGCAATCAGTTGGAAACAAATCACCAAAAATTATAACTGGTCAAAAACTAAGACAAATTGTACGATTGGATAATATACATAATACAGTGTAAAACTGTGTACAGCATAGCTAATTACCCAAGATGTAATTGTTATGAATTAATTAATTACTTATGATGCCTTCGCTATGATTTTAAAGGACCTTGAACGTAAATCCATTGGACAGTGTTGCTGTACTTAAATATCATCAGTATCATCAAAAATGAGCATTTTATATGATCACTATTTATTATTTGTATATCTGCTCTGTACTTTGCTCCATTTTGCTTCTGAATGTTGTGTGTATTGTTTTTAATTTTGTGTTACAGACGTGTGTTGCTGCCTTTCTTGGCCAGGTCTCCCTTGTGAAAGAGGTCCTTGATCTCAATGGGCTAATTACCTGGTTAAATAAAGGTTAATAAATAATGAACATTTTTGCACAACTTTAGGGGGACAATGATTACAGTGGGCACTGCCATTTTAAATTAATGAACTGTTGAAGGAGAAGCAGCCTCAGCACACTGGTGTTCCACAACTTCACAGGGAAGTGCAGAGTGCGCAAGAAACAAAGGATACTTTATAGTAGCTGTAAAATGTTTTCATAATATTAGAATATCTTCCCAGTTTCCAGGACATATAGAAGACTATCGAGATACTTTTGTTAATCTTCTGGACCCTACCAGCCTCCAGACAGGGCTCCTGCTTCTCAAAGTACTCTGGAGCAATGAGCTTCAGGAGGGAGTGGAAGAAGGTGACATAGGGCAGCTTGCTGATCAGAACCAGTGACTGTGGAGGAGAACACACACGCGCGCGCACACACACACACACACACACACACACACACACACAAACACAATTGCATACAAACACACAAAAAATATTTTCATCTTTTTTATACAGATCTTCAGACAGTGCACTGCATTTAATAAAACTAATGCGGGCAAATATTTAATGGTGTAAAAATTGTATTTATTCTGTATTAAAAGTCTCATTCTAAAATCCAGAGATCTCAAACTGCCTCTAAATAAAGAGGATTAAATTCATTTGAGCCATCAACAATGCGCAGAACAGCATGGCAGCCATTTTGTCACCGAAACAATTTTGTGTGACGCATCAACCGCATCAATACTCTCACCAATCAGAGCAATGTTATTTATAATCCTGGTGAAAAGGCAGAAATTTACACTGCTTTCTCATTCTACATACAATCCGTGTTACATCATATTTTTAAACTACTTTAATTTAGCAAATGGCAGCTCTTAAGCCGCATGCACAACAGGGGCCAGACACATTTAGAGTAGTTCCCAGACTGGCAATTTTACAATGACGCATCACTGAACCACTAAATCCAAGTTATATTGCTAAAGTTTCTCAATTTACATCCCTGTACAGTGAGGAATTAAAGGCCTGACTGCAGTTCCAGATCTTATACATTAATCACAAAGCGGGCACATCAATGACCTGCTTACGACCGTGCAGGAGCAGACCAGGGGTCCTCCACTGATAACATGGCCAGCTAGATGACAGTACAGTACCTGTTCAATCACATGACCCACACAAGGCTCACGACAGGGGGCCTGCTCACCTTCTGGAAGTAGCCTCTCTTGAGGGACTTGTCCCTCACCTGTCTGAAGTAGACGTAACCGTAGTAATAACCCTGGTCCCTCTGGAAGAGAAGAAGAGAGAGCTGGCATTCAACAGTGAGCTCAAAGATCGTTATCAGCAGGAAATGCCTTCAAGGCTGGGCAGCTGCTTCAGGGGACCTCGGGTGAGTCCATGCACACTTCTTTATTGGCCTTCGTCAGTCCTACATTTTAGAAAGCATGTAAACAAGAGCATAGTGAATGAGTGCAGCACACCGTCCATCCCAGAGCACTGCCTGTAAGCTCCAGCTCAGAGCTGGGGGAGCAACTGGCACTGAATCACTACATGCAATCCACTGCGGCTCCTCCTTATCAGGAGCATGTGGAGGTCAGTGTGCAGAGACAGTAGTGAGGAATAACAAAAGACAATCACAGGCAGGAGCTACAGGCCACAGCACATCGATCGTGTGTTCCTGCCCTTCCCCGAGCGGCTCAGCGGTATGACAGGGAAGGTTGAGGTGTAAGAAGAAAGGAAGTTATGAATGAATACATGCATGAATGCTCTGCTAAACACATGAACACATGCATACACAGGGTAAAGCCTCTGCCTTATTTGTATTTTGTGAGTCTGTTGCTGATGGTAAAACAATTTTCTCTTTTCTGAGGGAATAAAGCCCATTATTCTCCACAGTATCACGCTTTCCTTGCCTGTACATTCATTACACATTCAGCATTTCTCACACAATAGTTCACAGCCAGTTCAGACTAACAGAAGCAACTCCCAAATGCGCTGTGCAACACACTGATTACAGACCGAAAAAATGCCAAAGGATTATTTTGTAATTTATAACCTACGCAAATTCTAACTCGACAGCAACACGATTTCGGACTTATGACCATCGTTAGACTCCAAAGGCAACAGAAACAACGGTCACCACTGTCTTCTAATTCCACAAATTTACTAAGATTACTAAAGCAAGGCAGTAAAGGCTCACTGAGTAAAGGCGCCACTTGTGGTATAAGGGTTACCTCCTTAAATGTCTGGTATTGCACTGTGCATGTGCATTCTAGCAGGGTTTACTGGTCACTCAGTCAGTCACACATGAACGCCTGCTCTCACAGGTTATACTCCTAAGGTCCGGTATAAAATAGAAAGAATTAAAATTTAAAGAAGTACGCATCTGCACACGTGTCACATGCTGGCGCTGATCACGTCACTGAGCCCATGACCCCTCTGGCAGACCACGGGACCAATTACAGCAGGATGGATAAAGGGTTAATCACCCATCACTTGGACCATGATAACTGATCTGCTCTGGCTCGTTATCGACCTCATCTGAGCGCGCTCACAGCCCTCCTTCCTGTCCCTGGGGGACAGACCAACATCATACACCTCCCTGCACTATACTAATGAAGCTAGCAGTGTCAGTCTGCTGCTGTCAATCATGCTGGTGGACCCGCCTCCTCAGGCCTGACTCCACCTCTCAGGAGCACCAGCGCTGTAGCAGCAGGTACCAGAAAGGCCAGGTCACTTAAGTGTCACTCCGCGGATGGACCATGCAAAATGCGGCAAGGGTGGGTCAGCCAAAATGAACAATTTTTGGTGGATATATGTGTCTGACCTAGCTTACTTAGAATGTGCAGTATGAGCGGTTTATCTCCAGTGATTACAGAATAATTGCTAGAAAAAGAATTTTGGCGTTCATTTAAGCACCATTTCACGGATTTCAATGAGCAAGAGAAAATTAAGTCTTGACAGAAAATGGTTCAACTTAGGACACTACATTTTGGTGGGTAGATTCCTTATAGGAAGGCCTTTGTTTCCCCTGAAAACCAATGAAAAATATTACCTAATGTGGGAGGTATAGGTGAGAATGTTACCCCTACCCCAAATCACTGATTTTGAGATTACCATGTTCTGAGCCCAATAACTTGCCTTCTGCAGGGAGTTGGGTTTTGGGACTCGTATGGGATTAGAACCATTACTTGAATTACTGGAAACAGAAAAAAAAAAAAAAAAAAAATTGAACGTTTACCGTTTGCGAGTGAGACCAGAATTTGTTGAACTAGTGTTATGGTGCTGCCCCCTATTGTCACTTCCTCAACCTACAGTATAAAGAACGGACTAGGGGGCTGCTGTTGTTCACGAGCTGCCATTTTGTTGTTGTTGCTGTTGTTCTGTAGCATACGACTGCACCAATCCAAGTTGATAGCCCCCTATTGGGTAACTGTGAAATTACAAAAAATAGCTAATAACAAGGTTTTTGAAAGCCTAGTGTGAAAATATGAAAACAGCTGGCAAAAATTTTCTTTTTGAATATAAAAGCATAGGCATCTACCCATTTCTTGGCAAAGATTCATTTATCAACACCTTACAGAAGGTAAGATATCGACCTCGAAATAGGGCATATAATTTTGCAGTGTCAAACTTAGTCCCTTTTGGGGGCCCTGGGCCAGCACTGCCAGAAGCATGAAAAAATGACTGATAGCAGGGAAAAAATCTTCAACATTCCACTTTCATTCTACAATAGGGAAAAGTCTGTTCTTTTTGTAGTTGCAGTGAAAAAAGTTGAAACATTATCAGTATATTTTGGGGGGAAATAGCTGCTCATAACAAGCAAAAAACAAAAATGGCCTCTTCTCCTACCCTACATGATCATTTGACGAATGGCTCTAACGGTCATCTCCATGCCCCAGTGCCAACCTATGGTCAATATACAGAACGGATCCACAGACCCCCCGCCTTGCCGCTGTTTGCAGATTTTGCATGGTGGACCCGTGGAGTGACTGTTAAAAATGCACTGACTCCACATTTCAGAACTTGGACAAGCCCCGTGGTCAAGATGCTGTTCCAGTTCTGATGGTGGCTGGGAGCTCCACAGGGTGACAAGTAATTTCGGACTGCAGAGTCCAGGGCACAAGATGGAGTCTGTCAGTTTGGGGTCCGTGGCTCACCCTTACTGCCGGTCTTCTACTGCCAATGATTTCAGAGTTATAAGATTAGAGGAGAAATGTTGATTTCAACAAAATTCATAAGAATCCCCATTGATTGATTTATACATGAATGTGACATGGCAACTAGAACATACCCGACATGCCAGAAAACACTGAATCAAAACACTGCTAAATCACATGCTGCTGAAAACTAGCCACGGGTGTTCTTCAGAACCTGAATTTGAGCTAAAGAGGGAATGGGAGTAAATTTTCCTTTGTAAAACTCATGTTCCCCAATCAGAACTACAACGGATATTAGTCAGACTATTAGTGTTCGTCTATGAAGTTTTAATTTATTTTTATATATATATATATATATATATAAAAAATATATATATATATATATATATATATATATATATATATATAGAGTGTTTTGCACTCGTAAATATCTCCCTTAGCAGCCGCTTTAAACAAGGCATGTCGGGTGCGAAATTTCTGAAATGTGTTCTAATTCGATGATTTTTTTCATTGGGCTAAAGACCGAGAGATTTGCTCTAACTGTGTGAGGAACATGACAATCAAGCTTTTGATATGCAAAATGCACCCAAAAAAATAAAAAATACTGATAAATTAAAAAAAAAAAAATCAAGCTGTTAAATATTGCCATGTCATGATTGGTCATCATAAGGCAGTTTTACTTCGTCAAACATGCTATGACTGGATTATCGACGGAAACGTTTTGTCGCCAAATGACAATCTTGTTTTAAATAAAACCCTAGAACTTGGAGTCTAAAAAAGAAATCTGTGACCAAACATCATGCCAAACAAGTTAAAAGTCAACACAAAGTGTTGCTTGCTACGCCTCTGCCGGCCATAGCCTCATGCACCATAAAAATTGATCATTGGTCCCTGAATACAGCTGACCTTATGTGACCTTAACAGTTGACCTGATAACCTCCAAAACCTCATCTACTCCCCCACCCACCCCCTGAGGGTAGTTATCATGTCTGATTTGATCAAAATGCATCCACTCTTCAGTAAATATTGCACACACAAGATATGTGGGAGGAATGGACAGACGGACAGATGGTCATACGGCTGGAAAACAGCATGCCTCCAGCCCACTGTGTGGGGCGAATGCATGAATAACCAAAACTGAAAAATCCGGACAGACATTTTATGGCAATCAACAATCTCAAGAGACCATTCAAAAGGCTGCAGGTGGCTGCACATGCCTTTTCAAAACAGTTAAATGAATCCATTCACTTCATATATCTGAGAAGCCCTGACCTTCAGACAGACAGGCGCGTCTCTGTCGAAGTGGTCCAGAAAGCAGCCCAGCGAGGGCTTCCGGCCTGACGCCTGCCGAAAGCGGAAGCAGAACTGCGTGTCCCCCAGGCAACCTGCGGAAAGGAAGAGGAAACAGGAAACACTTAGTATCCGTGTCCATGAGGTCACCCTCTCCACCCTCCAAATCCTAAAACCACGCTCCAGGATCTGAGCACGCGCACACAGGCAGGGGCGTTGTTTGGATACATAGCTGACATTTTTCTGTGTGATTCTATCAGCCAGAGGCAGAGCACACGAAGATGAGAAAACAAACTCGAGCCTTTTGTCCTCAATCTTTAGGAATCATCTTTCATCCGCAGTCCCAATCTGTTTTTAAGCAGGAAGTTTACAGCCTGTGAGCCCAATTCACCAGCTTTCCCTAGATTCATACCCCTGCAGCAAGGCCACGTGTGTTCAATCATAAAAGACCGAGGGGGGGAAAAAAAAAAAAAAAAAAGAAAGAAGAAATTCCACAAATTAAAATAAAAGGAAAGATTAAACAGAGTATGGAGATTATGATTCTACTTTGCCCACTGTTTTCAGAGATCCCCTAGAACAGTGTTTCCCAAACCTCTCCTGGCGTACCCCTTGTCCTGCATGCTGTAGATCTCTCCCTGCTCCAGCACAGGTGATTCAAATGATCAGGTCATAATTAACCCCAGAAGCTGCTTGATAATAAGCGAATCATTTGAATCACCTGGGCTGGAGCAGAGAGAGATCTAACGCATGCAGGACAAGGGGTACACCAGCAGAGGTTTAGGAAACACCGGCCTAGAAGATCAGAGGCTTCTCATTTCCTTCTTGCACTGACTTGTTGCTCCAGTGAGGAGAGCTAGTATAGTCGACACATATCCCAGCAGCCCTGCATGGAAACCCACACCTTCAGGATTCGACAGTGACGTAAACGAGCAGCTGGGCCAAGCTGGCAATTAAATTCCTAACACCTCAACATATGCAAATAGATGTATTAACCCCTTAAACTCTAACTTTTTACTTGAGTTTTCCTTGTCAAAGGGTTCAAAGTCAGTTAAAGCATTTTTTTCCCCAAATTGTAGGACAATTCACAAACATATTCTACATATGCTGGTTGCAGCATTTCATTGAAGCTACATCGCACCATTGTTCACGGAAATATTTCAACCCTGGATGACATGCTTTCATGGCAACAGCATTAGATCAAATGGAAAATATCTGGATCTTGTTCATCATTATAAACATATTTCCCAGAAATTCAGCAGGACAAATTTGGGATTGTTTGAAAACTTGGGGTATCCACTAGAGTTCAAAATATGCTTGGAGTTCCTCAGGTTTGAATACAACAGCTGCATTTTATGAACCCAGGTTTTATGGAGTAAAAATGTATGCCTACAAATGTATTTTTTATTTGCCAAATTTTCAAAAAAAAAAAAAAAAAAAAAAAAAAAAAAGTCCAAAAACCCCCGCAACAAGGCATTTTAAATACTACACCTACAGTTTGGATTAGGCAGGAGAATCTGAGGCTTCTCCATAGAGTGTACCCTAAGCTTAGAAAGTCACATTCACTAGGAGGAGCCTGAAGGATGACATCATCCAAAACTTAAGCCCTTCCTGAGGGGTGGCGCTTCTGTGCTCTGAACTATAGGTGTGTCGCTTCAACGACAAGCTGTACAGATGTCTGAATGAGACTTAGCACGCACATCTAGGGTGGAATCCCCAAGTCAGTTGTCAAGACGGAGAATTTTGACAATGCATGAAATAGGCCAATTGTCTGCCGTGGCAATGCTCTGTCATACTGACCAAATTAAAATGTCAAATATTTAGAGTATAAAAATATGCATTTTGGCTGCATGTCATAACATTTTATGACTTTTAGCCATTTAGAGTAGTTACCAAAATTAAAATGAAATGCTTTTTCAGAAATACCTTTTCTTTTTCCAAAAAGCAAACAGACCATTTGTTTGTCACTACTTAAAGATGGAAATGAGCTAGAAAAGTGGAGGATTGCTTATTAATTTTCAAGTCCTTTTGAGTTTGTTGTATGTTATCTGGTTAGATTGCACCGTAGGTTGTGCGGAAGAAATAATTTAGTATTATGCTAGGTAGGCCAATTGTTATCACCTGTATTCTCTAGACAGGATTCCATATCACCTAAATATTCCCCATTCAAATAAGGGTTTGGCTGACCCAAGCTCATCTGATCCAGTCTCAATATTATATCCACTACTTCCCAAAACAAAAATGTATCATGTTGCCATCAATTCTTCTCCCCAATTTTCTCATGTAATTTTCTGCAACAGCCTATTTCTGCCAAATTCCTCAATAACCCCATGACAAGTAGTCTGATAGCCGCACCAGTGATGGCTTCTCCTGGTAAAACATGGAATTCTGCTATCGTTTTTCAAAACTAGCATGTAGCCCCCTGTGGTGAAAGCTAACCCTTCACATGCAGGGCCACAATTCTACCACACTGATGACAGAGACCAGTTCTATAGAGACCCAAATAGCATTCCATCTGCATACAATCCAGGAGTTAAACCCAAGGGGAGAATCCAAGTGGCTGTCAATTAGCCAGAAACTCCCCATAGCCTTGGGCCTATTTCTAGTGCACAGAGCTGCCCAAACTCAGAGCCTGATTTTTACATCTTTAGCAGGTGCAAACCTCTAAGCAAAGTCAAAACAGAAACATCATGGAATTTGTTTTACACCAATCAATGACTTATTAGGTTTCTGTTCTCTTACAGATTTTTCACACATAAAAAATGCCTTCACAAATCCACAAGTCAATCCGTCAAATGCACTTGAGCAATGGAACAAAATTATTCCTCTACACGGAAGTCCCTGGACCAAGTTTGAAAACCTCAGCTGAACTGCGGTCTCCCGAGAAGCCTCTATCCAGTGAAGTCTTCCATCAGAGATTGCCAGAGCTCATGAGTACTTTCATCCATACACGCAATTTAAAATAAAAAGATAGCCACAAGAGGGAATTCTAGAGCTAAGGCCCTCACAGAAACAAACAGTCAGAAATTGAAAGGTTTGATCTGGTCCTGTTCCAAAGTGGACTGGACATACAGTAGGGGAAGTAAGTATTGAACGTGTCAACATTTTCCTTGGTAAATATATTTCTAATGGGGCTATTGACATGAAATTTTCACCAGATGTCCGTAACAACCCATGTAATCCACACATACAAAGAAATCAAAGCAAATAAGTACATAAATTAAGTTACGTGTTATAAAGTGGAATGACACAGGGAATCAGTACTGAACACATTAATAAAAGGAGGGGCATTGAGGTATGGAAAGCCAAGAAACCAGCTGAAATCTGTCAGTATTTAGAAAGCAATCCTGCCCCCCATCAGAGCAAATTAATATCAGCTGATTTAGTCCTAATTGATGGCCTATAAAAAGGTTTCTCATTTCCAAGGTGTCACACAAGAGGCATCTCATGATGGGTAAAAGCAAAGAGCTCTCTCAAGACCTTTGCAACCTTATTGTTGAAAAATATACTGATGCCATTGGTTACAGATGTATTTCTAAACTGCTGAATGTTCCAGTGAGCACCGTTGGGGCCATAATCCGGAAGTAGAAAGAACATCATTTCACCATAAACCAGCCAGGACCAGGTGCTCCTTGCAAAATTTCTGACAGAGGAGTCAAAATAATCAGAAGAGTTATCCAAGAGCCAAGGACCACTTCGCGGAGAGTTTCAGAAACACCTGGAATTAGGAGGTACAGTTGTTTCAAAGAAAGCAAAAAATAAATGCACTCAACCGCCAAGGCCTGTATGCACCCTCACCAAAGGAAAAGCATGTTGAAGCTCGTTTAAAGTTTGCTGCACGACATTTGGACAAGCCTATGAAATACTGGCAGAATACAGTCTGGTCAGATGAGATCAAAATTGAACTCTTTGAATGTCACAGCACGCACAATATTAGGAGGTCAAACGGCACTGCACACCACCCCCAAAACACCATACCAACAGCAAAGTTTGGAAGTGGGAACGTCATGGTGTGGGGCTGTATTTCAGCATATGATACTGGCAGACTTCATATAATTGAAGGACAGATGAATGGAGAAATGTACCAAGACATTCTTAAAAAGAATCTGCTGCCATCTATCAGGATGCTGAAAATGAAACGAGGGTGATCCCAAACACACAGCAAAGGAAACTCTCAATTCGTTTCAGAGAAGGAAAATAAAGCTGCCTGAATGGCCCAGTCAATCACCCGACTTGAATCCAACTGAAAATGTATGGAAAGAACTGAAAATCAGAGTTCAAGCTGCCGGGTTAGCTCACTTGGTTAAGGCACGCATTTGCGGAGCACTAGTCACAACAACGGCGCGGATTCGAGCCCCGGTCGAATCAACCAGCAGTGGTCGGCAGCTTTTTCAGAACAGCACATGATTGGCTAAAGCACTGTAGGGATGCAGATTGGGAAGGGACTGCTGGGAAGGGAAATTGAAAATGATTGCCTTGTTTGTTGCTCAAGCGCCTTCTGTTGGCCAGCCGGGCACTCATCAGTGAGATTCTAAGCTTGCTCATGTTCGGGCATCCTCCGCCCTCGTTCTGAACTTGCAACAGTTTCGAACAATGAGCGTAAAGATGCAGGGGCTGACAGACGCGTGCTTCGGAGGAGAGCCGCGAACTGTCTCTCTCTCCTGAGCTGGCAACAGGGGGTCGCATATGAGCAAGTCTTGTACATATTTCTCGGATTGGGCATTCCAGATTCGGGTGGGATTGGACATGCCAAATTAAAAAAAAAAAAAAAATCCGAGTTCACAGAAGAGGCCTCCAGGACTCTCAAGATTTTAAGACAGTTTGTGTGAAAGAATGGGCCAATATCACATCTGAGCAATGCATGCGACAAGTTTATCCATACAGGAAGCATCTTGAAGCTGTCATTACTAATAAAGGGACCACGGTTGGAAATTAGACTATGGCTACAAACCAGCATATTTACATGTCTAATGTTTCTCAATATACACTGTCCCATTTAAATAGATAAATAGATGAAAATAAAATAAATTTCAGTAAGCGGGTTCAATACTTTTTCCCCTGTGTCATTCCACTTTATGATACATAATGCAAATTAAGGACTTATTTGTTTTGATTTCATTGTATGAGTGGATTACTTGGGTTGTTACGGACATCTGGTGAAAATTTCATGTTCAATTTTCATTAGCCCCATTAGAAATATATTTACCAAGAAAAATGCTGACGTGTTCAATACTTATTTCCCCCACTGTAAAAACAAGCAGTGAAATTGCCCTTTTTAACCTTTTCACAGATTAAATAAAATCACTGATTGTTTGGCAACGCCATCAACCCCTATTGGTCAATTCTGAAAACATTTTGGTAACATGTTTCAACAACTTAAATCAAAATATCCACCAAGTCTGATGATGTTCGGACAAACGCTCATTGATTTATGGCCTGATTTGACCAGGCCCATGCACATTTGGAGCCGGGGGCACCCACTCTTGGGCCATATGCAAATTAAATCAACAACATACATTATGTTTGTCTTGTGAGCCAAATAATAAAAAGGGAAAAAAATTGTTTCCAGGCCATACAGACCAGGAGTTATGAGCAAAAAAGTAAACACATTCAGTACAGTGCCCCCATCAGGCCAACTGAGGTAATATTTCTTGGGCAACACTTGCACACAAGATGAATCAATGGGGTAATTCTAATGTCTTCACCATTTACCATCTCACAAAGAATTCTGAGGAAAAACAACAAAACAACACAAAACCAACAGGGTTTGAGCCCTTTGGGACTGAAACCCTAACATTCAGCTGGTCCCCATTCCAAAGCAATTTGATGACGGCTTCACTCTGGGTTATCTTGTGCCAAGTTCTTCAAAAACTGTTTGTTCAAACTGAGATTTTTTTTCTTTTTTTTTCCCCCATTCAGAAGGCAGAGATAATAAGTCTCCAACTCCAGAGAGCCCGAAAGATCTCTTCAAGCGCAAGACCTTTGCCATGTAAAAAACAGGGCAACCCTTTTCGGATCACCCCTAGGCTGAGAAGTGCACATATTATACAACACCCTCGAAGTGAAGGGTAGCTCTTTCTGATGAGTAGAAAAGCAAGACTGTCAGTCCCACTGAAAGCACTTCTGAAGCCCAGAAATGAGCAAACTCCAGTTACTGCTCACACAAGCATGCCCACACAAGAATATTACAGCTGTGTGCGCAGGTTTCAAACAAAGATGGATAAATGTAAACACGTGGTCCCTGTTTGGACAACAGGGATTTGCTCGTGATGTTGATACAACTAGAAGGAAATACATGAGGATGCTTTAAGTTCCTGGGAACACTGAATCCATGTCTAATGATTTTGTATTTCAAAATTGACTTTGTTCTGAAGCATTCACCAAAGTTCGAACGGAAAAAAAAAAAAAAAAAAAAAAAAAAAAAAAAACACACGATAAAATGTGTAACAATAATTGCTGATCAGATGAATCAGAGCATTCTCAATGACTGTATGGTTGAAGCTGTGATAAAGGTTTTAGGAGAAGGGGGTGATTTATCTTACACCTGAGATTGGTTGAGTTCCAAACCCTGGGGTGAGCTATTCCCGTCCCGGATGGCTGGTGTTCATGTAAGTTTTTGTTTTCATCAATTATCCTAACTAAATTAGCGAGTTAGATCTACAAACAAACTTGAGTTTGCTCACAGATTAGATCTTAGCAAAATGTTTAGCTCAGGGACACAAGAACAGTATTCGGTGGTCATTCAAGATCTTTCCAAGAAATGCAGCTAAAATGTAAGAGTTCATTATCGATTTAGCTCATGATGCTAAGTAAGTGATTAAAGGCCAAATGTTGGCATGAAAGCCAGGAAAAGACTAGGCCCTTATTGCACAAGCCTGTCTAGCCAATGAAATTAGGGAGAATGCTCTAGTACGAAAAGACTTCACGTTGAGAGGAAAAGGTTCATGCCCAATTTAAAGCCAGCCACTGGGGAAAGGAAACTCTTCAGATTTCAATAAATGATTTCGGGAAAAGTAGTCCTGTTTTAATACTTTGTGTATGCGTACTGCATTCCCCAAAAGGTCAAAAAAAGATCGATGGAAGGAAATTGATAATAAGGCCAAGGGCCCTCGCACTTTGCAGCTCAACAATCAAACGGAGCTATGCAAGTGTGTTGTCAATAGACTCCCTTTGCAAACAAAGACAAAGCCAAAGATGCCCACAAAGCACAGAACTCAGCCTCATGGGGTCATTCATCTCCACTGCAGCTCATCCAAATTTAAGTGCAGCAGAGGCCAGTCCTACACAATACTCCACTCATCTTCACAATCATTAAGCCAAATTACAAACTACCACCCACTATTCAAGAAGCTGAAATTAGCCTTCAAAAAAAAAAAAAAAAAAAATACAGGGGTGGACTAGACAATTCCACAACGCATTTCAGCTTCTACCCCACTGGGTGAACAGCATGTGAGGTCAGAGCTCAAATCAGCCACCCAGCACAGGGCATAAAGGCATATGATAAAGGACTCAAGACTGACTTAAACCTTCACTGAGTCCAAAAGGAGTAAAATAATCAAATTCAACTGTATACATGACCAATAGGCTGAGTCAGAGAGTGTTTTAGTGTGTGAATGTGCATAAGCGCAAGCAAGAGTATGCCAGTGAGTGAACAATTGTTAGAATGTGAAAGGATACACAAAAAGATGTGCATGTGTGCGTATTTGCAAGCATGCATAGTCCGCATACATATTTAGCAAGCAAAAGGGTCGATCAGGTTGTATTTGAATATTTCAGAAACTCTGCTATCACCAATAGAGAAAGCTGTTAAAATGCAGAAAGAATTCATCAGATTGCACTACCTGAACAAGAGCTCTCAGCCCTCAAAGTAAGCATGCCACTCATGGTGCTGCTGGCTAGCCAATGGCAGCAGTTGTGCTCTCCCATACTCAAAGAGACAGCACTCTGCCCTTTCCCTGGCTCACATTATGAACAGCAGTGATAAGCCTGTAACCGCATGCATGCTAACATGCACACACAGCTGCTCTGCAATCTAGAAGGTTCAGCTCCAATTCCAGCACCCAGGAGAATTCCCCACAGCACAAAATCAACCAATAAGGAGACAGTACACTCCACCTCCACCCCTCTATGCACCTTTCCCCATTTATCACTACTATGACTGCCATATTGCAGCAACAGTTCAAGGAGGCCAAGTTAAAAGCCTAGTACATGCCCTCTCATCTAATATTTCATTCATAACTTACAGAGCATAGTCACCACAATCAGCTCCCATTTGTGCAAATGTACAAAAGTGCAACAGACAGCTATAATCAAAATACACAAACCTACCATATACTACCACCCATTGTTCACTCAAACCTGCTATAAGAGGCTCTGTTTGGCTGCAGCAGTTTTAGAGCAGTATCTCAGCACAGATCCTTCACCACCATATAGCACTTAGTCATGCTCCTTCATGAGTATTCCAGACACAAGTCCAACTGGAATGTTCAGGCTTCAATGATAGGAAGCGAAGTTAAGAACACAGCGCTCAGTATTTGGTGGGCCAAAGGTATCTGTAGTGTTGATAGATGCCATGCAGCTGAAAGCCGTATCTCAAACTTTCATTCACCGCAGATCTCAAATAAGTGTCAAAATATACAAGTGAAAACCTGCATAATTCAATCGCAACAAGACATAAAAAACACATTTTTTTAAACAACTTTAAGGCTGGACAATTCACGGGGCACACAGTGGTCCTGCAGCTACAGCCACGATTAAACAGACATCAATACAGTACAAGAGCAGTGCTGACTCCCAGTCAGACAGAATAATGACTGAATACCTCCCCGAGCGTCAATCCCTACAGATCAATGAATGTCCATTTATACAGAGGATAAAATGGCCCTATGAATTATAACAGGAAACAATATAAAACGTACCACTGAATAAACATTCAGAGCTCACCCACTGAAAAACTTCTCCAATGCAATCATAAATTTTAAAATGCTTCAGTTCCATGCAACTTTCAGAAGTGAATGAACCTCCCCTCTGTCAAGACAGGATATGGGAGTCTAAAATCATGCTGTATCTTTCATAATCTCCATGTCCCTCTGTGACGTCAACCTGCGTCCTGCTAAGCCTAATACCTCAGCTTTACCCCTATCCTGACCAACTGTCACATTTTAAGTCATATTCTTACGTCTGATATTTCTTTAATTTTGAACTTGCATGTTTTTATTTTCGTTTGCAAGTACAACATCCTTCACTTGAAAAAGTAGCACTATCCTGGATGCTATCCTTTACCAAAAACCCCTTTTAAACCCGACTACAACACTCTGCCAAAAGAAAATGCTCGGCTGAAAAGGACGAGTTGAAGAAACATAAGTTTGATAGACGGAGTGAAGATGCTTGTCTATCACTGACTATTTTCAAAACTTATGCATCTCAACTCTGCAGCCGACACTAGTGCAGAAATAGCAACACTTTTTTTTTTTTTTTTTTTTTGAAAAGCAAACTTAGCCAGGGGTGGCAATGCCATGAGCATTATAAAGACAAACAAATCATAGTTTACTTTACAACTGGAATATCCAAGTAAACTATCCCTGGCCAAGTTTAAGAAAAAATTTTAATTTCCTCATGTCCAACAGAAACAACAGAGAAACTCAGATGAAGACTAACCATTCAGAAACTACGCAGCAATGAACTTTACAGACAAGCTCAATGGGCCCTTCAAAGATTCATTAAAAACTATAATATAGTGTTGTACAGTTGGCCACTAAAACACAAGTAATCAGAAATGTATGCCATAAAATGGCCCAAAGATACAATGAATAAACACCACAAAGACTTCAGTGACAGTGAAATCAGGTTCAGCAAGTCTGTAAATGGAAAGGAAGCCCACTGTGAACACAAATAAGGACACTCCTTGCCAACATTCAGTCTGCATCATTAAATAATGATACAGGGACTGCAGTTTCAAATTCTTCGAAATCCTTATGCCTGCCATAACCTAGTCTCCCACAGTGCCAGGATTCTGCTGAGCGCCAGGTAATTGACAGGGATAAAGACTGTCTTCACATGGCTCAGAGAGAGAGAGTAATGTAATGATGTCCCGTCATTATGTCCAACCATATTATGTATTTACAAGGCAAAAATACAGAGCACAACCAAACACTGATACCCATGCTCCGAGAAAATGTGAACGTGAGTGGTCAAATACGGGAGGCAAATAAGAGGACTGGGCGGTGACAAAGGATTTACCTGAATTCGAGTCAGGGAAGGACAGGTAACAAATACTTGTTTTCTGCAAAGGAAAGAAGGGGACATATTGTTAATGCGCACCGAATATGCCTTTCATCTAAAATATGATGCAGCTAAATGACTACCCAACAGTACAAACCTCTTTCTCGGTGAGCTTCGAATGGTGCGGGTAAATGACCTTAAAAAGAGAAACACGCTTAATTACGTAAACACCATTGCAGGAGCTGGTCAGAACACAATACCACTTCCAACTACATCATTTAAGCCGCTTTCACACTGGACGCGAAACAAATTTTTTGATTACATTCACATGTAATGTATACTGGACAAATAAAGTTAGGGATCACCCCAAATTTTGAATTCGAAATATGTGATAGTTTGTATTTTTTTCCATATCATATTTTAATATTGAAAAGTTGGGTGATCCCTAACTTTCTTTGTCCAGTATACATGTAATCTTACGTCAGATTACATTCAAAGTCAATGCAAAGACACGAATACACGCCTATTCGCGTCTTTGCATTGACTTTGAATGTAATGTGTAGTGCGAAAAATTCATTTCGCGTTCGGTGTGAAAGCAGCTTAACTCACATGAACGGCAGGTTTGCATAAATTTCTTTTTTGCAGGCAGTGACAGCACGCAGTGTAGGTATGTGACTAAGAGAGATTGCGTTTGGCTGTAACTGGTCACTCTGCTGCTAATGAAAATCATTCATGCTTTCTTTCCTGAAATTTTTTTTCTTTTCAAACATTTATTATTTTGTTTTTTGGACTGTCTACCATACTTGAGGTAAAATTGACCTCAATTGAAAGGTTTGCAACGCACTTTTTTTGATCCCCAGCGACTGAAATGGGTCACCAAAAAGGGTCATTCCATGCCAAGTGGGTCAATTTTCAGAAAATTTCCTGGGTGACTGACTCGGATTTTGCCGGAAAAATTCTTAAAAATTGCTCATCATGTATAATGAACACTTGCAAAATTTTAGGGCCTAATTCCTACCGGTTTTAGTTTTACATGGGTTCAAAGTGTGGGACCCACAAACCCGCAAATGGCAATTTGCAATTTCTGTGGTTTTTGGAGGTCAATATCTCCTAGAAGGAAAGTCCCAGGAAGCTGAGAACTTGTAGTCTGGGTAATTCTGGACCAGAGATTCAGAATTTGGCATCGAATGAGTCCCATCTTTAACCACTTGGGTGTTGTGGATGTCACAAAATGGTCATTTTTATGGCGCTGTCATGAGGGCTTCTGGTATCAGGCAAGCCCCCAGACCTAAGCAGACAAGCCATAACTGGAATTTGCCATTCATTCAAATGTCTGGCACTGGTAGTATGCCTACAAGTAATTGCAGACCTCTGAGTGTTTATTTGAGTGAATGGTGGGGGTCTGAAAAAGTGTTCGAGGACCAAAACCCCAAAATGGCCCCTATTGAGGGGGGGGGGGGTAAAAGTCATGTGGGACTATAGCCAGGGTTACCAAACTTTTTCCCCTTGTACATACACATGTTATCTTCATTCTCACCAAGTTTCATCTTTGGCATCAGTCTTTTTCTATTTTTTTCAGACTCTTACAAATCTGCAATTTTTGGAAATTGCAGGTATATACAATGTACACGAAATGTACACAAAGTATAGGGAACCCTTGTTTTATTTTTAAGAATAAACATGAGAATGGTTTGTGCCTTACAAAGTAATCTCTCATTCATACTTTAAGTCTCTTTTAAGGTTTAGGCCTACATTTCAGACTCCAGTGAGGTTTTGGAAAATCTATAGGCCTATGACCCTGATAGAAGAATCTAGAACTTTCTTGGATGAGTCATCAACTTTCCTGCACAAAAGGCCCTACATGCCACACCTTGTCTCAGTGATCTGGTACGCTGTCACTTGGCTCATCTCAAAGCTCAGCACCACAGAGTCAGCACTCGTGTCCAGAATGGCTTCCAATTCTGAATTGGCTCCTTGTAGTATTGCAATAGCGTTAGAAGGGGACTGTGCGGCCTCGCAGTACAAGAATTATAAAAACTTTGCCGACCTTTGCCATCACAAGGGTGACCATGGACTTCAGGCTGAATGGCACTTTTTTGCCACCAGTCATGGGAAAAGCCCTTGTGATGGCATAGGTGGCACTGTTAAACGTCTTGCTGCTAGGGCCAGCCTCCAGGCCACTGTAGATAATCATATCTTAAATGCCAAACAACTGTTTGACTGGGCTGAGGAACATGTTAAAGGCATAACCTTCTTTTTGTGAGTGCTAATGATGTAATTGATAATTCACAGTCATTTGGTTTGGATGATCGCTATGCCAATGTTAAAACAGTGACAGGCACTCGTTCCCATCATAGTTTTGTGCCAGTGTCTGAGGTTGAACTTGAGATGAGACGGGTCTCTGAAGATGAGCAATTTAGCACAGTTTTTGTTGGAGTCTCAGAAAGGTCAAGGCCAGAAAATGAAATAGATGTAGCTGTTTATAAGCCAGGAATGTATATAGCATGCATGTACGATGGCAAGTGGTACATTGGCAATATTGTTGAATGCTCAGAGGAAAACAAGGATGTGTATGTAAGGTTCATGAGGCGGTCAAACCTGACTTTGTCCTGGCCACCTGATAGTAGAAAAGAAGAATGTTGGGTGCCATATGTGCATCTTATTTGTCCTGTACAAGTTCCTGATGTTATGGGTAGGGGCGCCCTTCAGTACAAATTGGCCAAGGATGATCTTAAAAAAATTCAAACCCTTCTTCCTAGATTTCAGTGAAGTGTTATTCTGAGCATCAGACTCACCTGTACGTACAGTCGGTTAACTCAACCTGGACAGAGTAAAAGGGTTTAAAAAGTTTGCATTGGATGTATTGTTTTAAGACTATGAGATTACATTGTTGTGAGACACAAACCATTCTCATGTTTATTCTTGAAAAAAAAAAAAAGGGTTCCCTAAACTTTGTGTACATTTTTTGTACATTGCATATACCTGCAATCTCCAAAAATTGCAGATTTGTAAGAGTCTGAAAAAAATTGAAAGTGACTGATGCCAAAGACGAAACTTGGTGAGAATGAAGATAACATGTGTACGTACAAGGGGAAAAAGTTTGGTAACCCTGGCTATAGTCCCACATGACTTTTACCCCCCTCAATAGGGGCCATTTTGGGGGTTTTGGTCCTCGGAACACTTTTCAGACCCCCACCATTCACTCATATCAACACTCAGAGGTCTGCAATTACTTGTAGGCATACTACCGGTGCCAGACATTTGAATGAATGGCAAATTCCAGTTATGGCTTGTCTGCTGAGGTCTGGGGGCTTGCCCGATACCAGAAGCCCTCATGACAGCGCCTTAAAAATGACCATTTTGTGACGTCCACAACACCCAAGTGGTTAAAGATAGGACTCATTCGATGCCAAATTCTGAATCTCTGGTCCAGAATTACCCTGACTACAAGTTTTCAGCTTCCTGGGACTTCCCTTCTAGGAGATATTGACCTCCAAAAATCACAGAAATTGAAGTTGCCATTTGCGGGTTTGTGGGTCCCGCACTTTGAACCCCTGTAAAACCAAAACCGGTAGGAATTAGGCGCTAAAGTTTTGCAGGTGTTCATTATACATGATAAGCAATTTTTAAGATTTTTTTCGACAAAATCCGAGTCTGTCACCTCGGAGCCATTGACTCACTTGGCATGGAATGACCCAAAAATTTGCCGTTTGGGGTACAATAAAATTGCATAACTTTTTTATTTCTCGGCCAATTTTCACGATCATGGGGTCAACTAGAAGCTCTTTTCGAGAGCTTTAAATAGATAATAAATTCATTAAAATTAACTGTATTTGAATTTTTTTGTCACATACCTACGCAGTGACAGTCACATGCACTTGAACTCTCCATGTTTTAAACAAAATTATTTACATGAGCTAGTTGCTTTGCAGAGAAACCTCATCCACCACTCCTGAACAACGTTAGCGAAAAATCACCGTAAAGAGTAATAATTTTTTTAAAAGGCTCGCGTAAAATTGATTGATCTTCACGAGATGCTACGTCCGGGTTTCTATTATATTCGTCAACAAGCTAACGAGAATAATTTAGCACACACACTGCCCCGGACAGGACAACACAAAGCGTTAGCTAACGTTATTATATAGAAACTAAAACCATGCAAAATGAGTCACAACCACTCGTGACAAAGACGGAACGACACAAAACTGTGCAGATTAAGTATAGCTAATGTTAGAAATGCAGCGCAAACTTTAGCTAGTTCTGTAGGTTATAAAGAAATAGCCGATTCCTTTCGGAAGACACAGCTCCACAGAGTACATCTAGTTTTCTGCAAATCAAAAGCTAGCAAGCGAGCAAGCTAGCTAACGGACACCTGACGGGCTGGTTCTGAACCATCAGTGCCAGCCGCACGTTAGCCATGCTAACCACAGGAAAGCTGAGTCAAGATAATAACAACGACTGCACCAGCGACTGCAGAGTTAGCCAGCTGGTCTATGATCCATGATAACCATGCAGCCAATTATGTAACTTTTGCTGATTCTGTAATGTCAAACTAAATTAGGTTAGCTAGCTACCTTGCTAGCTTGACTTAGCAAGCTAGCTAATCAACGATTATCTTTTGCTGCATTGTTGTTACTTACGGCATTAAACAAGAGATGCCTAACGATACTTCTCTTACCTCTACAGCTTGTCCAAGTTCTAGATCAAAGCCAACGACACAAATGCAATGGAGCCAGGCTGAGAACCGGTCCCAAGGCAGGAGGACAGGGTCCGAATCCTCCTCTTCGGGCCCGACAGACAGCTCCTCCGCCGGGGAGATGCTGACATCCTGCTCCTGAAAGTCTTCGGATTCTTCGATCGGCTCTCCAATCTCCTCCTGACCCTGTAAGGCCATTGTAGTGTGCGGCCACTGATGTACTTTGTTTCTTACCTCTAAGCCGGTCAAAGTTTCACCAACTCCCAAGAAATTATACAAACAATAGCTAATATACACAGCTATTCAGGATACCCAGCGCGAGTACTGGGTTGCTACGTCGAGAATTCGACGCAAGTTGCGCAGCATCAGCACATTACGGAGCATAACGCATTTCGTCATGGGGAGGGAATCCCAGTCCCTCCCCTTAAAGTGACACGCGAGTGTCATTTGTAGTTAATTTTCATCAGCTCCGATATGAGGAAAATCGATCTCCATTCGACAATGAAGCCCATTAGGCCTGAATGTGGCTAACATCCCTGTTACTCACACAAGTAATTTTTGGTGCTGGGATGACTGGCCCGACTCGGCAATTTAAATCCGGTACCGGTATCTGCTTCTTGCTATCAACACGTACAACATTTGGTCAAATTACACAATTTTTGTTCTGTCTTGAAATTAATTTATATGTACAAAAACAGTGGCTCTCAGTGTAGTTCCCAGGGGCCCACTGTGCATGCTGTTATTTGTTCCAACCACAGTAACAAATGGACGATTTAACAAGCTGATAATTTGTCATAATTGGGTGTGTGTCATGAGCAGTTAATACTCTCTTAAACCACATTTTGATGTAAATATCCATGCCGATGAAAAGACCGCTGTAAATATTGTGTTTTTTCAAGTATATTGCGAGTAATTTAGGTAATAGCATTGTCTAAACTGATCAAAGTAGGCAATACGAAAATCAGTAAGCTCAAAATTTGGTCAGAAAACACAAGTGCTTTAAGTTATTTGAAAATACGGCATGTGAACTGTATTTCATGAAAATGACATAAAACTTGTTTGAGGCCAGTCTCAGGCTAGTTCTGAGATGCTATTTAATAGCATGCTGAGCAGAGCAAGAAAGATAACCTTGCCACATTGAAGGCAGTATTATTTTGCTCTGAAGAGAATTGGGTTAGTCACTGGCTGGTTCAGGCTATGGAACATTGTAATAACAATCCAGAAAGCTGGCCCAGTGGACGAACTGCACCAGCAGAAAATGTTCTGATCACCCCAGTACTGAGAAGGGTGACTGGAGACCATTCTAGGAGGGAGTTGCAGCCCTTCATGTGTGAGAAATGAACCAAGTGAATGTCACAGAAAAGCAGATGGTGAGGTATATACAATCTCTGTGCTTTAAACAGAAACAATTCAATTGGGGGGGGTGATGAACAGCATTGTATATTTGGGGATGATATAGTCAATGAATGTGGCCACTTTTTTATGCAGCTTGAGCTATATTCATCCATACTGGTTCATTCTTACTGGGAGAGTGTAAAGCCTGGCCCTCATCAATAGATTTCTGGATGAGAGAGACCCCACACATAAGAACATAGAATCATTCATTTCAAAGTTGTTTAGTCTTCTGGTGTGTGGAGGGCACATTTTCTTCAAATTTGGACAAAACAGCACATCGCAATCTCATAGATTCCATTCAAGATCAACCCGACAACTGACTCTCAAAACTGAAAATTTCTAAAAATTGTGTGATAAAAAAAACATTCCTGTGGAGTAAACAAACATGGCCATGACAGTCAGTCGCTCAATCCCAAATCATCCACTACACCCTCACCCCAGGAGCTCCCCCTTTGCACATGCACATGAAGGGACAGCCATGCTGAAATCTGTCTCAATCCTACTGGCACTGAGTCAGAGGGGACTGTGACAGCAAGTCAGCATCAATGCTGACTTTCCGATCTCATGCACACTCCCTTACCAGAAGAAGGGTGATGGAATTCGACGGTTTGTACAATACAAGGTGTCTATCGGTTGCCATGGTGCTGGTTCCTGTTTCCCAATGGATGGATGCAAGTGTATGCCGAAGATCACATGTTCATTTAAACCCTCCCCCTTGATGTAGAGTGCCCCCCACGGTTGCAAGGGAGGCTTCACACAGGGTGACATTTGGCTGTAGGGTACTTGTGGCAAGCAGATTGATGAAGGGCCAGTTTGTTTATGACTTTTTCTGTTTCAGTCAGCTCAGCTCCCATTTGGCCATGGGTCTTTCCCATGTGAGAATCCACAGACTGCATCGTTGTCTCTTTTCGGGGATCCCCTCCACAATGCCTGACATTGGATCATAAATATTTAACCTTTGATATTTCTGACTTGAAATTGGCATGGTCCCAGATTAGGTAAGGTCAAACACACTCTTAAAGCACCACACGCCATAGAAGAATCATCAAGATAATCTTCAGGGTCATTAACATCCTTAAGCCCAGCCACAAGTGGCGTGCGGTGAGCCTCAGACCCCTAAACGCATAATTCCCTTCAAGTTGTTCCTGTTTAAGATTGCTTGATTAATAATCATACAATTTATTTCCTGAACAATCAAGACAATATATAAGACTGAAAGTGTTAAGAAATGATTAAGAAATGACAGAGATCTCCATGGGTAACATTGTGGATGTAATTAACAGTGATATTATGGGGGGGGGGGGGGGGACAAATAATTAATTAATCCAATACTTTCCCTGAATTCCATCTCCCATTCAAGCAATTTTTTCAGTAGTGCAACCGAATGTATTTTAAGATTGCACTTGATCAAAATGTTTTCAGCGTTCAAAAGAATCGGCTTCATTTGAAGGAAAGCACAGATGCACACTCACACTATTGCGATGCAATAATAATTAATTTATTAAATTACCAACGCTTCTCTGGTTGAAGCGTTGGTAATTGAATAGTTCAGTAAATTGGTTATTTGTGCATTGTAAAAGTTTGACGCATGGCATGCATTTAAAATCATTTCAAATGCATGCCATGTGTTGAACTTTCATAGTCGCAAAGTCATTGATGAAGTCTTTGTAGTCCAGCTTCTAATAAAAAGTTTGAGGAAGGCTTCAAAATGAAATTGTATGAACGGCAATTATCTATTTAGTTAGAAGCAAAACCTAAACCTTATCTAAATACCATCTTTTGCAGCATTAACTACATAACCCTCTATTTCAAGATGGAATTTTGCTAAATTTCAGTGAATTGCCGTCCATGCAATGGCATATTGTAGCCGTCCTCTTTGATGCAAAGCTATATGTCTTATTCATTAATGGCAATTCAGCTTATTGGGTGCCTATTCGCTCAGTAAATTAATTCAATTAATTTTCTGATTCTTAATTAGAAACAGGTTGAGAGTTATCCTGCATGTCACTGGTTGTAGACAGTTTTATTTTTACATAAGCAAACTTCAAACGTGGATCTGAAGTTTTATGTCACCATTAATGTGGATAGAACAAATGCTTGATAACTATTGCAATGAACAGTCATACAAACGAAGGGGGAATGGACAGTAATTCTTCCAATTGGTCCTCGCAATTGAATAAATTAACTCTTTGTTGCTAATTAGGATACGTAAATGGGAACATATTTGGAGAGGTAATGCGCTTTAAGGCAAGGTGAGAGCAGGGCTATAATCCCTCTAATGGCAAGTCTAGGGTGGATGAGGTTTAAAAAAAATCAGGCTTTCTATCGGAAAGGGTGGATCAGGTATGTTTCTTTCGTTACTGCAGGGTAAGTCTCCCAGCGCCTGCACTGCAATGACCACTAGGTTGCCAGTTGTCATTGGTAATGTGAGACGTGCCTCTTCTCTGATCAGTGCTAGCCCTCTTTTTGCAGGTTGTATGGCTACTGGTGTATTTTTCTTTGGACAAACACAGACTCTGTGGAATATCAGTGCACTGCTCATGATTTAGGCCTGGATTGCATTCGAGTAAAATAATTGCACAACAGCACAAATGAGTGGGACAAAAAGTGATCAGGGCTAGACTGTAGACAGATCCAGCACAATGACTACAAGGCATGTACAATGTACTATGGTTTGTTGTGTAAGGGCACAAATGGTAGTCACTGTAAGTCTCATGTCTGATTGAAATCATGTGATCTAAAAACCAGTTTGGCAGGACTGTGGTTATGGTTGTCTAAATAATGAATTTGTTTGTTTATGGCTTTCTTAGCGGTTTTTGATTTAGTTAGGCTGACACAGGACTAGCCTGAACCTTGGGTCAGAGAAGCAGTCTTGGTTGAAGCAAGACTTTGAACAGTTACAGTGCTGTGAAAAAGTATTTGCCCCCTTCCTGATTTCTTATTTTTTTTTGCATATTTTTCACACTTAAATGTTTCAGATCATCAAACAAATTTTAATATAAGAAAAAGATCACTCGAGTAAATAGAAAATGCAGTTTTTAAATGATGATTTCATCTATTAAGGGGAAAAAGCTATCCAAACCTACCTGGCCCCGTGTGAAAAAGTAATTTCCCCCCCTTGTAAAATCATGAATTAACTGTGATTTACCACATTTTTTGAGTCCAGTTTCACTAGCCACACCCAGGCCTGATTACTGCCAGACCTGTTGAATCACTAAATCACTTAAATAGAACCTGTCTGACAAAGTGAAGTGGGCTAAAAGATCTCAAAAAGAAACACGTCATGCCGCGAACTAAAGAAATTCAAGAACAGATGAGAAACAAAGAAATTAACATCTATCAGTCTGGAAAGGGTTGCAAAGCAATTTCTAAGGCTTTGGGACTCCAGCGAATCATGATGAGAACCAGTATCCACAAATGGAGAAAACTTGGAACAGTGGTGAACCTTCCCAGGAGTGGCCGGCCTACCAAAATTACTCCAAGAGCGCATCAACTACTCATCCAGGAGGTCAAAAAAAAAACCCAAAACAACATCTGAAGAACTGCAGGCCTCACTTGCCTCAGTTAAAGTCAGTGTTCATGATTCAACAATAAGACAGAGACTGGACAAAAAATGGCATCCATGGGAGAGTTCCAAGGCGAAAACCACTGCTGACCAAAAAGAACATGAGGGCTCATCTCACAATTGCCAAAATACATCTTGATGATCCCCAAGACTTTCAGGAAAATGTTCTGTGGACTGACGAGACATAAGTTGAACTTTTTGGAAGGTGTGCATCCCATTACATCAGGCGTAAAACTAACACAACATTTCATGAAAAGAACATCATACCAAAAGTCAAACATGGTGGTGGTAGTGTGATGGTTTGGGGCTGCTTTGCTGCTTCAGGACCTGGACGACTTGTCATAATTGATAGAACCATGAATTCTGCTCTCTACCAGAAAATCCTGAAGGAGAATGTCCAACCCTCAGATTGTGATCTCGAGCTCAAGCGCACTTGGGTTATGCAGCAGGACAATAATCTGAAACACACCAGCAAGTCCACTTCGAATGGCTTAAAAACAAAATGAAGGTTTTGGAGTAGCCTTGTCAAAGTCCGGGCTTAAATCCTATTGAGATGCAGTGGCATGACCTTAAACAGGCTGTTCATGCTCAAAACCCCTCCAATATGGCTGAATTAGAGAAGAGTGGGCTAAAATTCTCCCACAGTGATGTGAAAGACTCATTGCCAGTTATTGCAAACATTTGATTGCAGTTGTTGTCGCCGAGGGTGGCACAACCAGTTATTAGGATTTAGAGGGCAATTACTTTTTCACATAGGGCCAGGTAGGTTTGGATAGATTTTTACCCTTAATAAATGAACTCATCATTTAAAAACTGCATTTTGTATTTACTTGGGTTGTCTTTGTCTAATATTAGAATTTATTTGATGATCTGAAACATTTAAGCGCGACAAATATGCAAAAAAAGAAGAAATCAGGAAGGGGGCAAATACTTTTTCACAGCACTGTTAGGTGTCCAGTGTTTCAGCATAAAGGAAAGAGATGGAATTGAATGCTCACTGTTGGGCTATGCCATAGTATAGTGGAGGGAGAGTGTAGACCTTAGTTGAAAGGAAATGGGGGTGAGCTAAAAGGATGGGATAGCAAAACAAATCCAGAGCTGGGACTTTCGGATGCTGAGAGGATTGTGAGTTGTGGTTGTTTTGGAAATTATTCTGTGGCGAGAGAGGAAAAGGAAGGTGGGAAAGTGTGGCGACATGTGGTGACAAACAACTTTGAGAGGAAATAAACTCATGAATCGCCAAGATAAAGAGACACAGTGACTCATTTGTGCGACAGCCAGAGGAAGAGTAATGCAAATAAGAGGTGATGATACTCTTTGAAATGAATTGGGAGGTTTAAATGAGCATGTGGCTGTACATCATCATCATCATGAACAATATATCATTATCGTCATCATTATCAGCATTATCATCTCAATTTTGCCAATTAAAACAGTTTCTGGTTAATACATTTAGCTAGGTAACAGCATGCTGTTGTGCGAGTCACAACAGTGGTCGCTTCAAAGCTCATGATACCTTCATTCATATTTTTGAAAGACTGCTGAATGAAAACTGGTCTTTGAATGAGATAAAAAGGGACTTCTGATTAGATTTGGTCAGTGGCCCAGCATGACGTAATTATTCTGTGCATAAAATGTTAGAGCTTAAAACATTTGTTTGCAAATTCAATTTGCTGATTCACAACTTTTTATTCAAAATTTTTCTCACCAAAATATCACAGAATATACCAAATAATTCAAACTACCCATCATATTTGCATTTCAGTGAAAAACTCAAATTTTTTCATGAAATCCATGTTTAAAAATTTGGTGAAATATGATTTACTGTTGGATTGGATTATGCAGGATGCTGATTAGAGCAAAACGGGTCATACAAAAATGTACGAGCACTCTAAAACTTTCTCTTAACCTTTACCTTTCAAGCTTCGAGAACAGTATCTTGATGCTAGCACTATGCTTGTAACAAAAACAATCTCGGAATCCACACAAAATACACTTATGTACTTCTGCCATTTTAGCTAAATTAATTGTTTCTGACAGCTGACACTCAAAAAGGAATTAGTCCTCTGTCCTGGCCACCAGATTATTGAAAAAAAAAAAAATTGTCTGATCTTGAAAGATATTGCACTGCTGACAGATCTCCAGCAGTTATTTGGTGATGTTTCATTTAAAAGGGAAAATTTTGATTTAGCCCAGTTAGAAGCTCAATATAGAGCTGCAAAGAGATCCGGGACATTATTAGACCCTAACCAGCAAGGTCCATTTTGAAAAACAGCTGTTAGAGCCCAGCATGTCCTCGATAGCTTTTCTGCATTCAGAGGGATTAGGGGTTTGATCTGGCTGTAAATAGTGCAGTGGGGAGGTAGGAGAGGGTCGTTTTCTAAGGCCACCATATTAAATATTAAATATTAAAATTTCTGATCGCTGCCCTGGTTACCAAAGCTGGTTACACTGCTGTTTTCTTTCTGCCATGTCCTCTTTTATTGCTCCTCTTGTTTTCATTTTTTTTCACCGTAATTGTTGTTTCTGATGACCTTCATCATTTTAGTACCAAAGTGCATTCATCACCTTTGCACATTACATTTCAGTTGTATGAACAGTACTTTGAGCACAGCATCTCACATTTTTATTCAAATCTGCAACTATGATGAAAGTGGTCCATTTCTCTGATATCAGGAAACCACGGTCACCTGCATCAACGTCACTGTAAAAATGTCTTAAATCATGGTATGATAATTTTAAGATGTTCATTTAGACAAAAATAATTCCCTCGAAAAGTGACTGAGGAAATGAACTTAAAATTTAAAATTCATTTGAAACGTCTCCCCCATCATTCTTCTGAAGTACTTCAAGATAAGTTCTGATTTACTATGTCCCCTAAGAGGCAGCAGGGTCACTGAAAATCAATGAAGATTCATTGTGTGTGATCACCTTTAAATGCTTTGATGAAGCATTTCTACTGTGACAGGAATGGCCTTTTCCAAGATGGCAATGACCCAGCCCTACATGGCACAATGGGTCACTGAATGGTTTCATGATTATGTAAATAACCCTAAGCATCCACCACCATCTCCACAGTCACCAAACCTCAAGCCAACTGAACTCATGGGACATTTTGGCACAAAGTGTTATGCCATCACCATCATCAAAACACCGAATTTCAGGAATGATACAGTGCTGTGAAAAAGTATTTGCCTCTGTAACAAAAGCCAGTGTCCCGGGAATGATGTGGGGGGGCACCGGGTGAGCGAAAGGATGGAGGACCCAAGTGCAGAGGACATGTATTTATTAAATTAACGAAGTGCAGAAAATCAAGTAAAAGAAAATATAAACCACACAGGGTAACAGAAGAGGACTAAACCAAAGTGCTGTAAACTGAAAGATATAACAGTCCAAGGCTACATGACTGTGAAGAGTGAAACAGAGGTTTAAATAGAAGGGGAACGCTCATTAACTAAACAATCATCAGGTGAGAACCATTAACAATGAGCAGGAGGATAATGGGATAATTGGAATAGGCAGGTAGGTGGTTGGAACAGGGGAGAACAGGAGGGAGGTATCACAGCCTCCTTCCTGATTTCTTCAATTTTTACTTATTTAGCATATTTAAATTTTTCAGATCATCCAACTAATTTAAATGTATGACAAAAATAACATAAGAAAATGCAACATTCTTTTAAATGATCATTTCATTCTTTGAAGGTAAAAGTAATTGAAAACCTATTATCCATGTCAAAAAACAATTGCCCCCATAAACTTTAAAACTGGTTGGGCCACCCTTGGTGGCAACAACTGCAATCAAAAATTTATGATAACTGCCAATGAGTCTTCTAAGGGGTGGTCAAACATTACGTTAAATAACACAGTTAAGCGCAGTGGAAGCCTCTGTAGCTTAACGTAGCCTAACATGGCGTACCGTAGCGATCTGTCGCCATCCATGGCTATCTGTAGAAATAACTTGGCCATTAAAGTGAGAAAACTGCGCGAAGGTTTATCTATTGCGCATGTTCAAAAGATAGCCAAGGTAGCGGGAATTTTTATTAACGTAGCAGTAACTTAGTTTGATGTAGTTACATTTGTGCATTTTATGTTTACTCTGGTTATGTGTGTGTATGTATGTATCTATGTAAATTTTTTTTAGGATAAACCCCTTGAGATGTATAATCTCATTTTTGAGGGGGTCCTACAATCGACACCAAATCTTTATGTTGTCTTTGTCTGATATTAAAATTAGTTTGATGATATGAAAAATGCAAGTGTGACAAATATGAAAAAAAAAGAAATTGGGAAGGGGGAAAGAACTTTTCATAGCACTCTCTCTCTCTCTCTCTCTCTCTCTCTCTCTCTGTATGTATATATATATATATATATATATATATATAATATATATATGGACTTTCAAAACTTATAACCAGAATTGTAGCCAAACTCGGATTCAAATTTTTAACCATTTATTGACTTTACCCATAACAACAACTTCGACAAAATGTCAGATAACATCAACAAAAAAAGAACGACAAAAGAATAAACAATGACAAGTTTAAGAACAAAATCAACAACAAAGATCAACTCCAATATCAGTCCCGAGTGTGACCGCCACGTGCCTGCAACAAAGCCATCTCTTGTCTTGGCATGGACAGCACCATTCTGTTGAGCTGTTGCTAGAGAATGGCCTGCCACTCCTAGAGAAGGGCTTCTTGGAGCTCCGCCCTCGTCCTGGGTGCTGGAGTGCGTTGCCGAACCCGCCGATCCAACAGATCCCACACATGCTTGATGCACTTCAGGTCAGGGCTGAAAGGTGGCCATTCCATGACTCGCACACCATTCTAGCCAGGAGCTGCAGGGTCACATGTGCTGAGTAAGGTCGTGTGTTGTCTTGCATGAACGTGACCTCAGGGTGGTCTGTGATGTAAGGCACGACGTGCGGTCTGATGACAAGGTCACAGTAGCGGGCTGCATTAAGATTTCCATTGATTATGACCAAGTCGGACCTCCAGCCGCACCGAATGGCACCCCAGACCATCACCGAGCCTCCTCCAAAGCGATCTGTCTCAGCAATGCAGGGGGCTGCGTATCTCTCACCACGTCGTCTGTAGACCCTCTGTCTTCCATCATGTCGGTACAGACAAAATCTGGAGTCATCACGGAAGACAACATTCCTCCAGAATTGGTTGGGGACTCGTCTCTGACCATATTCTTCAGCCCAGCAGGCCTGGTAGCCCTGCGGCGTGCATCAAGCTGCATTCCAACACATGCCCTGTGGGCTCTGATCCCTCGTTCTGCAAGTTGGCGACTCACTGTTCTTCTGCTGATCCTTGGTCTGTGGATTCCTAGGGTCTCCTGACCCATCCTGGTGCAGGTTCGAACCAATCTCTCAGGTGGGCGAGGCGGACCCGATTGTCCTGGGCTGGGGTCGTGACCCTAGGCTGACCAGGTCGACGTCGATTATTGGTGCTTCCAGTCTCCTGGTAACGAGCCACAAGGTTAGAAATTGTGGGTTGGCTTACCCCAAAACATTGGGCGATGCAATTATGGGATGTTCCAGCCATTCGCAGCCCAATTGCTTGATCACGTTGGGGTCTGGAAAGGCGAGGCATGGCGCACGTATTGTCTTTGAACAAATGCTCTCGGGCTCTGGCCTGAATGATCTCAAGGATTGTTTTAAGGCATTTGACAGCATTGCAATTGTGATCAATGAAGCCGGACGAGGTTACATCACTAATTCCTCAAATCCTGCTCCACAGACACAAACAAGGTCATGACCTCACGCACTGTTGTGTCTCCTTACTCAAAGACAACTGCATATCAATTATGTAATCATCTAATTAAAGTTCCCCTAACCCAACTATACTATTTCTGTGTAGTCAGACTTATAAGTTTTTAAAGTCCATCAGTATATATATATGGGAACAGCTATTCCCAAGTATAAAACATTGTGTTGTTTTGTGGGAACAAATTATTCATTAAGGAAAAAGCCAGAAACACAGTCAGATGAGCCATGATATCTGTTTCTCATTTCATCTTGTAATAAACTGTCGTGGTTTTGGGGAGTTGCTGCCTGCTGTGCATTTTCTCCGCCACCTGCAAGTTACCCTGCTCTCTGATCAGGTGGTCGATTGCTTATTGTTTGCAGCTGTGAAGAGACTACTTAAGAAGCTCTTCCACCGCTGTTTGGTGCTTTTGTGTCTCTCTTGCGAGGACCACTAAGCCCTTAGCGTTTAGTCGGAGGAAACTCCTTGAGAGAGTTTAGGATTTGGTGTTTGTTCCTCCTACTAACTGTTGTCCGTCCTATTTATTGTTCTGTTCGTCAAAGTGTATGTTCTGTCCCACAGAAGGTCTTGTTTGTTGGAGCATTGTCTTTGCTCGCAGACCTCTGTTGGTTCTCTCCTGTTCTAGCAGAAGGGAATGGTTACTCTGTCTGTCTCTTACGAGAAAGCTCTTATTTTCTGGGAGGATTTTCGCCCCCTTTTTCTGGGTTGTTTTTTGTTGGCGGAATCGCCGGGGAGTTATGCTTCTTTTCTCTTACCGTTTCTCTTATCAATGGTCACTCACGTTTCGTGGGTGGCTTTTAGAAACCCTATCCTGTGTCACATCTGGGACTTTGTCCCATTCCCCCCTTCACAATAAACAATTTCTTGGAAATACTAGGGTGATCTGTGTACAAAATGAGTACAAGATAATATTGGACTGGCTGTGAAAATTATTTTCAGGTCATGAAATGAACAACTACTTGGAAACTTAGAGAAAGTTTTATCTGTATCTGACTTCTGTTTTAGCTTCAAGCATACAAAAATGAGCCAGAGGAACTAAACAACGTCAATAATTTTGCAACAAAGGCATATTTGAAGGTCTGCGGACAGACCATAGATGGACCCTATCTTGTAGTTGATGTGTTGAATTCGGGAGAAACAGGATCTGAGTGACTTTGACAGGGGCCAAATTGTTATTGTCAGACCATCTCCAAAGCTGAATGCTCCTGGGGTGCTCTCAGTCAGCAGTGGTAAGTACCTACCAACAGTGGTCCAAGGAGGGACAAACTGTGAACCAGAAACTGTGCATTGGAAGCCCAAGTCTCATGAATGCACAAGGGTAACGATGGCTGTCTCGTCAGGTCCCGAGCAACAAAAAGGTTATTGTGATACAAGTCAAAGAGAAATTCACCGTTTTTACACGATGGAATATGTCACAACACGCAGTGGATGTCACCCTGCTCCGTAAAGCACTTTGTAGCTGCCGACCAGTTGCAGTGCCCATCCTATCCCTGGTCCAGCCAAAAGTGCCAACAATGGGCACATACACCGATCAGCCATTATATGATGACCACCTGCCTAAAATTGGGTAGGTCCCCTTTCTGCTGCCAAAATAATACTACCTTGTCTAGGCATGGACTCCACTGGACCTAAGAGAGTGCTGGGGTATCTGGCACTAAGACGTCAGCAGCAGATCTTGTAAGTTGCGGGATGGGGCCTCCATGGATCAAACCTATTTGTCCAGCACCTCCCATTGATGCGCAATAGGATTGAGATCTGGGGAATTTGGAGGGCAAGTCAACACCTTGAACTCATTGTTCTGCTCCTCAAACCATTCCTGAACCATTTGTGCAGTGTGGCAGGGCGCATTATCCAGCTGAAAGAGGCCACTGTCATTAGGGAACACAGTTTCCATGAAGGGATGTACTTAGTCTGCAACAATGTTTAGGTAGGTGGTACTTGTCAAAGTAACATCCAAGGAAGTGGCAGGACTCAAATTTTCCCAGCAGAACATTGTCCATTCCTATAGTGCCTCCCGGTGCCATGTCTTCCCCAGGCAAACAATGCACCAGCCATCCACATGATGTAAAAGAAAATGTGACTCATCAAACCAGGTCACCTTCTTTCATTGTTCCGTCCATGGTCAAATTCTGATGTTTACGTGCCCATTGTTGGTGCTTTCAGCAGTGGACAGGGGTCAGCATGGGGATCCTGATCTGTCTGTGGCTACACAACCCCCCACACATGCAACAACCTGCAATGCACTGTGTTCTGACACATTTCTATCAGTACCAGCATTACCTTTTACAACAATTTGAGTGACAGTAGCTCTTCAGTAAGATTGGACCACATGGGCCAATCTTCACTCCCCACGCGCATCAGTGAGCCTTGGCCGTCCATGACCCTGTCGTTGGTTCACTGGTTTCCTTTTCTTGGACCACTTTTGGTGGGTACTGACCACTTTAAACCAGAAAGACGTCACCAGAGCAACAGTTTTGAAGATGCTCTGATCCAGTCATCCAACCATCTCTGGTTGGCCCTGGTCAAAATCACTCATTCTTACACTTGCCCATTTTTCCTGCTTCCAACTCATCAACTTTGAGGACAAAATGTTCTCTTGCAGCCCAATATATCCCATACTCTGATAGGAGCTATTGTAATGAGAGAGCAATATTTTTACTTCACCTGTCAGTGGTCATAATGTTATGGCTTATAGATGTAAGTTTCGAAACTGGACCGTGGAGCAATTGAAGATGGTCACCTGGTCTGATGAGTCCTTTTTTTTTTTTTTTTATATATATATATATTATGTGCATTTAATTAACTATCTAACTGGAAGAATGCAGTGTGTCTCAATCGAAAACTATTTCTCAGCCTCGATTACAGTAAACAAAGGAGTACCTCAGGGATCTATTTTAGCCCACCTATTTCATTTTCGATTTTTATAAATAATTTAGGTCATGGAATAAATCCTGCTATATTACACTTGTATGCTCATGACAATTGTTTACATGGTAGCACTTTCTCTGAATCAAGCCATAGGGCACTTGTAGGATGCTTTTCAATGTCTGCAGCATTCATTGTTAAAATTGAAGTTGGTCATCAATCCAAAAAAGACCAAATACATGACCTTCACTCGTTCTCGCTCTATGACTATTGATTCTACATTATTAACATTGGAAGCGACATGTATAGAAAGATTAACTTTCAATAAATATTTAGGCATATGGCTTGATGATAAGATGACATTTAATATGCACATTAATAATCTACTGAAAAAACTTCCGCCAAAACTAGGATTGCTTTTCCGCCTTAAAAAATGCTTCTCATTTGAGGCCAGAAAGAAAATTGTGCAAAGCTCATTTTTATCGGTATTAGACTATGGTGATGTGATTTATATGCACGCAGCTTCATCTCTTCTGACAAAACTGGATTCTACATATCATGCTGCATTACGTTTCTTACAAATTCAGGTTCTCGCACTCACCATTGCATTTTATATGAATCGCTTGGTTGGTCCTCTCTAAACCATAGGAGAAAAACACCTATGTTGCTATTTATTGTAAAAACATTGTTAGGTAAAGTGCCAACTTATATCTTCAGCCTTTTATCCTACCATAATGGCAACTATTGTACCAGATCAACTAATCAGATCCTTTTAAATGTCCCCCGGGTGCACTCAGAGCTTGGTAAAACTGCTTTCGCCTTTTATGCACCCTGGGCGTGGTATGAGTTGCAAAATACTATTACCTTAGGAGCACTACCCTCTTTAAATTCTTTTAAAAGACTTTTACAAACTGCCCCGAAGGAAACATGATGCTGTTTCATGCAATCTGTGATATTGAGATGGAATGTGTTACAGATATCTTGGTTATGTTCTGTATGTTTCTCCCTTAATTATTACCTCAGTGCTGCTTTTATGCATTGTATATACTGAAATGTGATTCCCCACCCCCCTCTTTTTTTTATGTCTATATGTTTACAACTATTTATGCTGCTGTCTTGACCAGGGGCCTGTACCATAAAGCTGGATTTGGGCTTATAGCGGTAACTTCAGGTTTAACCCTGGGTTTTCTATACCATGAAGGCGGCTCACTTCTTACCGAGGTACATCACCGCGGCAACATAAGCTGAACGGCTAACCTGCTCCGGAGCAGTTTAAGTTCTAGATTCAGATCACAGCGTGCAAAAGCACCGCCTACTGACCAATCAGTTCTCTGAGAAAATGGCATCACCGTCCGTAGAGGTTTAGCGGAGTTTGGTGCGCGGATGAATACCAATATGTACGATGCAGGTTCTCACCTGAGGGTTAGACATGTGGCGAACGCAGCGGAGTCGTGCGCATATAGTTTCACATCTTTGTGTATCACAGTTCTATATTTTTCCACGGGCAAAAGCCTTGTACTTGTTGCACTTATGAAAGTAAACCTACTGACCGCTTTGAACTTGTTTTTGTATTAATTCATTATTTGTTCTCCGGCTCTTTTGACACCGCCGGGGTTGCAGCTGGGAAAGAAAATCCATGCACGCCATAAGAATACATCCTGGCATCACGTCAATTGAATGAAATACGCAACTGAAATTTTACTGATGGGGCAGTGACGATAAACGATAAAACACGCACATCCCTATACCCAACAGGCTTCGTGCTGGATCAAACATATCCTGTAAAGCAGAAAAGGAGAGAGATGCGCTCACTAGCCTACATAGCGCCTGTTGTTATGATTTACTGCAGCAGAAGTAAAATTAAATCATCACTTTTGCAGCAATAGCCCACATACAATCATAAATACGGGAGCTATTGCAGTGATATTATCATTATAATTGATTTACGCATTTACACGGTCGGTGATTTTTTGCTAACTGTCCTTTCTGTATTTGGCAGCTGCAACGGTATTAATTTTTGCCAGGATGATATGCTTATTCTTTTCATATTTTAATTAAGAGCACTTGCTCCGCATTTGAAAAGTACGCAGCTTCGCGTCCAGTCGGTTCGTCTATGTTTGCAATTGGTCATTTGCTTCAAACATCGCCCTTTTAATGTGAACGCGCATATACCTAGATTGGAAAACCCTGGGTTTAGTCACCGACTTGATTACTGGCTTTGTGGTACCGCTTTTCAGGAATGCGGAAGTCTGGTTAAGTGCAGCCAGATAACTGAGGGAAACCTCGGGTATGTTAATCCAGCTTTATGGTACAGGCCCCAGGACTCCCTTGAAGAAGAAATTTTGCATCTCAATGGGACCTTCCTGGCTAAATAAAGTATAGATAAAAATAAATTAATAAATTTGTCTGAGAAAGAGATGGCACCAGGATGCACTGTGGGAGGAAGACCAGGTAGGGCAGGCAGTGTGATTCTCTGAGAAATGTTGCTCTGGGAAACCATAGGTCCAGGAATTCAAGTTGACGTCAGTTTGACGGAGCTGTTTTGGCGGCACAAGGAGGACCGACACAATATCATGTCAATAGTTTTATTGTTGAGGCTGATTGGTGTAAAAGAAACATTGCATGACTATCTTGTTCTGATTACAAGTGAACGCGCTTAAAACAGCACCACAGACAGTACACCAACTATTGCCCAACCAGAAGAGCAAACACTCAACATCTGAGGTGTACAAGTATTGGCTGAACGATACAACATAATACGTTTGTTGATTGGTCAAATACTTGTCAACTTTGACAACCAAGTCCCGCCTCTCCAATACGATTTGGACATGTCTCGTGCACGAGCGTGGCGGCGCAGCCCGGTTTGAGTGCATTTCATTTCCATTATGGCGGCCGTTACTTGTGGAGGAGGACAAGTTGTTCGAATTTGTCCTCAGTCTTACCGTGGTGGGCAGTAGCTCGTCGCCGGTTCTTTAAATTGTGATCAGACTGAATCAGTCATCTGGCGGACGACCCATGGCTTAAAGCGGAACGGGCTGCGGAATATTCGGAAGAGACATTGGCTGCAAGCAAGGGTCTTGGTTTTCCGTACCCACTCGCTAAAAAGAGGGATTTGTTTTGATTTTCAGGTCAGAAAGTTCAAGGCGGTCTCCACTGCCAGACTGCAACTACGTTTACTGCCTATGTGAGACAGCAAGCGAGAGAGGGAAGGATTTTAATGCGAACTTGTGAATAGGCCCAACGGGGCTGACGTTGCGTTCCTCTCATTTATGCAACGGGATTTATTCACAGACATGCAAAACAGGTTGTCTAGGACGCATCAATGATTCTTTCAGCTATGGTACTCCAGGAAAATAATATTTTTGAAGTATTATTTTGTTAAAAGCTACTCGCTACCTTGCTATCCAGCAGTGTAGTTTTGGCGTGGGGAGTGGTAGCAAGCTTTGCGGTTTTGCTTTAACAGGAGATTGAGACGATTTGAAAATATATCTTCTATCGCCGCGTATCAAACGTTTGTTCGTGAATGATTTTGACCATTTGTTGATGTGCATTTAACAATATAGGTGGCTAGCTGAATGCGTGTTGCTAACGCAAAATTTGATTGATTGCGGATGTCTTAGCAGGGTAGCAGCTAGCTAGTTGGCTTGCTTCAACTACAGTAAGGGTGAGCTGGGCGAAGTAAGGAGCTAGCCCAAGCTAGCTCAATGGGGGGATGCGTTCATCAACCAAATGCAGGTAGCTACAGTCATCTTACTTAGTTAGCTGAATATTTTATTTTTGCAGGTGATTTAGCTATTCAACTTGGTGTATTGTACTGAGACACTAATTTCGGCTGTTCTAAACAAGCTAGTTTGCTAGCCATTTTGAATGGGATCCTCTCACGTTACGTTCGGTAACCTGCGGTTCAGGGTTAAGTTTCGTATGGTTAGCTAAGTTGGCTAACTAGCAAGTTCCTTGGCGTTCTACTTGTGACATCAACCGTAGCGAGGAAGAGCTGCCGCCTCTGCGGGATCGGGTTCCCTCTTGACCACCTCTGCTTTTTGCCTGGCAATATGGAGACCTTCCTGGATGGATTAATGACCTGTGCATGGAGGATTTGACGTTTGTTGGACGTTATGTAGCTAGATAGCTAGTAAAACAATTGATTGGGTCAATGTTTTTTATAGTCTGTTTTTTTTTTTCCTCGGAGGCGATGGGATATCATTAGTGAAAGGCAACGTTAGATGCTAGGTTGCCGTCACATCTAATTGGCTGATAAAGGAAAGTGAAAACTTTGCCATTCTGGATCAAGAAACCCTGTCTTTCGTCTCAGGTTGGAGTAACACTCCCAAGCTTTCATCAATGCCTTCAGCTCTGGCCGTTTTTACCTGCCGCCCGAACTCGCACCCCTTTCAGGAACGCCATGTGTACCTGGACGAACCAGTCAAGATTGGGCGCTCAGTGGCTCGCTGTCGCCCAGCCCAGAACAACGCAACCTTCGACTGCAAGGTGTTGTCAAGGAATCATGCTCTCGTCTGGTTCGATCACAAGACGGGCAAGGTAGGTTCTCAACTAAATCTCGACCTGATATGCATGCGAAACGAGTCTAACTGGTTGGCGTGCAGCTGTGGAAGGTGTGATTGCTTGTTTCTACACGATGAAACGCACCTCGAGACATTTTGATTGGTAGTCGGAAGAATGTGGAACGTCATTTTCGCTCCAGCAGTGGTGCCTGGCTGCTTCCAGCCTGATGACGTTGGCTTGCCATCTTGTTTGCACGTCAGTTTTCGGCTAGTCGTTATGTTTCCTAGTAACTAGATTTTAGAGGAATTGTTCGGCTATTCGATAGTTCTCCCCGAAGAAATATGACGTATAAATATTGGGTGATTTGAACGATATCACTCCAGATTGAGCTATAGACAAGGCGTGAATGCTGGTGACTTCCAAACTGACTGAGGGACAAACATCTTAAATCCCTCTGGCAGAAACTTTAGTTACCCAGCGGTTAAAATGGCCTTTAAAATGAATAGCTATGTGTATTTACGGAGTACTTGACAAAGTCGGGCCTTGCGCGCGCACACACACACACACACACACACACGCTTGATTTTGTTCCAAGTATTGCAATCTTGGCATTTTAACATGCTGTTAAATTGTCTTTAATTGGGCGCATTTAGTGTTTAGAGTTGTCATTGACTCTCCTAAGCCGCATATGACTCAAAATTCCGACACCTTATGAGGAATAAAATACCCAAATTAACATTTATTTTTCTTACATTGTGTAATGTTTTTTTTTTTTTTTTTTAAACAGCTGATTTGACCCTGGAAAAATCAGTGAACTCCAAATTAGGTTGTCGAACTCGAGTGTTTTAGGTTATTTCACATTACTTTGCGAGAACTTTACTTAAACACGGCACTAAACAGGTTTGAATCTGTAATTTGCCAGCCAAATAAATGGTTAGTTTTTGCGACCATATGCCCGCAGCCTCACCAACTTGGAACGTACTGATTCCTAAATTCAGTGGGTTACATTTAACCCCCTCTTTTTTCTACAGTTGCTTCCAATTCATGGATTTATCCAGTAGGATGTGCAATTTGTATTCTTCATGACTTGCATTGTAATTTCAGGCTCAAAAGGGGAAAGAATCTGAAGGGTTAATGAAGAATAGTTTACATACACAGGAGGTCATATATGCACATATCCTATTGAGAGCCACTGCCTTACGGTAATAGCATTTTCTCTGCACCCTGCAGCATGTTGTGGTCCTCATGCTCAACCTTAATTTTTTGCATAAATTTGTGTGGTGAAAGTGTGCTTGAGGCCTTCACTGGCGCACAGGCCGCGTTGACTGTGCAAGGCATAACCTGGAGGTCACTGCAAAGGTGAAGTATTTGTGATCAAGCTCCTGTTTTTGAAGAGCTGCTGGTGGGATATGTGTCCTGATGGAATGTTAGTAACATTCACTCTCTTCTGTTTTACACCAGCTCAAGTGGCTGTTGCACACAATCATGTCTTCCGCTTTTCAGAACGGTGCTTGTGTCCACGTCATAAACATGTCAGTGATATTTATCTATTTATTCATTTATTTTTGCTACTTTTTGCAGATGATGAATTTGCGCAAGCCACAAACACAGCTTTGATCCAATCTTGTGGGCATTTGTAGTGATGTGTTTTTGGTACTGTGATTGAAACTAGTTGTAGAAATGTCTTGGCTGTGTTTGCCATCTTCGTTATGCTGTCAGCATGGATAATGCAGACTGCTTTGTCACTCATCTGGCACCGTATCAAAAGACCAGTTTAATTGCTCGTCCTTAATCAGTTCATTCGTATATATTTTTCATAAAACTGAAAAAGTACACTTCTCCTCTGGGGATACAATATCCAGTTATGAAATGTATCGTCCACGACCTCAAATTTTTAGATGCTTCAAAACAAAGACTTTTTTTTTCTCCTCTTGAATGCAGTACGATTTTTTTCGCTGCCTTAAAAACAGTTGTACTAATATATTACAGTACATTAATATTCATTTTTTTGACTGATGCGTTTCTCCAAAGTGGCACGCAATGAGTGCGCTTGGAAGATCATTGAAATGACTTCAAAACATGGATCAGAAGGTAGGGCTCAAAGCACATTGGTCAACTCCATTGCAATGCCAAAATGACAGGGTTGGTACATGTTATGTTTGCTATAGCAGATGATCAAACTAGGGGATGATTGCAAATAAAAAGCAGTCAGTGTAAATGAATGAATTCTAACAAGTGCCAAGATATCACAGACATTGAACTTTAACTTATATCCATTTCCTTGATGTATGTTTGTTGAGGATATTGCAACATGTCAGGTGTGCCAGTGTAAAGACTCCCGTGATCCTGTTTAATGTTCTTGTATGCATCAGCAAGAATATTAGCACCATGTATGTGTTGGCTCTCTGGGCCTGGTTGTTTTATGGTGGGAATTGTCCCAGGTGTTGATAACTCGCATGGACAGACCTGATCTTGGATAGTCTACAGCCCACAGGGCTCCGCAATTCGCATTCCTCGAGGGCCGAGAACTGCTGGTCATCCACCCTTTCATTACATGGGAGTCAGGTGTGATGACAGTCTGGCCAATCAGTGGCAATAACTGTTCACTTATTGCCAGGAAAACCAGGGCTGGATTTGGACTCGAGGGCCAGATTTGGGCAGCCCTGTATAATAAGATCCATGGAATATTGAACTAAGTCCCTCTTTGTGTATTGTTTCTCTAGTAAGAGTTCTTCCTCAGGGAAGGCCTGCGTGAAAGTCATGAAGGTGGTCCCCATCTCAAACAAGCTCTCTGTTGGTGCCCTTAGCTGAGATTTCATGAAATATTTCTATCCTGCTGACTTCTGTGCTCGGTTGAGAGAGATGCCATCACAGTGTAGGCAGTTGTCTCCAGTGTTTTATGCTGTGAGTGTGGCAGAGGAGCAGCTTTGAAAGTAGGGATGTAAATGAGGAAATCCTAGGGAGGAAAGTACAGCCTTTCAGTCCCTGTGCTATTCCTGGAATGGCTCGCAGATAAGCTCCTATCTCTTCAGCTGTTATGTAAAGCCCAGTGTTGCAACACGTCTAAAGATTTCACTGTGTAAGGTCGTTTCAGAGGAGATATACTACATGCTTATGCTTTTTTTTTGTTGTTGTTTTGAATGAATGAATGGTTGGTGAAAAGAATGCCATCATTCAGCAATATTTGCAAAATCTAACCGTTCACAGGTGAGTGTTTGTCTTGCTATCCTCTATCGCCCAGTGTGTTTTGGTGTTTGGGGTTTTGTTTTGGTTTTGGCTCAGTATTTGTCAGGAAACTGTGCTTAAAGTTGAGGACAAATGGGGTTGTGTCATGAGGCTGTATACTTTGTTCTTGAACCTATTGGCAGCCCTTGTGTACCGGCTCCTCCCCTGCACTGTACTATAATTACTGCTAAAAGTCCTCCGGTACTTCTGCCTGAAATCTCAGTGCCGGCACTGTACAAGTTAAGCTCTATTCTGTAGTCATGTGTATTAATGTTGTAAATGTATTCAGCAGTTTCCAAAATTAAACCCTGTCTAGGTATTCCATGAGTATAGCCTCCATACTCCTGGAAAAATAATTCTGTTTTGATTTTACGGAATAGCTACAGCTGTGCCAGAACTTGGCTAAATGTTGAAAAATATCATGAACGGTTTGGTTCAGTGGAATTTGAGTAAGTGGGCGTACTGAAAATTTACTTTATCCCTGAGAGGTGGGGCTGCCATGAGTCATTCACACTGGAGAGGTAACCAGAGAATAGCTGTGCTAGCACAAAGGACATTTTTACTTTGATTTTTTTTTTTTTTTTTTGTGTGTAGCCTTTTCAAGCAGCAGTGATTTGGCTGTAAAAGATTACCTTGCCCTTCTCAATCTGATTACTGCTGTAAAACACTTATATTCATTTGTTGGTAGTTTGCTTCCTCTCTGATTTCCGAGTTTGAAACTTGTAAATGTGTAGGTCGTTTGTCACACCTGTCATATGTTACCAATTAGGCAGCTATGAATAGTTAGCAGGATGTTAAGATATTAATTAGCACCAGCAAGTAAATGCAAAGAAAAGAGTGTAGTTGATTTTAAGGTGCGTCGGTGAAGTGGCAGTGACGCAGAGCGCTGTGACCTTTGTGTGATGCATTGTGCGTTGTTTAATATTTTGTGCTGTTTGCATAACAGGAGAAATGCAGGTGTGGCAGTGTGCTCTGGGCTTGAGGGTAGGATGGAAGTGGGTTAAGGCAAGGCTGCAGTGGCACATGTGCCTTGTGGAGAACTCCTACAACCGCCCTCACAGTTGAGAAACGGTCATCCCGTTTCCCCCTCATGTACTGTGAGGCTTTTCTCTGTGCTCGTCATTCCTCCTTCTGACGTCTGACTTTCCATCTTGACGTGCGGGTCACCTTCAGTTTTTCTCAAGTGCATTTTCTGGTGCCATCCGTTGGGTGGCAGTCAAAAAATATTTTAATTCTGCAATTTCCAGAGTGAAATTTATATTTCTTTTACTTTTGTGCGATGCAACATTGCCATCATTTTTGTTATACGCCCATCATCGTTAATGATCGTGGACTATTGTGGTTGGCGCTGTCCGTCTGGGAAGTTTTCTTGTAAATGCAACTAATCCTAGAGTTTTTTTTTGTATTTTTTCCAAATTAGTCGCACCATCGTATATGGGTTTTGGAGCGCATGTGCGTTTTTGAGAACTGAGATGTTTTCGCTTTGAGTTATTCCCCTTTCCAATTTCATCCTTGTAAACATTAGGCCTACTAGTCCTGGACTTCTTCGTGAACTCTGTCCAAATTAAGGTTACGTCACTCCCTATGGGTAAAGACGCTCGTGCATTTTTAACTCAATGGATCGTTGAGCAGTTGGAGTTAAGATGATGGAAACTCCGTTGTACGTCTTTCGTTCGTTAACAATGTGGCATGTAACCTTTAGCGGTCACAAATTGATAAAATCTGATGAAACTTGGTCACATCTTTAGCATACTTCTTTCTGATTGAGTTTCAGCCCCCCATCCTGAAGAGTGGGTGCGGCACAGTGTTCTTACTGAAAAACTAAAGTTGGCCATTTTAGATGTTTTTAATATGGGTAAAGAGCTGAAAATTGACCTCTAAACTCACAATATGTCTCACCATATCAGCGAAGGGTTTTTGAGATCCCTGAAAAATGGCCGCTTTGTGATCTTCCACTTTCTCTGGTCTCATTCTCCTCTTCACCTCCAGACACCTGTTTAAACCACCCATACTCTCTAGCAGTCACAATTATAGATCACATTTGACAGAACTTACTTTGCAGCATCTTAAGTGCATACACTTCTTTGGGATTACATTTTAGCCCCTCGCCGCCAAAAGTGAGCGTGGTCGGCTGGTGATATTGAAGAACTGAAGTTGTCCATTTTACACCTCTCTGATACAGATAAAGAGCTGAAACTTAGTATGCAAGTAACATACTGCATGTCTCAACATAATAATGAGAGGTCTAGTTTATTTCCCTTTCTGATATCAGCTTTATATATGCAACTACTTGCTGGCTTTTTATGGATATTTTCCAAATTTAGGTGAATTGAAATTTCATCTGTCATCATGTGCTATAACATGCAAACATCAGTGGTGTTTGAAGTGTTGACAGGCGGACAAGCTGTGGAAAGCAGTGGCATACACTGCTGAAATGGACAAGCAAAATGTGGCCTAAAATTGATTACACTACAGTGTTGCTTCCAGATGGATTTTTTTTGTTGCGAAGCAAAACACTGAATGGTAATAATCAAAAATATCGTTAATTTCATTTTAAATCATTTTCTCAACAAATGCAGAAAATAAAAAGTGAAGAGTTCTAACATTGAAGCTAACTGAGCCTAAATGCAATTTGATAGTGTTGAACCCAAGGGTACTTCATGCACTTTGTCCTGTTCTTGTACCGTATTTCCTCAATTTAAAGCTGGGCCCCGATTAGTATCCGGCCTGGTCCAAAATAATTTTTTGTTAATAGTAGCCCTGGCTACTATTTGAGGAAATACGGTATGTTTTGTTCAAACAATTGCTTCCCATTTCCCATATTACATAGCAAACATGGGATATCACTTTGTACTCTTCTAAAGATGCCACAGTCGCTTCATTGTTTTTAGGGACAGTGTGCCTGATGAGGAGCGTATTTTGAGTTTACTTAAGCTTTTGTTCAGGTGAGATTGGAGGAGGGTGTGCATTGGGTCTTCTCTATACTTGCGACATCCACGATCCTATTGGTTGCCAGACAGCATCAACACTTTATGCAGGAACAGATTACTAATCAGTTGTAATTGGGTGATTCTAGCATTATGGATGTGAAATTTGAAACAAAATGACAAAACTAATGGCTCTGAAAAAACTTGCTTTTCTGATAGAAGTAAAACTGTGACTACGTATTCTCAATGCGCCCACTTGTACGAGTGGAAAGGCAAAAAAGTTATTATAAAAATATTAAGTCTGAAAAAAATTGCAAATATCCTGTGTTAAGCATGTGACTCAAGAAGACTGGCATATTGGGGAGGCAACTTTCCAAGAATTCTGCAAACATAATGTAGGAGGCCTGGCTTAACATAAAATGGCAATATTGAAAATATTTGTAATTTCATTTTCAGTATTCTGCATGTGACACCAAAGTGTTATGTCACTTTTTTTTATCTTTATTAGTGTTCATTCAATTCTCTAATGGTAATAACTTGCAACTTGGTTAATACAGTGGTCAAATTAAATTTATGCCCAAGTATACAAACTAGAGGTACATGTTAAACTTTTATTCGGGCATTTATTTACTTTACTTTTTTATGCTCAGGTTGACATTACTTTGAAATTGCCCACGTATGACAATTTTTGGTTCTCGGAGTATCTTGGGCGAATTTTTGGTAGTTTCCTGAAATCTTGCTATTTGAGCAGAGAATGATTTTTCATAAAATGATGATACTCACTAGATTGTCTTGTAGGGCAATTTCTTGTAAGCCTTAAGGAGGAATTTTTACACAGTATAATAATTCATATATCTGACATCGCTGATCATCAGCCAATGAAATCACGTGAGTGCTGTCAGCCCGGAGTAGCCTTTTCAGCTTGGCCATATTTGTATCATAAACAGTGCTTGTGATCCATCCATGCATGTGGCTGAGAGAACAGGACATTTCTGCTGCAACCTGTGTCAACATGGGAACCTGCAATGTAGACCAGCGGTGTCCTGAATGGCTCATAGGAGTAAAACTTATTCCATTTACTATAGCCTTGAACTAATGTAGAAAAGAGTTTGAGATGGACATGGGTCAATATATGTACCTGACATACAGTACCAGTCACAAGTTTGGACACACTTTGCTAATGTCACAGTGCTCTGTTTTTAGAGAAATTTAAATGGCTTAACTTCTCTGTATAATCTGAAATGGAATCTGGTAAGAGGTAAACAGTCAGAAGTCAAAAGAGAATAATTTACTTGTTTGAATAGTGTCCAAAATTTAAAATTCTCAAAGAAGCCTTATTTTGCAAAGTAAGAAGACAAACAAGCCCTTTCCATTTTCCAACAGCCAAATTAAAGACAAGCTGTTTTGGAACTTATTGGGCAAAAAAGGTCGATGAAAAGCAAACCACAAGTGCAGCACATCTTTGGGAACTTAGATGGCCACTCAGCAGCAAACTCATTATAGCCATAAACGCTCTTGTAAAAAAAAAAAAAAAAAAAAAAATGTGAGTTCTCTCAATATCACAGAAAATGCTGGTTAGTTTGATGGATTTAAGAATTAAATATCTTTTTTGCAAAATAAACTCTACCTATTTCTTTATTTAACATGTCTTGTAAGAAAAATGTTGGTATGTCCAAACTTTTGACTTGTACTGTATACCAAATATAAACCAACTTTACAGGATACACATTAAAATGCTCATACCTAGTGAATGTAACACTTGGCCTGCTTTACATTTACAATAGGAATCCATTATTGCTTATCTTTCAGGATCAGTCTCTGTGTGGATTTGGTGTGGTGCCTTGAATTTTTTTGTAGCGACCTCCACCGTTTAGCATGCATTTTCACATGGTTCCCATCTTTGGAAACCTTTGTTATGAAAGTGACGTTGCATGAAATAATTTAGACCCTATGCTAATGACCTCTGACACAGTTGGGAAGAAATGAAACAACCATGCTATTGGGAATATTGACTAAACAGTCGATTGTTGTTGTTGTTGTTGTTGTTGTTGTTCTAGTGTTTGATTAATGAATATGGTAACCATGGGGGGGGCGTGGCTTAGTGGCCACTGTCAGATCTATGAATTGGCTCCTTTTACTGGTGCATGGTCATGCGTCATGAGGTGGGGGGAATTTGCGTCACAGGGTCAAAAATGACCATTTTTCAATTTTTGAATATGTTATTGTACAAGTTAAACTGCATAGGAAAATGGCATGGGTGGTTTATTTTTTCAATATTAACCCTTGTACAGCCGTTTATAAGATGAACTTTTAATAGAAAATGCATTACGGCCAGAACACTTTTTTTGCCGTTTTCTCCAAAGTGACCTTTTTTTTTTTTTTTTTTTCCCTCCAAAACCTCATAAAATCTTTAATATTGGTCAAAACAAGACCTGGTTTGGATCAAAATGATCCTCAGATAAAATGCTATTCAATAAACTAAAAAGAAATTCTGTTTGATTTATACTATGTATTCAAAAATTTGATGGAAATACAGGATTTTTATTACGATGAAGTTGATGGTTTTTGACAAGGCAAGACATCTTTCTCATAAAATTTGGATGATGGGTGCATCAAAACTACACATAAATGCTTATTGACTAATAAGAACTGCTCACATGATTGATTACTGGTTCTAGAATACTAATAATTAGGTTCTCATACAAACAGTACACAGTATGTCTTCATGATCAGAATTCAAGAGACAGTATATATCTGGTAGCTTCTCATGGCTTTTCAATTCAACTCCTACATACAAGATGCAATCTTTGTACACAATTGCCAGTTTCTTCTCTCTTTTGTACAAGTGACTGCCCTTAGTAGCCTTTTGGAATTTGTAAAAGTTACCCAAAATTACTTCAGACCTCTTTGGATATGATTGGCCATAGCCAGACTTCATACTTTCGTCAAGCATTATAACTCCATCTGAAGTAGCGACGAGCAAGTAGTAGTCATCCAAAGACTGGGCCGATGGCATAATAGCCACAACTGTACCCTTACAAATCAATGACAAGAGATCTTCATCACCCTCTGAAACATTCATGCCATCTGCTTCATTAACCACTTCCTCTACTTCAACTGCACCCCTCGAACCATCTGAGAAGGCAACCTTCTTAAAAGCATTGACATATTCTCGATTTTCACAGGCACTGTAATCCTCAGTAATACAGGGAGTGCAGTAACATGACAATTCCCTTGATTTTACCACCCCATCTACACCTACTGACATCAAGGAATGAAGTTTCCTAGTATTTGGAACTGTATTGTACATACTGTCATTACGTTTGCGATTCACTGAATAGAAATAAGAAAGTTTACATACCTTCCATGAGTGAAATGTACCAAAAAATTGTGGTGAAATCTTTCCAGTCCACGAAACAAAAGATTGCTTCTCCAGAGCACATGGAACTTAATTGACACTAATTGACAACGACTGACACTGATTGCCAATTAAGGGATTCAGTAGAGACACCTGCCATGATTTTTAGGAACTACAAAGAGCAATGGGAATGGTTTTATGCATTAGCTTTCAGTTCAGTGTATTTGTCCTCCACCTCCTCCACATTCCGCCACAAAAAATCCACCCCTGACTTTTTTGCTTCATCAGCCTGTAACTGTAACATAGCAAACTGAAGGCAAATGTGTCTAATACCATCTGAAAGCAGACATCCAAAGCTACAAAATGACACCTTATTTACTATTATAGCCCTGGTTTTTGGTTGTGAATTTTTTGGCCGAAAAAAATTTCAGGTGTGACAAATCCATCTTTTTTGGGTACCCACTCTCATGACTCATGACCACAGGGCTGGGGCTGATGAATTAGAGTTGGAGAAATAATTTTGGTTTTTAGAGATACTTGTTAAAGATGCTCATTGCTCCTCTTGTTTTTGAAGAATTACAGGGGTTGGGTGATTATGGACGGCTTCCCCATATTTGAGAGCAGGAAAGATGGGAATAACATGACATCGTCAGAAAGCATGTCATACAAACAAGTCAGGTGAAATGATGGAGCCAGACCAGCTATTGTGTTCTGTTGTCATGTCAGTACTTGGAGCATAAGCTGTAGTTTTGGGCAGTGCTGGACCACGGTCCCTAATATTACAGGTAGACGGCTGGCTGAAATGTTCAACAAGTTGAAGTTTGTTTTATGGTGGAATTCCCCTTTAAGCAGAATTGGTACTGTGATGTGCCAGCATGCTTCATGAGTCTGCTTTGTTTGGCTCTGCCGCGTGAGATTGTGTTTTTTGCCGTATTGGGAGTTAAGGGGTGATCTGGGGTTAAATGGGCAAAATTTGATTATGTGGCAGCCATAACTTTTTTTATTTATCATTGAAAATCAATGAAATTTGGGCTGCAGGAAATGCAATGACAGGGGCGCCCCGGTGGCTCATCGGTCTAAGTGCGCGTATCATAAAGGTTGTGTCCTTCCCCCAGCGACCTGGGTTCGAATCCGGCTTGGGTCATTTGCTGCATGTCATCCCCCATTCTTCTCCCCAACTTTCCTGTCTCTCTACACTGTATAACTATCAAATAAAAAGGAAAAATAAAAAAAAAAAAAATCTTTTAAAAAAAAAAAAAAAAAAAACGCAATGCCATAGGGAAATTTTGCCTATCTGTTACATACTTTGAATATTTTGAGTATTCATCAGATTCTGCGCAAAATAATTTCAAAATTTGATTAAAATGCCCCAAAATCACATAACTGATAAATTGGGCAAAGAATTGCTATGTCATTGCATTTGGATAAGCAATAGCTTTTAAATGATGAAAGAAAAACTGAATTCTATCGGAGTTAAAGAGGAATTGGTGCCAGAGGTTCTCTGCATATATAATGAGCTTGCTCGGTTACCATGGCAACCACATAAACAGAAAAATGCCAACTTGTATCTTTTTTGGTGGTTATTACATATACCTCTTTAGATTAATTCAGTGTTGTTTCCTGGTGTCATTTTTCATTTAACCCCAGATCACCCCTTAAAGGGATCATTTTCACATTTTCTTCCTATGCACCATAGTAACCTCTTGAAGTATTCCCCTCACGTATTGATTGAATTGATGTTTGGATGGCTCAAAGTCCAGTATTTTTGATATGATTTATTTGAAATGTATGCCCATTTCTTTCTTTTCTGAATCCATCAACATGCCCCTTCTGTTAAATGAGGATATCATGGGGTAGAACATTCAGGGCTGCATGATTAACTGAATCTTGAGAATAAATGTCACTGTGGTGCACACAGTGGTAAGCTTGTGCCTTTATTTATTTGAATCATTCCCTATGCGGTTTTAAACGGCCACCAAACATCAGGTCCAAACTCCGGCCCTGTGACAGGAAGCATGGCAGAGGCTGGTGTGAAGGTAATGCCATCCGGAGAGAATGTTCCGGGTCTTTCCTGGTCTGTTGTATATTAGTGAAGAATTCCTGTTCGTTGCAGACTCGGCGCAGCCGTGCTGAAGAGCTGGTGTAAGAGCCAGGTTTTCCTGCATTCCATAAACCACACTCCTCACAGTCTGCTCCAAACCATCTGAGACCTGCATGTGCTGCGTCTGAGGAGGGATGACATCATATTTAGCGGGAGGGAGGGAGGTTGGTGTGCCACAGAAATGACTGCAGGAATCAGTACTGCATCAGGGTATACATGCCTCTGTGCCTGCATCCATAATTCATTTTCATTATGTTCTCTGCACAGCCCATGGTGGCAGGATGCTCATCTTGGGCGGGCTCCTATGGTATCTCGGCCCTCTGGCCTGCCAGTAATTTCTGAGATAACCCAAAAGATCAAAACTGCAAGCGAGCAAATACTCTGCTGTGTTTTACGGATAACTGAGAATGTAAAATGGACTGGCTTTATGTGGGGTGAAGTTCATTTCTTTGATCTCATAGAAAAATTTAGTAATGTTTATGTATATAATATGTAGTAATGCAATGTAACAGTAATGTTTCTGCTCCAGCATTTATATGGATCATCCATTCCTTGATCTGGATTTTTTTTGGTTCCTGGAAAACTGTTTGCTGTTGCCCAATATTTATGTAGAACAGAGGGTGCTGTGGTTCTGATGCAACCCACAGTGTAATTATATGAGCCAAAATTATCATGTGCGCACTGGGGAACCCGGCTTCAATTTGTACTGTCCTGAGGTAGGCGGTGTGGGGTAATCAGTCATTCTATGTGAATTCACTAGAGCTGCCTCGGTCAAGGTCTCAGAATTATCTCCGATTATTTATTAGTGCTATATGCTACATGAAGGGAACAGTTGATATCGGCTCAATATTTCTGTCCAGTCAGGTTTTTTGGGGGTTTGGAAAAAGAAGCGTGTTCATGCAAATTTTTTACATTTTGTTTAATAAATTACGACCTTTGATGGAAATAAATGAAAATATAGAACAGAAGATTTTCCACAGAAATGGTCCACCACAGTAAGATGCAAATTGACAGTGATTTTAGGTACCATTTAATACATAATTGACATTCCTATACATTTGATCAGTTACTGGTAATATGTAACTCGTATGAAAATATCAAATAAAATGAAATCACTCGGATAATGAGTCGCAAAGACGGATTGTAACATGTTATTTAGTGTTCACTTATATTGATGAAGTAACCCTGACCGCCAAATTGGTTATTTGTTATTGGTAATTGGTTATTTGTAACACTAGTCGCAACATTGCGACTTAAGTCTGACACTTCAGAGAGTGTTGACAGCTTATCATTTAAGAGGTTTCAGCCATAAGTTCATCGGATTGGGTGTCGTCCATCGTCCTTCCTTCCTCCTGTCTGTCCGCCACACTTTCAGTGGAGACAGATTGCCTCAAACTATGACCGTTTCATGGGTCAAATTTTGTATGCTTAATAAGCTAGTTGTAATCTACGTAGAGTTTGAAAGTGGATGTTGAAGCTTTTTTTATTTTCAGAATGATGGCCCTTGAATGTGGCAGGGGATAGTGATGACCATGTTTTCTTGTTTCCTCTCACTGTCTTCAACAAATGCTTAAAATGAAAGCAAAAGCTTATATTTAGCTTTCATTAAATGATTGATCATGCTCTCCAGTTGTCCCTTAATGTAACGTTTTACAAAAACAAATAGAATTGTTAAGATTGAGTCGGTGTTCACTTTGGAATGTATTGTAATGTATAAACATCAGTTCTTATGCCAGCAGAGGTAACGGTGAACATGCAGTACAGTTAGAAGTTGCCTTCATTTCTCCTCCACACAGCCTTGTTTAACTGTTCCCTTTGCTTTATTTGATAATCTTGGCCTAATCTTTATTTAAAACTGATTTTCAAAAAAAATCAAAACATATCCACATTTAACTTGAACTTGGCAAAAACCGGGTTCCATGACCTCAAAAGGATTACTGTTTTTGTTTTTAGAAAGCTCTCTGGCTGAACTGTCCCTTCCAGGAAAACTCCATAGCTGAAATGTATGGGATCTGAGAGCGAGAGCTTGCTCTGAAAAGTGGCAATCCGGGGGTTTTTCCTCATTTTGGTTTTTCCATACCCTAACCCACGGGGCTCAATCCCAGTTTGATGACATTATCCTGGATAGTGAACATTTCCTGAAAACATTTGCCCAATGTTCCAGTTTGTTTCCATTTTACAACATCTTAAAAATTCCTGGAAACTAAATTTAACCAATTTGTGTGAACATGCCCCCTTTTTTAAAACCCCCATAAAATCTGAACGAAGCAGATATTGTGCTGAAATAGTTTTCTTTATCCCATAAATGATGAAAAATTGGTGTGATGCAACGCATGAGATACAGGTTTGGTATTTAAACGCATTTAATACAACTTTCTTGCCTCACGATTGGTTAGATTCCGTTCATTGGCAAACACTGTCATGTGACCAATCCTCCTGCTGGTAACCATCAACCATCGCTTGCATTAGTTTTTAGCTTGTGGTTTATTCATGTCAATAGGATGAATAATTCGCTAGTTAGGATGCTAACGCTTTTTGCCTTTAAAGTAATTAGAGTTACTGTTATTGTAGAAACTTGAATTTATTAATTTAATGGCGAAAAGCGTAGGCATGCAATTATTCACCCCATTGACTTGAATAAACCACCCACTAGAAGCTAATGCTTTTCTATTATTGTACAAATAATACAACACTGACATTTCTGTAATAGAATGGATCTCAAATTCTTGAGCCCAAGATATCATATTTACAAAACTCGAGTGGTAATTTTTGTTTTTTTTTTTTTTTTATAAAAAAAAAAAAAAGGTGGCCTTCTTTTTTTATAAAGAAGCGGCGGCCTGTCAGCCGCCGCTTCTTATACACTCATTGGTTGAGTCTTCGCAAGTTCAGAACGAGGGCGGAGGATACCCGGACATGACCAGGCTTAGAATCTTCCGGACGAGTGCCTGTCTGGCCAACAGGAGGCGCTTGAGCAACGAACAAGGCAACTATTGTAATCCCTTCCCGCAGTCCTTCCCAATTTGCAACCCTGTAGCGCTATAGCCAATTGTGCGCTACTCTGAAAAAAGCTGCCGACCACTGCCGGCTGGTGCGGCGGGGCTCGAACACGCCGACGTGATAGTCACTTCTGCTTCAAGAACGCGTGATGCTTTACCAGTGAGCTATCCGGCAGCTCAATTTTTGTGTATTCTGAGCATTCGGCAAGAAATAAACAAAAATTACTACTCTTGTTTCATAAATTTGATCTCTCGGGCTCCTCTATTTCCTCTATTTTAAGTTTAGGACTCAAAAAATGCTAAAGAGCCCATTCTGAGACCATGACGGAGAAAGGTTTGATGATTTTCATGCAGAATGACCCACATGCTTGGTGCTCTCATGAAGACTTTTAAAATGACATGAGACAGACCTGTCAGTGAGACATATTGTGGATGCTTGAGTGTTTTTTTCATGAAATTTGGATATCGGGAGCATGGCCCTCTTTTGCTCATTGTATCCCTGGATGACGAGTCGGGATACTGTGGATCAGCGACCGTCACACCGCATTCGTAGAGATTTGGTAGTGTGCTCTACAGTCCTCAGATTTCAACCGGTATGTCTCATATGAGGCCTGGGCCTCGTGTGGGGTAAGGTCATGAAGCCTGTCAGTTTAGGGAGTGATTGCTTTAGGGGGTCCAGGGATGCATGTCAACCAGCAGACTACCGACTGTCTAGTCTGAGCATGTTATGTTATTTTTCCGGAGTTCCTGACTCCTGGAATCTCGGAAGGTGCGTTCTGTTATAATGTGCCCGTTTTCCTCCTGTTGTTTGAGTGGTGAATCCCTTTGCCTGACGCCCAGGTTCCATGATTACTGCCGCGTCCGGAGTTTGCGGTGACTCCATGTTCATTGCAGTTGGTTAGCAGTTATTCCCTGTGCCTAATCCTCAAAGCAGTGGGTGATAAAAATGGACATAAAGCCTGTGATTTTACTGCAGTGCAGGGAACATTCTGTGTCTATGGGATAGATGCTGACACTAATTCCCATCTGTTTTCAGCACAGTGTGTGGGACCTGGCTCAGCATTATGGTTGTGTTTACTGGATTTTGGATGAATCGCATCCCAAACTGCCGCCATGCTGCCCTCTAGGCCTGAATTTTGTGGCTGTGTATGCTTTTTTTAATTTTAATTTTAATTTTTTTTTTTTTAAATGTGCACACGCTGAGCATGTGATCAGGAGTGGTAGGGATTTCGAATTTGTTGGGTTGGAAAAGCTGTTTGATTTTTATTTAATTTTTTTTTGAGAGCTGAAGCCTGCTGGTTCCCCCACCAAAGTTTGTGAAGTCTGGATGTGAGCGGCCACTTCAGATTCTTTTGTTGTGATTTGTAAGATTTTCTCCGCTGTGTCTTTATCCAGTGATATGCATTTGGGGTTGGGCAAGATGTCGCGCTGACTACACCCGAATAAAAGTAGGTCACTGAATGTCCTGTCACTCCTTGCTCCATGATGACGCATATTGTTCAGATTGTTAATATCGAGGGGTCTGAGTGCAATAGATGCATGTCTATTTTAGAGATTTTGAGAAAAATGGATTTTTAGGTTTGTAAGTGTTCTGTTTATCAGGTATTTTATATTATTTATATATCAGTCACTCTTTTGCTGCATGGTTCAGAAGTATATTGAGCACATAAGTTTTCATAGGTGTGGTACTGGAATGTCATGGTCAAAAATGGACATGTTACCTCTGTGCTCCAACAATTCTAGCACTTGATGTGGCAAAACACAATGGTGATAGATTGAAGTTAAGTTTGTTTGCAATGGAAGACAGATGATTGTGTGGTACAATTTATGTTTATTCATCAAAATATCCATGTTTAATTCATTTAAGCAGATTTTTTGGACATGACAACATCTTTAATGTGGTTTCCTTTAGACAGAGGGCTGTGCGATATGGACAAAATCAAATTTCACGGCACGTTTGACGGAATACCTTTATAAATATTGTGGCGATATTGTAGGATTAACTATTGGAGCTTTCATAAAATGCTCACATGATGCAATTTTGATAAACGGTCATAAGTAATGTGGATATTATGACTGAGCAGGAACAGACAACAGCTAGAACACTCTAAAATGCGCAAACAACTGCATCTCTTTACAGTAATGCAGCCTTTAAAACCAGAGAAGACAATACTTGCCATACTTACCACTTACCATTGTCATTACCATGTTGAAAATCCTATAATTCATCTCCTATCACAATATAAATATAATATTGATATGTTGCCCAGCCCTATTTAGACATCAGCTGTCAAGTTTCGGGAACAGGATCCGTACTCTGCGCAAACCCTTCACCCTACCTTTGGGGGGACAGGTGGAGGAGATGGGTGGCCCAGGGCTGGAGTGTAGAGATCGGTCTGGTCCCGTGTGCTGCCTCATGTCACAGACGGAGGTCACAGTGCAGCAGCTGCCCTCCAATTTCTCCTGTGAAGAGTAGTCATGTTGTGGCTGAAAATAGACGTCAGGAATTTACATCCCCTCACCATGGGCTGGGTGTCAGTCACGTTTTCACTTCGTTACACAGCTGCTGAAAATTCAGCAATATTTAGCCAATTAACGGACTAAGGCCACAGGTGAAAATGACTTTCTAAATCCTGAAGGTTTTATGAAGAGACAACCATATTTGACAAAATGTACTAATTAATGTATTTCTCAGCCTTTGTTGCAGATGGACATGAAATAAGACATTTGAGACCTGACAACTTTGTGACTACTTGGAGCATATCATTATAGCCAAAGGGTACATACAGTAATACATAAAATAAATAAATAAGAATGGCAAATTTTAGCATAGTGATACAAATGCCCAGTCGGAAAAAGCTGCTTTCACTTTCCCGCAGCACGTGTTGTAAAGACACTTCAGCGTATCGCAGTGCATCATGGGCAGAATGGTGGCACAGTGGGTTGCTGTGTTGCCTCACACCTAGAAGGCTGCGGGATTGAATCCAACCGGGGGCCTGTCCCTGTGGGGTTTGTATGTTCTCCCTGTGTTCACATGAGACCCCTTCGGGTACTCTGGTTTCCTCCCACAGTCCAAACACGCGCATTTCCAGCTAACTGGAGACTCTGAATTGCCCATATGAATGATGTGTGTGCTCTGTAATGCATTCAGAATACCACCTAGTTAACACCCTATTTTAAAACTAATCCTCTGGTGAGCACTGTTATAGCGTGAATACTTTTTTCAGCCAAGCCATTGCCTTACATGGCTTTGTACTCATGTCATGGTGAATGGTTATCTCTTATGAAAATCTGAGAGTGAGCTCTGTCTGTCATGTACACTAGTGTTCATTATACATCACCAGCGGTCGTGAAAACTTGGTGTAGTAAAGGGTTAATAGCAGCCTAAATTTTGGAGGCTTCATGATTTTCATGTTTGTAAATTTGAGTCTGTGTGTGCATACATTTTTCCCACAGTATTGGATAGTTTGTGACTCAATTCAGATTTAGTGGGTGTGCCCCCAAACGTAAGTAGCCACGCCCATGCGCCAAAATATTTGACTCCTTTGCTCAGATCTGCACTGAGGGCCATTATCGTTATTTTCACTTTGTTGACTTACCAAAGACTTATTGTACCAGAAGTCTCCATTAAACCTTGATACAGATTTTAGTCCTGGGTCTACATAAGCCTTGGTTAAATATGCAGTCAGCGCTCCAGTCTGCGACCAAGATTTACGTTTTGCGACTTGCATTCTCACATCGGTCGCGCAAGCGCGACCAACACTTCATGCACTGAGCGCCTATTCTGGGTAGCGATTCACTCCCTAATTATCAGCCGCTGGCCGGAAATTTTTTTTTTTTTCTGCAGGTCGGTTGGTACCATTATGTACATCAGCCAATCACAGCTCAGCTGTACTCATGCATCGATGAGAACGGCAAAGCATTAGACCTCGTCACTGTCAGCTGAGTTGTGCGCGCGGCAAATTTGTAAAACCTTGTCTGACAATAACGATGTAAATGCTCCACACTACGCGAAATTACAAGTACACTAGCTGATCTGCTGCAGAAGTCCAATAGTCTATGTATTTGGCCTTGGCTTTGGTGACTAATACTGCAGATCGGAGAGCAAATTTCATGGTATCAGAAAGTGTTTTCATTACTGGTTTTTAGGTCACCTGTGACGAAGTCTCAAAGTGACCTAATCTAATCGCCTTTTGTTCGTCGTGGTGCGTCATACGTGGTGCGTTGGCCGTGGTGCGTCGTGCGTCCGTAAACAATTTACATTTTCGCCTTCTTAGAAACCGCTGATCCGATTTCAATAAAATTTTGCAGGAACCTTCCTTGGTCAAATATGCACCAAAATTGTGAATTGTATGGTGCCCACCCCCATTGCTCTGAGGGGCGGGGCTAAAACTGGTCAATACATTTTTGACTTCTCAGAAACCGCTGAGCCAATTTCTATAAAATTTTGCAGCAACCTTCCTTGGTCAAATATGCACCAAAATTGTGAATTATATGGTTCCCCCCAGGTGCTCTGAGGGGCGGGGCTATAACTGGTTAATACATTTTCGACTTCTACTCAGAAACCGCTGATCCGATTTCAATAAAATTTTGCAGCAACCTTCCTTGGTCAAATATGCTCCAAAATTGTGAATTATATGGTTCCCCCCCCAGGTGCTCTGAGGGGCAGGGCTATAACTGGTTAATACATTTTCGACTTCTACTCAGAAACCGCTGATCCGATTTCAATAAAATTTTGCAGGAACCTTCCTTGGTCAAATATGCTCCAAAATTGTGAATTGTATTGTGCCCACCCCCAGGGACTCTGAGGGCCGGGGCTAAAACTGGTCAATACAATTTCCCCTTCTCAGAAAGCGCAGATCCGATTTCAATAAAATTTTGCAGGAACCTTCCTTGGTCAAATATGCACCAAAATTGTGAGTTATATGGTGCCCACCCCCTGGTGCTCTGAGGGGCAGTGCTGAAAGTGGTCAACTTGGCTGAAATTTTAAAAATCTTCTCCAGACCCAGTTATGCTGGAAAACAATACTCTTCATAGATGGAAAGCTCTTGAGGTGCTTTATCAAAATTGTGAACTTCATCACCCTCGAGCTCCATGTTTCATCACCCTCGAGCTCCATGGGTATATTTTGTTCATTTTCTACTAGAAATCATTCAAACTTGATTGGCATTATAACCATGAGATGACAGTTTGATACTATGACATTTTTGACCCTGTCTCTTCCCCAGGGGCTGAGGGGTGGGGCCCAAATGGGGTCATATTGCCAAAAATTTCAACAATCTTCTTCTCCAGACCGAGAAAGGCTGGAAACCAATACTCTACAGAGATGGAAGGGTCTTGAGGTGCTTTATCAAAATTGTTACTTTCATGGCCCCCTGGCCTCATGTTTGCCCCTGGGGAGGGAGTGAAGTTCACTATACTTTATATAGGAAAATGATACTTTTGGGTATATTTGGTTCATTGACATCAATAACATCAGTTTTTATACAACTCAGGTGACCGTTAAGGCCCATGGGCCTCTTGTTTATTTCGCTATTCAGATTTTGCGCATTTCTAAGGGTAATGGAAACGCACCTGGAGAGTGAGAACGATGTCCGACGTTATTAGCCCAAAAACACAGTCTGCTTCGTGACCGTAGACTATTCGTGACAGTTTTGAGTCTTGTTGATACCAGCTGTGGGTGCTTGCCTCCAGTGGCGAATGGGTTTTATTTAGCGTTTCAATATCAGTCGCTAACCTTCTATTCTGATGGATTAGGTTGAATGCGCACTTCCACTCTGATCTGAAGTTCCGCATGGACATGATTATTCATGCAGTATGTATGAAATTGGTGACTGGTTGGTCCGAGTGCAAGATTATTTATTTTCATTGGAGTACGACAAAGATGAGAAAAGCTGCGGTTCTTATAGATTTATAGTCCATTTTCTCTGGGGTTCCGATAATTGGCCAGCTGTCAGAGGAATTGCATTTTGTTGTTGATTGCAGCAAATGTTCAAAACTGATTCAAAAACTAACTGGTGACGCCTGTCCAATGTACTCCAGCGACGACCATGGGCTTATCAGCGCAATGCCTCAAATATGAGTCTGTGTCACGAACAGTGTACGGTCACGAAGCAGACTGTTTTTTTTGGGGCTAATAATGTCGGACATCGTCCTCACTCTCTGTGTGCGTTTCCATTACCCTTCGAAATGTGCAAAATCTAAATGGCGAAATAAAACTGGTAAATAATAATAATAATAATTATTATTATTATAATAAGCCATCCTACTACATTGTTACCGGTGAAAGAATTTCTTGAAACTTTGTGCAAACGAACATGGCATACTGCACCTACTTTTTACCAAATATTTAGGGTGGATCACTTTGGGAACTGTATTAATTTTAATGTTAAACTTTCAATTTGTGATGAAAAAATGTAGACAAATTAGGCCTATGCTTTTTACAGCTTAAATTCCTCCTGGGTCTCATATTTTCAAACCAATTAAGCCATGTTTGGTGTCAAATTGTTCCTTGGGATGGCAGCAACAATAACAGTTATACATTTTAGAACTACTGTGATAATTGGGAGTTATTCATTGATTTATCCCCATATGTTGGTTTTAGGGGGGTGCTCATCTAAATTTGGCCATAATTTTTCTCTGAATGATTCAGTTTATGTACAGGGGAGGGTTTGATGAAAAGTTGTCCCTTGGGGACATGGAGACTTGTACATACATTTAGACTTGTATGATAACTCTCCAAAATGATAACTGCATTTTATGTTTTTCAAACATTCTTGTGAACATCAATATCTACTTTTCAGTTCACAAAGTGCTTTCTTATAATGTTTCTTAAATAAATGCAGCAACAACTGATAGTCTGTTCAGCTATCTTTATTTGGGCTTGTAAATATTCAGAAAAGCGTCATGGTACTTTGCGTGACCACAGTTTTGGCCTGTGCGCCTAAATTTTGGCCTACGCGCCCAACTTTTTCAGGTTGGGAGCGCATGCACTCCTAGGTCCAAAAGTTAGTCTGGAGGGTTGGCAGTGTGTGGCAAATGTAGGGGGCGCTACTGCCTGTCTGCAGTCGGGTTTCACAGAAATAACGAGTCAGAAGTGTGGAGCTCCCATGTTTTATATTACTTGGTACCAACAGAAACATGGAAACTTCCTGCAGTTTTGAGATAAATGGGTTTGAAATCGCATGATGCCTCAAGTGCCTAAAACTTTGAGCATGGCCTGCTCGGCAGATGAGGGGTGAATCTGAATAAACTCCCACGTATGTCATATCTAGTGATAAAATATTAATATTCATGCATTATAGATAATTTTAGAGAACATGATGTTCCAACTTATGGCAATTTCCTAAAAAAAATCACTCCGAAAAGGTTTTTTGGAGTGGAACTGAGGTACTTATCTCTAGTCAGTATATTACCTGCAGTAGATTGAGGTCAGCGAGCTCCCAGTTTGTGGAAGCAGCGTGTAATGCTGGCATGGAAGCAAAGCAATACATGGTTGCGGACAGGGCCTGCAGCGAAGCATGTTTAACACCAAAGACAAGCCCTGCCTAAAATCAATTGATATCTCTAAGTGTACACTATATAGTGATTAATTTCAAAGCGTTACCTTGTCCTCAGACGGTGCCAAGGAAAAGTGTTGTCTGATGATGAGGTAAAGCACTGAAAATATTCAAAAAATTGCATCCATTTAAGTGGATATTGATTTATTGTATCTCCCCAACGACGATACTTGGGGGATACTATGGTTTAGTTCTGGGGCCGCCGTGCCTGCAGAGATTTTCTGTTCCGGGCTCCGGAAGCCACAATTATTACAGGAATTTTTTTCTAATTTTACACAGACAAAGATATTTTTTGACAATGTGCAAGACCGATTTCCGGCAATTTTGGACATCCAATTTGGCTGCCAACTGCCATTTTGTCCGAAATTTGGGGATCGGGGAGATACACGACTCGGTCCCCGTGGCGACCGAGTTATCTAGTTTTAGATGGGCGTTCTTTATTGGCTTACGTACGTTTTGGTGCTGTCCCCATCCAGAGCAGTGTATTGCTCTGCTGCTACAGACTGGGAAGTGGCTGACTGCAAATTGCTGTAATTCACGGACTCAGGATAAGTACCTCAAACAACCCCACTTTCAAAAACCCAAACTATCCTTTTAAGGCCTAAGCTTTAAAGGTTCCCTATTATGTCGCCAGGTGCCCAGCTAATTAACCATTACAAGCCATTTTGAAAATTTCCCCCCCTGATTTCACAAGGGGAGGGGGGGGGATTACCACCCAGAATAATGAAGGAACAGATTAACTCGTTGGCTGAAGTGAATCGGTCCCTATTGCCTCCGGGCGGTCACTGCTCCATGTGATGTCAAGAGGAGCAGATTTGGAAATGACTTGTAGCGGCTGATTGGCTGTGCACCTGGTCACATGCTGGGGGACCTTTCAGGGTAACAACTGCATAATTCTGGCATTTGATTCTCTCTCTTCATAACTGACCACAGTGATTTTGTCAGTGTTACAGTGTTGGCATATCAAGGGACTGTATGCACCGAGTTGGGCCCTGGGTTTGTGTTTGCGTTTTGTTTTTGATGTACCTAATTTATTTCCATGTGGCAGTTTTATGAATTGCCATTGGCATGTTCTGGCCCTCCCTCTTCCCAACTAAGATTTTTCGGGCAGCCTGGAACAGATATAACTCCAGGCTAATGTGGACTTGTACGTCAAACATTTCTTTGCAGTGTGGGCCTCTTTGCGGAACTGAACCTTTTTTGCTAGCTACCTTGCAAGCCTATTCACTTGGAGTACATTGCTCACCATCTCCAACTGCTCGATTTAATGTCTTGATGGACTGCGCCACCTGTCTCTTTGAGGAGTTTCCAGCTTTTTTTTTTTCTTTTTTTTTTTTTTTTTTAATTGCTTGACAACGTCTATCCCTCAGGCATTGGGCACAAGGGGGCACCTCGTGACAAGCAGTGTAACTCAGAACTTTACCTTGAAAGACATTTTACTCGTTGAACAGGTTTCACAGGACGATGAACTGGCCACTGTGCTTCAAGCAATCTTTGTTGCATTCCTTGACCATGACTAAAGTCAGCAGAATATGTTTCAAATGTTTGGGTTTCCCTTCTAATGTTTTGTGGAGCTGAACAAGCAGCATGCTGCCACGTTGGAGCAGTCTCTCGTGTCCGAGCACATATTTGGGCCTCCATCTTCTCTCAGTTCCTGTTTGGCTCAGCAGTAGAACCATTGGCAGAATATGAGGCTTGTGCTCACCTCATTCTTCATCATTTGCTCTTCGATTGACTATGTCATGTTGGTAAATGGTGTTAGCCTTTGAGGAAGCGATGCAGTTTAAATGAACGCTTCTTAATACCTGTACTCTAAAAGCGCTACACTCAGGGCTGCTTAGGAGAGATGATTTTTATGCACTGTGGTAAGCGTAATGGACGTGAGCCCAGCACTAATGGACAGTGCAGCTCCGCAGCTCTGAGTGGGACACCTGGCCTCCTCATTATCATCAGTGGATTTCAGCCAACTGGGTGAGCAGCTGACTGCTGCAGCTCTGTAGGGGAGACCTGCGATCACTGATGAGTGTGTGTGTGTGTGTGTGTGTGTGTGTTTGAGCTGGGCCATGTGGACAAAATCAAATATTTAGATATTTTTCACTGAATACCTTGATGGCGATATTGTGCTGGTATTGTAGGGATAACTATCAGTGCTTTCTCAAAAGATCTAGCTACACAGTGATTTTTGATCGGCAGTCATTAGTAATGTGGATACGATGACCAAGTAGATACAGGCAACAGCAACAAGAGTGTAATAAGTGCAGAAAACTGCATCCCTGTACAATAATACAGCCATTAAAACCAGAAAAGACAGCACTTGTGTCACATCACAATGTTACAATATCCAAAATCCCAGATGATATCTTATGTTATATCACGATATAGATATAATATTGATATATAGCCCAGCCCATGTGTAATACAGACTGTGCGGGGGGCTCTGGTCTGTGTGGAGTCTGGATGACGCTGCTTCACTCTTCCCTGATGGAGTCTGGGAGCACAGCCTGCTCCATTCAGCTGCTGCAGGAGCCACTACGCTGTTGGCCCACTCCGACTCCTGTCCGATGGTGGAGAGAATGTTCTGGTCAGCCTGAAATGAGTCGTTCGTTTGGAGCGGGGGGGGAAACGGCACTTAAAAATGTGTAAAATGGCCCTGAGTCTGTGCTGAGGCGTAACTGAGTGGTGTGCATGGGCTTGCCTTGTATGTGTGTTCGTTTGGATGTGTACACAACACAATGGCAGGGCTATGTCTCTCATTATAGTAAATTTTGTTGGGATATGCACACATGCAGGCTGACACACACGCATGCCTGCACTTGCACACTGCACAAGAATTCAAGCCTGATGCCCCCCCACCCTTTTTTTTTTTTTTTTTTTTTTTTCAATGTTTTTTTTTTTTTTTTTTTTTTTTTGGTAAACGAACTAGCACTCCCCTCTGTGTCACTGTGAGGACCTGGCTGTCTGAAGGCAGCTCCTTTTCTAATGGCTGCCCCTCTGAACAGTGATATAATTGCAGGCTCTGGCAGCAGACCATCTTACACAGAGGACGATGCTACGTTGCTGCTGATTTTACCACCTTATTTCACTCCTTGCTTTAATGTCTTGCAGTGGGGGGGGAAAATGGTACTTTGGAGTAGATATGAATTGCATAAAATTAGCCTGCCCTATGCCTGCTTGTGTTGTGATAATGGAGGTGATCATGTTGAATTTAACTGAATTCCATTCATCCCCAACACCGGAAGCCTCTTATAGCACCACACAAATGTGGAAATGTGCTGGAGCAGCTGATTTTGTACTTCTCACCGGCGTGCAGAACCCAATGTCTTTAGGAGTATTGTGTCTGATTAGCCAGGTCTATAAAATAAGGAGACACTGATACTGTGGCTGGTGAGCTGTGAAGTGTGTACTCTTGTTGTAAATCTGTATCTCACGTTAAGACTGCTCATGGGGCTTTGGGCCAGAAGAGGGAACTCACTGGGGTGGAGCCACTCGGGACAGTGATGCGTGTCTCTGTCTGTGTCTGTCTGTCTGTGTGTGTGAGTGTGTAGCCCTGTATTTTTGAGCCATTTGCCTGCATGCAGGCACCATGCGCCACAGTACTGAGGTCAGCTTGCCTTATACCGGCGCTCTCGCTCTCTCTCTCGCTCTCTCTCTGGAGAGGTCTACGTAATGTTTTGGAAAGGGTGCAGTCAGGAGTGAAAGTGCATGTGGATGTCTGAGCCAGGAAAGCTGAGAAGGGGACTGCATGTAAAAAGCATTTTCTGAGGAGTTCTCCAGTGGAAACGCCCTCACAGGCCCCCAGACCTTGGAGCCTCTCCAAAGTTTTGAATTGGAGCCCCCCGACCTTCCTCCCAAGGGACTTGTGTAAATCCCAAACCCACGAGGCGGCTCATGCCTCCACACACACCTGCTGCAGTCCAGCGGCTCCTCTCGCTGCTGCGCAGATTACTGTGTAACTCTCCTAATTCTGTTTCTTCACGGCTGCATGAGCGCTCCAACCACAGTCTGTGCTGCAAGTGCTTTAGCAGTTTCATGCTGCTTAACCCTAATCTGATCACACTGCTTCGCCAGATCTCCTCCTGTCATCTCTAACCGCAGTCGTCGTCATTAAACAAGGCATGCCTCTTCTCATTATAATTCAGGAACGCGTGGCAGACGTGAGTGTGTGTGTGTGTGTGTGTGTGTGTGTGTGCGCACGTGTGGGCGTGTGTGTGTGTTTGTGTGCGCGCGCGCGCCTCTTCCCGCTGTGCAACGCCTTAATGAGCCCGCTCCAGCCCTCACAGGAAGATCTTACTCTATTACTGACCTGGGGCGCATTTCCCATAGGTAGTTTGTCCATTCTCAGTCAGTGGGCCCAACTGTGTACATTAGCATCTGTGATTTTGGGAAACGCACCCCCGGCTGACTGTGCATTACAGTTTGACACAGTACACCTCTGCCTCTCGCTCTGTGTGACTCATTTTTACTCTTAGATCAGGCACAAGCCTCATATCCTCCCCAGCTGTCTGTACCTGTTCATACCTGTGGAGTTCTGCAGGAAAAACAAGTAGGTGAGGGAGTGGAAATTATGGTGCAGCAGTGAGTCCGTTAAAAGCACTGCTGTGCAGTGAAGTGCCCTCAGTTTCAGACATGCACAGGTGCTGTTTTCAGAACTTTCATTTATTTATTGAAACCTTTTATTTGATTTGTGAAACTTGAAAATTAGACCACTTTTCTGTCTTTCATGCCTGCCCTGAGAGAAATGCTAGATGGAACATTGGCAAGGGAGGAGGGATAGAGAGGCACTGGGGTACAGTCCTTTTGGGGTTAAGGGCCTTGCTCAAGGGCGCAATGGCAGAATTCTTCCCAAATTCATCTCTGGGGCATTCCATGGTATTCATTTTGATACGGACAGGACATTTAGAAAAGTAATTCCATTGTAGCTACTAATGTTTGGTCCTCTGCATTGTTTGAATGGCTGAATTTGAAGTACTCTGGGAGTACTTCAGGTGATATTAAAATGAATGTCATCGACACTATTTAATGCACTTAATTACATAAAAGAAAAACTGTCATGGACAGAACAGATAAGAGCTTTTTGTGTAGATTGCAAATTTCCCATCAGATTTGGGATAAGAGTCCCCTAACGAATATTATCGGAGGCCAATTTCACTTTCAGATGGGAAATTTGCGATCTACGCAAAACGTTTTACTAGATTCAGCATTCAGGAGAGTATTACCTTTTGAGGAAAGATTCAAAATCGACCACTGAAAACCGTTAGATTCAATGAATGCGGGAACTTGTAAGGTTGCTGTACACTGCGAGGGCCGTATCTCAGGGGTTAATTGACCTAGAGGTCTAGATTTTGGCATGCATGAATTTTGTCATGTAGTACAACATATAGTTTTGCCAGATTTTTTGAGGATGTCAAGTTCAGACCACTGGTCCAGTTGAGATGGAATGACCCCCGAGTAAGACTGTGCAGGCTGAAGCTGGCTTGGGTCTGGTCAGTAATGGTGTCCAATAGATCAGAACAATTATCATTAGGGGTTACTTGTATTGTGACATTGTTCTCATGACACAAAACCTGTTACTGTAAGATTTTTGTAATTTTTTTTGTTAGTCTCTGGGAAAGAGAGTGGGAGAGACAGAGATGTTAATTTTAATCCATCACGAGTGGCTGTCTGCATCACCTCAGCAGACTTTGAGGCGGTGAGGGCGGGTCTTCGCCGTGCACGAGCTCTGTACTGTTGGCGCAGCAGCGTGACATTAGCCAGTATGAGGCTTGTAGCAAGCTCTGCGTTCACATGCGTTAGCGAGGGCGTGGAAGGACACGCCCTGATGCTGAAAGGTGGGATATTGGTGGTGTCTTAAATAAAATGGAAAAACATGAGTAAACGGAAGCCCTCTCAAGTCCTCTTGCTTTGTTCTCCTTTGAGTCCCGAGTTTTCCTCATTGTGCCTGTCGTTACCTGTCATTGCATGTGCAAGCGAAGAGGATTATCTGTCGTATTAAAGACTGCATGTATTCGCTGAGCAGGATGAAATGTCTCAGAAGAATGAGATAAAGTCTGTGTTGTGTTGAAGGGGATGGATGGTGGTTAGAGCTGTGGTCTGTTGACTTCTCATTGGGTCCTAACTCAGTGGAATGGTCAGCTCTCATTAACCCTCTGATGCTTTGTTTACTGTATATCACACACTGAAGCGTAGTGGCACCAGGTGCAGCCCTGCACTCCGTACTGTGGGCCAGGAGTGGAGTGGCGCCTCATGTACAGTAGTGTTTCTGGAATGAAACATTCCGGCACTGTTGACTGTTGCTAGGTTACAGCTGTGGTCATTGAATGGCTCAGGGCTCTGCTGGGCATGTTGCAGTGTGATGCCGTCATGAGTGAATGCTCTGCAGGGCTGGCACTAACAGAGACAGCTGTGTATTTGTGGGAGAAGCTGCCTCTTCTCCTGCCTCTCTGTGCTATTGGCTTGTGGACTGCAGGCTAGCCGCACAAAAAAAAAAAAAAAAAACATTTGATAGTTGGTGTCTCTTATTTTGTCTGCGGTTGGACGTGAGGAACTTCCTTTCAGTGGTACTGGGGCGGCTGACAGACTGTGCCTGCCGCTTGCGCTGTTCCTCTTCTTTTGCATTGTCTCAGTCTTACCACCTTTTTGCCTGTGAAACAGGTGTCATTTCAAATTCTTTCATATTGTTTCAATGATCGAAATGTCTAAAATTTTGGCACTGTTCTGAAACTACATGGGCAGTTGAGCTGCAAGGGTGACTAATTTAGTTGCTTAGTTGATGAAATGAAAGTAGCTGCCAATTGTTTTGATTATTGATTTATTGTATTCCCAGACGAGTCTGGGATGCTATGGATCAGCAATTCTCGCGCCGGTTCTGCTCTTGTTTGTGGTAAAGTCTTGATGCCTGTTGATTTTTGGGAGCGATTGCTTTAGGGGTCGGGGAATAGGCATTGACCAGTGGGCGACTGACTATCTAGTTGTTTCAGTCATTGCTAAAGCAATGTTAAACATTTGCTTATTCCTCCATCTTCTATTTTAAAGGCATTTGCTTCTCTTTTGTTGTTTATGATGGTAAATGAAGAGATTTTGGGTTTTGGAGTTTTGGTTGGACTAAAGAAGTATTTTGAAGATGTCATATGGTGGTGAGCAATTTTCACAAATTTTTTTTTTTGACATTTTACAGCATAAATGATTTATCTTGAAAATCATCATCAGATGAATCAATGATGGAGAATAATTGTTTGTTGCTGCCTTTGAGTAGCCTGATGGATGAAGGGTAAAATGGGGGCCCACTCCTGAATGCAGCTCACATCCCAGTTAAAGGATGCTAATTCTCTCATTCTCCGGTGTGAGCGAACTCGAACTGCCAGATAAACACAGATCCTCCATCTGGAGTTTCCCGAGTCGTGCGCTTTAGCTCAGATTTCCCGGGCCAGTGTAGAGCATTGGGTGCATGAGGCAGTGAACATTTCTCGGCATTCCTTCAGTAATTACTCGTCATTAGCTCTGTAGCGTGTGTTTGGGATGTGCCCATGTGTGACTCGTCCAAGCTTTTCTGTTGTGTAGGGGCTCCTCCAGGGTCTCCTCAGAGGAACAGAGGGACCCCATCGGTACCCCACCAAACATTCTGAGTGCTTTTGGGGTCACATCACACCCTTTTTAGGGGCAGTATCTCTCTGTACATGCATTGGAGGTTTGTTCTTGAATAATGTATCGGTGAGCTGTGTTGGCGGAGGCCGTGATGGTAGCGGAGGGCTGTGGGCAGTGATATTTTGGGAGGAAGGATGGTGCCTCGAATAAGCATGCTGCCTTATAACATTCATGCTGGGAAGACTTGCGCTTTAGATATTTCTGTCTTGATGCTGGAATAGAATGGATCTGTCTTTTGTGGTGAGGCAGGCTGTTGGCCTGCAGTAATCACGATACCTCTCCTGTACAGGGTGCCAGGAAGTTAACAAGCGTGCTGGTGTCGGAAAGCAGACCGCTATCAGCAATTCTGTGCTGCCCGAACGGGGCTCTTTATTCGGCTTGTGTTATCTGGGTTAATTTAACAGGCTTCAGTAATGTATTAAAGCATACGTGCTGCAAAATAGCCTGGTTAATATTTAATAATGGGCTGTTTTCATTGGGCTGAGGTCATCGTGTGAATGGTTTTTCTGAAAAGTGCTCTGCAGTCATCATTCTCTCTCCCAGGATATTAACTTTTTGTGAAGTCATTTTACGGGAATATGCCTTTGAAAACTCTTTTTCTTGGACTACATGTACGGAACGTAAATCGCACAAGTTTTTGCGGGCTAGAAAGCCATGTGTGAATTGGAGGTTTCCAGAAATCTCAAATGCATGACATTTTCTTTGCAAATGCTTATCATTGCACCATTTTGTCCCCCCCCCCAGTGAATTTGCTTGTACATATTTTTATCCAGTGTGTTAGGAACAGCAAACTGAACTACCCACTGAAAACACTTTGGTCTGCACTTCGAGGTCATTGACTTGATGGGTTCAGAGGTCAGACTGTTTCAACATTTTCAGTGCTGAAGAACCATTCCCACTGCTACCTTCATGCTAGAAAGCAATCTCTTGTTCAGGGCAGCAATGTTTTTGTTGTGATCATTTAATAGCAGTGATACAGTTGTAAGCAGTTATGGTATGACCTCTAACTCAGACTGTGAATATGAGCTCCATTTTTCTCAATTACCAGACTTGATTGTGACATGTGTGACAAAAATAAATACAAAAAATATACTTGCACTGAGTAGACTTGTTGCACTTATATTAAAGTTTACCTGTGACCATCAGTGTACTGAAATCACAATGCCTTTGTTTTGTCAACCTTATTTATGGCATGGTTCAGTCTCACAGGCCTAGGCAAGTGGTAATCTTACATTGGTGATGATGGATGGATATTGCCTGTTAAATTTTTAGTGATATGGCCCATTCCTAATTTAGAGCAGAAGAAATGTTGGGCATGATATGATAAAGCCTTAATGTGGTTAAATTTGGGGAGGGGCTACATGTGCCAGTCAAATCCCTGCTGAGAGAGGACCTGTCCACACTATGGAGGGAGTGACCTTAGAAAGGGGGATTTTATCTGTGGTCTCATGCGTATGTTGTAACTAAGCAAGGGGAGTTTATGAGGATGGGATTCCCAAGTTGGTCACTGGACCTGAAACCTCTGCAGTATCCGTGGATGCTGTCGAAGTGGGAGATGGCAAAATGTTGAGCAATGTGAACAGATGGTGGGTAGTACTGAGAGAGTGCTGGGGTGAAAGGGAAGATGGGGTATTGCGTTAGTCAGCGGAATTGATACCATACACGGCAAATGCTCGGTAGTAATCAAAGTGAGAAGCAGGAACTGAAAATAATTACTTTGTTAGACCGGCACTGCATGCATACCCTTTTTTGACTCCTTTTATTCAAAATGTTATTATTTAGAAGTATTTTAGATTGTTTGACATAACTATATGTTTCACTGTATCGCATTATTGGATAATAGGGGTGCAAACAAGTACTTAAGAGCCATTCCGTGAGAAAATGGCACTTTTTGAAGAAGTTGAGGAGTTGACCCCCCTGGAATTGAATGAAACTTGGCACATAGGTAGATATGATAGTCTAACGGAAAAAGCCAAATTTTTAGGTCCGGATCTCACTTAGTCTGCCTGTGGCACCACCTGGAAACCACTAAAGTGGCCCAGTTTTGCTTTTAACACCACGTTTTACATCAATTATAATGACTTAAGGGTACACAGCACCAGATGTGGTATACTTTTATCATGACCTATGACACTTCAAGTCTGGACAGACATCAGCACCACATCAGCGCCAAGCTGGATAACTATGTTATTGAGCCTGAATTATTTGAGAAATCACAGTAAAAATTGAAAATGGGAATAAAATAATATCCCAGACATATACCAATCAAGAATGCTTTATTATGTGTTTACTCACAACAAAACTATCATTTTCAGTTAATAGTACCTTGGTATCTTGCTGGGTTAGTGCAATGGATGGCCAGAAAGATGGTCGAAATTGATTTTTGGTGCATGTTTGCAGTATATTTTCTCTGTAACCCAGATATGTTCCATGATGATAAATGCCATTTGTTGTGCTTCTGGTACTCCATTTTCAGGAATATCAAGCATTTCTTTGGTAGTATCTACACTTTCAAGCTAGACGGAGCCAAAGTTGGAGGAAAACTCAAAACGGACCATTTCATAGCAGATTGTGCCTATGTTTAGATGGCATTATTGTGTTTACCCAGCAAGATGGAGATCTGAAATTCTCTGTATACCTAGTCCCTTTGGAATACATTTCAGCATTAGTAAAATCTCAGTGGCAGTATTTTCAATGTAAATGATATTAAACATCAAATGTCGGAAAAATTCACCTCCAGGGGGCTTTGTTGGCTGGATGCAAGTACTGGCCATCCCCGGCAATGTACCAAAGAAATTGTTTTTGAATTATAATGCATACAGCTAGTTTTCTCTGAAAATGAAGAGTTTAGCTTGGTACTATTCTGAATTGACGGCTATCTGACCAAAGGTGGTGCTCTAAAGAGCTAATGTTCTACCAACCTAATATTCCATATTCGCAGACATATACCAAAGTTCTGTCTTTTGAAATATAAAGTACATGCACAGTTGTACATAAAATTTGTAATCCCTTTGGTGTCAAGTTTGTTTGGTTGTAAACTGGTGGTGAATGTGGGCGTTACAAACGCACAATACATGGGCTATTACCAAGTACTGGTACAGTGCAGTGAGAATTGTACAGCACGTTATAAAACATGACCAGTCCAAAATTTTTAAATCCCAAAAAAGAAATAATATAAAAGGCGTACCACCATGAGTACGAATGCAGACATGCATCAACAGTATATGTATACTTACGTAAAATAACAGTCCATAATATGAACTCTAAAAAAGAATCTTCGTCACACTACCATGTACATGAAGACAGAATGTATAGTACAAAAAATAAAACTGTGTTATACTTCTCATGTTATCCAAAGTGAAATGATGTCATCACAGCATGTGACTAGCTCTATCCGTCAGTCTGTTTTTGGAATTCAATTGTGGGATGGTGGCACCTGGTGGTGCACACCAGAGGTGCTCCTTGGCCTTGGCCCTGAGCAGCCATCCATGGCCTTTTTCGTTCGATCCGGATCGATGTTACCAGCGGAGCCAGTCGAGCCCGAGACAAGCCCTACTACACTGCATCCTGGGTCTCTACAGGGCTGCTTACAGGCCGTTGATAGTGAACTTGTCTGTCTCTGAATTAAATAGTGGGCTGCAGCCTATATGGCGCAATAGTTGTGTCAACACCCATTGCTTGGTACGCACGGAAATGGGAAGTCTTTAAAAGAAACCCCGTCCTCCCAACCAGCGGGCATCCCATAGGCTAGACCTCATGGGCAGGTGTTAGGAATGAAGGCATGCAAGTTACCACTACATATGACCTGCCCTTTTCTTGGCAGGGTGCTGCTTGCTTGCTAGGATTTCTGTGCCCTTTATCAGGACAACCACTCGCTAGAGGCAACTGCTGTGCCCTTTTTCATACCTAAGCACCAGACCCTAGGGAAATCCTAGTATTAAAACTGAAGGCTGCTCTCCGATTCTAATAGTTAAGTAAAAATGCAGAGAATTTGTTATTTTCTGAGAACGCACCAACACCACAAAACTGGGCACTGTACTGACTACTGGTAAATGTCTTGCATGTTGACACAAGGCTACAATCACCACCAACATTCTTTTCCAATTTACAACTAACCCAGCTTTATACCAAAGAGGTAAATTTTATGTATAACTGTGCATGCACTTTATGTATGACAAATGACAGAAAAAGGTATATGTTTGGAATATGGAATATTAGGTTTGTGGAACATTAGCTCTTTAGAGCACCACCTTTGGTCAGATAGCTGTCCATCCATAATAGTACCAAGCTAAACTCTTCATTTTCAGAGAAAACTAGCTGTGTGCATCACAATTCAAAAATAATTTATTTGGTACATTGCTGGGGATGGCCAGTATTTGCATACAGCCTACAGCGCCCCTGGGGGCGAAATTTTCCAATGTTTGATGATGAATATCATCTACATTGAAAATACTCCGTATGAGATTTTACTAATGCTGTAATAAACCCCAAAGGGACTAGGTATCCAGGGAATTTCAGATCTCTATCTTGCTGGGTAAACAAAATAATGCCACCTAAACATAAGCACAATTTGCTATGAAATGGTCAATTTTTAGTTTTCCTCCAACTTTGGCTCCATCTAGCTTGAAAGTGTAGATACTACCAAAGAAATGCTTGGCATTCCCAAAAATAGAGCTCCAAATGCACAACAAACAGCATTTACCCTCACTGTACAAATCTGGGTTACGGAGAAAATATACCGCAAACATGCACCAAAAATGAATTTTGACCATCTCTCTGGCTGTCCATTGCACAAACACAGCAAGATACCAAGGTACTATTCACTGAAAATTATAGTCTTGTTGTTAGTAAACACATAATAAAGCATTCTAGTTTGGTATATGTCTGGGATATTATTTTATTCCCATTCCCATTTTAAATTTTTTTGTTATTCCTTAAATAATTCAGGCTTGATAATGTAGTTACCCAGCTTGGTGCTGATGTGGTGCTGAAGTCTAACCGGACTTGAAGTGTCACAGGTCATGATAGAAGTATAACATATTTGGTACTGTGTACCCTTAAGTCATGATAGTTGATGTAAAATGTGGTGTCAACAGCAAAACTGAGTCACTTAAGTGGCTTCCAGGTGGCGCTATCGGCAGGCAAAGTGAGATACAGACCGAAAAATTTGGCTTTTTCTGTGAGACACCCATATCTACCTATGTGCCAAGTTTCATTCAATTCCAGGTGGGTCAACTGTGCACCGAATGTCAATTTTTCATGGAATGGCTCTTAAATGAGTACTTGTGGTATAAATCATAGCCGGTTACAAAACATTGATGATAGATGATCGTTTTGTAGTCCAATACATTTTATCCCAATGAGTTCTGGTGTTATGTTGCCTGTTTGTGTTATTTAATAAGCTATCATGCATATTGCTTTATTTATTTCAACCTTAGCTCCTGGTGATACTGGCCTTACGGGATTTTCAGTTGAGTGTCGTCCTATGGAAGCTCTTGCCTTTTATGCATGATGGATCACATTATATCTGAGATTGCCTGATTAACAACAAAAACATTTATTTGCTGAATTACCAAGACCAATTTGGTAACATATTAGGATAAAGAAATTATCCATTTGGAAATGACTGAGAGACCACTGATAGGCTTCATTGAGAACATATTGGTAGGATGACAGTTATGCATGTAATGAATCAATCCAGAGCTTCCTCTGAATTCGGTCTCCCATTTCAGCATTTTTTACATTTAAAATGGATACGTATTAATATGGAACCCGATGTAACATTGCCGCAGAACAACGTCTTTTATAAGCCAAGCTATTATGTGCCGTTTTATAAGCAATAGGACGTCATCACCCCAAAAAATTTAAAAAGATCCTCAGGCAAAATCCTCAATTTGAATACAGGGATTCATTGCATTTAATGAGTTACTTCTCTAATTAAATCTACTTTCTTTATTGGGTGTAGCATGTCAGTTTTGTCAACATAAATGCATGTAGGCAGAAGGCTAATCCATTAACAAGATCTGCGTGCATGAGGCATGCGGGAGAGCAGTTATTGACCGCTGTGAAAAACTGGGCTTTAAAATGTAATTGCCATTAAACAGGAATTGAAGTGGAATATTTCATTCGATAAAAATGTTTTGGATTTTGGAAATGATTACAGCGATCTTTTTTCCAGTAGTTTTTATTACATCTGAATTTGCAACTCGCAACGCTCAGGAGTAATTGGAAATATTTGGATCACAAGACCCGGAAACAGTACTATGCAGCCACCATTAGAATCTACCTCTTCAAAAAGTGTAATTCTGATAATACAGTCCAAGCTTTGTCTGTGAATGTGCAGAAATACATGGTTTAAACGGAGATACCTGGTTTTAATAGATTGAGTTCATGCAACCAAAAAGCTAAAGCATTCCCATTTCGATTAGAATATGATTGTCAACGTTATGAAATTAAGCTTCAAACTATTCGGGACAGCCCTAGATTCACATGGACTTATTCATAACATTTTAAACAACAGCCTAATGTTAACAACATGCTGCATTCTAAAATGCAGGATTTGTGGACTGGACCGCATTGAAAAAAAATTGTAAAATAAAAGAAATAAAAAATGGGACAGGTATTCGGTCAGAAAAAATGTTGAATTTCTGCACCCCGATTGGACAATGAGAACAGTTTCTTATTAGTGGTCCCAGATTTGGGCTCATTGGATACAGCTTGTGTCAGGGGTCTGTTCATTTCGGACACGTCTGTTTGGATTGTTTCCAGAGTGCATCTCCGTCCCCGTTGACGGTGACCTTTTGAAATTAGTTTGGCCTTATGCTCTAGTTGAGCCTTTTGAATGTTTTGTTGACCTGTGGTTGTTGGCGGAGTGCCTTTGTGGTCTCAAACCAGATTTTTGGCTGGTTAAGGTGGATGTGATGTTGAACAGCTGAGGGTGGTGTTGGTCCCTGCTCTCTGATCTCTGAGCTCTTGATTTTGGTTTGGGCTGCGGCTGGTTGGCTGTTTGTAGAGGCCCAGCCAGGGCATGCCATGATGGGTGGTACCAGTGCAGGGCTGGGGGGCTGTGGGGCTGCTGGGAGCTGCAGGGCTGCAGGATCCCGGGGCCACAGCTAAATGTGGTGGACTCTCAGGAGGCATCTGCTGTCCACATTAGGGCTTTCTAAATCTGGCCCTCAAATCCCAATCCAGCCCTGCTTTTCTCTCTTGCTGGGTTACAAAGTGAACAATTGCCACTGATTGGTCAGACAAAAGAAGGATGGAAAACCAGCAATTCTCTGCCCTCGAGGGCCGTGATCTGGGGAGCCCTGACCCACGCATATATTCTGCTGTGTGGGCTGTGATGAAACACTGGTCTGCACTGGGAACCACAGATCACTGCGGCTGTGAGCTGCTCTGGTATGCACGAGGACCTGGAATGTGTGTTTGCTGTGTGTGTCTGTGTGTGTGCTTGTTGGTGCAGCGTTTTCCCCGAAGGCTCATTGGGAGCGTGCGGTGCAGATATGCTAAATATGGCCCAGCTTTATACCCCCTCTGTGGGCTTCAGCTCAGCCGTACATCATTGTACTGCACTGTGAGGTTAAGCAGTTCAGTGAGACACAGGTCATTTAAAAAAAACCTGCAGATTAATGCTTTTTTTAGTTCTAATCATTAACTTGCACTGCTCTGGAGTGAGATGGGTTTGAGGGTTTTGAAGAAGCTCATCTGTGAATGTGTGAATACCCTGAACGGGCAGCTGTCAAATTAGCAGCAGGACAAACCATGAAATCTGTCCTTTTGGCTGAAAGCCGAGTTATTTGAGGGTTTCATGTCCGGCATTTCACACCCGTGTTGCGGAACGGAGGTGAGGGGGAATCCTCTTTCATATTTCCAAACCTTTCACAGGCACAACATTTCAAGAAGCAAATACTGAACCGCCACTGAAAACCCTGTAAGCTGAGCTTACTCTCTGCCAGAGGATTTATAACAGATTTTGATGCTGCCGACAAATTCCCAAAATCGTGTCTAAATCGGGCATTACTGGATGTTATTTGTTGCACAGCTTGCGCTGTGAAAGATACCTGCACCTCGCATTTGACGCACAGGAAGGCTTTCTAATTGATTTTCTAATGTCAGAAAAATTTCTCATATCTCATAGTGTGAGCAGTGCCTCATTGCGATCTCGATAGAAAAGCACAGCTACGACCCCAAACGGCGTGTAAATACATCGTCTCTGGCTATGCCAAATCAGGTTGAAACATACACCGTTATTTGGACGTTAAACGCTCTATCCCCGGTTGCACGGTGTAAACCCAATTCTTGCAAACACTTTCACAGTGTGAGCACTTTGTCACACAAATCGGCAGGCGAATTAATCGCTCAGTGTGCGGGGTCCTGTCGGGTTAAGAATCTGTTCCTCGAACACCGTAACCTCGGCTTAAGACGACAGCGCTAAGTTGTTGAGTGGATGGGATCACAGTTTTATTCTGAGTGCAGAGAAACCAGTGCTTCCTCAATGATAAAGCAATATAATATCTAGTGCAGTTTCATTTTTGCTCCAATTGAATGCAGTTTACATGGCTGAATTTGGTGATGTCACTGCTTCCTCATTGCTCAGTTGCTCCACAGTGAGCCAGCAGTGACAAAAGCCTCTTCTGCATGTGCCAAAATGAGCGCAGTCACGCAGTCAGTCTTCGGGCAGAGTTGCGTTCGGTCTGACCTGCGGCTCACTCCTTGAGCTGTGGGAGCAGCGTTGGCCTCTGAGGTGACTCTTGTCCCTCAGTGGGGGCCTGACTGAAACACTCCCACTGCCCCTCACTGTGGGGTACAGGACACGGTGAAACCAGCTTCACTCATTCATTTTACTGCTGCTGGCACAACTTGAGCTGCTTGTTGGACTGCTGCAGCTTCCAGGAATCAGAGGCTGGGACGTATTATGTTTTGCCCGTGGCTGTTGTGAGAAGTCCGGTTGGGCAGAGCGAGATGTGACCTCACTCATAAGCCTCATACAGAAATGCCTCAGTATCCCTATGCGAGAGAAGGGAAAAAGATCCGTTTTTCACAGCTCCTTTCTTTAGTTATCACTCTCTGAAGTGTGAGCGGCAGTGTTTTCTATTTGCATTAACGGGTGACACGCTCTAATGTGGGCGTATTGCTCTCTGGAAGTATGTGTTTTAGAAAGCCCTGCATAAAAGGCTGTTCCTCATCCTCTGTGCACCCCTGTTCTGCTGCTCTGCCTTGGACGATGTTATCAAACATTGATGGTAGTGGGTGCGCGTTGCATCGACACCTGATAATCGTCCTTGAAAGTGAGGGAAATTATTCCACGCTACGTAATCTGCTGGAGTGATACGAGTGCCAACATTGAGATAGCATTTGGTTGAGATGGTACTTTCCCTATATGTTCAAATATCATTGATGTACTTCCATGTACTGGACTATTTAATTTGTGCCATGCTCTGTAATATTGCCACCTCATGTTTACCGCTACATTATGCCACTGTTCCTTCACTCCTGGTGCCAGTGTGTCTGTGCTTAAAGAAGGAGGAGAAAAGTGTCGAGAACAAACAGGCTCACTCACAGCTCCCGGAGAGTCGCGCCTCGAGAAGCTCCAACAGGACTGTAGCTGTGAAGAATAGGATTTAAAAAGATCGGAGGTGCAGTGGTGAGGCGCTGAGGCAGCGGTGGGGGTGGTAGAGAGGCATCATCTGACGCTCTCTGGAGCCTGTGATGGTTTTTTTGGGCGAGGCCGCGGGGGTGAGAGGTGCTGGGACCATGTGCTCCCATGACACGGTGATCTCTCGGCTGTGGGCTTTCATCCCCGGGCGCGGCACCCTGTGCTGCCCTCCCACAGCTCCTGAATGCATTTGCCGCGAGAAAACGTGCTCGGTGGCACAACCAAGGCTTCCCTTTTGATTTCCCACACAAGCAGACTTGTTCCATTTACATGAAGATTAAACCATATAATGTGGATACTACGCATGCTGCTGGTGTAACATCAGTATTCATTTCTGTCTGTCTGTTTTTTTTATATTCTAATGATTGCATTAACCCTTTACCTCCCAAGGGTGCCATATGGCGCTCTCCCATAATGCCTTTGTATTCCTACGAGTGCCATATGGCACTCTCATAGTTGCTATGTTTATGCTCATCAAAACATTTGTTTTATGTTTCAGAATGGTGTTATCCTGTCTTAACCAATCGGAACAAGCCTTGTAGATAACATTTGCATGATCACATGACATAGCTACATTCAAAAATTTAAAGATTTTTGCCCTCAGTTTTTAGTAATCAAAGTGGAGGAAAATATATTTGACAGTGATTCAGACACATTGGACTTTGAAGGATTCTCACTAGAGGATTTCCAGCCTAAAAGAGAACAAAAGACTGAAGGCAGCATCAGTGTTTCTTCCGTTAATACCGATAATTTATCTGACTATCTTGATGTGAAATAGTGTACATATTTCCTCCCAGTTGGTAAAGGGTTAAATGTTTGGATTGTCAGAAATATTTTTGTCACTTCCTGGAAGATGATGACATTCATTTGTATATGATACGCTGTAGGCTAAAGCCTAAACGCTCATTTTCATTTGTTGACATACGGGTGATCAGCACCATGTTAGAGTGGCATTAAAATACTGAGCTCTGGAGCAAATGAAAATGCTCTTCGTAGGAGCCGGAATGGAGGACGATGGCATATTTTTTAGTCTGTGCCAGTCTGTGTGCTGTATTTTCAGATGTGTGTGTTACCCTGGCATGTGCGTGGGCATCTGATTTTTCTTTGCATCAAGATGGATATTAAAAGGAGAGGATGTTAATCTGCACTTTTTCTCAGGTTCTCATACAGAATCAGTTTGAGTGTGCCCAGAAATATTAGAATTCACTATTTCCTTTTTATTCCTGGAAATTTGCGTGCATGTGGCATGGTGTGTGAGCACCCGTGTTATGGTGTGTGTCATAGTGCATGTGTGCAAGCACGTGTGTCCAGTGTACATGTTTGCATTTGGCATGTTGTGCATGTGTCATGGTGTGTTTGCCTGTGTCATTGTATGCATGCCTGTGTGTGCGCTTGTGTAGCACTGTTGCTGCAGTGGAGTTATTTATCAGCTGGCCATTCTCTGTACTTCTGCTCCTGCGTGTGGAGCAGTTTGCTGTGTAACCATGGCGACTGCACAGACGGTGCGGCAGGCGGGGCGCGGAGAGACTGGAGGTCAGTGTCTCCTCTGCTGCTGCAGCTGTCTGCTCCACTAAACCCTGCCTGACACTCAGCACCATCAGGGGGGAAAGCGCAGGGCCAGGGCACTCAGAACAGAGGGCCCAGCTGCTTTTGTGAGAAAGAGTTTGGCCTATCAGAGACAGAGTCTGCTGGACTGAGTGCCTTACAGTCTCCCTGCAAGGCCAGGCTCCCAGAAATGGCCCTCCTTCACTGTAGCCTCTCCCCTACCTGAGATTTGAGTAGGCCTGCTGTCAACAGGAGAGCAATGGGTCAAAGGTTGGAGTGTTACGTCCTTGGTCGGTCAGGTCTGGGCATCCACACGTTTGGCTCCGGAGGTGTCCGCTTACAACATCTTAATCTGGAAGCTTTCAGCAGGCTAAATGGTGTTTTCTGTTGCACACACGTTTTTTGGGTCCTTCAGGCTGTAGCTTATGTGCATAAAGCTGTGATTTTTACCAGGTTTTTCTTTTAAGTTGCATTTCCCTAAACTGTAAATGCCCAATAGCCACACCCTCAGTCTCCTCTCCCCTCGAGCAGGTGGGTAAATTGAATGCATTTTGAGTCGGTGATGATTTGAAAATGTAACATTTAGTAGTAGCTGCGTACTCCTCTGATTGGTGCTTTGAGGCACAGTGTAAAGAGTGCATTGGGGAATTTGTTGTGAGAACACTTGATAAAGGATATCACTTTTCGGTTTGTTTTTGTTGTAGGGGATGTCGGATCAGGTCGCTGCTCTTGGGGTTTTGAAAACAGAGAATGGTGGAAGGACATTTGAACATTCAGTCAGTGCAAAACCTGAACTGCTACTTCATGTATTGACAGCTGCCAGTGATGCGTGTTGAGAGATTTATGAAATGATTTGATTTCAGGTTATTTCCACTGAATTTGAAATGGACCTAACCCCTGGTCAGTGCTTGTTGCTTATTAAGTTTTGTTGCATTGAGCTATAAGAAATGTAAGCTTAAAGCAAGTCTGTTTCTCTGGTGTCTCAAGCAATCAAATGTGGAAGGATAAAGCTCGTAAATGGGCATAGTCACCTTGTAGTTTGGTTTGTGTTCAGATCACACTGGTGATTTGGCCAGCTGTGTGTGGGAGTGTATTGTTTATCTTTTGTCATTGAGCAGTTTGTGGTGCATTGGTGTGGGATTTGGATTAATGCTGTATGTAGCAGTGCAGCATGTGTTTGTATGGTTTGTTTGAGTGTGTGTGTTTGGTAGATTGCTGCACAGCTTTGATTTGTGTGTGTTGTTTCTCCTGAGTCCTCGGCCTGCTGGGTAACTCCTTGTTCTTTGGTTTTCAGTTCTATCTGCAGGACACTAAGAGCAGTAATGGGACCTTCATAAACAGCCAGCGCCTGAGTCGAGGGTCCGAGGAGAGCCCGCCCTGTGAGGTCCTCTCCGGCGACATCATCCAGTTTGGTGTGGACGTGACCGAGAACACCCGCAAAGGTACGAGCTCTGCACCTCCATCCTCTGCCACAAGCTCAGGCTGGAATCTGTTTAAACTTGCCAAGGAACACATCGATCAGCCCAAAGAGAAATGGCGTAACATTCTGTGGCCTGATGAGAGTAAAATTGTTATTTTCGGGTCTAGTGGTTGTTGGCAGTATGTCAGATGACCCCCGGGTACTGAATTCAAGCCATTGTACACTGAAGTCAATGAAACATGATGGTGCAAAAATCATGGTATGGGGACGTTTGTCATACTGTGGTGTTGGGCCTATTTATCGTACACCTGGAATTATGACTCAGTTTGAATCCATTAAAATGCTTGAACAGATTATGTTGCTATATGTTGAAGAGGAAATACCCCTGAAATGGGTGTTTTAACAAGACAATGACCCCGAGCACACGAGTAAGCGAGCAGCATCTTGGTTCCAGGCAAACAGGATTGAGGTAATGGAGAGGCCAGCTCAATTCCCTGACCTCAATCCCAATAAAAACTTGTGGGATGACATTAAAAATGCAGTTTCTGAAGCAAAACCCAAATATTCACAGGAATAGTGAAATGTAGTTTGGTCATCCTGGGCTGAAATGCCTGTTTCTTGGTGCCAGAAGTTTGTTTACTCGATGTAACACAGATGTGCAGCAGTTATCAAAAGCAGTGGTTATGCAAATATTATTTCAGTAATTTAAAGTAAAATGTGTGTATCTGTGAAGCCAAAGACAAATTTCCACGCAAGTGGACAATAAAGATGTCTATCTGAAGTTAAATCTTGAGTTAAATTTAGCATTTTAGTTTGAAGAGAAAAATTTCAACCCTGCTATTTTTTTGAACAGATTAATATTCCTTTTCTTTGCTTCCTGTAAAACAATAACGCAGACCTGATCAAATTTGTTAATGCTTTGATTTGGAATTGAATGTGCCATTTTTCCTCTACATTTGAAATGCGGAACTGAAGGCTATTAAAAAGAATTTGCGCTTAATTCACATTTTTTAGCACTGCAATTTTTTAAAACAAAACTTTATTTGCTAGCTGGCTTGTAATGCGGCAATGAAATAAATTTAAGTTTCCTAATCATGTGGTAAAGTTTCAGTTTGAACCAAAAGTCAGAACTCAGTGTAACACATCTAATGACTCATAAACAAAAGATGACTCTTCTCGTCAGCAAGCCTTCGCTTACCGGTTGTAACATCCGCATCACTTCTCAGTGCTTGCTCATCCTTGAGCTTACACCAGCGACCAGAAGCTACACAGATATTCATTGTAGGACATGTTCCTGTTTTGGTCATTGAGCCATTGTAATCGGTCGCAGAGTTTATTAACGGCAATTTTGTGTTTGAGGTTGGCAGTGAAACCGGGGACATATGCCTGTAATTTGTGATACCTTGCTGACCAGCTAGTGTAATGGCAACCAGGAGAATCCGGCTTCAAAAATGATACATGGTGTCAGCGTTGTACTATAAATGGCGGTGTGCTGCGTACCAAATTAAACATGTACATATTTCAGACCTGAGAAAAATGATAGGATTCTTAAAATCTGTAATAAATGTAATTTTTGTGGGAAAATTAATACTTTTATTTTGCACCTTTCAGAGAGACCCATTGATGCATTTTTTTAAATCTTCATTTCCAAAGAAAATCTTTTAGTGATCACCTTCAACCATCCTCATTCCTGTGTTGGTTAACTGTTGGTCACATGGTAATTAAATTACACCACCTAAATGCTGTTCAATAAATCACATCAATGCCCAGAGAGCACAGGCTAACTGCTGTTCACCATCTGACCAGAGCATGCAGCCTTATTGCTATTCACCCATCCTTTGCCAGAAACTGAGCTCCTTGCTGAATGGAGGAATGAATCCTTGTTTTGATTGGTGTTTAAAGTGTCTTTTGGCGTCTCTGCAGAATGGGTGTGGAGGAAGTATTCATCTTAAGTGCAAGTATGAGTGTTCTTAGTGGAGTTTGTGCTTCTACAGTGGTGTGCAGTGATTATACACTTCACAAAATGAAGATAAATCAGAACTCAAGTGTTGTTTAAGTATTTATTTCATGTAATATTGGATCATATAGGTGAAAATAAGTAAACGGATGATAATATTTTGGAAAAACAAAAATAATAATTACTCTGAAAAATGCCGATATCTAGCATGGGCACCTTTTGCTTTGATCACAGCATTTCATCTTTCAGGCATAGTTTTCACAATTTTTTTAATTTCCTCACATGGTCAACCATTCCAAATGGTCTGAAGTTCACTCTAGAGATTCTTTCAATGTTACATCAAATTTGCTCAATCTAAATAAGGTCTGGACTTTGAGCGGGCCAAGTCATAACTTTTATGTCACCAGATGTTTCTTTCTGACTGCGAATTCTTCCACAACTTAGAAGTGTGTTTAGGGTCATTACCTTGTTGAAAATAAAATCACTGACCAATCAGTCCCTTTCCAGATGGCAATGTATCCTTAAAGGGATAGTCCACCCAAAAACTATAATTTGTGTATCAATTACTCACAATTGGATGTCTCAAACGGACAAAGTTGTTTTTCACCAAACTTTATTTTTGGAGAGTTTTGAAAAATTATCCAAATTCCTTTTTTGCTGGAAGCAAATGGGGCCACAAAAAGTCTTTTGAAAAATTATCAAACCATTCGACTTTTTTTGCTGGAAGTAAAAATTTGTCCCTCTTCAAAATCCTCTTTTGACAAGTCCCGTTTTTCGCGGAGACTAATAAAAATAAAATACCACAGTCATCTTCAAATAATTTATTTGTGTCTGGGAACAAGCCGTCCTCCGTTATCCTCAGAACTGAGACTAACTGTGGTATTTTATTTTTTGAAACTAAAAAAACCTTCTCTCTAGAGTTCTGAGGATGAGTTCAAAGCAGACTTGGATTATTCCGGACGTCCGCCTCGACGATGGTTTGAAAGTTTGAGACTAAGACGTTTTTGTACTTTTTACACGTCTTCCCCATTTGCTTCCAAAAAAAAGGAATTTGGATAATTTTTCAAAACTCTCCAGTGGCCATGGGTGACCCCATTTGCTTCCAGCCAGGTGAAAAACAACTTTGTCCGTTCCAGACATCAAATGGTGAGTAATTGATATACAAATTAGTTTTTGGGTGGACTATCCCTTTAACAAAGATACTTTGATACTTCTTTTTATCCATGATTCTGTTAATTATTAAGATCACTGGCTCCTTTCGACCAGACTGAACCCCAAACCATAATGGTACCACTTTCATGTTTTACTGAAGGGGTTAAACAGTAATTTTTGAAACATTCTCCAACTCTACGGTGCACAAGGTCTGCGTTTGGTTGAGAAAATTCTGAATTTTGATTCATTTCCAAAAAACTTGTTCCCTGTCCATAGGTGTCCAATCCATGAATTTCATGGCAAACTCAAGTCTTTTTATGCTGTTGCCAGCTCTTGGCAAGAACACGACCAATCAGACCATTTTCACACAGGCGTCTGGAAATGGTATATCTTAACGCTGTCATCTCTTCACTTCTGGTGCTAATGATATCATCATGGAGTTCTTTTGTTGTCAACCGTGGATTTTTTTATTTATTTTTTTTACACTTGCCATGCACAGATATCAAACATCAGAGGCACTTAACTTCCGTTTTGCACCTCTATTGCCAGTAGTTTTTGGCAAACCAGTCTCTTTGAAACACTCTGTGTTTTAAGGCACAATGCGGCTACAAACAACCTCAGAGAGAGCCTTCCGTCATGTCATTTTGTTTAACTCTGTGACTGCTTAAAGTTCATGTCACCTTATATACTGGGACAACTGACCATCAGAGGTAATTTAGCTGAAAAATGTTGCCTGAAACCATTTTAAACAAGTTATTTAGCATCAATAATCATGGAATGAGCCTTCAAACAAGCATTCATGCTCTGCAAGAGTCAAAAAATTGTGACACCTTTCAACTGCAAAAAAAAAGATGTTTATTACCCATATTTTTTTTTACTTCAATATACTTGTGGAAATGATTTTTTTGTTCTCCTTGCCCAAAATAGTATTTTTCAGTACATTTTCACCAAAAAATTATAGAAATGAGATATTAGGACCCCTTTTAGTCAAAAGGTGGTGGTGTATAATCATCACTGCACACTACTGTATTTCCATGTTGCTGTGGATTAATGTGAGAAGCTGGTAGTGTGGCAGTCCGTGATGCAAATTACGTTGCCGCAGGACTTTTTAAACCAAGCCTACTGAATTTGATAGATTTGTCTTTTGATGGATTGATGTGTTTAAGTTTCTGTTTTGTATGCAGTTTCATCATACTCATAATGTATGGGGGATGGGGTGGATGTCACTTGTTGTTTGTGAGTTTGCTTTAATAAAATGTTGTCACCTTTAATGTCTATTCAGAATTCCTTAACTTGTGTCCATAAAATGCAGTGGTAAAAATAAATCAGCCACTTTTTTGCCTCATTATAAATGATGTGTCCGTTACAATCGAAGTTGCTGCTTTGGGCTGTTTCAGGGCCAGTGTTTCCAATTTACGCAACTTCCTCAGTAAACCACTCCTACTTCTGGTTTTCTGGACCTACACAGCTCATTGTTGGTTGAACAGTTTCTGTGTGGGGCTCTGTCAGAACAGAATGAAATGGTTGGGTGTCGAGCAGGCAGCTGTGGTAAATGGCACTCCTGTCCTGTTTTTAGAAGTAGCAAAGGTTTATTACTTAATCTTGCTGCACATTTTTGACAGAATCTTCAAAGATGAGGAAGTGGACTTGGTAATGGTGCATGTGTGGTGATTGTTCATTTCGTGTTTTTGTTTTCAGTCACCCATGGCTGCATAGTGTCTACAATCAAGCTGTTTCTCCCAGATGGCATGGAGGCTCGGAGGCGCTCTGAGTGAGTTTTCCCCACACAAACCCCGGGTAGATGAAGAGTTATTGCACCCAGCTGGTGGTTCTAAGGGGCTTTGGTCCGCTGCGGCTGGCTCGTCAGTTTGGGAGGGCAGGGGCGGCTAAATCCCCATCGGTGAGTCGGCGCGCGGGCGCTTTGGGGCTGCTGTCCTGTTGGGCATGCGAGGAATGTAATAAAATCAACAGCCTGGCCGTTAGCGCTGGTCTCAGCCCACCGCTGGCTCTGTCTGAAGACCACCGCAGCTGTAAAACTCTGCTCGAGCAGAATAAACCGGCATGAAAAGCAGCAGTGTAGCATGAACGTTAGTGGAACAAGGCTTGTGACCGTACGGCTAGAAGCTCGTGTCCCAGGTAAGGTGCCCCTGGCCTGACCTTGCACAGGGCTCTTGTCCAGAACCACTTCAGTCAACGACCTGCTACTTAAACAGACCTTGTGGTGAAGTTGGCTTGTGTAAGTCGTTCTGGATGATCCAGTCTGGTGAGAGGTGAATGCAAGGTAAAGTGACTCTGTCACCCGCGTAACCTGGCTGCTGTTTTGTCTATGAGGTCTGTGGGTTTGGTCCGAGGTTCATTTGTTAGTTCTTGCTGCGCATTGTTTTTGTTTATCTGGGTTTGGGTGATTCAGCATTCTCAGTTATGTGCTAATGCAATTCGCCGTGACTGCAGGCTGGTTAATCAACTGCGAGGACAGGATAACAAAGTTATTTTGTGTGGTAGGCTTCTAACGGAAGGGTCGTTGCTGTATACTTGTAATTTAACATGCTGACATCATCATGAATATCATTTTGTGACTTTGAGGTTGTTCCTTTCAAAATCCATCCCTGGCCTGTTGTGTCATTTGGCACCTTTTGCCACGTCTAATAATTCTAAAGGGGTAACTTACTGGTTTGCTGTATCGGTACTTTTTTCCTGTATTGATACAACTGCCAACTGCTTCCATGGAAGTTTCCTGTTTGGATAAAGAAAGACTGATATCCCAACATGCACTGGCTTGCATAGCTTTTGTTGGGTTACCGCACCTAAAATATGAAACAGCTGCCGAATCGCAGTTTGCTCTGAGAGATAATGCATGCTGTAGTCTGTAATCCTCCATCCCCTATCCCAAGCCCCTGTCCTACCCCTGACCTCTCGTCTATGTTTAACCCCCTGTGCTCTATTCCTTACCCTCTGTCCCCTGACAAAACTCTACATTTTCTATCCCTTTGCCATATCTCTATCCCTCTATCCCTATTCCTGACTCTTCGTCCACTGACCCTTACCCTTTGCCCTAATTCCTGACCTTATCCCTAATCTTTCTCTTTCTCAAAGCTTCCGTCTTCTATTCCTAACCCTCTGTTCTCTATCCCTAACCCTCTGTTCTCTATCCCTAACCCTCTGTTCTCTATCCCAAACCCTTTTCCGTGATGCTCCATCTCCTGTCTCGTATCAAACCCTTTGTCCTTTATCCCTACCCTCTTTCCCCTATCTCAAACCTTCCATCCCCTATCCCTAACCCCTATCCCTGAACATCCGTCTCTAATCCCAACCTCAGTCTCCTCTCTCTAACCTTCCATCCCCCATTCCTAACCCTCCTTCCTATATCCCTATCCTTCCCTGGAGCTTGGAAAGCTCCTCGATCCCACTCACATAAGTGCCGTAGCCGTATTTACAACAAGCACTGGAGTTCGGGGCCACTCAACGAGGGCGAGACGCTTGGGGGTCCTCCCTGCTGCAGTTGAATTTTGCCCGCTGGAATGCGGCCAGGCTCTTGGATGCCGGCATACTTCACGAGGAGGGCTTTGCTGTTTTACTCACTGTAGCTGGCTGAGCCGGCATGTCTCTGGTTACCTTCCTGCTCCTCCAGAGCTGACTGTAAGACCAGCTGCAGGAAACTTCCGGGGGGAAACTGACATCTGTAAAAGACATCCCTGCTCCCCTCCACCATACTGCCTCTAAACAAAGGACTTGGTCAGCATGTTTGTTTTTTACATTTGTGAGAGCAGGGTAAAGGGATGATGGGGCTCTTGTTGGCTGTAGAGGTGAACTGGACTAATGGGAGAAGGGCTGGGCTGGCTTAAGGTCTTGATTTTCAAGAGCAGTTTCCTCAGCGCTGCTTCGCTGGCCCCCTCATTTTAGCCTTGGGCCCTCAGGTACAGTGCGACTGTGCGGACACTTGGATAAGCACTCAAAAACAACCACAAAATCAGGCACCCAGCTCTCATTATCAATTATGTTATTTTCTCACCAGAAGAACTTTTACTAAAAAGATTGATAAAAGTTGAGCTTTGAATTCTGGCAAAAAATAAAAATAATAATTAAATGGAGAAACATTACATCTGCGCAAGTGCATTTATAGAGCTCGAGTTAGTGAGGTGAATACTAAACAAAATGAAACATTTCAGGTCCCTGCAAATTTGGTGCCATTTACAAAATGGATGTTCAGTCTCTTGTGGTTGTTTAATTACAGCAAACAGTCATTGGGGCAGAAGAGTTTTTATTATTTATTTTGAAAGCGTTCACATAGTGGCTGCATTTTAGTGTTTCAATTTCAGATGGTTTACCATCATCACTAAGGGTAAAACAGTGACTCACAGGGGAGTGTAGTGTGCTACTACTGTTTTTTTTTTTTTTTTTTTGGATAAGTTTTCCTCATTCTAAGCACCAGTATCGATGCATGTACAGCTGTGAAACCAAGTCTCAAAACTACACCCTGGATGTGTACAGCTTCAAAAACAGGCCTTTGACATTTACCATGTGCTTATGGATGTGGACAGGTGTGAAATCAGGCCTCAGATCTACGCCCTGGATGTGTCCAGCAGTGAAAACGGGCCATAGACCTATGCCCTTCGCACATGGGTGTGCATGGATGTGAAACCAGGCCTCAGACCATCACCAGGTGCAAATGGATGTGTCTCGCAATGAAGCCAGGCCTCAGCCCTATGACAGAAGCACATTGACGTGTATGGGTGTGTATCAGGCCTTAGACTTGCACCCTGTGCTCATGTATGTGTACAGATGCCAAACAAAGATGTTTAGAGGAGTGACACCAGGCTATGCCCTGCCTCATGGATGTGTATGCCGGTGAAATCAGGCCTCAGGTCTACGCCCTGTGCTCATGGATGTGTCTGGCTGTGAAACTAGTTCTCCCTATGGCTGAGAAACTTGGCTAGCGTGGCCACACTTCACACTTCTCATTGTTTGTCCAAATCTGAGGAATGTTCTAGAACCGGTCTGTGCTGATTCCACGAAAGAGTGAGGAAATTCATTTTTGATTTGTGTTCCTTTCTTTCACCTGATCAAGTCAGTGTTATCCTTATCTTATGTGGTCTGCATGGTCAGCATTACCTTCAGAAATGTTTGTGTGTGGATTTGAGTGTTGAGTGAGGTGTGAGTGTTACTTTTTTATTTGGCTCGGCTCTGTCAACACGGTAGTTCCTGCTTGGGCTGTTGAGCGGTAAGTCTGCACTGAGGCTGAACTTCCCCTAACACCTTAAAGAGAAGCGGAAAGAACTGCCGTCTGTTTAGCGCTTTACTCAGGAGCAAGTGGCTCGGTGGGGCGTTTGAGGGGAGAAGCTAACTCATAATATGTGGAACGAGTCGCCAATCATGGTATCAGTCACTGCCCCCTCTGCTGCCAGAACTAGGATTCGTGCTGGTTGCCAGGGTTGGCTGTTGGTTGACAGTGGATTTGGCCAATGGGGTTGAGGGGGGCGGGATCTCTGGCCTTCAGAGGGAGAGTGGAAGTGCGAGTTGCTGTGTGTGAAGGTGTGCAGAGTGCTGTTTTGAGCACAGTGTTCACTGGAATCAGGAAGCTCACATGCAGCTGCTGAGCCCAAGAGGAAGGCAGGTAAGACCGGAGTGACCTGCCGCATGCTGGGGCACCCACACCCACCGTTTTACGGGCCTGGGGCTGGGCTCGAAAGTGTTTATTTTTATTTCTATGACCATTTTAGAGATGCTCTCATTCATTGTTTTAATGTTATCTGCATTAAGGAGATTGGACAGTGTGAAACCAACATGTTTCTCTTTCTGGGGTGCTAATGGGGCAGTTCTGCATTCTACTGATTGACATAACAGGTTTCAACTGGACTATGCAAGTTGAAGGCATCCTTTCATGAACCAACTCGGTGTTCAGTGCTCAAACATCCTGTATTTCATTTAATTTTCAAAAAGGAGTGACAAGTGAAACTTGAGTACCTGTATTACCATATGAACGCTAAATATTTAAAAGTTTATTTAGGGGGTCGCTAATGATCTGTGATGTTCCTTTTGCGTAGCACCATCAGGAGAATATTACTGAATGACAACAGAGGTACTTAAAGGACCAGTGTGTAAGATTTAGATGGACAATCTGGCTGAATAACTGGCAGGAATGGAATAAAATAATAAAAAGTACATTTTCATCAGTGAATTATTTCCTGAAAATAAGAATCATAGTGCTTTCTTTTATCCAGAATGAGCCCTTTATATCAACAGAGAGAGCGGGTCCTCTTCCACGGAGCTCGCCATTTTGCACCGCCATATTTCTACGGTAGCCCAGAACAGGGAAAAAAGTAATTAAATAAAGCACTGACACAAGAGCGCGCCTTTCGCGTTTTGCAAGTTTTGCGGCTAACGTAGGTTCTCTGAGAAAGGGAATGATCATTTGCTCGCAATCTATAATCTCACCACTTGATGGCTCTAGATCTCACATACTGGTCCTTTAACTCATTCCCTACAGAATACAAATGTAAAATTGTCGTGTTTGTACGGAATACTTTTCCCGAAAATTGCACAATATAAAGTATTGAAGTACAGGTGGTCCATGACCGCGATCGTCAACTGATTTCATGTTTTCATCGGACTGTGGATGGTCATCCACGCCGCTGGCACCGGCTTACCGTGGGGAATGGTAGAATTCGCTGTGCCATTGGCAGCAGCTTGCCATAGGGAATGAGTTGAGAATAGAGCGAAAGTACAAATATCAAGTGTTTTTATTGAATGGCTTGACTGCAGAATTCCTTTGGGTCGTGCTTTGTGGACTGGGGCTTGTACTTAGCGACTTGACTGCAGTGTTGCATTAGCATCATTAGCATAACTTAATGAGGATCTCGTGTTATTATGAAACAAGACTAGGCGCAACCTAGTATATGGCTGGGCCGCCAAGTGATCTCTGAGAATGTGCAGCCAAGAAAAGGGTGCGCATTGACGATATTAAATATTAATCTTAAATTATAAACCTCCCTTCTCCCTCCTAAAAGGGCGCCCCCCTTTAAAATCGTTCTGGCGAGTAAAAAGCCGAAAAGTGGAGGTTTGATATGTAATTCTTTCCCTTTCTCTGAATCCCATCTTCCATTTCAGCATTTTTACATTTATAACAAACCTCTTCCTGTCGCACCCTATGAAACATCAGCGCAGAAGGACGTGACTTCGTAAGCTTAGCCATCATGTGCCGTTTTATGAGCTACTCGAGGTTTGCAGTCCCAAAAATAAACAAATAATCCTCGGACAAAATCCTAAATTTGGATAAAGTGATTCATTGCATTATAAATGACTTACTTTTTTAATTCAATCAACTATCTTTAATGAATGTAACTTGTAACTTCCGCCAACAGAAATACATCCAGGCAGCAGGCTAATCCCATAGAAGGCATAAAATGATGATAGCCTGATAATTGTTCCCTTTTGGCTCATGACCAGCATTCTTAAAATGCTCTGAAACCAGCCATTTTATTTTAGGCCGATGATATTCGCATTTATACGTGTGGCCAATGCAGAATTTTTTTTCTTGGCCACACTTCGCACTTATACCTGTGGCCAGTGCAGAAATTTTCCCTGCAGAAATTAGCCACAGCTTAAAAAAATAAGTTTGGCCAAGAAAAAAATTTTGGTTTTGGACACACTTAAAATAAGTGTGGGCAATGGAGCAATGCTCATCTTCGCCACACTTATAAGTGTGTCTTATGCGAATTTCGATCAATTTTTGTGCTTGGACACTCTCAAATCAGTGCGAATAGTCACTTTGTTTATTTTATTTTCATCTTTTTACTGCGGATGCGTGAAAGCCATTCTCAATTTTTCGGTAACGAGTGCATTCTCTCAAACATAAGCTGACGCAGTACTTGGCGCAATGACTGTGCCCTCTGGGTGGTATTCCTTAATGGCTCAGGAATTTTGACGATCTGAATAAATTTTACAACACTGTCCTAGCAGTATGTTGATTCCTAGCTGCAAACTCCGACAGCATAGCGCTGATTAGAGTTACTTAAATCATTGCGAACACATGTAATGAATCAGAGTGCAGGCCTGACAACTTATGCTGACCAAGTTTTTCTTTTGCTTTTTCCTAGTTGCTCAATCCCCCCCTAAACTGTCACCGTAGTTGTGCAGATAAATCGAAGAATACCGTCGGTTTCCTTAACACAATGCAACTTTTGCCATTTTTCAAACAAACCTCATTGAAAGGATCTGTCAAATCACACCGTGCCAAACTATCTTTTAGGAAATGCAGTGCTTGGCTGGAAGGATCCTAAGTGCATGGCAGCGCTAAAGTTAATGATCCGCAGCTGATGCTCTTCATCGGAGTGACAAGCTAACTGGTGCTCGGTGCAAGCTATTGCGGTGACAGTATTGTTGCTTAAAGGGGACCTATTATGCTGATCCTTCTTTTAGCACATATAGGTAATGTTATAATGTTGGATGTCCATACTCAACCTCTGAAAAGTTTCTAAACATAAGATACAGGGGTTTTGCCGTAATCCAAGAACGTGATTTCGTGAACGTGATTTCCTCTCTGAACAGCTCGTCCCGAGATCTTCACGAGATCTGGGCAAAACCCGACGTCAGGTTGTGCCGTCCAATTAATACAGACCTAGCCAGAGCCAATCACGGCGCTGGACCTGCCCACACCGGAAACTATTCTAGCAGGCACTAACAACCGCGGATCATACTGTGCCTTAGTAGTGTCTACACTTCTGGAAATACAAAAGAAGAACCGCTGATCATTTGAGGTGCTGTTTTGTCAGTATCTCCCCCAAAGCTGCTTGTCCGTTTACTTTTGGACGCGAAGAAAAGCACCTATTTCTCTTCTAAAAGACGATGCCACCAGAAATCAGTGGGTAGTTTTTTTTGTTTGCTGGCAGCAAACAGCCACGGCCAAAGGGAACATTAGCTGTTTGTGCTCAGCATTTCACCAAAGACAGCTTTGTTGATAAAGGATAATTCGACACTGGATAAGCATCTCAGCTGCTTCTCAAACCTGAAGCATATGCATCAATCAAGCGCTCGGAGCCACAAGCTGTAAGTAACAATATAACGGCAAATAATTTAAGTGAAGCTAACGTGTTACGGGTGGCTAGCAGGACCGCTAACCATAGTTAGCACTAACAACTGGCCTCAAACGCAGGCTTTGTAAAATATCTGAAGAGAAAGCCTGGATCCGTAGCAACTGTCCGTGACTCACAGACGCAGAAGCTGTAAGTTGTTTTTACTGCATAAGCCAACCTGACGTGATAGCCAGTTGATTGTGGCTGTAGCACTGCGGCTAACGTAGCCAAGTTACTGTTGCTAATGTTTGTGTCCTAAATATGCAAAAGTAATATCAGGGGAAATTCTACAGAAGGTGTGTGAATATAAACCTCATTTGAAGCTAACTTTTTAAACTTGTTTGTAATTTGGATGCTTGGTACAACTGTCCACGGTAACGGAACTTGCTGTCTGTAAAACCTGTATTGCAAGGGTTTGTCTCTGTGGTTGTTATGAGTGCTCGGTTACCAGCTACTGCATGTTAGTTTGCGTGCCGTGCTAATTAAAAATGCTCCTGGTTAACTTATATGCAGTAATTCTGATCGGGGTAATGCTTGTGTTACTTCGGTAAGCATCAATGTGGCAGTTTCATCTTAACGTTGCCCGATTGTAGCCACTGCAGTTGAAGCTAACCGGAGAGGTGCTGTATGCGTTCGCAAAGTTGGGCTGAAAAGGCTGCAGTTAGATCAGATCAGTAGGTTTTGAAAAGCTTGGGACACCTGTTTGGGTTTGTTTACGGCTGCTTATGATCGCTTCACTTATCCATGACCGCGATCAGCCGGATACTTCACGAATATCTTGGCAAGCTCTCTGATGCTACCGTGATAGCAATTGCAAAACGCAGAAGCTCATGTCTGGTATAACAAACGATTTCTCTGCACTACCGTGACATAAGTTCATCCCCCTTTAGAAATTGTTGTGGCAAATTAAAAGCCGAAAAAGGCAGAGATTGAATTTAAAATTCTTTCCTGTGGAAGTGATCGATTCGCTAGCTCCACATAAGCAGCTTGTCCATGCTCACGGAACTTACGGTCTGTAAAACCTGTATTATGTTCATAACATAACCGAGCTCTCTCTAGCTGTTGCGTACTATTCATAAAGCTGCTTTCACATCGGACGCGAAACGAATTTTTCGCGCGACAGATTACATTCAAAGTCAACGCAAAGACGCGAATACACGCGCTATGGGCGCGTCAAGCCGCTTTCACACTGGACGCGAAACAAATATTTCGTGCGACAGATTACATTCAAAGTCAATGCAAAGACAATGCATTGACTTTGAATGTAATCTGTAGTGTGAAAAATTTGTTTCGCGTCTGGTGTGAAAGCGGCTTATCGCGCCCATTTTCCGCGAGCAAACGCTGGTGATTCCGACGCAATAAGTAAACCATTACCACGGGCAATTTCCAAAAAGGCCGTTTAGCCTGGAGCTTTCGCCCCTTCGTCATACACCAGCGCAGAAGCTGTTCGTTACTCTACGCTAACGACACACCACAGTTATGCACACAAACCAGCAGGTCCTAATAATACACGCCGAAGCAGTCCATAAGTTGTTGGTTCACTTTCTGCTGCTCCTCACTGTCCATGTTTCCCTCTCAACTCAGACCCACCGGATTTCTATGGTCTCCGGTCTACACTTGGGTATGTCGACCCGTTCTACAAATGTGTCTGTATAGGGTGGATTCTAGCTTTCCCTCTATCCAAGCTATAGAGTAGAAACACCAGTGTACTCACCATAGTAGCCGTAGGTAGATGGCAAATTCGAGCTTGAACTGCCAGACTTTCGCACTGCGTCCTCCACTTTCGCCGTTGCGTTTATTAAAACAAGTTCATTTCATTAGATCTATGCACATGTACTGCGTTTGATTGCGGAATTTGCCCGTCGATTCCTTCTCATATGGCAGACCGCGTCTCAGTTTCACTCTGGGGAGGCGGACCTAGAAAAACTGCGTTCTGCTGCCTCGTCCCGCCCAGATCCGCCCTCCACAGAGCTGGCACACGGGGAGTGGGGGCCATAGCGGAAGAGCCTCCCCAACGAGGCGTTTCAGGCAGAGATTACAATGGACTACAAATGGGTTTTTTTTGAGGATGGCAGTATGAGCTAAATAAGGACGCTTTTTTGGACTTTGAACGATCAGGAGTACTCGAGGGTAGTCCAAGATGAAAGTATAAATTTGGAAATGTAGCATAATAGGTCTCCTTTAATTCTATCAGCTTTAGTGTTATTTTCATCACTGTCCTTGCGTCAACGAGTAACGTAAGTGTTTGTATCTGTTACTTTAGTTTTCTTTTAAATATTGTTTGGAGGGGAAAAACGGATATCCCTCTCTGCTTAATGTCGTTCGCCGTTTTTGCTTCCCACTGCATTTGTGTCAGCGCCTTCCGCTTCCTTGAGAAAGCATTCCCTCAATACATAATTAAAAAATGCAAAAAAAATTTAACCTAGCTTTTTTAAACAAAGGTTTTCGACATAGATTGTACAAAAGTTTTAACGCAATTCGTGTTTTCATTTTTCTGTGTTAATTTTTACTGTTTAAAGTTACTGTTACATTGAGAATGCAGTAAGTCTGCAGCCGCCACCAGGAAGTGCTGCACGGTAGGGGCGCCTTTGTACACTTTAGCACATTAAATACGAATGATGTCAACACCCGGCCAGCCAGCCAGCCAATCGTCAGCCAACCAATCATTGAACTTCTTCCCCGCCGGCCGACCAATCGCTGAACTTCTTCCCCGCCGGCTAGCCAATTGTTGAACTGGATCACTCAGGCAGCTAGTCAGTCAATCACTCACTCAGCAACATTCGCGTTTATAGGGGCCGGCCGGGCCGCGAACAATGACTAGGATAGTTGTCCTCAATGAGCTATCATCAGTGGTGAAAGATCAAAATCTTTGCCAGTATGATGGTTGGTAAACTGACAATGGGGGGGGGGTGCAGCAGCACATCTAGCCCAGGAAGAACATTTCTTACATTTTCAGAGCTAAATGGGTTGTTCTGGTGCAGTTTGAGCTGAATACTGTGGGACTGCATCATCATTTGTGTCAATAAACCATCCATATCAAATCCTACCAAATTGGATTATTTTAGCTTCGACCCAGTTGGTGCCAATATTAACCCCCCTGTGAGGAAAACACACCCAGATACTGCTCATCCTGGAACATTACAGCCAAGACTACCGCACTGAACAAGCAGCCATACTGCTTTGCTGTTGAACGTTTATTATTGCTCTACAGTTCAGACAGAGGAGTAACTTGCTACAGCATCGCTTGTGGTCCCTGGCCCTGAGACTTGTGGCTTTGTGCCTTGCACTGTGGAGTCTGGCACTGAGAACATTATTATACAATTATTAACTTGATTTGAGGTGAATCCAATGATTTATCCACCTTGGACAAGTGATATTCACGGAGGCGCAGTGAATATCACCTGTCCAAGGTGGATAAATCATTGAATTCACAGATAACTGAAGTCAATAACGTTTTATTATATGACCCTACTTGAAAATGTTAAATAAGAGAAGGGAGACTACTCTAACTTAAAACTCCTCACAGGGACGAAGTGACACAAAATACGAACACTGTCAGGAGCTCCTGCGAGGAAGTCTAGTCCATTTTTAGCTGGAGGTCGTCGGATTGTTATTGTCACCTCTGGTGCACTTTTGCACGGTGAATATCACTGTTTACGGCGACCGGCGGAGCTCGCCTCAACCAATCAGGAGAGTGTAAATCCTGACGTCATATAAGAATATCTGTTCTGCCGCTTTTAAAAAGTTACTTGTTCCTCCTGAACTTGTATGTCATCCCTGCTGATCATTTTCCTCATTTTTTTCCTGCCACAGTTTCATTATCATCCCCTCTCGTTCCTCTGTTTAAAATCGGGGGAATTTTGTCCCCAATCATCACTGAAGTTTGACAGCTCCCATATTTAAAGAGGTTTGGATTTGAAGCAGTTTTGTTCATTATTGCAACCACAGGTCATAATTTTACTGAATCCACCTTAAATGGGAATGGCATCATTACCTGGCCTTGGCTTGGTCACGTAAAAATATGATTAAAGCAGAAAAATTTTACCTTTACTTGCTCTATAACCTCTTAAATAAAAATAAAGCAAAACATTGGAAACTATAATTGTATCTCCCCGACGACGATAGTCGGGAGATGCTATGGTTTGGTTCCGGGGCCGCTGCCGCACCCGCAGAGATTTTCTGCTCCGGGCTCTGGAAGCGACAATTATTACAGGAATTTTTTTCTAATTTTGCACAGGCAAAGACCAACTGTCGGCAATTTTGGACGTCCAATAAGGCTGCCGGCGGCCATTTTGTCCGAAATTTGGGGATCGGGGAGATTCACGACTCGGTCCCTGTGGCGACCGAGTTATCTAGTTTATCTACATGGTCTGCGTTTGTACTTCGATGTAATCTTTGGGCGTTCAGTGTTACTGTGCCATCATTCTGAGTGCGGTCTGGAGATGTTTATACCGTTCAGAATGCACGATTGCCATCTTAACACGGTTAGTTTTTGATTCTCTTAGCCCGAAACATCAGATTGTTTCTTGGTTCTCCTCACCAGGAATGAATCCCATGTCGGCATTGCGTTCTGGTCTTGCTTCTAGTGCCTAAAGGGGTAGTTGTCCTGAATGAATTGCTGAGCTACTTTAGCGTCGCGCTTTGGGAAGCTGGTATTTAGCAGAATGACAGGACTGTGGCGCTGCTTTCAGTGTGACACGGTCGGCAGCAGGTATTTTACTGAATGACTGATGGCTGGCAGTGCTAAGCACAGGACCACCTGCAGCTGGGCCAGCTGCTTTCCCCCGCATCACCCCGGGAAGAGAAGGCTGTGTATGGAGATTAGTGTCCCTGTCACTCGCCATCAAGTGCTGCTTTTCTTCTGGAGCTTGGAGTGTCAGAGACCCCAAAGCATGGCCCTGCAGTTTCCGATGGATTTCTCCATCATACCTATAACACACAAATGGATAAACAATGCTCTGGTTAATGTGACATTCATTTATTGTCAATTACTGTCCTGTCCTCAGTATAGCCTGTAAGACATTGTACGATGCAGAGGTTTTGGCTAATCTTGGAAATGTACAAAAAAGGAGATTTCAACAAGTGACTAAAAATGGATAATGGGAACTCTCCTGGTTAAGTGAATGGTCTCATGTTCCGAAGCCGGCTGTGATTGGTTGGGGGGAGGAGCTGGGCCAGGCCAGCAAGCTGTGAGGTGTGGAGGCACGTTTAAATTGAATGTAATTCTGCCTCCAGTGCTGCAGCAGCCACACAACTGCAGAAGCTGGTGCATTTGACCATGGGCTTTCTATGGGCTTTACTATCCATCCATTCATTCATTCATTCACTACTGGTGATGTCAATGGAAAGAGTCCGGTCGTTGCTTCTCAGTGAGCGAGCCTGACTTGTGTCAATTTTTTGTGAGTTGTGTATTTGGCTCCCACTTTAACTGGCAGTTGTTAATAGAAGGTTCAGTTTGGTGAGCTGAAAGTAGGTGAGCACTTCCTTCATTTGGACATGAACATTAAACCGGGTATGATAAAAATGTGCCTGCACTTATAACACTGGCTCACTTTATCTGGGGCAGGTAGGTCTAGTTGGTTTCACTTCTGTGGTAATATAAATTTCCTCTAAAGAAATATGTTGGCTGATTCTTATTTGTACCAGCCACTAATGATTTGGCTTCTGCTCCTGTGAGGAGGGTGCATGACGTGAGTCGACCCGTGTGGCATTCAGGCAGAGCAGGAGGTTGGGGCATGTTGATGAGTGATGTGCTCCTGTTTAGCCTGAGCTTCTTCATGGCTGGTTACTTTGCCTGGTCACGCTGTCCTGGCTTTCCCCGGCGGGCTCATAAAGCTCCAAGATGTTACTGTCCATCTGTCGTTGTCTTGGAGATGTGTTCTGTCTCAAGTTCAGCATCGCATGAATGCATTGCTGTTCCATAGGGGAAATGGATTCATGTCTTCTAGGCCTCTTGGTGCCGACTGATAATCAGAATTGAGTGGGTCTTATTAGCAGCCGTGGATCCAGTCTCTCTTCTTGAGCTTTGCATGTAGAAGGATATCAGTGTGTCCCTGACGGAAACCCACAGTCGTGAGTTCATTTTAAATCCTGCACACGGACAGCCTGCTCATTTATTGGTGTGGGCGGTAGGGGTGCCTTTTTTTTTTTTTTTTTTTTTAACCCAGCAAAGCACGAGAAGTGCTCTGGTGCTAGTGAGGTGGTTTCAAGTGACAGGTCGAGTTGAATTTTGGGAGATTGAGTCTTGTGCCTCGCTCTCTTGGCTCAGTCCTAATGAGCAGCCTGAAGTCCAACACTGTTAATGTTTAACTGGAGTGCCTCCTGCAGGGCAAAAGGTGCAGGCTGAGAGAGAAGAACCTTCCTTAGTTAATGTGATGGTTCTCCTATCAGTCAATCCAGTTCCTCCGAACAAATGAAGTGCATCCTGTTTTTGCTGCTTGATCACTGAGTGTATGCATTCTGTTTTTATCCCACAGTGTCATTCAAGCGCCGCTACCCCTTCCTGTAGATAAGGTAAGTGTTTTGTTTGATTTTCCAAAGAGTGTGTGTTTGTGCGGGGGGTTCACATGCGCGTGTGTGTTTGTGCATGTTGGCAGGGTGAAGGTCAGGCAACAGTGAGCTCATGTTTGAATGTTCTCGCTGATAGCAGTAGTTCAGCAGGAGTGAAAGTGGAGTTTATGTAATACTGTTCACATCTGTGTTTCCTCATGCAAGTTGTTCTGGAGATTTCTTTTTTTTTCCCCCCTCAAATGAGGTCACTTCTTCAGTTTTCTCTTGGTTTGTTCTGACCGCAGTTCCACAATGTTACCGCAGTGAAGCCGTCCGCTTCCCTTAGGCAAGCTGTGCACAGACACGCCATGAGTTAACTCTTGGGCTTTCATGTTCAAATTCTGAGAGTATAAGATTGAGTGGAGCCTCCAGAGTCTGTACGCCAACCCTCAGGAGGCACTTAAGTCCTCTGACAATGATTGACAGCGATGTTTAATAGAGACGTATAAATGATGGACTTGTATGATTTTGTTGTAAGCTTTGGTAAATGCCCTGATGAAAAATATGAACAGTCATGTAACATTCAACTCCTTCACAAAAATTTGGGTTAAAAAAAAAAAAAAAAAAAAAAAAAACAACATGATTCAACCCAGTAACTCATAATAGTCATCAAGACCTAATATAGAATCACCTGTTTTGGTACTAGCCAAAAAACAGAAGGTCTTCTATGGATGCGTTGTTTTTTGCTGCACCGATGCTCTATCCTGGTTGTGCATAGTCACAGCGTCAGGTGAATTTAGTTTTTCTCTCTCCAGTCAGTGAACTTTTCTGACCCAAGATACTTGATGACCTAAGTTGGCTTGATAATCAACTGCTTTGACTCTTCTATTGCTACATTGTTCAAGAGCTGAGTTGCAATAAAACTCAACAGTTTTTGTTCCTCTCTATGGCCACGACTGGGAACTATTGGCTGAAAGAAAACATTTTCATTATGCCTTTCATGTTCAGTCTTAGTGTAGCCCCCGGATGAAGTCAGGCGGCTACTATTGATTCATGTTTGTTGTCTCCCTTGCCGCATCCGCGTCTGTAGCCGCTTCCTTGTGGACGCTGTACAGGCTGTAATTTTGGACCAATTACTTTCATATTTGGTATGGGCATGTTATACCTAAGTTATGACACTTATCAATTTTGGTTGCCATGGCGTCAGTATTGGCCGAATAATGCACAAAAAAGGGGAGAAGCCGGCTTTCGGGGGCTACACCCATGCGGTCACGGCCGACCAGACCGTCTAGTTGCTGTGATCTCTGAAGTTATTGTCTTTATGAATGACAAAATTAATGTTATGATTATTCACTTTACCAAACCATTGGAGTGCAATGAAAACTGCGGGAGGATAACCAGTGCCACAATTTTTAAACTTTCTGCTGGTCTAATGACATGAATAACTAGTGGCAGTAATGATGAAATTGATGAAATTTTTCACTATAGATACAGAAGAACGATCCAGCACAGGTCCAATCCTGTCAATATGCAGTATTTTTATTGGTCAGCGCCATGGATTCTTTATTAATGCAGTTACCACAAGCAGAGTTCCTGAATGTTTGACATCACTTCTGTGGGTGGCTGTGCTCCAGCGCTAATTTAAGGTCTGATCCCAAAGCCCTACTGCGTTACATCAGGAGCTCCGTAGCTCAGCTTTGATCGCGTGGCCTGGTTCTGTTTCTGGGAATGCAGTTTACGTGTAGAGCTCTGCCAGGGCCAGGTGGATAACCCAGCTTTCTTCAGCGAGCCGCTCACCCCCTCTTGCACTCCAACCTGAACAACCACAGCTGCGGGTCTCCCCAGCCAGATGGCGCTTGTTTTGGGGAAGGGGGGCAGTGAGGAGCCGGCCCACGCCAGGACCCACCGAAGCGTCTTGGAGGATGTGACTGTTGGATTGCCTCGCTAACATGGCTAATCGCATTAGAGTGCAAACTGAAATCCAATTACAGCTCATCTCCCTCTCCGAAATCCGCAGTCCCCCTTTCTGGAATTCACATTCCCCGGCAGCTCCGTTCGGCCTTTTTTTATTCAGTCCCAAAGATTGCCCTTCTGCCCAGTGTTTTGCAACTCATCGACCAGCTTGTGAAAGAAGTCATTCTTTTCGCAATATTTCACTGATCATTCATGCCCATAAGCATGTCTACCTGGATTGCGCGTGTATTTCCAAGAGTTCTTACTCCTTATCACTTTTTTTTTTCAAACATTTTAAACACAAATGTGTGGTACCAGTTTTCATGTTCCAAAGTTAAGCTGAACACATCCCCTGGTTGAGTTAAGTGGAGTGTGTTTGCTTAGAGATGCTTACCTGCTCATTGACAGCCATCCATGTTCCCGTCACCCAGTCCATGTTCATGACGCCAAGGCTTTAAGAGCTCTGTTTGAAAGAGGCACTCATTCATTGTGAGAGCGTATTGATATTGTCACAGCTGTGTGGGAGATGCTCTGTCGTGCTGGGCAGTCGAGTCTTGACATTTCCTGGCATGCGAAATATTTCACAAAATGACATCCAGAATTTGATTAACTTGTGTATCTGTTGCACTGAGCGCACTGTGGTTGTGAAGTGTTAATGTTCCCTGGAATGATGTCAACAGCGGGTGAGTTTGTGCTCACAGGATCTCAGGAGTTTTGGGTGCTGTGGTATCAGAGGATGGGCTGTGAGTCCAGGCCACTGAGCTGAGTGACAGGGGGAGGTGGAGGTGCAGCCAAACTGCGACAACTTTTGAGACTGATGCCTTTATTGTAGCCCCCGGACGAAGTCGGGTGGCCACTACGGATTCGTGCTTGTTGTGTCCGCCGCTGCCGCGTCCGCGTCCGTGTCCGTAGACGCTTCCTTGCGGACGCTGTACAGGCTGTGATTTTTGACCAATTGCATTCATATCTGGTATGCACGTGTTATACTTCGCTTATGACACCTATCGATTTTGGTTGCCATGGCGACAGGATTGGCCGACTAATGCACTACAAAGGGGAGAAGCGGGCTTCCGGGAGCTACACCCATGCGGTCGTGGCCGACCAGCCTGTCTAATTTTAGTTTGTTTGGAGCCTTCAAAATAGGCTGAAAGAATATATGGCTCTACACTTGATAGATATGGTGTCGATGCCCCATACGGAGTCTCGGTGCAACTTAATAGTATTAAAATACAACTGTACTATGTTCTTTAAAAAAAAAAAAAAAAACTTCCTCCTCTCTCATCTCCACCTGTATGCCTCCAGAATAGGCGTGGGAGGAAAGGAGTATTCATTTCTCTAGTGTTAAGATGTGCCCTCCTCTGTCAGACGCTGGTGTGAGGAAGGGGAGTGGTTGTTGCGCAGCTGATGGAGATGCGGAGTGCTGGCTGGTGCAGGATCTTGTTGTGCGCATGGTGATGTGAGCAGTCATATTGAGGAAGACGACATATTGATCTGCCTCAGATCCTGCAGTGGTTCCCTCTTTTTGGGTCTCAGTTTTGCATCAAGCTCTCAACAGCCCTCTGTAGTTTATGGCCTTTCATTTTATCCTGAGGGATAATGATTGCAGCCCATGCTGAGGGCAGGTTTTATTAAGAAATTAAGTTCTGTTTAATAAGGCCAGGCTGAACTTCCACTCCGCTCTGTAGGTGTGGCATCAGCTGCTGCACAGAATCTTGTACAATTTGTCACTCAGGCACGTGCGCATTGACCTCGCAGTGCACACGCTTATAATACGACAGGCATGAATGCTGACATTCACGCGGGCATGCACGCGCATTCACAATCAGACTTTACTCAATGCACCCGCACACACGTGCAGACGCACATACAGACACACACACACGTGCACATTACACACACAAACACACACAAACGCACATATCACACTTGTACACACACATATATATAATCACTCACACACACACACACACACACACACACACACACACACATATTCAATACCCAGCACATGCACACACCTTGTCGCACGAGCACTGTGTACTTGATCTGCATATTTTAGAGATCCAAGAGATATTTTGAGGTTCAGTGTATTTGTGGTGAGTATCTGTGTGTGTCTCTTTGCGCTGTGAAGCTCCGGTAGTAAAATCCAGCTCGGTTGCATAATCATGGGATCCTGACATGCTTTCTTTGCTGGACCATACCGTGGGTTTACGTTTCATTTGAAATGGTATGAGTGGTCCTGTGTGAGTCAGTTTCCTCTCTCTCTCCCCCGCCAGGTCGCTGCTAACACGCCCAGTATGTATTCTCAGGAACTGTTTCAGCTCTCACAGTACCTACAGGTACGGCTCCACACTGCCCTCTGCTGGCTGTCCCGCGTCCCTGTGTTTCCATTTCGCCCTCAGTCATGTTTTCCACTGACATCATCTCTCTCTGCTGCCCTGCTGTTTGTAATGGAATTATTCATTCAGAAATACTGATTTTACTTTTGTGTGCCGGAATTCTTTTCCTGTCACTGCTGCGTGGTTGCATAAGTTTTAAAAATTAGTGCTCTCTGAAATTCGACTGCACAACCTTCAGAGTATTTGCTGAAGACCTTGGTTTTTAGAATACGATGTGTAACTGCGGGGCTGAAATGCAAGCCTAGCCCTAACTGCCCCTAACTGGCCCTTTCTAGACAAATTTTGTCCCATTAAACCTCAGTTTGTCCCATTAGGCATAGTTTATCACAGAGAATTTGTCTTACTGTGTGTATGGGAGTGCATGCTTGCATGTACACCAATCTGCCACAGTAAAGTCTCCTGCCTAATATTGTGTAGATCCCCCCTCGTGCCGCCGAAACAGCTCTGACCTGTCAAGGCAAGACCTTTTGAAGGTGTTCTGTGGGATCTTGCGCCGTTGGTGCCAGATCCTCGGTTGGTTCGCAGTTTGCCTGACCCTCTGTGCGCTGTTCCCTCAGGAAGCTTTGCACCGGGAGCAGATGCTGGAGCAGAAGCTGGCTACACTACAGCGGCTGCTGGCCAGCACACAGGAGGCCTCCGAGAGTAGCTGGCAGGTACCAGCTTACCCCCATTACTGCACCTCTCTGACCCCCCAACACAGCCCCGGGCTCACCCAACCCCAAATGCAGCCCTCATCTCACCGCCCCAACACAGCCCCGGTCTCACCCCCCCAATGCAGCCCTTATCTCTGCCTCTAACTTCCAAAACTGCCCTTACTCACCTCTTCCACTCAGAACTGCTGTTATAACCCTCCTAACCCCAAAAACTGCCCTCTCTTTCCCCGTTCTTGCCAAAAATGCCTGCCTTCAACACCCCAAACTCTTCCTGACCTCCTTGCCAGAAATGCCTCCCTCTCTCCCCTTAACCCAAAAAACTGCTCACTCTTATCTCCATCCAACCAGAAGTGTCCCCCTCTTGCTCTTGACCCCCCAAAAATTTACTTTCTAAATTCTTACCCCCTCCTTACCAGAAATGCCCACTTCTCACCCCATTACAACCAAAATTACCCAGCCTCATCCCTAACCAGAATTGCTCCTTTCTCACCCCTCACCTCCAGAAGTGCCCTGTCTTACCCCCATCCTCCCAGTTTGCCACCCCTTCTAATGAAAGCACTCCGTCAAGGCCCGACCATCATCAAAATGCACGGTGTGAAGGTTTGGAGTACACTGAGCTGTGTCAGTAGCTCCAATTGTCTCCCTGCTCCATTTCCTTCAGGCATTGATTGATGAGGACCGGTTACTTTCGAGGCTTGAAGTGATGGGAAACCAGTTGCAAGCTTATTCAAAAGTAAGTCTCATTGGATGTGATGTTACAACTATACTATGGCCAACCACATCTGTGTGCATTCTTTAGAAATGGTTTACATTGTGCTTGCTTAATTGCCAGTCATTGAGCATGCCATGGAATTGAGCTTCTGATTTTCTCAGAACCAAACAGAAGATGGCATCCGCAAGGAGCTCGTAGCCTTACAGGAAGACAAACACAACTATGAGACGACAGCCAAAGAGTCCCTGAGGCGGGTTCTTCAGGAGAAAATTGAGGTGGTCAGGAAACTGTCGGAGGTGGAGGTGAGCCCCCTGTCCCCTACAGGCCATCTGGGGTCAGTATGCCTTGGTCTGAGAAATTTTAAACACTCTCCATGGCCACTCCTTATTCTGAGGGTGTTTTTCATGGTTATTTTTGCTATAGTACAGTGTGACATTTCAAATGATTCTCTGCCTCTAACAGTTTGGGCAAAGCCCTTTTTTCAACATGAGAATGCCTATTGCGCACAGTGAAGTCCACACATGATTTGTTCAGACTGGAATTAAAGTACTTGTTTGAGGATTAAATGGCACTGACCTCAACCCCAGCATACGCTAGTGGATTCAACCGGAAAGCTGACTTAAAACCTGGTCTAATCACCCAACTTCACTGCCAGACATCACTCATATTTTTTCTGGCAAGATTGGAAGCAGATTTCTATAGCTATGTCGCACCATCCACAGGGGAATCTTTCCAGAGGAGGGAAAGGTGTAGCAGCAAAGGGTGCGACTAATCATATTCATGCCTGTTAGGTTTTTGGCATGAAATGTAAGGTGTGCAGGTCTTCACATACCTATGGCCATTTTGTGTGCGTTGAAGTAGCAATCTTGACTTTCCCCGCTTTATTCTGTTATGGGGAGAAGCAGTACATTCTGGAGGTGTTTTTGGACCTCTCATTCATAAGATCACTTTGAATCCAAACAAGAGTTGTCAGTGTGATGTCCGTCAAATCGGTTAGTGACTGAGCTACTTAAAGCGAAAATGTGAAAATGAACAGTGTCTTCTTAGACAGCATCTAGAGCTGTATATAAATTTCCTACTTTTCGGATTATCATCTGTTTATCTTTTTTGGTTGAGCATCCAAACATGGATAAATGATGCAAAATTATCTTGGTAACATTATCAAATAACTTTGATATGGTTACCGAACGTAGTGTTGCCCGATGCAGGCTATGGGCTGACGCTCGAGACCCTCCCCCCTAAGGGGGATTTTTGGAGACAGGTATTTTTGGAAACCTTTCCCATTGAAGTTTTGAAATCAGGTTGTCTGCAAATTGGCCAGCGGTGGGTGAGCCGGTCAGGGCGCTTTGTTCAAAATGGCCGCCAAAATCATTTAAAATCATCATAACTTGGTCTGTGAAGCTCCTAGCAGCACAATTCTGATATCTGTACCAATGTTTTCAGGATCAAGGAATCCAATAGAACCACTTAGAGCATCACATGACCTAAAATACCAAGATGGCTGCCAAAATTTTAAAATGGCCACCACTGAAAATGAATATTGCATATATTTCGGTCCCTGAAACTCTTTGAAGAGTGGTTCTGATGTCTATATCAATGTTGCAAGGTCACCAAATCCAATATATACATTAAGAGGATCCTCTTATTTTCAAGAAGATCCCTTGATCATAAATCTTAAGATGGAGAGACAAATTTCAAATGGCTACCGAGGGAAATCTAAATATTAGTCAATATAATATGCACTGTCTTCATATCGCCGCACATAGCTCAGACAGATCTTCTGTTACTGTGAGGTCCCCAGACACAGATGTGTTCATTCTTCTACTCCACTTCATGCAGGATGTAAGGCAGAAAGTTCTGTTTGACACTGGTGTTAGCAACAAGAGACGTCTTATAGATGTACACAAAGTTATAAGTGATGTAGGCAGTGACATGTGCCATGCTCTTTCAGACATGCATGCATTCAGCGGATGTGACACTACTAGTGCATTTGCACGCAAGGGGAAATTGACACATCAAAAGGTCCTCAAGAAGCATCAACAGTGTCTTGATGTTTTCCTATCCCTTGGAAGATCCCATGAGATTGAAGATCATATCTATGGCAGAGTAGAGGGCTATTTTGCCATCTTTACAGCTTAGGGTCAGCAGTAACAGACATCAACAACCTACACTACAGTAAATTTCTTGAACAGTGTGATGTATCAACAGGGGAGCTGCTTTCAAGCTTCGATGATATTGATATGAGCATCATCCCCCCATGCAGAGATGCCCTAAAAGCACATGTGAAAAGGGCAAATTATCAAGCCCTCATGTGGTACATGGCAGATCAAGCTGATCCAGACATTCTGCAACCGAATGGTCATGGCTGGGATATTGATGATGGGAAGCTCGACTACGAGTGGACTGAGAATACCTTAATGCCGCAGGAGTTGATTGACATACTGGTTGAGCAACCTGAAGAGCAAGATGAGGAAGAGGAGGAGGGCTATGAAATTGCCAATATGAGAGACAATGTGTTTGAATGACTTAATGATTTGTTTCAAATAGCAGCACATGAAGATGTCAAAAAGACTGAACTGTTTTATGGTAAGGGTAACTGTTATATGGTATAGGAATTGTTCTTGTTATGAATTTTGAAACACAACTAGAATTGGGTACTATAAGGCTAATGGGTTCACATTCGACTCGAAACCAATCAAAATTGATATATTGACCCAAAATTCGAACCAGTCTCAAATGAATTGTAGATATTCATATATATGGCAAAAATGTAGACTTCCCTCAGTAGCCATTTTGAAATGTTGGTCTCCATCTTAAAATGAATGATCAAGTAATCTTCTAGAGGATCTCCTTCATGAATTATTGGATTCATTGACCCAAAAAACACAGGCATAGGCATCAGAACCATGCTTCTAGGAGCTTCAGGCACCGAGATATAAGTAATATTCATTTTCAGTGGCGGCCATTTTGATATTTTAGCAGCCATCTTGGTATTTTAGGTCATGTGATGTTCTAAGTGGTTCTATTGGATTCCTTGACCCTGAAAACATGGGTATAGACATCAGAATTGTGCTGCTAGGAGCTTCACAGACCAAGTTATGATGATTTTAAGTGATTTTGGCGGCCATTTTGAACAAAGCGCCCTGACCGGCTCACCCACCGCTGGCTAATTTGCAGGCAACCTGATTTCAAAACTTCAATGGGTAAGGTTTCCAAAAATACCTGTCTCCAAAAATCCCCTTAGGGGGGAGGGTCTCGTGCGTTAGCCCATAGCCTAATAGGATAGATGGCAACAGCTGAAGTTGCTTTGCAGTTAATAACTGAAGCTGAAGATGACTTAGCTTTAAAAAAAAACATTCTTCCTTTGACTTGTCGTATTTGATAGCTTGTCAGTAGGTAGCTCTGTAATTGCCACCAAATGCAATATGAAAGGTATATATACTACTTTATCCTGCAAACTGTCTCATTCAGAAATACTTCTGTGGCTGGGATCTACTTTATGTAAAGCCAGCCATATAATTGTACTTCTGTGGTAAAAGCTCAAAGCTGTCCAACCATGCACATAAAATCTCAGCAAATTGTATTTGCCAGTGACCATCTTGTCCAGCCTGATTTAAGAGCCTTTTGTGCAGTCATGGTTGTGTGTAAGGTGTCATCACTAACTCTATGCTGCCGTCAGGATTTTTATTGCAAATGAGGCAACTGATTCTTAGTTGTTCATTCTGATAAATAATGCAAATGCAATGGCTTTCATTGGAAAGCAAATGGCTGAATCATCGTGATGCCTCTTTCAATTATGAATCGTAGCTTAACCGGCATTTATTTAAATGCACACCTTTGAGAGTATAACTTAAACCCTGTAGGTGGCAGTACGTTTTTGGATAATGGGAGCCAATTTGATTGAATGCTTTGATTGTTTATTTGGTAGAAATTCTTTGAATTTGGAATTTGTTTTGTTTGGGCGGAAAAAGGGATGGCATTGAAGAAGTCATTATTTTTCATTGAAAATTGAAATGAAAGTATTTTTTTTTCTTAAAGGTAGGAACTGTTTTTGTGTGTACTTTCCAAAATAGGCATTGAATTCATTTGTGTTTCTTTGTGTGTGTGTGTGTGTGTGTGTGTGTGTTTGCAGAGGAGTCTGAGTAACACAGAGGATGAATGTACTCACCTGAAAGAGATGAACGAACGCACACGTGAGGAGCTCAGGGAGCTGGCCAACAAGTACAATGGAGCGGTCAACGAGATCAAGGACCTTACAGACAAAATAAAGGCATGTAGCTCTGCAGAACATTTGTGTTACAGTCTGGGCTTACTTATTGTGTCTGTGTGCGGTATGTGTTAGTGTGTGTAGGGGGTTGTGTACATGTGCATGTTGGCGTGTACTGAGGTAGAACTATTTTGCATGTGTGTATGTGTTTACAGAGGTACCATTCAAATGTTTGATAATACTGATGGTGTGTGTGTGTGTGTGTGTGTGTGTGCACAGCTGGCGGAGGGGCGGCAGGAAGAACTCTCTCAGAAGGGGCAGAGCGAGAAGAAGGAGCTGCAGATGCGGATCGATGAGATGGAGGAGAAGGAGCAGGCTCTCCAAGCCCGCATAGAGGCCCTGCAGGCCGACAACGACTTCACCAACGAGAGGCTCACCGCTCTGCAAGGTGTGCTGATTCTCCTGGGCCAGTTTTAGGACCTTTTCATATTTGGGAGCCAGTGGCTGTGCATGGGCTTCATTAACAACTGCAGGTTTCTATGAACCCTAAACGGGCTTGTGTACCGAGAGAACAGTCAATACTTCATAGATGCTAGTGTCACGCTTCAGACAGTGCAGATCCAGGCCTGAGAATGCCTTCGTATGTGAACAGTCAGGCTGACCTTTCCCACTCATTATTTGGCCTGAAGTGCATGGAAGGTTCTGGACTGACTGCCGCTGCTCTGTAGTCACCCCCACCCAATGTTTTCATTGTCATTTACAGTCCGTTTAGAGCAACTTCAGGAGAAAAACATTAAGGAAAACAACAGCTTGGGTGAGTGTGCTGGCGCTCCTGCAAACCTCGTTCTGCTGCTCTCCCTGCACTAACTCCGGCATGAATGCTCGCTCTGTGGTGTCTTCAGCTCTGTGTCTGACCGATTCGTCTGCATCCTCCTTTATATGGTTGAGAACATCGGCATCATTTGACGGTGGTGTTGGGTGGGATTTTTGGTGGGACTGTCTGGATTGGTAGGTGAGGTCTTAAAGGTCTGGTATTCTGCTTTTTTTCAAGTTATGCGTGAGATTCTTGAGAAAACGGGAGGTTTAAATAATTTAGTTGGCAAAAAACTCCATAAAAATCTGTCTCTTCTCGGCCATTTGCTGCCTGCCATTCTCTCATCTGAAGAACAGACTGTTGCGAGTGGGCATCACATGATGGTGAGCTCTGCTCTGATTGATTTGAAAATGGAGATCGAGAAGAAAAATAATGTTTGTGGTATAAGGGAGAGAGGTTGGGAGTTTGAGCAAGGCTGTGCGTGGGAGCTGGCCACACACAGCTGGTAGGTGTGAACTGAATGACTTATTGAATGAATGCTGCATTTGTTTAATCCTTTCTTTACTGGGACTCAAAACACTTCAGTGATTATGGGGGAATCTTACTTCAACCATCACCAAGGTGATGTGCGGCAGCCATTTTGCACTGTAATGATCATCACACATCGACTTTGGTAGAAAGGGAGAGGACGATTTTCGTGGCCAAAAAATTGGGGAACGATTTGGTGACTGAGCGAAAGAGCCAGTTTGGGTATTTAGCCAGGTCAGTGGGTTACTTTGTGGTCCTGTTGAGTGTCTACAATGACCACAGTTCGCTATGACCTTGGTTTAGCATCTCCTCCAAAAGACTGCATCTCCTACAGCACACTGTCCATCACTGCATTTGAGTTTATTTAAGCAGAGGCATGACCACCTCATCCAGGCCCTCCAACACCACGTTTATGCACAATTCTGCAGAGCAGGTCTATTTGTGGCACAAAAAGCTGTAGGGATTTTTATCCATTTGTTTGAAATAATATAGTGGAAAATGTTTTATGGCTAAAACTGGTGGGTCCTCAAGGTAAACCTTCTTTGGGCTGTTGGATAAAGTGGAGACCGCTGTATGGGTGGAACTGGGGGGAAAAGTATTTTCCATAATTTTGGCTTTTTTTATAGGTAGCAAATTGATATAGTTTGATGTTGTCTTTTCTCATGGGCGTTGGGGGATTTGCCATAAATTTTGCACCTTGGTGTCTGAACTGGAGCTGTGGTTCAGGCTCAGTGAGGGCTGGGTTTCTTTGATCTCAAAGGTCATCTGATCTTCTTTGATTGATCTGAAGGAGCAGGCAATCTCCAATGGTCCCTTGACCACTTTTTTAGCAAAGAAGACATCAGCCTTTATCTCCCAGATTCCATAGCATAGTACAAATGTGTGAACAAGACCTTTTAAAATATAGGGAAAATTTTTCAGGCCATTTTCTTGACAATTTTGTCTCTTTCATCTTATACGGCAAGGTACTCACACAACATAAATCTTTTCAATGGGATGTTGCCGCATTATTTTTTTGCTTCAAAGTCACTGGATGGGAGTTTAAACTCTGCCTGCCAATGACCAAACTGAGAACAGGTGAGACCTCATAATCCCAGCTAGCTGGTAACGGCTTGAACCAGACATTTCTCTGGGTAATTGCAGCACGTGGAAAGGGGAGACCCAAGCACTTGTGCACAGGGGGAAGCCATGCAGCAGATGGCGAATCACGTTGCACCAGCAAGCTAGCTAATGGCTAGTGTCAGTTTTCTTCTGGGGAATGCGTTCTTTAGAAGCCCGTCAGGCAGTTTTCTTGTGTAGGTAGGCTCTCTAACCTGAGCCAGTGGTTCAGTTGGAAGATAAAGTTAAGCTGCTAGTTCACATGGGGGAAACAAGTAAGTCTGTTGTCTCTGCTTTCTTTTTACCTCTGTATTTAATGTGCAGAAGTAATGTATTCACTGACTTCCAGAGACAAGATGGAGTAACATTTCTGAGCAGGAATAATGGCACAAATTTTCATGCCTTGGTAACCGGCGAGGTAATCACTAACGCAGACTCCCGTCAAGGTCAGCCGACAGACCTTAGACGGTAAACAGACGGTCTGTTCTTGCAGGCCACTAGTTGGGTATTGGAGAAACAAAACCCTAGCAACTTTGACTGGAGCAAAACCGTTAGAGGCAGTGGAGCGGGTCAGTGCATCTCTGAAGCTGCAAGGCCTCCGGGGTCCTGCCAGTTGGCAGGGGCGAGTGCCCAAGGCTCATCAATACACAAGGGTAGCAAAGGCTATCCCACTTGGATTTAACCAACAGAAGGGTTTCTGTGGCACAAGAATTTTAATGGGAGATACGGGAGGAATGTGTCACAGTGCACAGCTTTTTTGCACCCTGCTGCTTTCTGCAAACCAGTCGGAGTGGCTTTTCTAACCCCGTTCGAATGGCGAAAGTACCTACAATGGGTGTGTGAGCATCGGAACGGGACCTTGGAGCAACTGAGGGAGGTAGCCTGATCCATCGTGTTCAGTTTTCTTTGTGTCCCATACATCGGTCGGGTACATGTGTGCGATTTACCATGAAGAGATGGCACAAAGATGCACTGAGGGGAAAAAGACAAGCTGGTGGAGGGAGTGTGATACTCTGGGAAGTGTTTGGCTGGGGAACCTCGAGTCTGGGAATTCAAGTGGCTGTCACGGTGACAGAGCCGTTTTTGCGGCATGAGGGGGACTTGCACAATATTAGGCTTGTGTTTGCCGTGTTGTGGCTGATCGGTGCATCTTCATGTTGATGCTTGTTCTCTCTGCGATGCAGACTCTGGGGGGCAGGGTTGGTTTTCCCGGGTATGTGTGAAGGCTGTATCTCACGGACTTGGGGTGGCAGTAGTACTGTCTGTCTCCTGCCATAAAAGGTTTGCTGCACTGACCGCAGCATTCACTAGGGGGCGCAGTGTGATCAGCCAGTGTGTTCCCTGTTAGTCTGATTCTGCAGCGTCATCTTGGCTGCAAGGCTGCTGTATTGGATTGTGACGGGTCTAAGTTTAGCTCCTGTGCCTTTGATGCTTCCATTCCCTGGGCATTCATTCACTCCATTGAAATACTGCTAATATCCTGTGGCTGATAACGGTGGCATCATGTTCCGGTTTTGGACCCTATTTTGTTTTACCCAAGAGGCACTTGCTGTGACTACCAGGGCTTTCCAGAGTGGTAGCAAGAGTGCTCCTAGTTAAGTGCTGCTGTGTCCTTTGAAAATTTAATGTGTGGGTCATAGGTGAGAGGTGAAAGGGCTCATCTTCATGGCCGACTCTGACATGATTCAGGACAGGCTGAGGATTGGATGCTGACGTCCTTACCCTTCAAGTGTCGCGTGGGAATCATAAGTCAGGTCGTGACGTTTCGTCTGTTTGTCCTTGTCTAGCCACTGCATCTCTGTCTTGTACCGTTTGATGTCATGCCCTGCAGGTTTGGCTTCGCGCATTGCAGTAGTGTCATTTTTGGCCTTCCTTTTATAAAAAAGGCGTGGATTTCTGCTCATGTTAATATTTAATAGAAAGTTTTTCTTTCTTTGGTAGAGCACTTTCTGTTAAACAGTGGAGAGGACTGCACTTTTATCCAGCAGTTCATTCAGTGCCAGCGTGAGTACCCGACATTCTTTCCACTGTCTTCTACAGCCAGTCTAATTCAGGGTTACTTAGCGGGTGGGACTCGGGGTGGGGGGACATAGAATTGGTGATGAGCGGCATTTTTGGCAAACCCCCAATCCGAGATGGAATGGCTTGCATGAGGCTCTCAAAATTTTGCACTTGAAGTGGTGTGGATTCATTTTTACTGTACATTTTTCACTTGGGAATTTAGCCTGTAGCCAGTAGTTTTTCTGCGGATTATGGAATTTCTTTGATTTCATGCTCTTAATGGTTTTGAGTACTGTTCTTGTCTTACACTACATGCTTGTTATTTTTATTGCCAGCACTGAAAGCCTTCTCTCATGGAGTACTTTTGATGAAGATGTACAAGTATTTCATGGCCAGACAGATCAAATGTGTTTTCAGTCGCAGTAGTTTTGAACGGGTATTTACATGAAGCAACCGCTTAACATGGTTGTAGCACTTGGGAATATGACTTACACAACCGGTCAAAAGTTTTAGGACACCCCAATTTTTCCAGTTTTTTAGTAGAACATTGTGCAGTTTAATGTCTCATTGTACTCTGGAATGAAAGCATAGACATGATAGAACAAATTAACAATCAAAGTTAAAAAAGAAATCATGGAATCAATTCATGAACCAAAATGTATTTTAAACTTTTGACTCCAAGTAGCCACCTTTGGCAGATATAACAGCTGAACACACTCAAGGCATTCTTTCTACAATGGAAATCAAATATTCAGAAAGTTCCTCCCAACTCTTTTGCAGAAGTTCCCATAAATGTGCGGCACTTTTAGGTTGCTTTGCTTTCACTCTTCTGTCCAGTTCATCCCAAACCATCTCGATGGGGTTTAAGTCTGGAGACTGTGCTGGCTACTCCATGTTTTCAAGCTTACCATCTTGTTCCTTTTTCCTAAGGTAGTTCTGGCAGAGCTTGGACTTATGTTTTGGGTCATTATCTTGCTGTAGGACTAGGATGAACCCCTGACCAACTAGGCACATACCAGAGGGTACTGCATGGCGCTGCAGAGTGCTGTGGTAGCCATTTTGGCTCAGGGTGCCTTTCACTCTATAAGTCACTGACCCTGGATCCAGCAAAACGGCCCCAGACCATCACACTTCTTCCTCCATGTTTGACAGTTGAAGTCACACACTGAGGAACCACCCTTTCACCTTCTCGATGGCGTACAAAAAACCTGGGTAACCTTACCTTTTGCTTCAAACTTCTGACAGTTCACCACTTACCCTTGTGCCATTTCAAACTATTCATTGGACTAGAACTGCATAATTTTCAATAAAAAACTGGAAAAATTGGGGTATTCTAAAACTTTTGACCAGTGGTGTAGCTGACTTGACGTATTTCAGTGTCACCAGCAGTGGTCATCTGGTGTTGACACGTACATGCGCACACGTGCTTTCATGCATATCGTGTGTCTTTTTCTGCCCTTGTTTTGGTATGTAAGATCCACGTTTCTGATTGGTGTATTTGTTGATCGAAAATAATTGCAAAAGTTTCCAGATCGCATTTTTCAGTGCCACAGGAGTCAGTGAAAATCATGGAAATCGAGCAGGAATAAATTTGTGACCTCGTCATGATATTTTTAAGATAAAGGTATGGCAAGTTAAGGTTGTCTAACAAGGATCTGTTTGGTTTCTTTACAAACCCAACTTAGAAAAGTTGGGTTGATAAGGAAAATACAAATAAAACAGAAAGCAGAGACTTAAAATTTACGATGACTAGAATTTCATTTCAGGCAGAAAGACTGCAAGATACTAGATGTTTTATGTGGTCAGCTTCTTTTTATTTGTAAATTTACATCCGTTCCTGCCCTTCAGGCCTGCAGTGCATTCCAAAAAAGTTGGAACAGGGTCAGTTAACGACCAGTAATAAGGTATAAAATTTGAGTAAAGATATGATTTGGAACTGCTGATGCCAGCAGGTGACTGTAATCATGATATGGTATAAAAGCCACCTCCAGGGAAGGTCTCATCCTTCAATTTGCTTGCAAAGGTATGAGAAAATCATTGAAAGGTTGAATTACATTGTTCCTCAAAGAAAGACTGGGAGTAATTTGGATTTTTTTCAACCTCTATCGTGCCTAACATAATTAAAATATTCTAGGAATTTCTGTGCGTTAAGTGCAAGCCTAAGCTGATTTCTTGGATGACACTGGGTGGAGAAATGTCATTTCTCAATAGTGATATAACCACATGGGATCAGGAAGTTTTTGGAATGCTTTTGTCAATAACTACAATATGTAGTTCAATCCGCAAATGCCAGTTAGAACTTAACAGTGCAATAAAGTTAGCCTTCTGTTAACCATGTTCAGAAGTGCGCTTGTCTTCTCTGGGCTTGGGGGTATCTGCTATGGATCATCAGACAGTGGAAATGTGCATTGAGGTCAGGCAAATCAATATTTAAGGTATTTTTTGGAATAAATAACTGCTGTATGGTCTGGTCCAAAGAAGGAAAGGGCCATCCGGACTGAGACTGTAAAGTCCTTTTGCCATGCTGGGTCATGATGTAGGGTTGTGTTACTGCTTTTTACAAGGGTAAGTTGCACTTACATGAGGGCGTCATGAATGCTTAGAAGTACGCTGAAAATTTGGAGCAACTCATGCCGCTTCAAGATGACATTTATTTCAGGGGGACACCCATGCATATTTCAACAAGACTATACAAAATGACATTTGGCACGTAACCAAAGGCAAAAGGGTGTGGGTGCTAGACCAGGCTACCTGCAGTCCTGACTTGTCCGTAATAGAATAGAGAACTTGTGGCACATTTTGAAATGTGTAGTGCGACAACAAAGATCACTGTACTGTTGCACACTTTCAGACTTATTTGCAGAAAGAATGTGACAAAATGCCACACGCCTGAAACACATAATGCTGTTGTTTTTAGCCTGATACGTTTTTGAAATGTTGTGAAAAGTATTAGTAACATTACAGGTTGGTAACATTACCATTATTTACATAATGGTAAACAAATGAATGTTCCAACTTGTTGAAATATGTCTCAAGAATCAAATTTTTTGAGATGTTCAATTTACATAAATAATAAAATTTATGTGGTCAGACATCAAATAATGTGCTGTTGTTTTCAGTGTCATACAGGTCAGAGATCATTAGCACGCTTGCGCAGTTAAGGCTCCTGCGGACATGGAGCTGCTCTATTTATGCACACCGTTACTGTATTCTATCAATAGATGGCACACCCGGAATGATTATTGAATATTCAGGAGGAAGCGGGGCCTGTTACCGAATTAGAATAAGCTAAAGTCCCATCCCTGTTTCCCAGGAATTGTATGAATTAAACTCCTCAGCCAAGCCTGTTGTGCAAACTGCCTAATTTACTTGCCCATAGTATCTATCCATCAGTTAATAAAAATGAACTCTTGCGACAGAAAAAAATGTCCTTTGTTGCAGCCACTTCAACTATAACAGGCCAAAGATATTTCAATTAAGTAGTGAAAAATATCAGCTTTCTCAAGCAAAAATTCAAAATTGTATTGATACTATATCATTGTACAATCAATTATAGTCATCAGATATGAAAAACATGATTCCCTACCATTGATTTACGCATAGATTCATCCCTCGATGATTTCAGTCGTTTCAACCTTATACGATCTCTTGCTGAAATCCAGTCTCTCTAATGCATGCTCAGGCTTATCTCTATAAAGTACAGTTATAGTTCACGCCCACATGAACTGTAATAACCCGGTAATTAGCTATTGATTGACACGTTTTCATCCAATTTCATACGGTATAAGCTTTCCTCAGTAATTGAAAGTTGTTGATTGGACCCTCAGAAAAGCATTTAACCCCTTGTGTGACAGCAGGTTAGGTTGTATTCTCTGAACTGTGCGCAGCTGAATGATGTGAGTACAAAGGAAAAAAAAAAGCCCTCCAAAACCAACCCAGAAATGCCTAGGTTACATTTATGTGATGGCAATGCCATATCGACATGGATAATGAAAGTTATTCCGAATGGAACAGTACTGGAGGGTTCCTTGGACCGGAAAGCTCTGTTGCTCTGTTTCTTTGGAGGACGACTTCAATGATGGAGAGTTTTTCTTCATTATGAGTGAGTATAATGGAGTAATATGGAGTATTACTGGCAAGCTGTCTGGCTGGCTGTTTTTTATTTTCAGTTTACCATGGCCATGATGATAACAGAGCTTGTTTGCCACATTGGTTGGTATGAGTAACCGTTAGCATTTGCTTAAAATGCTGTGTATGGTGGCATTTTGCTCAGTAGATGTGTAATGTGTGGAAAAAAAGGTTGAGAAGTTTGTGGTGACCTCAAGTAATGGGCCGGGTTATGACTCAGTCTTTGACTGACTTCCTGTGGCTGATTTCCATTTAGTTGGGTCAGGCTGTTATCATATTGGTTAGTCACTTCGGCAGTGGGAGGGGTGGAGAAAATGTTCTCCACAGTGTGTGATTGGTCACAGCAGTCTGGTTGTTTGCTTTGCCTTTGACTTTTGTGTGGGGGATACCAGCTGCTTCTCCCGTTCATCTGATGTGTTGAGTGTTTTTGCATTAAGTTATTCATGTAATTTTTTAGGAGCTGCTGAGGTTTACGGTCTGCACCATCATCTGTTCTCCTTACCGAATTGTTGGTGTGAAAGCTCCAGTGTCATAACCCTTTCTAAATGAGTGTCTCCTAAAGTCCTGGCCTGTGTATGGGTTCTGCATGCCTCTCTTCAGTGTTTTCCCTCATCTTGTTCATTGTTCTTCCTTTGGGGTTTCTCTGATGCAATTCCTTCTCTATATAAATGTATCACTATCCGACAAAAGGCCTTCATATTATGTATAGATGGGTGACAAATTAATGGAAAAATCAACATAAACAGTAAGGAGTTTGGCCTCCACAATTGCCCAGATCAGCTTAACATGCCTTGGCATGGTCAACACTTCACTGGAGGGATGGAGTACCTTTTTTTACGAGAGATATTCCCCAATTTGGTGTTTGAGTGATGGTAATGTCGAGTGCTGGCAAACTGTTTATTCCAAAATTTTTCATTTGAGTTCAGTTGGTTTTAAATCTTGTGACTTAGATGATGGCTTTATATGCTTAGGATCATTTTCAAATGCACAAAACCATTCAGTGACCCCTTGTTCCCAGTTAGGTTTGGGCTGTTTTCATCCTGGAAGAGACCACTCCCATCCAGTGACCCTTCCGTCTTTAAAGGGACATGTCGACCCAAATCATGCTGGAAAAATGAATGGCAGCATCTGCGTTTGTTTGTCCCTGGATTTATTTAGGTTTTTGCCCTTTATTTGTCACCCGTTTTTGCCCTTTATTTGTCACTAGTCTGTTTATTTTTAAAAATTTGCTTGTTCATCTAAGTTTCTTTTCTCCTCATTGATTCAGACAACTTAGCTTATTTACAATGATGAAGGGAGTTTGTGCTGAGTATATATTGTGAAGGTGTGTACTATACATTGAATCTATACATCTTTTGTAGGTCCCTTTTCACACTGGGGTGGGGGATTTGGTGTTTAAAGCAGGGGTTTTATGGGGAGAAAAGGCCACATCAATCACTAATGGCTGCATTTTTCGTACTTAAGAGCAACACTTTCTTGTCCCAAACAGCTGTGAAGCAATTGAAAGAGGCTGTGGATTCCCCGCTGACCAAGATCCCAAATTTTGATGGTAAGATGAGTGTGTGCTTTCAGGGCGTCTGCCAAGACAGCCCTTCAGAGAAGAGTGTAGGTTGCGGGGGGGAGCTTTCTAAAATTGGCTCGACCCCTCCTGCTGTTACTACTCACCCATGGTAATATTTATCATCTCACGCGTGCACGTATGTCAGATTTGTGTGTTACCTACGGTGAGCTCCATAATGTTTGGGACGATTACTTTTATTTCTCAATTTTAGCACTCTGCCCCGCCATTTTAAATTATTAATCAAACTATTTTCTGTGGTTAAATAGCCGATAAATGTAATTTGAATTTGACGTGTAGAAATTCTGGTACTGTGTTGTACCCAGGGTGAACCAGGACTGTTATGTGAGCACACTTCTGGTGGCTTAATTGAAGTTCAGTAACTGTGATATGCAGTATGGGGTATATAGGTGACAACAAGGCCTCTGAGCAAGCTGGTGTCCAATATTAGCTTACATTGTCAGGTTATGTCTTATTTTTGGTGCTTGGTATCGGTAATTTCTTTGATCAGGTGGACCCTGTTCGTCTGCCAATAAGGTGGACCCCGTTAGTCTGGCCATACCAGCGGACTTTAAGCACATGAACCAAAACTTTAGAATTTTGTTTGAGTGAAGCTTGCTTGGTTTGTTTGCTTATTACTTAGATGTTAGTTAAAATGTTTTTTTTTCCGTCTCACGCAAAAGTATTTATTCAATCGGCTGAAATTCCATTTGTGTCTAAATACAGTAAGTGAGGCTAAAGCTTTTTGTGCTATTGGCAAGAAACTCTGCAAGTGGTTTTCTTCTATTAGTCAGCAAGGCGTGTTAGTCCTCTTAGTCATGCCTGAAACAGCTGTTGGTTGTGTTGCCTAGCAATAAGATCGACTTTTCCCGGCACTCTCTTGAGATATTAACAAAAATGTCTACATAAACACGGCCAATTCTGTTGATCAGTTTGGCAGTGATTTTTTGATAAATTGGCATCACAACATAGAAATACTATTTCTAATACAATGTTGGATTTGATACCTTTTTTTTAGTTTTGTTCACTTTGTTTTCTGGTTTGTGGGTGAGGCTACCGTCATTGATGTTTGGGGTCCTTTGTCAGTTATACTGTTACTGTGCTCTCCTCTAAAATTAGGACTCTCGGTAAAGATTAGCTAAAAAGTCTGATAGAATGTGGTTGCAGTTAACCCCCTCTTGCCTTTTGTTCATAATTTTTTTTTTTTTTTAATCTTGATCTTTAATTTAAAGAAAATTATTGAAATTTTTCCAAAAAATGTGTGCCTTTTAAAAACCTTTGAAGAAAAATCTGATAGTATTACATACTCATTCATACAACACTATGTACAAGTTGTTTTTTTACCCGCCTTATTTGGCTCCCCCATAGTTGCAGAAAACAAATCACTTTCACACGACTGAACAAATACAAATTGCGCCTCTTGACCCCGTCCACCCCATCCCTCATGGACAGCTGCACACGTCCATTTGTTGACGAGCTGAAGGATCTAAAACCAGCAAAGACTACGTCAGAGTCCAGGGACCCAGGCCAACTGTCAGTGTTGAGTAATATTACATGATTTTAAACAAATATGACTGCATAGTTTATTACAGTGACAATGGCAGTGAACGCTAATGCAACAAATATTACAAAAAAGTAATGACAAAGCTTTGTTTGCTGAAATACTGCTAGCAGTTTCAGCCCACATACAGTGCTTGCTAAGCGTTTGAATGTGGAGTGTGTAATGAAATGTTACGGGCAACATGACATGGGCTAGCTACATTACTCATCATATCCAATAAACACTGTAATTTATTCCAAGCTAACTGATATAGATAGGTTTGCAAGATATTTTTCTGGGTTATAAATGTGAGGGCACACTTAGTCATCAATCACCGTGGGTTAAGCTAAGGAATGTAATAATGATGTGCGACAGTGTTATGGAGCTTCATAAATGTGGAAATGGCCATGGGAAAAGGCGGAGAAGAACGAAAATAACAATTTTTAAGCATCAGAGCAATAATTCAGAGGTTTAAGGCATATGACAAAGTCATAAATCTGTCTGGAAGGGAACATTTGCCTATTTTGAATGCTCATGGTGTGCATCAGAAGGTTCTTGTAAAGGTAACTCCAGCGATCACAGATGGAGAATTGAAGACATTATGTCTTGGGGTCAGAAAGTCTCCAAAACTACCATCAAAAGCTATCTACACAACTACAAGATGTTGGATAGTGCTGCTAAAAAAAAGCTTCTGTTTTCATAAAAAAAAAACAACTCGTATGCCTACAGTTTGCCAAACGTTACTGAAACTTTAAGTGGGACTAAGTTCTGTGGTCGAATGAGGCCAAGATGGAGCTCGTTGGCTAAAAATATGAGGGAGATTTGGTTTTAAGAAAAGGTTTGCCATTCCCAAAAGAACGCGATCCCGACTGTGCAGTATGGTGGCAGATCTTTGTTTTGGGACTTTTATTCCAAAGGCCCCAGCAAACTTGTTAGGATTCCATCTAGTAGCAAGTTCCCCTGACCTGAACTCAATAGAAGACCCATTGGATGAGCTGAAGAAGAGATGCTGTAAATTTGGACCAGGAAATTTGAAGGATCTGGAGAGATTCTACATGGAGGAATGGGCTTCAATCCCTCGCAGTGTCTCCCTCATTATGCCCCATGGAAGACCCATGCTGTTGTCTTCACAAAAGACGGCTTTGTAAAGTATTGAATGGGGGGGGGTCTGATAAGTGTGGCACATGTTTTTGAGGGAAAAAAAATTTTGCGAGAATAGTTTTCCTTTCCTATCGTATTTCAATTATAGGTTACATTTTTGTTAATATTTCAAAATTTGGTGTCAGTGCTATTGTTTCCAACTGTTGGTCGGTGGTAGAGCGATTCACCAAAATGATCAAATTCTAAAAATAATTCTGTATTTACTTGACATACATTTATATGTTGTATATAATATAATTTGTTTGGAGCGTAATCAGGGAACCAACCCATTTTGTCTGTCTTTCTGGTTGAAGAAGTTATCGACGCTCATCTCCAAAACAACCAGATGTCTGAGGAGAACAGTCTCGACAGCCCAGAGAGACTGAAAGGTGGGGTCTCACAGTGTGCAGTTTGGTGATTTACAAGCACTTGTGGAATCTATCTGTTTTACAGGCTGCACCAAAGGCTTGTTTTGCTACTCTGAGCTATTTTTAGCAAGATGATTTGGCCATTTGATTCGGTTTTTTTTTTTTTTTTTTTAACCATTAAAACTCATTATATTGTCCCTGCTGGATTGACAGGAAAGTGGTTAATTACACTTGGCTTGTTCAGGCTTTTTGGGCACTTTGTATTTTTATTCTATTTCTTGCAAAATCTCCACACCTCTCCTCTTGAAGTCTGTGTAATTTTTAAAAGCATAAGCATTGGCTGAGCATAGATGTCATTGAACTGGTTTTACGTCTGCATGTTTTGGGAAGCACGCCACTTCAGTGGTTTTGTGGGAATTTAACATATTGTAGACTGCATCAGGTCTGCATGCTTTCGATCTGTTGGCTGCTTTCAATTGTTGTAACTGTAGTTTCTTTCAACAGCCAAACTTATTGATGTGCATCATCAGAATGTCATGGATGAAAATAAGCTTGTAAAAGGTTTGCTTTTGCACGTTTGTCCGACTGCATGCGTCTGGTATGACGACCACTAATCAATAAATCTGCTTTGGTTTGGATATTTGAACCACGCAACTAATTATTATTATTATTATTATTATTATTATCGCATGCGAACAAGCGATGCGTCTGTGGGCATTTGTGCACGATACTGGTATTTAAGGCATGCAAACCAGAGAGGTGTAAGAGCAGATGCGAAGTCTCTTTAAATTGTGTCACAACCCTGCACAATTCTCAGTTTAAAAATGATAGGTGCTAACTCTATTTTATGCATTACTGCTGTAGTTGCCATGTGTCTCTGAGTGCATGTGTGTTTGTGCATGCACATGAGTGTGAGGTGGATAGTTTGGTTAACTTTTTCACTGCTCTGATGGTATCTGTGTCGTACTGCCTTGCATGTCCTGATTCCAGAACCATCCGCACGGACTCTGAACTGCCTATTCCTGATAAGCATCTTCTGATTGGCTGCTGCTTTTAATGTCCTCTTTGTTGTTGGCCGCAAGGCTCAGCTCTGTCCCTCCTGCTCTGATCATTGGAACTAATGAAGGACTGAAGAGATTAGATTAGGAACAGGCAGCTGCGTTGTATGCTCAAGAAGCATGGAAGCAAACGGCATCGCCATTCACACAGTCTGTGGGCCATGAGATGAGTGGTGCCCTGTTACTGTGTAGAGGAGGTTAATGTTTCATCAGGAATCTGAATGTTCCGGTACAGTTGCTCATGGAGTCTGTCCTCCTTTCACACACTCACACTCTCTCCTTCTCTGGCACTCTTAATTTTACTCATGGCTCTCCCTGGCACCACAGTACCAGGTCTTGCCCTTTTTCATCCAGTTAGCATTAAAGGCCCAGTGTACAGGTGGCAGCCTGGCTGTGGCTGAGCAGTTGCCTGGTAGGGGACAGTGGTCCTGTGTGTGCTTCCAGCTGGGCTGAGCACCCAACCCAGACGCCGATCAATCGCTGCTATTCCAGGCCCTCCCTATCATTTCTGCCATTTGAGATTCTCATGTGGCACTGACTGTAACACAGGCGAAATAGAACCTATGTTCTGGAAGTGTATGTGATGACCAGAGTGAAAAATTGTGGGTGTATATCCGTTTGTGAGGGTACTTTGGACGGGTGAAAGTGAGCGAGTGTGCGTGTGTGCGTGTGTGTGTGTGTGTGCGTGTGCGTGTGTGTGCGTGTGTGCGTGTGCGTGCGTGTGTGCGTGTTTTGTACAAAAAAGTGTTTGTAGAACTTTGTAGCCTAACCTGTGTTGGCACTCACATGGAAAATCCCCAAAAAATTGGGACCCATGTTTAATTGTGGATTTGATTTGGAGATGAGGCTGAAGTGATTCTGAAACTGTTCGTGAGTATGTCGGCTTTTAAGTGGAAATTACTCTCCCAGTGACTGGGTACCACTTCGACCTGTTGCTTTATTTAAAAGCAGCTCTCATGTGAGAGAAATGATGCAGTCAGCTTTAAAATGCCCCGAAGCCAGGCAGAGCTGTCTGTATGAGCCAGTGATAAGGCATAGAAAAGCCCTCTACGCTGGAGTTAAAACAATGCCGTTAATTTGCTTCATCCCTTCAACCAGCAACCCCCAACCACAGAGCGGCCACCATTGTTTTGTTAATAAATAACATTTTTTCACATCGGTGGCTACCAGGGCACGGGCAGTGCCACACAGATCCCTGAACAAAAGCCCAACTATTTTAGCATGCAACTGTATCCCCCCCTGGCAGCTCTCGTCGGATATATGACCATGTGTGGTGAATGGAGGCTCAGAACTAGCAGGGAGAGACCATCTCCGATGGCTACAAAAAATTACTTTAAAAACCGACTACAAGAAATGTCAGCATGAAATGACCTGTCCATATAAACTTTGAATTATTATTACGTCTGCCGAATGTCAACAAGAAAACCCTTTATTTCAGTTTAAGTTTTGAACAAGTTGCATTTGTTGGTCCTGCCCCCCCCTTTCTCACATTGAAAGTGGTATCTCCCGTCTCCCCTCAGAAAATCAGATAGATGCAAAAGAGTCGGATATGTCAGACACACTGAGCCCCAGCAAGGACAAAAGCAGTGACGACACTTCAGGTAATGCTAATGCTGCTCTGTGCTATCCGTTAGCTTAGTGTCACCCTTCTGTTGTGTGTTACTCTCTCCTAAAGAATGTATTTCCCTGAAGTCCTGAATAAAATTTAGTCATTAGTAGCACTGCTTTGTAGTTCACTTAAATTAGTCCCATAAAGATTTGCTGTTTATCATACAGATTTAGTTTTATTTTATTTAATTTTTTACTTTCGTTCAGTTATTTGGCTCTGTTAAAGTGATTCTAAGCGTGTACACTGTTAGCGTTTGTGTGCAGCTTTCCCTGTGGAGGGTGTTGAGGGGGTTTGCCCACCGTGATAAAAGCACATTAATGTTCTAAAGAGCCCTGCGTTGTGTAAGTGTTCTAACTCAGCCCTGTCCCTCTCCTCTTCTCCCTGCTCTCCACAGACGGACAAATGGACGAGCAAGATCTTAACGAGCCTCTCAACAAGGTCTCTGCACTCAAAGGTATTTTTCTCCGCTACAGCACTGACCGCTGCCATCGATTCACGCACTTTCTCCACTTTAAAGAATAAGCCAGTCACACCACTAGCGGGTCAGAGTTGGCGGTATAGGACACGTGTGGTTCAGAGCCCTTGACTGTGGCAGCGGGCGAGAAGCCTTGGACTTTTCGGTTGGCGCTCAGCAGGCACGGTTTGGGCGACTGGCTGGGAAGTTGTGGTGTGACCATATATGGTATTGCTCAGGGGCAGACCTGTGGACTGTGGGAGAGCTTCCCTCTCAGTGCGGCGAGTCACGCCACAGGCGCTCAGTGTATCTAAACTCCACGCACACGCCTCTCCCACCCCTCTTCCCCGCAGCCCCGCTTTCTGAGCGTGCCCAGCCGTAGGAACCAGGCCGTAGGGACCTGCTGCTCCCACAGTGGTCACAAATTACGGAGCAGCTGGGACGGAGAACCTGAGTGCACCAGCCTCTCCTCCACCCACAGGCTGGGGGTTATCTGGGGGTCGGCTGGGAAGTGCCGCGGCTGTGCTCTTCCAGTTTTGCTCGCGTTGCTTTACACTTTTGGGTTTTATCTATCCCCAAACCCCCCTTTTCTGGTGAGGACAAAGAGCAGTTTGTGTGTCATTGCAGCTGTGGGATTATTGTGTGCTGGAGGAAGACAGGCTCAAGTCAAAGTGGTTAAAGCCCAGTTGTTCTGGACACTGAGTCAAGTCTCTCTGTGGTCAAAGAGGCGACCACAGCTGGTACTTTCCTGTGGCTGTCTTCGATTGGCTGATGGAGTTGTGCAAATTTGAGTGGGATGGTTATGCAGTTCTGAAATAAGCCCAAATCTAATCTCTGCTGTCACTTGACACAAAGCAGTTCTGCCTTCTCTCTTTATATAGGACTGCTGGTGATAAGTGTGGACTAAGATGCTGAAATTCTGATCAAAACCAGGTGAACCTGTGATAGCAGCAGGGTTGTGTGCTACAGTCACAGTGGGCATTTAACCGTGTGCATATGGTTGCAGCCTTGTATTTCCCTCTGTGTTTTGGGCCAGAATTATGGCACACCCTACTTGTACACGCATTGGGCCATATACATATGAACCCGAATACCTCCAGCCCCCAGGGGGCACTGGACCTCTGGTGTAGGGCTGTAGAGCAGCCTGCCACTGCCCTACTTTATCATTTCTCTTTTCAGAGGTTGATCTGCTTTGTACTCTCTGCCCCATGGGTTGGTGGTCTGTTGCAGTGTGCTGAGGTTGTGTTCTGTGGGTAAGTACACCGCTGTCGGACTTGCTCATGACTCAGGACGGTGTTGACTCTGGTCAAAGGGGCATGAGTGTTCCCCGCCTCCACCTGTTCCCTCAGTAGCACACAGATTATGTTCCTAATACTGTCACAGCTGTCAGCCAGCTCGTAAAAGACCGGAGAGTTGGCTGGCTCACTCGGCTCCTGTCAGCCCCTGGCTGTCTCTGTCCATCTGTAATTGTTTATTTATGAGTGCAGAGGGTGTGATGGTTAAGGGGTGGAGCTTCAGACCACTGGTCCCGCCCACAGAGCACAAAAAGGGTGGAGCTGCAGAGGACAGCCTGACTCTCTAAGATTTTGATCATAACTGCTTTAGTGACTCAGAGCAGGATACTGCTGTTTTTCCCTTTCCTGTTCAACACTTGAATTTAATCTCGCCGGTCAGCCTCACCCCCCCCCAGAGACCAGTATCAGATATATCTGCCTCTTCTGGGCGTGTGTAGGCCTGCCCTGTGCTCTGAGCTCATGTCTTCAGCATATATCCCCCAGAGGAAGCGCCATTCAGCACTTTGTCTGCTGTGACCCCCCCCGATGACGGGAGTTACCGTCAGAGCCTTCCTGCTCAACACTGACCCATTTTTGTGTTTTTTTTGGTTTCGTATCCTGGAGTCCTGGTGCTGCCTGTACCCCATTACAGTTACTCAGCACACGTATTAAAGCTCTGTTTTACACATTTGTTCACAGTTATACCTCCAAACTGGGGGAAAATGAAGTCTGTGGCCTTTATATTTGTGTTAGTCCACCTTATACTGCCTTAGTGTTTCAGTTTGAGCTCTACACTTCCCTCTCTGTGTCTCAGTTGTACAGTTGCCTCTGTAGAATAGTTTCAGACCTGTCACCAGAGGGCACCACGCCACCAATTTTTCAGAGTTCAGACTGACAGGAGGGGGTTCAGCGGCCCGCGCTTTCCCTGTCTCTACAAAGCTGCCGTTAAATGACGTTCTGCTGACTGCTCTTCCATTGAAATCTGCTCCTCTCATCCAGCTCATGGCACCACATCAGGGTTGTTGGTCTTGGGAAGAGAGCAGAAGATATTGTTGGAGGGGTGGGGGTTGGACAGGGGGCTCCTGTCCCTCAGTCGCTGTATTCGCCCCCACCCCCCAAACCTCTCTCTCTGACATGGGAAGGAGCTGTAACCAGCCTATGACATCAGCCTTCAGTTCTGTGGTTCTGCTTTGCACAGTCACAGTTTTGGACTTTCATTAGAGGAGCAGAATTCCAGAGGGACCATAGAGCCCAAACCACATGAAAACACAGCTCTGGCCTCCTGCCCATGGCCTACTGCAGGGCCCTGGATCAGCCCAGAGGCTGGGGCCTCTGCCGGGAGACTGTGAATGATTACCTTGGCTCAAGGAACACCTCCAGCAAGCTTTGTTAATCATGCAGTCTGGCCCTCTGTTTAATGCTCGGCTTGGGGTCCGTATGGTGCAGTCTGCTCTTGAATTTTTGTCGTTTGTGAAAGTTATCATTTTCCAAGAATGTGTTTTGGTCACGTTGCTCTAACCACTTGAGTGATCCCCACTGTCTGATGTTAACTGATGTGTTTGAATTTAACATTCTTCTCCTGTGAGGCAGCCATTTTGGCTCTGCAGCTTTGTCCTTCTCCCCTCTCAGCTTCATGGTGAAGTGGGTTGGTGGTAGAGTGGTTTAAACAGTGCTGCACATGCTCGGACATTGTGCTGTGGCAGTATGTTAGCATTAGCACCTGGTGTGTAAATGAGGTAGTGGGGAATATTGAACTGGGCCCATTTCCTCTTAGACTGAGCACATAACACATTGTTTGACTGTTAGTCACCAGGGATGGTATATCTGAGCTTTTCTGTTTCACCCATATAAGTCATTGTTAGATGTGGTAATGAGCTCAGGGTTTGATATCATCTCCTCCCAAGAAAGGAAACATTCAGATTCAGTCAGTGCCCTGCAGGTGGCCACTCTACTGCTCACTCTCAGAAATACCATGCACCCACATTCTCTCTCTCTCTCTCTCACACACACACACACACACACACACACGCACAAATCGCAAAATGCAAATCAAATTTGATCACCTCTGAGGACATGCTAATCATAACAAATTCCTTAGCAAAAAATGCAATTTAAAAAAAAATCGCTCTTGATTTTTTTCATTTAAACCGACTCAGTGGCCTGCGAACTTGTGATTCGCAAACCACATAGCAATGGGAGAAGTTTTGACGACTTTGGCTGAAAAACGATGTTCCTCATTTGCATCCAAAACAATCAGCATCTGGGGAGCGCATGCACGCACTTGGAAGGCTTAAGCCCAACGCCCACTGGCGACGTGATGTGCGTCAGAAAGCGGATTTAATTCATTTCAATGGAGCAGCACCCACTGGCGTGGTGTGACGCGCGTCAATGTTTTATTTTTCGCCACTGTTCTATTTCTTGAATGTCAACTCAATAGAAACGCATTTGTCTTTGTGGTTATTTAACAATTTTGCCTTGTCATGGGTGGTGGCACACATTTCGCAGAAACCTCACATGCAGCTTTCAAAATTTATATAACCACTTTTTAACCAAGTTATGGTTTTTGAGTGAAAATCAATTCTTTTTCGGGTATTTAAGTTATCAAGTGATCTATTGTTGGACAGTACCTAACTCGAGGTACACTGGTAAGAAAGTAACATTGCCAAGTTTGCTAACTCGCTGCTGGGTGAAGTAGAGTAAATCATAATGTTAACTCATTAGATGGCTAAATTTAGGAGGTAAATTATGCATATATATAAGGTGTGATGCACAGTAAGCTAAATGTTACACTTTTCCATCACTTCAAATAAGCTTTATTGGTAGGTGTTTTCAAAATTAAAGGTTATCTTATTGAATATTTTGAGTGACATCCATGGCTTGCTTCTCGGTCCTGTTGTCATCCATCGATATTGATGCTTTTGACACCTCCAGTGGGCGTTTAAAAACATTTACATTTTGACACTTTGGTTTGTAGCCAGTGGGCGTTGGGCTTTACTGGTATTGGCATGATGGCTAGCCTGCTGTGTGAGCTATTGCGTATTAAGTTACATTGCTCTATAGCCACCTTGCTGGCTAGTAAGCTAGCTAGTGTTAAGGAAAATCTTTGTAAATTGTCATCAGATCAAAGCGATGTGATTTGGTTTTCGCCCCAAATTTGCTAACTTGGCTAGTTGTCCCCTGCCGCCGCAGTAGCGAGCAAAGCGGGGGACATAGTATTCAGCTCCGTCCGTCACGTCCCGTTTGTTGTGAACGCGATATCTCAAAAACGGTTTAACCGATTTCATTCATCTTTGGCTTCAATGTGTATTAGTGTGATACGCCGACCCCAGTTGATTTCCGTAACCTGGCAGGGGACATGGCCACGTTTAGTGGCAACACTTGTTGTAATAGGCATGAACTTGTCTGAGGTTTCGCAGCAGTTTTGTGCGACCAAACTGTAGTTTCATTTTTTGGAATGTTCGCTAGCTTCCTATCTAGTTCAATAGCAATTACTTAGGTACAGCTAGCTAGCTAGTGAACCTATGGTAGCTACGATGCCCATTGGAGAAATTTCTACCGCTCTGATATGTCCCTTTTAACACCATTGCGCGCATGCAACCTCTTTCAACATTACCAGCTTCTTTTGCCTCAAGAGTAAACTGACAGTTCGGCCTGAGTAATGTTACGTCATAGATAGTTTTTGCTGCATTATCCTGCTATGTATGCCATCATGTATTATGCTAATCAATTTTTTTTCCCCGCAATCTGATCACTGTACATTATGAAACAGTCTCGCTGGTACACAAATACATGCACATGCGCAGACCACATCATCGCCTGATTCAGCCACAGCTTTATGGCATCTTTGAGTGGCAGACAGGATAACACGAGTGTAACTTGTGTAGTGGGGCTTGATTGGAAAGAAGGGGTCCATTCTGGAGTCAGTTAAAATTTTAGCCTGCGTGTCTTCCGGGCCCTCCCCGCTGTTTAACTTGGCCCTGATACGGGCTGTAGCCAAAGCCCGCGAAGAGAAATAATCCGCACTCAAGTTAGACCTCCTGTGAAGAAGCCAGCAGGCAGAGCAGCCTCAGGTCTGACCGTCTGTCTGTACAAGGAAGTGGCAACACAGCATTTCAGGATTTCTGATTTGGTGAAAAGGGTTTTTGTGGCTGTACACTACAGGCCAAAAGTTTGGGGCTACCCTCAGATTTTTTAAAAATCTGTTCTTTCCTTATTTTTCAACTGTTCTTTCCTTATTTTTTTCTCATGAAATGACTTCAGTGCATTAAATATAGGAAGCCAATAGGTTTTGGATGAATTCCAGATATCAGACCACATTTTAAAGCTGTCTTGACTGATTGATCACTGACCACAATATTTTATAATTGAGTTCCAATGCCTTTGTGCTAACATGATTTTATGTCACTAGGACGTGAACAATTTTATGTAACAAGAAGGCATGCTGTATAAATGCCTTCCCCAAAACCAAGGGGTCACATTGCACTTGGTGCACCATTAAAAATCTGAGGGTGTCCCCAAACTTTTGGCCTATAGTGTAGGTTTATCTGCTATGCCTGGCATAAATACTGAATGTTTTTGAAAAGATAAAAATCTGTCTACTCTGCTGAATACAGTGTCTGCTTATTTGGAGGGGAAATTGGAGAGGAAATTTGGTGTGCAATTGTAGAGGAAAACTTGTCAAGGCTCACAAAATTACGGGAAAATTCATATATTTTCATACACTGACACGAACACAGAGCATTATGTTGGTAGTCTGGCTGAGTGCGGTCTGTCCTCACCAGTGTAGCAGTGCATTGCTGTGTGGTCTGTGGTCCTTTCAGTTGTGATGCTCCTCCCTGACCCTGTACCCCCTCCTACAGACGAGCTGCGGCGAGCCGACCTGGAGTCTGGTGACTCGGATCACATGATCCAGCACCTGCGTAAGGAGCTGCTGGAGGCCCAGGAGCTCGCCAACACCGGCAAGCAGAAATGCCTGGAGCTGCAAGGTACCTTCTGCCTGGCTCTCTGTACTGGCTGAAAGTTGCCGCACTCCTCCAACTGATGCTGTGTGCTGGAGATAACAGTGAAGTGATGAGTACTGGGATGAGTAGGTGGGGGTTAGTTTGTGCTCTGTCCTGATGTTTTCCGTCCTTTGTCAGCTCTACTCGAGGAGGAGAGGAGGACTAACAAACAGCGGACAGAGGACTCTGCTAAACAGATCCAGTTTCTCCAGGGTTAGTGTGGGACATTCTCTCTTTCTCTCACCACCTCTCACACTATCAGTCTGCCTCTTTGCCCTCCTGCTTGAACATACGGCCAAGTTATACAGACAAAAAACAACAGATTGATCTGTTCCTGTAGCAATGTGCTAATTAACCATAGTAATGGAGCAGGAGGTCTGTTCCTGTAGCACTGTGCTAATTAACCATAGAAATGGAGCAGGAGGTCTGTTCCTGTAGCACTGTGCTAATTAACCATAGACATGGAGCGTAGGTCTGTTCCTGTAGCACTGTGCTAATTAACCATAGACATGGAGCGTAGGTCTGTTCCTGTAGCACTGTGCTAATTAACCATAGAAATGGAGCAGGAGGTTTGTTCCTGTAGCACTGTGCTAATTAACCATGGAAATGGAACTTAGGTCTCTTCCTGAAGCATTGTGCTAATTAACCATAGAAATGGTGCAGGGGTCTGTTCCTGTAACGCTGTGCTAATTAACCATAGACATGGAGCGTAGGTCTCTTCCTGAAGCACTGTGCTAATTAACCATAGAAATGGTGCAGGAGGTCTGTTCCTGTAGCACTGTGCTAATTAACCATGGAAATGGAGTGTAGGTCTCTTCCTGAAGCACTGTGTTAATCAACTGTAGAAATGGTGCAGGGGGTCTGTTCCTGTAGCACTGTGCTAATTAACCATAGACATGGAGCGTAGGTCTGTTCCTGTAGCACTGTGCTAATTAACCATAGAAATGGAGCAGGAGGTTTGTTCCTGAGGCACTGTGCTAATTAACCATAGAAATGGAGCTGGAGGTCAGTTCCTGTAGCACTGTGCTAATTAACCATAGAAATGGAGCTGGAGGTCTGTTCCTGTAGCACTGTGCTAATTAACCATAGAAATGGATCAGGAGGTTTGTTCCTGAGGCACTGTGCTAATTAACCATAGAAATGGAGCTGGAGGTCAGTCCCTGTAGCACTGTGCTAATTAATCATAGAAATGGAGCTGGAGGTCTGTTCCTGTAGCACTGTGCTAATTAACCATAGAAATGGAGCAGGAGGTTTGTTCCTGTAGCACTGTGCTAATTAACCATAGAATACAGCTGGAGGTCAGTTCCTGTAGCACTGTGCTAATTAACCATAGAAATGGAACAGGAGGTTTGTTCCTGAGGCACTGTGCTTGAGAGGGAGATCTGTTCCCTGAAGCACTGTACTTATGAATACTTTGAATGGAGTTCCTGTGAATAACCATAGAAAGTGCCAGAACACTGTATCTCTCACACTGTGCGTCCCTCTCGATCTCCGCACAGCTCAGCTGCAGAAGCTGCAGACGGACATGGAGCAGCTTCGAGAGCAGAGGGAGAGCTCCATCTCCAGCACACGCGAGGAGCTGTACAACGCCCAGGAGGAGGTGCTGATGCTGCGCCATGTCATGGACACCAACGCGGTCGAGCGCGAGCGTGAGATCGCCAGTCTTAAGGCCGACCTGGAGGCCGTCACTACCGAGCTGGAAAAGTGGCGCCAGGCAGCCGCCAAGTATGAGCTGGAGATCAGCAGCCTGCAGGCCAGCTTCCAGCAGCAGAGCCAGCACAGGGAGAGGACCGCCCAGCTACAGGGTACAGCGCTGTGGGAGCGACACTACTGCTCTACTCTCACTGCTCTTCGGAACAGTCATTGCTCACTGCACGCCCCTGCACTGTTTGTTCACTGCTGATGCTCACTACACACTGGAACTGCTGACGCTCACTGCACGCGAGAATTGCTGACGCTCACTGCACACTAGAACTGCTGATGCTCACTGCACGCTAGAACTGCTGATGCTCAGTGTGCACTTGAACTGCTGATGCTCACTGAACTCTGCTGCAGTGTTTTCAGTGCTGACATTCACTACACAGGAAGAAACTTCTGACACTCACTGTGTATTGCTACACTGTCTATTGTCTGCTGACACTTGGGCCAAATAAAAAAGTCGGTGTGTTTCCTGACCCTGCGTTTGCCATTAGGGCCAACCTTAAACATTTTTCTATTTTTTCAATTTAAAATAAAAAGAAATGAAGCCGACCCCCAATGTCCCCCAAAGATTTTTTTTGTTACTAAGTTTAGCTGGATCAGCCTGCTGTTGGAGCTGCTGTTTATGCAATGAAACATGTTTGGACATCAAGTGATTCCTGTAGCCCTCCACTTAGTGATGCAAACTGTTTCACAGATGAAAATGACAGTATTCTTTAGAACACAATTGTTTCAGTCTAACTTGGTGCCATTCAAATGGAATCTAGTGCTTGTGCAGTATCTTAAACTTTTTATGACGGCTTTTATTGTTCTTTCAGTTTATTTAAGTTTTGTGCAAGTATGTCAGTTGTTGCAATTTTTTATATGTTGAATGTAGATGCTCCAAAATCACTTACTGGTAGCGTGTCTCTCTCAGATTTGAAATATGTCCTGCATATTACTGTGATGGAGAAAAGAAAAAAGACAGATCACCTACCTATCCTAAAGATTATGCAAAAAAAAAAAAAAAAATTTCAGCAAAAAAAAAAAAGAAAATGGCGACCTACCCCACCCATTTTTCAAATCGATGTAATGGGAAACACCTATTTTATTTGGCCTAATCACATACTGAAACCACCAACTCTCACTGCTGTGCTATCAATTCACTGCTGACACTGCATACTGGAGCTAATGACACTGAATGCACACTGAAACTGCTGCCACTCACTGCGCACTGCTACACTGCCTATTTACTGGCAGTCACTGCACAATAGTACTGCTGATAAGAACTGCACACTCTTACACTGTATACTCTCTGCTGATACACTCTGCACTGTTGTACTGGGATAAAGTACGGGAAAGACTCAGGTCCACAAAAAACAATCACTGACTCTGTAACACCCATGGCACTTGACCCTCATCATGCTCTCGGAAAGCTCTGTTTGTTTTAACTGTCTGGTGAGTGATGTCTGCGGCTTAGTGCTGCATAGAGAGGGCATAAATATTTCTGCCTTTCACACCAGCTCCTGCTCTGCATTTAATTGAACCCCAGTTGTTTACTTGACTTATAATTTTGGCTTGATGTGTTTGAAGCCTGGGTGAACATCTTGACAGCGGTTTGCTGTTGGAGCAAAGCAGAATTCTTGTTGACCCCAGCTCAGGGCTGTAGGCGTATGTTCCTGCATTAACCGTGCAGTATGAATCTCCTGCCTTTGGGTCTGTCTGTCAGAGGCTTTGAGCTGGAGTTGATGCAGACTGTGTTTAGTCTGTTCCTCCGGGGCTGTGGCCAGCAGGATGTGATCACTGCCCTAGAGCAGTAATGTAGGCTGTCAGCAGGAAAAATCTTTTATTCCATATCTCATCTCAATCACTCACTGAGCGTGTGGAGAATTAAGATGTCTGGCACACCCATGGTGTAATGCTTTGTGGAAGCATGAACCCTTAACTGTGGTAGATGATTAAACCTCTGCTCCTCCAGCCCTATGCCTTTATTTACCACACTTACGCCTATATGCATATTATTAATCCTTTCTACTCTTGGGTCCTGTTACTTTGAGATGTTAGTAGTGTAATGTTAGTACAGGAGGATTATGCCTGTCATTGTAGTTGCCCCTGTGATTTTAGGCTTTTTCCTGGAACACCAGTACTAAACCTGAATCCACATTACTGTGAGTGTTTATGAGGTGGAATTTGGCCAATGGCTGTGCTTTATCCTGGGAATAAGTGTAATGTATGACCAAGAAGATGAAGTAACTGCATCTAATCGCCCTGCAGTCAGTTTGCGCAGACAGTAGTCTGAGGAGCTGCGTTGGGTAAAACCTGCTGGGCTCGTCAGCTGACGGGGGTCGACTGCATTAGGATCTCAGCCAGCTGAAAAACTTTTTCCCTGGGCCAGTAATGGCTACCTGGAGACTGAGGAGCTGGAGCAGAGGTTATATACTCCTGTGTCGTATGCAGAGGAAACACCGTTAGCTCTAGATAGAATGAAGATTTGTCATGACATTCCTGAAGGAGACCTTTCTGACTGGGACTTAGTTTGTGTTTCTGCATTGTGTGGCTGCGCAGAGGAGCTGGAGAGGCTGCAGAGGGACTGCGCCAATCTGCAGAGAGAGTGCACCGCCCTGCGCGCGGAGAAGGTGGAGCTCCTGGAGAAGCTGCAGAAGCTGGAGGTGGAGCTGGACAGGTGAGTCCCGCCAATCACAGCAGAGCTGCGCCCCCAGCTTCAGCACACAGTGGCTGCCTTCACACAGAGAGCTCCCTGCTCCAGCACACAGTGTGTGACTGAACCCCACACAGCAGCTGCCTTCACACAGAGAGCTTACTGCTCCGTATTGATGAAGCAGGGCTGCTGAATGTGGGCGAGCTTGTCTTTTTCAAGATTTATCCATTATGTGCTGGAAGGATAAAGAGGTCCTAGATCTGCACTGCAAACCTGGAATGCACACAGGTGGTTCCGCTTGAAGATTTTTCCCTCCCTATCTGGATCAGAAAGGGATCATTGTAGCTGACCTAAATTCATACTGGTTTGGAAATGACTGAGTTGTCACCATTAAAAACAAACTGATGTGTAACAAAAAAAAAAACTCCACAAGAATAATGATTACGAGCCACGACAGCATCAGCTGGTATGATTTTCATCTTGTGCTTGTGTGTCTGTCTGTGTTTCTGTCTGTGTGATTATTGGCCTTATTGTAATGGGAACTACCACTTAAAGTGGTTTGGAGTACTTCGCCAGGTGTTAACATTTCTGTGTCTGTCTGTGTTTGTGGACAGATTTTGTTGGCGCGATGGCGTGCAAGTTCCGGCTGAAATTGCTGAATGCTTGAACGATTACTTTATAAATATTGCACTAACGCTTACTCAGAATATTCGTCCCTCAAATGAGCACTTCAATTGCCTCGGCTATGATTGAATCCCTGATACAATTTTGAAATGTTTTATTCCTGAAATTGTCACCCCATTTACTCATTTTCAATTTGTCATTTACAGGCGGTGTTGTACCCCCTGATATGAAAAGAGCTAAAGTCTTGCCCATTTTCAAAAAATGAGACTCACGTGAATGTGGAAGTTGGAGACCTATCTCTCTATTGACATAATTTTCCAAAATTTTAGAAAAAATTATTCTCGTACCCTAAAATTTCTTTCTGACTGTAATTTGCTTAGTGACTCACAATACGTTTTTCATGAAAAATACACAGCACAAGCAATGCTTATATTTATGAATAAAGTCACTAAAGTAGTTGACAACCAAAGCAGCTGGTGCGAGCTCATAGTCAGATGGCCTCAAGCGAACGCTTTCTAATCCGATAATGTCATCTGATAATGAGACGATATCAGCGGGCATTGCGAGAGGGAAAGGTGAATTTTTTGTTGAATATTACATTTTGGAATTGGACCAAATGCAGTGACTGATGGGTAGCTATGAAATGTGAAAGTTCCGTCATCATTGTGATTAATAGAGATAAAAACGGCGAATATCCCTATGCCTGCATCTTCGTCCTTTGCTGCACTCAACAGAATTACAGGGAAAATTTGATTTTCAGGGAGTTTGGGAGGACAAGTACTATTCATGCTTCATTGTTATGAAGTATGTTGAAATGCATGTTTATTTGTAGGTTATAATTTTTGTTCAGATAATGACACCAGACAGACTTCAGCAGTATGAACTGTGAGGTGGCACTGAATTGACTCTTGCCCAATAGGGCAAATGACCGAGCAGTGTTCCTTCTCTAACACCTGGTTGCACTTGCCTCGAGCCAGAGTTACATCTGAACCCTGCAGTGCAAGCGGGGGGTTTCCCCTGTCATTTTCATAACCAATGACTTATGAGCTGAAGGGTGAAACTGATTCCAGATCAGACCTCTTGCTCTGAGGTGCTTAATAAACACTGGCGCAGGTTTCGTTCATGTGAGTTTCTCCTGTGGAGTGCTGCTTCACCCACAGTGGACAGGGCTGTGACTTGAAGGGGCAGGTTTAGAGATGTGATGTGTGAGCAGTGAAACTCAAAGCAGGATCCAGGACTTGGGTCTACAGCTTAATCATTAGCCATGAGACATACTGACTGGGCTATTTATGTCTGTGCCTTTCTCTGCTCAGTCTTTCCAGGTTCAAGTTTGTAATTTAGCAGTAAATCCTCAGGCCTCCTCGGTCCTGGCCTTCGGGTGAGGGGGGCTGTGAATCCCGCCTTTGCCCTGAGATATGGCAGTTTTCATCTCGATGGAGATGCAGAACTTAACCCTGAGCTCAGCACAAATCAGTCCTGTTCTTCGAGAGCTCTGTCCTGTCCCTTCATCAGGCCGTGTGTCCTGTGTGATTCATCTGCAGTGCGTTTCTCCAGGCTTATTCTCCACTGTGCCGTTCTGTGAGTTAAAAACATGTGAAGTCATGAAACTTGCCTCGCTGATTCATCACTGACCCTGCACCCTAAACATCCTTCTGGGGCTCGGTTTAGAGCATGTGTTTTCTGTCGGGGAACGTTTTCAGGTTGGTGTTGATGGGTGTTTCTTTTCTGCTGAATGTGGTTAAGAGTCGCCCCTCTTTACTCCTCGACATAAGGTCCCAGGATCTGCAAAACATTGCAGTCAGTTTTTGACAGGATTCAGAAACCCTGAAATGGTTTCATTAATGCCCCTCATGTTGGGTCTTTTGGGTGTGGCTGAGTGGAGAAGGGCAGTTTGTGTTTGTGACATTCCCTAAATTTTGGAGGGTATGGTGGACCATAACTGGTCTGCTGTTTGATTGGCCATCGAGTCTTTTAGCACCCCAACATTGCTCTCACTGTTTTCCATATTAGAACTTCACCTCTACCCTCCTCCCTCATACTAAACCGGTGATCTAGAAGCCCAGAGCAGAAGGGTGTCTGCTGTCACTCTCCCACAGCACAGTGGTGCTTCATTTCAACCAACTCGCCCTCTCTGGTCCCTCTGCCCGCCCGCGTGTGCTGGATGAAGGTTGTCGATGGTGTAACGGGGGGTTCTTAAGGCCCCCTCCTCCCACCAGTGCGTACTGAATAAAGGTGGTTGATGGTGTAATGGGGGGTGTTCTTTAGGATCCCACTGCCCGCCTGTGGGTGCTGGATAAAGTTTGTCGATGGTGTAACAGTTTATCTCTGGTTCCTCACCAGCTCGCGGGAGCAGAGCGCCTTCCTCAGCAGTAGCCTGAACGCGCTGGAGAAGTCGCAGGGGGTCCTGGAGAGTAAGCTGGGCTCCATGCAGGACCAGCACGTGCAGGACGCCGGTAAGCTGAAGAGCCAGCTGGCCCAGGCTGACAGCCGCACTCAGAGCCTGCAGAGGGAGGTGAGTGTCTGTTCTCTGGTGTACCCACACACCCAAACTCCTGCTCCACTCCCATCATGACCTGCTGTGCAGTCCTAACTGTGAAATGGCTACACAAATGTCCACTGTGTTCCAAAATGAGTGATCATACTATTAAATTCCTGCAACTGTAATTTCAGAATGGATTGGCCCCGAACTTCTACACTGGACCCCAATATCAGGGCCAGCTTTGTGATTGAAGAGACTAAATTTGAGCCCAGAATTTATAACTGTTTTTCGAACTCAACTGGGCCCAGTATTTCAAAAGTGATCTGACAGGATTATCCTAGTCGGATTGGATTAAATCTTGATCTGATCTGAAAACTGTGTATTTCAACACAGATCCAGAGAATCCTGATCCTGAAGATCAGGATTCAGCTCTGGTAATCCAATCCTCCCTTTAATCCAGATAAAAGGCTGGACTTGGGTATTTCGAAAGTTAAGGCAGAGATCTGGATCAACTTGATACCAAAATTTCAGGATCATTTGGATCCCACCTCAGAGGTGGATTTGACTTGGATTGACAAAGCCTTAGCTCCACTTCTCCTAGATATTGTTACTCAAGATGTTCATTACACTTAATCTAAATTGTCAGTGTTTTACATTTAACAAATTGGAGTAATTTAAGAAAATTAAAGCATAATAAAATAGTGTTTGGAAATACCTTCTGAAACTGCTGTAAATAAGAGTAACAAATACAACCCATTTCTCAAATTCTAATTTCACCAAACTTTGTAACCTGTGTGTACCAAAACATTCACCACACATTTGGAAGAGCTGTGCGAAATGCAGTGGTTAATCTTTATTTCTCCAATCAAATGGGTTAAACTATGAGATGTGTGCACTTGCATTTTTCATTGTCACAGTTTATATCATGCTGCACATTGAAACACTTTGCAAGGATTTTCAAGGTATATTTTCATGCTTCTGATTTAACGAAGACAAATTTGACTTCAGTCAGAAGCTTAAAAATGCACTTTTAAAATGTTTAGAAATGGCTTGAATGTGATTTTAAAACACACAGCAATGTATTTCAGTAAGTGTTTGTGTACAAACAGATTATTTTGCTTATCAAATCAGATGCCATTTTACTATAAATGACCATAATCATGTTTAGTGGAAGCCTTCTACATAATGGTGACAAATTAGGATGGAAAAAATGTTTTGAAATTGTGTCACTGACAAGCTATATACCATCCAAGTAATGCAATTACAATTTCAAGCAGTTTCAATGACTTTATTCAAAATCCTATAACTTGAACCTTGAACGTATCACTACAATTAAAAGCGTTTCCAAGGATTTCCAGCACTCATGACAACCCCGTTGTCCTTAATAGCTGAGTGGTCCGTGGCTGTGAGTGCACTCTGAAAGCAGAAGAAAGAAGTGTATGAGTAGATCTTTGTCATCGTCAGGAAGCATGACATCACCAGCATTACCGAAGCACTTCTAAATGAACTGCATTATTGATACTGCCGTGTAACGTTACGTTTCCAAAGTACTGCAGCAGTCTGGTCTGTACACATGTAGCCTGCTGTGTTGCCAATGACGTAATGCTAATAAACTCTGAACGGGTTGGTGTTAGTTTAAAGAGTTAAGGTATGATGTACGTCCGATTAGTTCCATTTTAAGTTAAACCATAGACCGCAAAATTCATCAACAAAGCCAGCTACCTCGCTAGCCCGCTAGCTACTTAACACACAAGTCAATGGAGCGAGGGTTAGCTACCGTTATTAAAACGCGGCTAAATTAGAGATCGCTGCGGCCTGGTTTTAAGTAGCTGACAATTCAAGTAGTTGGCTAGTTTGATATGTTGGTTGGCGTTCAGATTGCCTTTAAAACCGCTACACATTAGGACGACAGGAAACTTACACTTTTGACGTGACAGTTGTGCTCCCAGCTGCTCCTTTCGCGAAGTAGTCCGCCATGTTTCAAATCCGAGGCGGAGACACGGATTTGGAAATCCTTATCCGCCAGGTAAGGATCACGGTGATCCAATCTGCCAGTGTTGTGAAATACTCAGATAAAGTCAGCAGGATCACGTTGATCCATGATTGAGAAAAGGTGGATTTCATTATCCGGATTATTCTGATCCAGATTACAAGTTTTGAAATACTGGGCCCTGGTCATTGACGGGCTGAGTTTAATTAGATGGTGTAAAGTCCATTGGCCACTATCTGTTGTCTGTCATCTTTTATCAATTCCACCCATAACCTCTAGCAATCCCAGATTTTTATCAAATTTGGCAAAACAAATTTGTGCAACATCTTAAGCACATAAACAACTTCAGGGGTGCATCTTTGCCTCCCACCCCTAAAAGTGGGCATGGCAGGGTGTTCAAATTGAGAAGCTGAGAAACTTGGTATGTTCTTAGTATACAACTGGTCTCAACATAGCAATGATGTGATTTCACGATTTCTTAAAAATTGTCATTTTGTAATCTTTGGCATTTTTTCACCTGAAGACACCTATTTCGAGGACTGCAACCTATATTGGTCACAAGTATTGATCTACAAACCCCAAATCCAATGAAGTTGGGGCATTTTGTAAAACTTGAATAAAAACGGCATACAATGATTTGCAAATCCTTTTCGACTTGTATTCAATTAAGTACCCTACAAAGACAACATATTTAATGTTCAAATTGTTAAACTGAATTGTTTTTTTGGAAATATTCACTAATTTTGAATTTGATGCCTGCAATACGTCCAAAAAAGTTGGGACTGGGGCAACAAAAGACTGGGAAAGTTGAGAAATGCTCAAAAAACACCTTTTTGGAACATTCCACAGGTGATCAGGTTAATTGGAAACAGGTGAGTGTCATGATGAGGTGTAAAAGGAGCATCCTCGAAAGGCTCAATCGTTCACAAGCATGGATGGGGCGAGTTTCGCCACTTTGTGAACAATTGCGTGAGCAAATAGTCCAACAGTTTGAGAACAACGTTTCTCAACGTGCAATTGCAAGGAATTTTGGGATTTCATCATCTACAGTCCATAATATCATCAAAAAATTCAGAGAATCTGGAAAAATCTCTACACGTAAGCAGCAAGGCCAAAAACCAACATTGAATGCCCGTGACCATCTGTCCCTCAGGCGGCACTGCATTAAAAACTGACATCATTCTGTAAAGGGTATTTCCATGTGGGCTCAGGAACACAGTTATCACAGTTCATTGCTACATCTACAAGTGCGAGTTAAAACTCTACCACGCAAAGCGAAAGCCATATATCAACACCCAGAAACGCCACTGGCTTCTCTGGGCCCAAGCTCATCTGAGATGGACTTACGCAAAGTGGAAAAGTGTGCTGTGGTCTGACGAGTCCACATTTTAAAATTGTTTTTGGAAATCATGGACGTCGTGTCCTCCAGGCTAAAGAGGAAAAGGACCATCCAGATTGTTATCAGTGCAAAGTTCAAAAGCCAGCATCTGTGATGGTATGGGGATGTGTTAGCACCCATGGCATGGGCAACTTGCACATCTGTGAAAGCACCATGAATGCTGAAAGGTACATACAGGTTTTGGAGCAGCATGTGCTGCCATCCAAGCGACGTCTTTTTCAGGGATGTCCCTGCTTATTTCAGCAAGACAGTGCCAAGCCACATACTGCACGTGTTACAACAACGTAGCTTTGTTGTAAAAAAAAAAAAAAAAAAGTCTGGGTAATAGACTGGCCTGCCTGCAGTCCAGACCTGTCTCCCATTGAAAATGTGTGGCGCATTATGAAGTGCAAAATACGGCAACAGAGACGCCGGACTGTTGAGCAACTGAAGTCGTACATCAAGCAAGAATGGGAAAGAATTCCACCTACAAAGCTTCTACAATTAGTGTCCTCGGTTCCAAACGCTAATTGAGAGTTGTTAAAAGGAAAGGTGATGTAACACAGTGGTAAACATGCCCCTGTCCCAGCTTTTTTGGAACTTGTTGTAGGCATCAAATTCAAAATGAGTGAATATGTCCAAAAAAACAATAAAGTTTATCAGTTTGAACATTAAATATCTTGTCTTTGTAGTGTATTCAATTGAATACAAGTCGAAAAGGATTTGCAAATCACTGTATTCTGTTTTTATTCACGTTTTACACAATGTCCCAACTTCATTGGAATTGGGGTTTGTAATTTCATTTAACTTTGCAAACATCTTTACTTTTTACAACATTGACATAAATCTCTACTCAGAAATTTAGTTTTAGCATTGTACTCCACTCCTAAATGGGCGTGGTCCAATTTAACTTCTTGTCTTTATTATTGTGAGGCCATCTCTTCTGTTGCCACTTGAAAACCAGGCTAAGGCTTTATACCTTTATACCTATACAGGTGCTTGAATGTGTCTGTGCCAGTGTGTGCTGATAGCTGTCCTCTCTGCAGTACGAAGAGACTCAGTCTCAGCTTTTGGACCTGAGGGAGAGGTATGAGCGAACAGAGCAGGAGAAACGCTCCATCAACCACGAGCTGGAGCAGTGCAAGTCCGACCTGAAGCTCCTGCAGGAGAAGGGAGGCAGTGTGAGTATGTGTGTGTGTGTGTGCGTGTGTGAGAGAGAGAGAGCTGTCATTCAGAGGCATGTCTGTGTGAATAAGCACAGGTGGTACAAATGTATGTGTTGGAGATCTTGGTTTCAGTGTGTGTGTTACTGAGTGTGTATATCTACAGTCGTGCTCAAAAGTTTGCATACCCTAGCTGAGTTTGTGAAATGTTGATTTAATTTGAAAATATGACTCATCATGCAAAAAAATTCTTTTATTTAAGGATGGTGATCATGTGAAGTCATTTACCATCACAGCTGTGTGGCTCCTTTTTTAATCATTATGATAACTGAAATCACCCAAATGGCCCTAATCATATATTTACATACCCTTGAATGTTTGACCTTGTTATATTGACACTAGGTGACCCACTCAGGTGTAAGTGGCCATTTAGGGTTCTACATATGTGGCTTAAATTCTGACTTGTGTCTGTGTATAGTCATTGAATTTGTTAGCTCTTGAGTGGATGCACTGATCTGGCTAGACACTGAGCCATGGGAAGCGGAAAAGAACTGTCTGAGGACCTTCGTAACAGGACAGTTCAACTTTATAAAGATGGGGAAAATGTATAAAAGGATATCCAAAGACTTGAAAATGAAGTCAGTACTGTTCAGTCTGTGATTAAGAGGTAGAAAATTAGGGGATATGTTGATACCAAGCCAAGGTCAGGTAGGCCAAGAAATATTTCAGCCTAAACTGCCAGGAGAATTGTTCGGGACACAAAGAAAAATCCACAAGCTACTTCAAGAGAAACACAAGGAAAAAGATGGTGTGGTCATTTCAAGGAGCACAATAAGGAGGTACTTAAACAAGAATGAGCTGCCTCGTGGCGTTGCTATAAGGAAGCCATTATTGCACCCATCCCACAAAAAAGCCCGCCTAAAATATGCCGGACAACACCTTGACACACCTCACAACTTCTTGAATTCTGTCATTTGGAGCGACGAGACCAAAATAGAACTTTATGGTTACCTAAAATTTGGAGGGCAGTCAACAAGGCCCATGGTGAAAAATATACCATTCCCACTGTTAAGCATGAAGCTGGCTCTCTGATGTTTTGGGGGTGTGTGAGCACAGGGAATCTCGCAAAAATTGATGGCAAGATGAATGCAGCATGCTATCAGAAAATACTGGCAGACAATTTGCATTCTTCAGCACAAAAGTTGCGCATGGGACACACTTGGACTGTCCAGCATGACAATGATCCAAAGCACAAGGCCAGGTTGACCCTCCAGTGGTTACAGAAGAGAAAGGTGAAGGTTGTGGAGTGGCCATCACCATCTCCTGACCGCAATTTCATTGAGTGGCTTTGGGGAGATCTCAAACGTGCAGTTCATGCAAGACGACCAAAGAATTTGCAGGAGCTGGAGGCATTTTGCAAGGAAGAATAGGCAGCTATACCACCTGAGAGAATTGGGGGCCTCATTGACTACTATCACTAAAGTCTGCACACTGTTAGTGATGCTAAAGGGTGCAATGCACAGTATTAAAAACTATGGGTATGCACACTTTTGAACAGGGGTGGTTTCATTTTTTTTCCATTATTGCCATGTTTAATTTGATGATTGTGCCATTCAGCTTGACCTACAGTTGGATATGATTCCAATAAGAAAAGAAATGTGTTTTGCCTGGCCATGCATGTTTTCTTAAAAAAAGTTACCTATTTCACAAATTCAGCTAGGGTATGCAAACTTTTGAGCCCAACTGTATGTATGAGAGAGAGAGCTTATTTTCTGAGGGGTGTGTTTGCACTGGAGCAGAGAGAGGGGAACAGAACAATTGTAGTGCAGGAACAGGAAATATTGTGTCCTCTCATCTGATGCTCAGTATTCCTGTTCCTGCTGTTCTGTAACTTCTTAATGTAAGATAAATGCTGTATACAGTGGAGCATGGGTAATACATGGCCTCTTGTTGACTGTTCGGAGGATGTGAAGATCTTATTTTAATAGCAGGGTATACATGGGTGTATGCATGTTAAAAACGTGGAGTGCTGCATTTGTAGTGGGGTTTTGTATCTAATTCAAAAAGGACTGATGTGGGTGTGGGTTTTTGTTGCAGAATCAGATAATGCTGATATTTATTAAAGACCATGGAAAGCAGAGGCATGTGTGAGCTACAGCAAAAACCTGCACCGTCTCAGGCCTTCTTGGATCGGACAGCCCTGGGCCATAATATTTATGGCTGTACTTGGCCTCCAGTGATACAGCGGTATCACTCTGCCTGATGTCACTGATCATAACACAATGCACCGCAATCAGTGACCCACAGCTGTTTTGGTTTATTTGGTAATTCTGGCTCTCCCTGCCTCCATCAGCATAATGATAATGTTCGCAGCGACATCCCAGCAAGCTGTGCAGGGAGAGCACAGGGCTCAGTCTGCAGTCCTGCGTTTCTTCCTCTCTCCCTTTTGCTTCTGTGCGTTAAGTTGCTGGAATGCAGAAAGGTACAGCAGGCAAATGGGGGAATTAGTCATGGCTTCATTGATCAGGCGTCAGAAATGGTACAGGCTGGCCTGGTCTGACGAGGATGATCTAACATACGATCTGAGGTTTGTTAAGCTATATGTGCTCAAGGCTCTTCTATAGTCCCATTTTCAGAGCATTTGATGGTCTGGACAAATATATTGTGTGCGCATCTGAGTCATAAAGATACATTAGTAGCCTCCAAAATTTTTTGACTCGGGGGCATGTGTGCTCATTTTGGGGGCGCAAAATGTTTGCATTGAGCCCAGTGTGGTGTGTGTGTATTGGGTTATTTTTGTGGTAATCTTGAACACCCCCTACTGTACCTCAGGCCCTCACACTTGCCTCCACACTGCACTTCTCTCCCTCTCCCCTTTGATTTAAGTTACATGGGCAAACAAAATGGCTGCTTTTAAGGGTCCCATATTCTCTTATTTCACCAAGTTGCACCATGATAATCCCCAATTTCCAGGCTGTTCACTGCCCTCCATTCTCTCTTTCTGAAGAACAGGCTGTTTTGACTGGGCATCCCCTTAAAAATGAGCTCTGGTCTGATTGGCTGCTGGACAGAGCTGGATGTAAAAAAGGTAACACTAGTGCGATGAGGGTGAGAGAGGTGGGCGGGGCAGAGGTAACACTAGTGCGATGAGGGTGAGAGAGGTGGGCGGGGCAGAGGTAACACTAGTGCGATGAGGGTGAGAGAGGTGGGCGGGGCAGAGGTAACACTAGTGCGATGAGGGTGAGAGGTGGGCGGGACAGAGGTAACACTAGTGCTATGAGGGTAAGAGAGGTGGGCGGGACAGAGGTAACACTAGTGCAATGAGGGTAAGAGAGGTGGGCAGGGCAGAGGTAACACTAGTGCTATGTGGGTAAGAGGTGGGCGGGGCAGAGGTAACACTAGTGCGATGAGGGTAAGAGGTGGGCGGGGCAGAGGTAACACTAGTGCGATGAGGGTGAGAGGTGGGCGGGGCAGAGGTAACACTAGTGCGATGAGGGTGAGAGGTGGGCGGGGCAGAGGTAAAACTAGTGCTATGAGGGTGAGAGAGGTGGGCGGGGCAGAGGTAACACTAGTGCTATGAGGGTGAGAGAGGTGGGCGGGGCAGAGGTAACACTAGTGCGATGAGGGTGAGAGGAGGGCGGGCCTGAGGTAACACTAGTGCTATGAGGCTAAGAGGTGGGCGGGGCAGAGGTAACACTAGTGCTATGAGGGTAGGAGAGGTGGGCGGGGCAGAGGTAACACTAGTGCTGTGAGGGTAAAAGAGGTGGGTGGGGCAGGCAGGTCAGGATGGGAGCTGGGCACTCACACTGGTAGTCATGAACTATGTCAAGCAGGTCTGTGACCTCGGAAATAAAATTAATTTCTGACTGTACAAATGCTGAAGTGGAAAAGGGGGCTTAACTGTGGGGCCTTCAAAGTCAATCTTACATGAACTCTGAGATACAGCGGAGAGATTTTTTTGCAGTTGGACTGAAACGGGAAGCTGAATTTTCCATAATATGGGCCCTTTAATATGCTGAAAGCAGCTGCTCTTCTCTGAGAGGAGGGAGACTTCAAGTCATTAATATGGAGTCTTTTCTTTTATTCTGCCTGTTAATTTCCCTCCCCCTTTTCTTAGCAGTGTTGTGTTTTTGACGTCCAAGCTTTCAGATGTTGGAGAGTGTTTGTTGTATAGACATCACAACAGTGGTGTGTATATGTGTTGTGTATATCCTGACAGGTTCCCCTCCCAGGTTCTGTAAATACCCCTCTCTGTTTGTGCTAATTTGCCCACCTCACCCACTCCCTGTCCCCTCCCCCACCCCCTTAAGTTTATGTTGACTGGTCTCCAGTATTGATTGTGATATCCCTTCCCTCCTTTAGCCATCCATATTGCAGCCTATCCAAGCCATTTTCATCGGCCTTATCCTGGCTTTGCTGTATTGGTGCTTCGGCCAGTTGTGGTAGAAAGGTACACAAGCGCTCTTGTCCAGTCCGTCGTGTCTGTGCGTCCCTCACTTCTTTGTCACCTTCTTGCGTTTTTGATAATACAGTGCATGGCACAAAAGCATCACTGCATCCGCTTTGTCCAAAGTCCCTCTTTGGAGCAAAGCATCACTGAAAAAAACTAACATTTCCTTTCATCAAACGTCCTCACCTAACATCCGTCTGTCTTGCTTGGAATCGCAAACATGTGAGTATCCCCTTTGCTTTTGGGTTTCTTTTCTCTTTATCCTTTTGAAAGCTTTATTTGTTTATTAATTCATTTTGTTTGCTCCTTTTCATATGCTTTTTTACCATTTTGATTGATATACAGTGCGGCTTCTTTTTTCCCTCCTCACCGGAAAAATGAAAGTCTTGTTAATTTCCTGTTCTGCTGTTTTCTGAGTTGTTTGTGTGACTCCAGTGAGGAGGGTGACAGTGTTTCTGAGCCCTGGTGTGGAGGGGAGAGGAAGCTGAGGGTAGGTCACGTGAGCAGCCCTGTTGTAACTCCAGCCTCTCTCTCTCCCCTCCCCCCTTCCCTTTTCTCTTCCCCCCTGCTGCCCCCTCCTTCTCATTCCAGAGTGTTTGGTTGCCCTGGATGCCAGTCATTGCCGTGGCAGTTGCCGTGACTGCGGTTGTGCTTTACCAGGGTCTGTCCAAGAACAGCACCTGAGCGAGCTCCTCACGCCCAGCCCCCTTGTCAACTAGCCACACCCCCTGCCCTCCCCCTCCCTCCACTCAGCCTTTGGGCCCTGTTCCCAAACCCTCAATACCTCCTGTTCAGAGAAAACACACAGCACGAGGCTCCCTGCTTTAACTGTATAAAATGTAACTGTACATAATTTAGAGAGGGAATAAAAGTTGTAACTTCTACTATAGATGAAACACTTTATCTGCGGTTTATTTTTTTTTTTTTTAATCACAGTTTGTTGGGAATCTTATTATTAAAGTTTTTTGTTAACTGGGTACCAAACTTGTTTATTTTGATAAGTTTTGAGGTAAATTGTCTTATATGGTTTGCCATACTAGTGTAATAATGTGGTATTCCACATATGGGTTTCAAAGCCAAATGTTTAGTGATACATTGGGCACATGGGGTTAAGTGCCTACCGTAGCTTCTAGACGTGTGTGAAATTGTGTGTTCCAGTTTGTCAAAGTGCCATTCACACTCCTACGCACTACTCCTAGGTGTTTCAGAGGAACCAAGATGAGCTCTCAATTTAAAAAGAGCCAAGTTTAAAAAAAAATAGAAAACATTAACTCAGTGGTCACTTAAATGGTTTTATACACTTTATTTCACTTTTGTTCTTCCTGCCACTAGATTTTAATTCTACCGAGTTTACTGCGCTTCCATCTGTGGTGTAACCGTCTACAAAAAACGAGTCTCAGAACACCTGCGTGGTGCGCATTTCATGACATGACCATTTGTAAGGAAAACTACAGCACTTGCTGATTTAGATGGGTTGCATTAAGTATCTCTGTCAACTCTCTTGACACAGAGACCTTCTCGCGACTACAAATGGCTGGGAAATAAGTTCACTATGGGCAACATGGGTGAAAATGGCTGCACATTGGAAATGGCCTGTTTCTCAGTTTAATTGGTGGTTGCTCATATATTAACTTCACCAGGAGAATTAGCGTGCTCAACTCAAATGTCTTGGAAGTACAGTGGGTGCAGTCCCAAAAATTTCACAAAAATTCAAGAAGGACATCAACACGCAACAAAATTTATCGCATTTATTACTGCACGACAGCAGGAAACGGACACATTACAGCCATAGCCTTTCTTCCTCAGCGTTTCTGACAAAATCGTGGTTTGTCACAAAAGGAATCTATACATCTTTGCCCGGAAATAGGTGAGCAATCAGCATCATCTTTAAATAGTCCTCGTGGGATTTTAAGCAGCTCTGTAACGTTCCTGCCGATCATACTCAGCCAGCTGTTCAGACCTGCTCATTCTCGCGGAGGGCTTCATGTTGTTCAGCCTACGCAACAGAGTCCGGTTCTCCCTATCAATTCTCACCATTTCACGTATCCTGTTGACGGCACAGTGATACAGACGTACAGTGGTGGCACAGATCTTCGGGCGCTGTGACTTCTCTTTAGCTTTAGCCTGCTGATCTTGTGCTATTGCGTTATGTGCTATTGCGTTATTTTCGGCCTCTTTCAGACTGCCTTCGACATCGCTCTCGACGTATTGCTCTGCCTGTACATCTGGGTCATTGGTGTCGTGTGCGACTGCTCGCTCGGGAGGATCCGTGTCCGTAAGGAATTCCACTGAAAAGGAATCATCAGCGGAGGATACAGAGGGATTGGGACAACAGCACGCCATCTAGTTCGTGTAGCCTTCTCAGATGGAAAAATTTATGTAGATTTTCTCGTTTCACGGGCAAAGTTGATTTGAATCCAAAGTACTTCAGTGGTACTTGAGTGTAACTTTATTTTACAGAGGGAATTTTTTTTTTTTTTTTTTTTTTTCGTTGAGGCCCTCTGTCCTATGACGTCGTGGCACGTCAGAGGATTGTTACAATTCGATACTCGGATCATCCTATTATCTTTTATAATTGAAAGATATGGTCACGTTTAGAACATTAAAACTTGTGACATCAGCCACCGCAAGATCACAGTGGGTATTTCTTGCTACAAATCTCACGGGTTATATATATATATATATATATATATATATATATATATATATATATATAGCACACTACATTGCTGATGATGTCATATTAACATTATCCAAAGTGAAGCACCCGGCCGCCATACAGATAGGCTCAACTTCTTCATAAAAATCAATGGTTTCCTATGCGGCCAATTTCAAAAAAGAAGATATAAGCGTGAAAATGCCGAGATGCGCGGCTGCCTTTTGCTGCAATATTCATTTGAAGGGCTGTAATAAAACGTTTCATGCGTAAGTTAACGTATCAACGCAAAGTTGTCACTTTAATAGAAGAAAATCGCGTTTCGTGCTAGCTAGCTAATTAGCCGTCCCATTGACTTGAGGAGACCGCTGACTGAAAGCGAACGCTAGCGATTGACAACGGTCACCAGCGAGCTCCCTTGGCTCCCTTACCGTCGCGGGGACCGCATTGACTTCGCAGTTAATAAAATTAACAAGGTGGCTAACAAACTAGCTACTAGCTACTTGTCATTGACATTCAACGACAATACTTCTTACCTGCATAATATTTAAAACAGGGCACAAGTCGCTTTGTCTATTTATACAGAGTTCAAACAGACAAGGGGGGAGAAAGGCTTGGCTGTTCGAAATCAGGAGAAAAAACTTTTCTCTTTCCCCTCGTTCCATGCTGTGCAGTGATCATTTTTGAAAGCAGTGTTTTAACGGGACTGGGGCAAAGATGAAGCTTAGTAAAGGAGTAGCCAGAGTTCACTAGCGCTTCCTTTTATCAACGTTGGCATTAGCCATATGATTCAATATAAACAATTCGGTTGATGGCAAGTAGTCAACCAGGGTACAATGAAGTGAGGAAACCAGAGTGTAATTTAATAACACATACGGACATTCATCGACGTTTCTTATTGCTTCGATAACTTCCAAGCAATTATCTTATCAGAGGGTCATTAAAAGCCTCGGTCACGTTAACTTCACTTTTCTGCTGCACTTTAACGTTGACACCGAGTCACATTTCGCTCTTCCCTTTAGTAAGTGTGCCGCTTTCCATCCTCCAAAAAGCGCATATTTAGGGTGACAGAATGTTGCTCTGCACAACGACACCAAAATAAAACCTACTCGCACGCAAGTCTTTTTGAAAGTATAAGTTTAAAGTGGGCGAAAATGAATGGAAGTTTACGAGCGAATTTTACTTCCGGGTGTATGCGCGCCTGGGGCAGATGCTTCACTTGAGCGTACCCTATCAGCAATCTGGTGTTCTATCTGTTTTGATCAGGTCGCGTTATAAAAGCTGATGAGATGTCGCTACCATTTCCTTCACCAATTGATCATTTTAAAACATGACATAAATTGCTGGTGGTATTGAAAGAAGCAAAATGGCTCTCGCGAAAGTGGCAATGATTGATGTTACTCCGATTTTACAAGCCCTACAGTAGAAGATATAAAGAAAATGTTTCTCTCGGCGGAATTGAGCCATACATGCTTGAGAAGTTTTACGAGTGAAGGTGTATCTGGCTTTCCGAACGTCGAGTATCCTGACATTTTAATTTACGGGCAGTCATCCTTGCCTACTAGCTTGTACAGATCGTTGTCTTCATGGTACTGACTGTTTGCTGGCTATCTATATTCGCCTCAGCTAAAATTATCTCTCGTCAGTTCTCATTTCAGTTTTGGATTGAGGATCGTAGGGTTTAAGGCCTGCATCATCTGTATCGTTAGATGGCTTGCTGGGCTGGCTACACTCGGCTAATTGTTCTAGTTTGCCGCCAGCGATGTAACATTAGCTAGTTGGCTTGCTAGGTGGCTAGTTGTTTGCGGTAGCACCCAATAACATCTAGCTAGCGACCTCATGTTTCTTTTGCTAATGGAGTCAATGTTAAACCGTTAGCGCCAGTTTCGGAGAGAATGGAGGGGATTGGAGGACTGCTGGCCAGACGAATCTTTGTCGCTGTTGTCAGCTTGCTCATTCGACTTCCGGCTGCAGACGAGGATGACGTTCTGTCTCTCGGCGCAAGTGACATTAATTATTTGGTGCGTCAGACCTCGCGGCTTACTGGCCAACAAATGAAAGCCTAAAAAGTCCATGGATGCCTACATTTTTTTCCGTCTCAGGATAGGTAAATACCACATTAACGAAGCCATTATAGCTACGGAACTGAGATGGTTGTATCTGCGAGAGAAAACCAACCACTTTAACGACGAGCTTCCTCTCTGTTCTTCGTTTAAGCGAGTGGGCTACTAAATGCCACCATTAGGCATTTAGTAACCGCTGTTAGTTTTAATAAAGCAATTATGGCTTTTTTAAAATTTATTTCCCTGGCTCAGTGGCTGTGTCACCAACGGTACTTATATACCCAGTTGGTGTGCACGGTTGATGAAATGCATGTATTATTAATGGAACTGATTGCGACTAATTTTTTTTTTTTTTTTTTTGAAAAGTTGTACCTTCACAATTTCACTTAATTAGGAAAACTCTGGCTGTTGAACTTGAGGCAAAAATAAATAAATAAATAAAATAAAAGTGGCAGAGGTTTACGCTGGGGTACGTTTCTAAAAAACGTTGTGGCGAAGGGCTCTAGTTCAAGCTAATAAAAAACTTCACCCTTTGAATTTCAAGAAATATTTGACCGTGAAGTCATATAATTATTCTTGAGCCAGCTAAGGAACCGGAATCCAGATTTAAATATGTGGAGCACTACACGCAGTAAATACAACATGCCTGTATAACCTGGGTGAATGTGAAACCAAAAATGGCACCGATTGTCTGAAAACCTGCGGTATACAGTATGTTGTATCCTAACTTACCATTGTAAAAACACTACATTGCTTATTGTTCAATAAGTTTTAATATGTTGAAATATAGCCAAATAATTTTTTGGAGTATGATGCATAAAATGGCGTGCTACTGAATGTTATAATGGACAGTTTCCCTTTGAACGGAGGTTCTTGAGTACACTTCAATCTCACTCTTTTTAATAGTTTTCCAAGTCTCAAACCACTGTATTCACCACATGACCTTTTAAAGTACAGTGAAATCCTCCTGCTGTCATTTACTTGGCCTTTTTTCCTCCATAATGGCAAACTTTTTGTTCCCACATGATATACTTGTTCCTCCCTTTGGGTTTTGTTGATGTTTGCTTCAGAAATTTGCTTTGGACAATTGCTGCTGCTTTTTGCTTTTCCCTAATGATCATTTTTATTAGCATAAAAAACGTCAAAGATTTCTCTCTATTCAAAATTAATTCAAAGTGAATTGCGTTGGGGTAACAATGAATTGCAATGCATGAGGGAATGCTTGATCCTTGAGGCTATGGGGAAAACTGTCAGTTCCTGTCTTTTCACCCCCTCACCAGGCATTCTGACATATAATTCGTTCAGTTTGACTTCAGATGAAAGGTGTTCCATCATCATCACCACCACCAGCCCCCCCACTCACAAATTTTAACGGTCGTTTCTCCTTGTTAATTCCAAAAATGTCGCACATGAACTCATTAATCAATCTGAAGGAGACATTTTATCATCAGTTTGCATGTGTGTTTCTGGGTATTAAAAGTCAACATTAGGTACACATTATAGCCTCACTTAAATAAAAGAACTCTGTCAATGTGGGCATGAACCCATAGCCTATTCCTTTGCCTTTTTCGCTGCTGGAGGACCATTGTGGAATTTTCCAGAAAGATCTTTAGTTACTGACCCCCTTCCTGATTATCAGTCTACAGGGTCCACATGGGTTTTGCCCATTTCAATTTCTGTTCATAATTTCTTTCCCTCTACCTCCAGTTTGTTCTTTTTTTGGGAGTGATGTGAATGCAGAGGCTAACCTGCTGCATGCGCTGTAAAAACTGCAGTCCGTAACAATTTTCTAAATTGTATTGGATTTTTCCCAGCTTTCTGTGTGTATCTGCGATTTGACTGTGCATCAGTCGCACTCATCCATTCATATACAGTATGATGGTGGAGCACTTGAGGAATAAACCCAATGAGTCAATACTCATTTTAAATATCCCTGAGCTCAAGTGCATGTATGTATATTACATTCACAGTGAATTCACTGCCCAAATGAAGACATTGCTTCTCTTATTGAATATTAGCTTGTTGCTGTAGAAACACCCATCGCTTAAAATGGTTTCCTTAACCTTCAAAGATTATACATTTGTTAAATTGGACTAGGTGTAGAAAAACACAAGAAATCATTAAATAGTACTGTAGCTGAAGGTGCAAATTAGGCCTACAGGTTTTGGAGAGTCATTGTACCTGTGTGACTATAAAAATTGTCCCGTGTTTGTTGAGAAAATCATTCATCAGTGGAAGATTGTCTGAACGCACGCTGTTAATGGAAAAAGGCTTCATTTTTTTATTACTCCATGAATTTTTTTTCTTTTGTCAATGTTAGCTGCCTGTCACACAGCCTATGATGGGTAAATACCATTTGTACATAGTTTTGTTTGCAAATATTGTTCTGAGATGCTAAAACTTCAGAAGGACACTTTTTTAAGTATATAATTGTTTAAAATATATTTTGTAAAGATGGAAAGTTACAATAGTTTCTGGAGTACAGATATAAAAAAAGTATTTGCACTAACACATGTGATGTGCATGATTTTAATAAAAACTTTACTCTCCTGCACGAGTCCCAGTTCATTGCGTGTGGAATAATGGTTCGGAGCCTGGCAGGTGGGGTGCCTCTGTACACAAGGAGGCTAAGCTGGAACCATTAGCATTTTATGAGTCCTTGCCCTGGACAGGAGAATGGAAAGACTGAAAAAGTCATGGAATCTTCTGGGTAATACCCGGTTGGGACATTCCAAAGGTGAGCAGGTAACAGGTGATTCAGTTTTGACCGGGTTTAAAATGGGCAAGTGACACGAGTACAGTCATCCACCTGTTTCAACTTGATTGTAATGTTTTCCAGACGTCACATTTGGAAATGGATAATAATGTTGTTGGGTTAAAACACTACTTATTTTGTCTTGGTACTTTTTTCCATTTGAATATTGGTTAAAAGGGATTTGCAAATTACTGCTTGCTGCTTTTATTTATATTGTGTGCATTGTCCCAATTATTCTTGAATTAAGTCTGTAAATTCAATTTTAAACAGAGTTTGTTAAGTGGTCAGCCGCTCTGGTACTGTTTTCAACTGGTTCTCTTCCTATCTCACTGATATAAAATTTTTTAGTAACTGTCGATACTTGCTCCTCAAAGAGCTATAGAATGAATTGTGTGTGCCAGAAGGTTCAATTTTAGGTCCCACATGTTTTAGTCTTTACATGCTCCCACTTGGGAATGTTCTTCGGACAAACGCATCCATTTTTACCCCTTGGCCGACTCTGGCCGGAGGGGTATTGTCGTCACCTGCGTGTCTGTCTGTCGTCCGTCGTCCGTCCATGATTTTGTCCGGGCCAGTACTCAGCAACTAATGATCGCAGCTTCACCAAATTTGGTATGGTGACTCACTATGACCCAAAGATGTGCAACGTCAGGTTTTTGGCCGGATTTGACCTTTGACCTTAGTGCTGTGACCTTGAACCTGGAAATCTTGTCCGGGTCAGTACTCGGCAACTAATCATCGCAGCTTCACCAAATTTGGTATGATATCTCACTATGACCCATAGATGTGCAACGTCAGGTTTCTTGCTGGATTTGACCTTTGACCTTAGCGCTGTGACCTTGTCCCTGGAAATCTTATGCGGGTGACATTGTCCAGGCCAGTACTCAGCAACTAATGATCGCAGCTTCACCAAATTTGGTATGATAACTCACTATGACCCATAGATGTGCAACGTCTGGTTTTTTGCTGGATTTGACCTTTGACCTTAGCTCTGTGACCATGACCCTGGAAATATTGTCCGGCTCAGTACTCGGCAATTAATTCTCACAGCTTCACCAAATTTGGTATGTTAACTCACTATGACCCATGGATGTGCAACGTCAGGTTTTTTGCTGGATTTGACCTTTGACCTTAGCTCTGTGACCTTGACCCTTGAAATCTTTTCTGGGTCAGTATTCGGCAACTAGTGATCGCAGCTTCACCAAATTTGGTATGGTAACTCACTGTGCCGCTTGGATGTGCAACGTCACGTTTTTTGCTGGATTTCACCTTTGACGTTAGTGCTGTGACCTTCAGGCAGGAAATCTTGTACGGGTCAGTACTCAGCAACTAATGATCGCAGCTTCACCAAATTTGGTATGGTAACTCACTGCGCCACATAGATGTGCAATGTCATGTTTTTTACTCGATGTGACCTTTGACCTTAGCGCTGTGACCTTGAGGCAGGAAATCTTGTACGGGTCAGTACTCAGCAACTACTGATCGCAGCTTCACCAAATTTGGTATGGTAACTCACTGTGCCACATGGATGTGCAAGGTCATGTTCTTTGCTGGATATCACCTTTCACCTTAGCACTGTGACCTTGAGGCAGAAAATCCTGTACGGGTCAGTACTCAGCATCTACTGATTGCAGCTTCATCAAATTTGGTATGGTAACTCACTGTGACACATAGATGTGCAACGTCACGTTTTTTTGCTGGATTAAACTTTGACCTTAGCGCTGTGACTTGAGGCAGGAAATCTTGTCCGGGCCAAGGGGTATTCAGCAACGCGTTATGTTCAGTTTTGCAGATGATACACAGCTTTACATTTCCCTGTCTCCTGATGACCTAGGACCAATTGATGCCCTGTTAAACTGTATTTTAGATATCAAGTCCTGGATGGCAGAAATTTTTACAGCTCAACCAGGACAAAACTGAAGTTTTAATTATTGGCCCTGAGGCTCAGAGAGGGAAACGACCAAAACTAAAATCACTATTTTTGGAACTGTCTCAACAGGTGAAACACATGGGCATCATCTTTGACTCTGAGCTTGGTTTTATTCCACATATTAAAAAAGTAACCAAAACTGGATTTTTTCATATTAAGAACATTGCCAGAGTCTGCCCGTTTCTCTCTCGAGCAAACACAGAGACACTGATACATGCTTTTATTTCCAGTCGTAGTGATTACTGCAGTGCTCTTCTTTCTGGTCTTCACAAAAGGAATATTTCTCGCCATCGACTACTACAGAATTCAGCAGCATGTGTGCTGACGAGGACCAGAAAGAGAGAGCACGTCACACCAGTTTTAAGGTCTCTGCATAGGCTCCATGTATACTCAGTCAAAAAAGAAACTTCACACTCATAAATTTCTAAATATTTTCTTGAAACTTAATACAAGAGATCTTATTATTATTATTAGGGGTAAATGCGTTGTCAAAGACATCATAACACACAGCAACTCCGACGTGCACAAGCATGCAGCACGTGTGAGCATACATCAAGGTAAAAGCATGTTTCCCCGTGTTCCTAGTCACGTGACCTTATGAGACACGTGCAATTGAGCCCACGTTAGCACGGTAGAGTGACATCTCGGAAAAATAAGTTCTTACAGTCAATTATCCGTTGATTTGCAATGCCACGACTGTCAAACATTCAACGTGAATGTGCCATTGGCATGCTGAATACGGGAACGTCGGTCACTGACGTTGCCAGGGTTATGGGATGCAGTCGACGGACTATCCATGCTCTTCGGACACGTCTCCAACAAACTGGCACCACAGCAGACCGACCTCGTTCGGGTAGACCACGTGTGACGACACAAGCAGAAGACCGACAAATCGTCTTACGTCATTTGCGTAATCAATTTCTCACTGCAACGTCCACTAGGAATGAATTGTTTAGAGGTCGTGTGACTGCCCAAACCATACGTAATCGCCTGCGCACTGCCGTTTCCATGCACGTCGACCATATCGTGGACCAATTTTAACCCAGTTACACCGACGTCAACGGCTTCTCTGGGCACAACGACATCTGAGATGGACTCAGTGTGATTGGAATAGGGTCATTTTTAGTGACGAATCCAAATTTACTTTGCACTTCGCTGATGGGAGAGTTAGAGTTTGAAGGAGACGCGGTGAACGCAACGCCCAGTGTTGTGTGCAGGAAGTGGACCGTTTTTGGGGCGGTAGTGTTATGGTTTGGGGTGCCTTTAATGGTCCTGCCCGTTCCCGGCTGATGGTCGTTCAAGGAAACCTAACTGCTGCAGGATACAGAGCTTTTGCCATTCGTGGCAGCTCATGGCCCAGGTCTGACATTCCAACACGATAATGCCAGACCTCATACGGCCAATTTAACGCGGAATTTTCTTAGGAATGCTGGCATCAATGTCATGGAGTGGCCCTCAAGGTCTCCCGACCTTAATCCCATAGAACATGTATGGGATGTGTTGGGCAGAAGACTCCATCAAGTAAGGAACCCTCCACAGAATTTGCAGGAACATGGTGCCATGTTGGTTCAATTATGGCGACGCATCCCCCAAGCTGTGTTCAGACGCATCATTCAATCCATGAGGAGACGTTGCGTCGCAGTTGTGAACGCTCATGGAGGGCATACGCGCTATTGACATGCTTTCATCAAGTTGTAACTTACCATTTTTACTCTCTTACATTTCCAGAGCATTTCGTGGAACTGGTTACATTATGAACATGATTTTTATGGTACACCGTCCTTAATGGGTACAGAATGGAATTAAATCATTATTTAAAACCACTTTTCTTGCATGTTCAACTTATCGACCTCCAAACGAGCGTGAAGTTTCTTTTTTGACTGAGTATATGTTTCAGGATCAATTTTAAAGTTCTTTTATTGATTTTTATTAAATGTGTTAATGGTCTTGGTCCTTCTTATTTATCAGATTTGCTTTCACCATACAAACCCTCGTGGACCCAGAGGTCCTCCAGTACCTGCCTTTTAACTACTCCAAAAGTCAGAGCAGAGACCCATGGCGAGGCATTGTTTCAATTTTCTGGCCTACGTCTGTGGAACAGCCTGCCAGAGGACTTGAGGGCAGCAGAGAGCATTGAGATTTTTAAAAGGATGCTCAAGACCCACCTCTTTTGTTTAGCATTTGAATCATTCTTATTCATAAGTTTATTCATTTATGTATTTATTCATTTATTTTTAACTCCATGAAATGTATTTATTAAATTTGTTCATTTATTTCTTGGCTCTTATCACTTGTATTTTATCCTATTATTATTACTGTTACTTAAATTTTTATATGGTTTTAATCTTTTAACTAACTCTAGTGTTTCCTCACTTGGGGCTCTCTGCACTCGGAGCTGTGATTGGCTCTGGCTGTGGGGATGTTGTCCTGGGGGTCTTCCTGGTTCCTCTGGTTGAGGGGGTGGTGGCTGTCAACAGCTTTATGGTTGTGATGTTTACTCCTCCCCCCTCCCTCTGTCAGGAATGGGGTGATCTCTGCGGTGGCATCTCCGCGGCTGTGTGCTGTAATCAGCTCTTGGTGTGGACGGCCCCCCATGATGGCGTTTCCTCATTTTAGTCATTTTCACCCTCTTATCTCATTAAATCTCTGTGGGTGTGGGTGAAGCTGAGTTTGGGAAAGTGGGTTGTTGGAGCGGAGGGGGTTGTTTTTCTTTTTAATATGTAAAGCTCTTTGTGCTACATTCCTTGTATGAAAAGTGCTACATAAATAAAGTTTGATTGGATTTTATGATTTGATTTGAATTGCTGTCTGTGCAGTTGACACATTCTCCCCATGTCTGTAATCAAATTCATCAATCGTAAGCCAAGAAATCTAAGTGGGTATATGGAGATGGCATAAAATGGCAAAAAAACAGGAAATCAAATATGTGAATCAGCTAAAGAAACATGATCGTTTATTGGCAATTGAATTGCAGATGCATTGCAGGCAATTTCATGAGTACCTATCTGCATTAAACACTGGGTGTCAGCCTTGCACAAAAATATTTCTCCATTTCTTAAAATATGCCAATATTCTAATTTGTTTTGGGTTAATTGTTTTGGAGCATCTTGGTCTGCAGTTATGACACACTGACATATTTTTAGTTTTGCCAGAATCTCCATGCCGAGACCTTTTTGACAGTACAACATGTAGCCCCACTTCCTGCAGTGCCACAGGTTCATCTTTGAGGAAGGCCTGCTGCTTACTGATAATTCTGACATGGAAACTTGACAGCAAAGACTTGGAACAAATAAAAGAAAAAAAAAAATATAAGACCCTGCCATTTGCCCCGGCAAATCAGATTTTGGCAGAACTTGGTATATTTTTTGAATTCCAGTTGTAAAACATTAGACTCGCCTGAGCTGGATCAACATTTTAAAAAGTATAAATGAGTGCTGATATATATTTAAGTATGAAAAAAAATTTCTGAACCGGCTTATTTCTTTGCTCTTATATTTAGAACGATCAATTATATTTGAATTGCACATTTTGGTCAGTAACAAGATTTACTTGAAGGATCCTTGTCAAACTTGACCAGCATCTAAAGAAAGCACTGTGTTTCAAACAATCCTGGGATTGTGCTGGGGGGTTATGTGCAATAAGTTACTGTGCAATTTCTATGGAATGCATAACACTAGCAACTTGCATTTTACAGTGGTGTCTCAATTCCAAGAGCTCTGTGCAATTGAGCAGCTGTGCAATTCTGCTGTGTACTGTATATTTTTATAATGGGATCTTGCGTAATATACATAACCAATGCACTTTATATTTTGGGACCTTGTGCAATATACAACCCCAATTCCGAAATAGTTGGGACGAAGTGTAAATTGTGAATAAAATCAAAATGCTATGACTGTCAGATCACGAGTCAATGTTATTTACAATAGAACATAGATAACATTTCAAATGTTGAAACTGAGACATGTTACATTTTTATCCACAAAATGAGCTTATTTCAAATTTTCTGGCTGCAACAGGTCTCAAAAAGGTTGGGACACAGGCATAAAAGGGCTGAAAAAAGCAATTAATATATAAGAGAATCAGCTGAAAGAACATTTAGCAAGTAATTAAGTTAACTGGCATCAGGTGTGTAATATGATTGGCTATAAAAGGGATGTCTTCGAGAGGCTGAGTCTCTCAGAGGTAAAGATGGCCAGAGGCTTTCCAACCTGCGAAGGCTTGCGTACAAAAAAATTGTGGAATACTTTAAAAATAATGTTCCTCACTTCAAATTGCAAAGGCTTTGAAGATCTCATCATCGACCGTGCATAACATCATCAAAAGGTTCAGAGAAACTGGAAAAATCTGTGCGTAGGAGACAAGGCCGAAGACCTTTACTGGATGCCCGTGATCTTTGGGCCCTCAGACGCCACTGCATCACTCACCGGCATGATTCTGTCATTGACATTACTAAATGAGCCCAGGAATACTTCAAGAAACCACTGTCGGTAAACACAGTCCGCCGTGCCATCCACAGATGCCACCTAAAACTCTATCATGCAAAAAGGAAGCCATTTTTGAGCATGATCCAGAAGCGCCGCCGTGTTCTGTGGGCCAAGGCTCATTTAAAATAGACTGTAGCAAAGTGGCAAAGTGTCCTGTGATCAAACGAGTCCAAATTTGACATTCTTGTTGGAAATCATGGGCGTCATGTCCTCCGGGCTAAAGAGGAGAAAGACCACCCCTCCTGTTATCAGCATTCAGTTCAAAAGCCAGCATCTCTGATGGTATGGGGATGCATTAGTGCATATGGTGTGGGACACTTGCATGTTTTAAAAAGCACCATGAATGCTGAAAGGTATTAAAAAGTTTTAGAGCAACATATGCTGCTCTCCAGACATATGCTCCCCTAGTGTATTTCAGCAGGACAATGCAAAACCACATACTGCAGCTATTACAACAGCATGGCTTCGTAGTAGAAGAGTCCGTGTGCTGAACTGGCCTGCCTGCAGTCCTGATCTTTCACCGATTGAGAACATTTGGCGCATAATTAAACAAGAAGTCCATCAAAGGAGACCCAAAACTCTCCAGCAGCTGGAAGCCTGCATTAAACAAGAGTGGGATCAAATTCCAATTGCTAAACTCAAGAAACTTGTCTCCTCAATGCCCAGACGCCTCCACTCTATGTTAAAAAGAAGAGGGGATGCTACACTATGGTAAACAGGCCCCTGTCCCAACTTTTTTTGAGACCTGTAGCAGGCATTAAATTTGAAATGAGCTCATTTTGCGGATAAAATTGTAAAATTTCTCAGTTTCAAATTTGCAATGTTATCTCTGCTCTATTGTGAATAAAATACTGATTGGTGTGATTTGAAAGTAATTGCATTTTGATTTTATTCACAATTTACACTTTGTCCCAACTATTTAGGAATTGGGGTTGTACATAATCTATGCATTTTATATCTTGGGATCTGTACAATACACGTAATCAATGCAATTTATATTTGGGAGCTTGCACAATGTACATACGCCTTATCAATGTCATTTTTTTTTCTGGGGCCTTGTGCAATATATTTTATATTTTTTTGGGACCTGAGCAATATACATATGCTATGCACTTAATATTCTCGTGCAATATGTATTAAATCATTAAGCACTTTATTTGATCTCTCATGGTCGCCTCGCCCCTGCTCTCCAGTGTTGGATTTTTCTTTTTTTGTGGTTTGTTTTGTTTTCATGTTTTTCTTTGTTTAAATGTTTATCTTTATTCTATTTTACCCGTTCTGTAGCATCAACCTGCTAAGGGACTACAGATGAAAATTAGCCTGTGGCCATAATGGCATATTTACATGTGAATGTTCATTAATATGCACTGTCCCTTTTTTTCTAAAACAAATAAAATTGAAAAAATAAAAATAAATGCAAGCACAGGTTTGAGGCTCTTTCTTCAGAAGTTGCTATACAGTGCTGTGAAAAAGTATTTGCCCTCTTCCGGATTTTTTTTTTTTTTTGCATAATTGGTTTATTTCTTCTTTTTTTCTTTCTTATTTACAGTTTGTTGGGAATCTTTTTATTAAAGTTTTTTAGTGGGTACCCAACTTGTTTATTTTGATAAGTTTTGAGGTAGATTGTAAATTTTTTTATATGGTTTGCCTTTCTTGTGTAATAATGTGGTATTCCACATATGGGTTTCAAAGCCAAATGTTTAGTGATACATTGGGCACATGGGGTTAAGTGCCTACCGCAGCTTCTAGATGTGTGTGAAATTGTGTGTTCCAGTTTGTCAAAGTGCCATTCACACTCCTATGCACTACTCCTAGGTGTTTCAGAGGAACCAAGATGAGCTCTCAATTTAAAAAGAGCTAAGTTAAAAAAAAATATAGAAAACATTAACTCAGTGGTCACTTAAAGATTTTATACACTTTATTTTACTTCTGTTCTTCCTGCCACTAGATTTTCATTCTATCGAGTTTAAGGTTTCCCTGTTATATCTGTGGTATAACCGTCTGCAAAGAACGAGTCACAGAGCACCTGCGTGGTGCGCATTTCATGACATGACCATTTGTAAGGAAAACTACAGCACTTGCTGATTTAGATAGGTTGCATTAAGTATCTCTGTCAACTCTCTTGACACAGAGACGTTCTCGCGACTACAAATGGCTGGGAAATCAGTTCACTATGGGCAACATGGGTGAAAATGGCTACACATTGGAAATGGCCTGCTTCTCAGGTTAATTGGCGGTTGCTCATATATTAATGAAGTTCACCTGGAGAATTAGCGTGCTCAACTCAAATGTTTTGCAAGTACAATGGGTGCTGTCCCAAAAATTTCACAAAAATACGAAAAGGACATCAACACTCAACAAAATTTATCGCATTTATTACTGCACGACAGCAGGAAACGGACACATTACAGCCATAGCCTTTCTTCCTCAGCGTTTCTGACAAAATCGTGGTTTGTCACAAAAGGAATCTATACATCTTTGCCCGGAATAGGTGAGCAATCAGCATCATCTTTAAATAGTCCGTGTGGGGTTTTAAACAGCTCTTTAACGTGCCTGCCGATCATACTCAGCCAGCTGCTCAGACCTGCTCATTCCCGCGGAGGGCTTCATGTTGTTCAGCCGACGCAGCAGAGTCCGGTTCTCCCTATCAATTCTCACCATTTCACGTGTCCTGTTGACGCCACCATGATACAGACGTACAGTGGTGGTACAGATCTTCGAGCGTCGGGACTTCTCTTTAGCTTTAGCCTTCTGATCTTGTGCTATTGCGTTATTTTCGTCCTCTATCAGACTGTCTTCACCATCGCTGACGACATACGTCTCCTCCTGTACCTCTGGATCATTGGTGTCGTGTGCGACTGCTTGCTCGGGAGGATCCGTGTCCGTAGGGAGTTCCACTGAAAAGGAATCATCAGCGGAGGATACAGAGGGATTGGGACAACAGCACGCCATCTAGATCGTGTAGCCTTCTCAGATGGAAAAATTTATGTAGATTTTCTCGTGTCACGGGCGAAGTTAATTTGAATCCAAAGTACTTCAGTGGTACTTGAGTGTAACTTGATTTTACAAAGGGAATCTTTTTTTCGTTGTGGCTCTCTGTCCTAGACGGACGATAACCCCTTTCGTTGGCTAAATTTTCTTTATAATTCGGCTGGTTCACACCTATTGACTTTGTGTCAAGCTTCTTTGTAAACAGCAAGTGGGTCTATGACGTCGTGGCACGTCAAAGAGGATTGTTACAATTCGATACTCGGATCATACTATCTTTTATAATTGAAAGATTTTGGTCACATGTTTAGGATATTAAATAAACCCGTGACGTCAGCCACCGCAAGATCACAGTGGGTATTTCTTGCTACAAATCTCACGGTTTTGATCACTTCGCGTTATAAAAGCTGATGAGATGTCGTTTCCATCTTCCTTCACCAATTGATCATTTTAAAACATTACATAAATCGCTGGTGGTATTGAAAGAAGCAGAATGGCTTCCGCGAAAGTGGCTATGATTGATGTTACTTCGATATTGCAGGCCCTACAAAAGAAGATACCAAGAAAATGTTTCTCTCGGCGGAATTGAGCCATACATGCTTGAAAAGTTTCACAAGTGAAGGTGTACCCGGCTTTCCAAACGTCGATTATTCTGACATTTTAATTTGCGGCCAGAGACCGGCAGTCATCCTTGCTTACTAGCTTGTACAGATCGTCTTAACGTTCGTTGTCTTCATGGTACTTACTGTTTGCTGGCTATCTATATTCGCCTCAGCTAAAATTATCTCTCGTCAGTTCTCATTTCAGTTTTGGATTGAGGATCGTAGGGTGTAAGGCCTGCATCATCTGTATCGTTAGATGGCTTGCTGGGCTGGCTACACTCGGCTAATTGTTCTAGTTGGCTGCCAGCGATGTAACATTAGCTAGTTGGCTTGCTAGGTGGCTAGCTGTCTGCGACAGCACCCAATGACAGCTAGCTAGCGACCTCATGTTTCTTTTGCTAATTAGCCTATTTCACAAGATGGCCACGCCTACCGGAAAGCATGTAAAAACACTTCCTGTGGCTACTAGGACAGAAGCTTAGAGGCATATACTGTTAATTTGTCTTCTAGCAAACTCCTCTTTCAAGAGATGATTACAGTTGTCCTTGGAATTACAGGGTAGCGTGAGGAGGTATAAATTTGTTTAAATTAGGTTAGCCTTTTCTTTTAATTCGTTTTTGATTGTATAGGTATAGCTTATGATAGCTGGCATTTCAGCTAATTTGGCTGCCTTGCCTGTAAAAATGTTAGCTAGTGTACGAATTAATGACTTAATAAATGCCTGTGTTCGTAAAACTCGCTGTTGGTATGTTTGTTTTTCACTTTACCTAGCTATGTCTACTCTCAGACATTGCATAGTGGTCAGTGGGTTGGATGTTATATCGTTCAGACACTGAGGAAGCTTGAGAAGCTAGCTAATTGTACCAAGGTTGTAGCTCCAGCGAGGCGAGATTGGGGGTTCGCTAGCTAGGTGAGTTGTGTTTAGCCTGAAGCCATATTTTATTTTTTTTGTCACGAACATCGCTCGGTTTTATCCAGGCTAGAACGCTTAGCAATGGTGTCTGATAGGGAGCTTGAGGTTTGCCCCGCCAGCTTATGCAAAGAAAGTCTGGCTAAATGTAACTTGCTTCGCAGTAGATGGCTATCTAGCTAGCTAGTAAATTAAGATATTGCAAATGCATGCTGGCTAATGACCACCATTACCTGGCGTTTCTTTTTGATTACTGCAGCTGCTACGACTTGCGTTTTCAACAGACACCGTGGCATTCCGTCTGGGGCAGCCAGTGAGAGCCCAGTAACCTTCGCCAACTCAGGGCTTTCTTCTCCAGAAGCAGTATTCCCAAAAAAGGCGAAAATGCAGTTTTCCGTCAAGGCACCGATTATCAACAAAATTAATACCATACCTGCGCAGAGTTGGTTAAGGTGTAGCCTTGAACCAAAAATAAACAAATAAATAAATAAATTACCCGTGCTGTTCTGAATATAATACGATGTTTCTTCCCGGGAAATCCCCTTTGAAAAGTGGGTTCGTCTTTTTTTCGGGGACTCGGCTTTTTGTCAAAATCAGCGATTCTGCGTATTTTAGTCTATAGTCAATATACGTTGACAACAATAGATGGCGCCGAACTACAGTCTGCCTTGTTTTATATTGGTTTTTCTCAAGGTTTTGTCAGTATTTTATATATTCGTGATTAAAACAAGATGTCATGAAAACCCCTTTTTCCCAAAAATTTGTCTTGAGAAAGGGGGGTCGTCTTACATCCAAAATCCTCTGATATTCGGAACAACACGGCGATAATGATTTTTATTGCTTACTTGGTAAATGTGTAATTGATGTACCTTGTAATATAGACTACAGAGATACTGCAAAAATGAAAAGCAAAATTACGTTTTACTGCCCTTTATGTATTAGAAATGTCGATCAAGAGTAAATCTTATTTTGCTCATGTGATGTTTTTTTTTATAGTCAGGTATCATATGTGGGACATACTGAAATAAATGCCCCATCAAGGAAATTGAACACCCATGGGTTTTTCACATCCAGACATCTAACAGCAGTGAATGAATGAAACTGTAACTATAATATCATTGTTGGTAAAATCCATGAGTAAGCTAAGCAAGCCCAACTGGGTGGCACGCGTAAACTGCCAGGTGTCCCAGTCTGAGACTTAAGAAGTCTGGCCACCTTATTTATTATTAAATTTACCCCGGGTGTACTCAATGAATCTCCAGGACTTGTGAAATTAAGATGTCAAACAAAGTTTACATCACAGCCCATCACAGCACCCTTGGTTCCAAATATGTCCCTGCTGCTACTTACATGAGCATACAACAGATTTGGCACAGGCCCCATGCTTATGTAAAAAGGGAGTAACTCAAGTCATTACTGGACAAAGATGAATGAAAATGAAAAACTTTAGTAAAACCAATTTTATTTGAAAAAATACTTTGTTAGGTCACTGCTTCAGAGCCAGCTGGTGCACTTGTAGTGCTCAATTCTACAGCCTCAGGAACAAATTCTGTGCAGTCAACACTACAGAACTAACTATCCCAAATCTGCATATTTGCAAAACTATAAACTTTACACACAAATGTTTCTGGACCACTGCCTAACAGGGACAACTTGACTGCAACAGCATCAATAATTGGCCTTCGACCACAGCTGCTTATAGCAAAGATTAGTGATGGCTTGTCAAGCACTGAACTGACTTTCCAAAAAGGGGTCCTGAGTGGATAAGATGCGACATCATGGGTACATCTCACTTCTCTTAAATAGCATCCATGTTTCCCTCACTAGTCTTTTCCGAGCATCTCAGTCCTTCCCACCATGGAGAGATGCAAGGAAACTATGCGAGGAGGGAAGACACAAGGAATCCTTTTCCCTCACTAGTCTTTTCCTAGCGTCTTAGTCCTTCCCACCATGGAGAGATGCAAGGAAACTATGCGAGGAGGGAAGACACAAGTGTAATGGGGAAAAAAAAAAGCCACTAGATGGCAGTATTGACATTTTTTTTTGTTAAGCCCAATCTAAAGCTAGGTTTGGGCATGTCCTGGGCATGCCTCAGAGGGGGCTGGAAAAGAGTATATGAGGAGAAAAATTGAGAGAGTAGTGGTAGTTGGAGAAATTGCAAGGAGAAATTGTGGAAGGATACATTTGACCAGACCTGTCACTCTTTTCAAGACCTGTGAAGCTTTTTGTGGATTTTAGCCTGTGTTGGAGCATTTTCCTGTCCCAGGACATCGCAAAATAGCAGCCCATCTCAATTACCAAGGGACTGTAACTATTTTTTTTATTATTATTTCAATCTTGGTCAGTAGGGTAGAGTTGTAGATTAGTTCAAAGTGTGTGTTTAATTAAATCTGTTGAAGTTGAAGAATTTTGTCTGTCATCCCTTGCTGTAATTGACGCCGTAACAAATTGGGGCCGTAACACAAGGAATCCTTTCCTTTGAAGAATCACATGAATCCACATCCATTTCTGATGATGGCACACAGCTGGATCTGTTGCCAGTGTCCGTCATTACTGACTGACTGCATGGTTTTCAGCTGAAATCTTTCAGGAAGGCTGCCCTTGTGAATACTCGCTCCTGGCTGCTCAGAGCTCTCTCCTTGCAGCAGAACTGAGAGCTTTGATATGACCTGCAAGATGGCTGATACATGAAAACTTCTGCTTCAAGTGAAGAGCAAGGAAGTATCAAATAAGATTTAAGATGTACCCCATGACCTCCAGTTCTCAGATCCTTTCCAAAGGTGAGCAAGTGCACCTGATGAAATAACAAAAAAGGCAAAGCAATTTATGTATAGAATGTCATACAATCAAAATAAAACTTCTTTAATAAGAAATATGGCACAAAAACAGCGTAAAAACCCAAGGAGATTAGATGATAAAAGAGCTATAGTAAATGAGTAGTTGGAGTACTATCCGAAGGACTGTATATTACAAGGTAATAGTGCAAAGGACCACCAAACACTAATAAAACACCTTGGTAAATTTGCGAAGATCGAAGCAAGTAGTACCAATAAGTCATAATTAAGCAGCTAAAGGTTGTCACTGTGTCTTCATGAAATTACAAAAGAAGTTGAACAAATTGATCCCTTACATCTACATAAGCGGTGGCTAATGGACTGAAAATATTAAGCGCCAGTTGGATAGCCTGCATTGCAGGATGTGCCAAAAGCGAGCACAGAAGTTCAGAGTAGTGTAATTTTTTATTTCACTTTTTTAATCTACGTAATTAAAACAATGTTCTTAGTTGAATTTACCACGTTGCAGCATTGCAGTAAGAACGACGAGTGTTAAACTGCCAAAGGATTATTCTAAGCTTTGGAAAACTTTTATTAAGCATAATTATCAAACATTGGTCGGTACAAATGCGTTACCCACACAAGCCATTCTCGACCACAGCTTACTGACGTTTTCTAAACCGGTAATAAGCAACTTCGGAGACGTGATATCTAGAAAACAAATTCATAGACGTATGTTCTCCAGTTAAATGGTGCAAGATATCTTTGATACTAACGTAGCTCGAGCGAACACGGAAGACAAGCAAACTAGCCACGGATTACAGCAGGAACGATAGGTAGCAAGCTAATGCTAGTATTTTTATGTTCCATTAGGTTAATTGTTGATGCCATAATATTGTGTCAATTGGCCAATAACTCTAAAATTTTTTATTTCCATGCACCAAAAGTTCTGCAACAGGTGAATCAGTTTTCTTATTGGTTTTTCAACCCGACTCCATCACAGACCCCTTTCTTCGCCGTTGCCGTCGCTCGTATTTTTCATGCCCCAGTTCACATGGATCTGAATGGAACAGCTTAGTGAGCATTGCACACTCAGGTAGCTACCTAGCTAGCTACATCTCATAATCGTAAATCTTCCTCCGTCATCTCTTCTTATGGACAAAATCCATCTCCTCACGTCGTCTTCGGTGGGCAAACCGAGAAAAGAGAGGTCAGCTTGCTTCCTCGAGTTACAGTTTGAACACTCAGGACCGGGAACACCCGACTACTAACACTCTGCCATTGTTGATTCACGGAGCATCAAGCGAGCATAAATTGGCGGAAGTCAGTTTACCTGCTATCCGGTTTGTATACCCGGAAATGTGAAATAGGCCTATAGAGTCTCAACGTTAATTCTAAATCGTTGGCGCCAGTTTCGGAGAGAATGGAGGGGATTGGAGGACTGATGGCAAGACAAATCTCTATCGCTGTTTTCAGCTTGCTCGTTCGACTTCCGGCTGCAGACGAGGATGACGTTCTGTCTCTCGGCGCAAGTGACATTGATAGACCGATCCATATCTCCGCCCACCCCCTAACTACACATAGCAACGGCCGGACCTTGGTCAAGCTTTGCTGAAGATGGCGCCAACGTCCCTTATAACCTCACTGGAAGCGCTTCCTGAAAACATCAATCTCGAGTTTTTAAAAACGGATCGCATCGCAAAAAAAAAAAAAAAAAGCAAAAGACAAGGGTTATAATTATTTTTTTATCAGGGTATATTCACGAAGTGCCATTTTCTGTCATAAACGCCCGTGAAGTTGAAGCGAAATGCAAATGCTATGGCTCAAGTCCCAGAAGCCACACTCATTGATAATAACGATCGACAAGGAACAGAGAAGCATTGTTCACGGCCAGTGCTCTTGCAAAGCAGGGTACGTAGCATTCAATATACATATGGTGTGATAAGATCATAAACCTTTTCCGGAGCACCCAAGTGTTATTGCCCAGGACAGTCTTTGATTGAAACAGAGCTCTGTGTGAAGCCTGTATTAATCGTATCAGGTGTGTTTCTGCTCCGTTTGAATGAAAACCTGCAGCCTTTTGACCCTTTTACGGCCCAGTGCAAAGCCATCAAGAGGCGTTATTGTTCGTAAACAACGCGAGTTCAGCTTTCAGAATAATGAGTAATTATTAGCAAATAAATTGCCATATCTAGCCCTCTCCCTCCTGAAAGTAGTGTTTACGACCCTGTCTGGGTATCTCGTGTCCGATTTACATTCACCGCAACAACACCGCTTTGACATTGTGAGATTTTATAATTACAAAAATGCGAAAACAAAGCGCGAATGTACTCTTCCCAATAGAGAAAGTAGTTCGGATAAATGTTCGTTTGTCCGAGGTTATGGCGAGCGCTAGCTGGGTGCGGTCACGTGACTGCAGCCCTAGATCTCATTGGCTGGATAGGCCTGGGTGGGCTGTACTCTGGATTGGTCTATTATCTGGTGCGTCAGACCTCGCGGCTTACTGGCCAACAAATGAAAGCCTAAAAAGTTCATGGATGCCTACATTTTTTCCATCTCAGGATAGGTAAATGCCACATTAACAAAGTCATTATAGCTACGGAATTGAGATGGTTGTTGTATCTGCGAGAGAAAACCAACCACTTAAACGAAGAGCTTGCTCTCTGCTCTTCGTTTAAGCGAGTGGGCTACTAAATGCCACCATTAGGCATTTAGTAACCGCTGTTAGTTTTTATAAAGCAATTATGGCTTTTTTTGAATTTATTTCCCTGGCTCAGTGGCTGTGTCATGAACGGTGCTTATATACCCAGGTGGTGTGCACGGTTGATGAAATGCATGTATTATTAATGGGACTGATAGCGACTTAAGATTTTTTTTTTTTTTGAAAAGTTGTACCTTCACAATTTAACTTAATAAGGAAAGCTCTGGCTGTTGAACTTGAGGCCAAAAAATAAAAAAATAAATAAAAGTGGCAGAGGTTTACGCTGGGTCACGTTTCCCAAAAACGTAGTGGCGAAGGGCTCTAGTTCAAGCTAAGAAAAAAACTTCACCCATTGAATTTCAAGAAATATTTGACCGTGAAGTCATATAATTATTCTTGAGTCAGCTAAGGAACCGGAATCCAGATTTAAATAGGCTATGTGGAGCACTACACACAGTAAATACACCATGCCTGTCTAACCTGGATGAATGTGAAACCAAAAATGGCACCAGTTGTCTGAAAACCTGTGGTGTACCTTGTGTTGTATTCTAATTTACTATTGTAAAATCACTACATTGCTTATTGTTCAATAAGTATATTAATATGTTGAAATATAGCCAAATAGTTTTTTGGAGTATGATGCATAAAATGGTGTGCAACTGAATGCTATAATGGATAGTTTCCCTTTGAACGGAGGTTCTTGAGTACACTTCAGTCTCACTCTTTTTAATAAAGTTTTCCTAGTCTCAAACTATTGTATTCACCAGATGACCTTTTAAAGTACAATGAAATCCTCCTGCTGTCATTTACTTGGCCTTTTTTTCTCCATAATGACAATTTTTTTTGTCCCCACATGATATACTTGTTCCTCCCTTTGGGTTCTGTTGATGTTTGCTTCAGAAACTTGTAGAGATGCACCGAATTTTCAGCCACCGAAAATTTTCTGCCGAAAATGGCAAAAAAAAATGCATATTCGGTTTTCGGCCGAAAGACTTTTAACACCGAAACAATAAGGCCGAAACAGGATGTTGTGAAGACGCAAGCAAAAACCGCGGCCAGCATTCGCCTGTCCGGACTTTTATTCCGTCGCTTTTGTTAAATATTTATGTGTTTAAATGTGGGGATGCGCACTACCGCCACTACGTTATGGCACTAAAGTCCGCGAGTGCTTAATTGTAATTAGGGGTTCAAGCCCGCAGGGCTGAAACCCTATTGTTTTTGTGCTGGTTTATTATTATTATTAGGGGTTCAAGCCCGTAGGGCTGAAACCCTATTGTTTTTGTGCTGGTTTATTTTTTTTAATCATTAAAAAACTCACAGGATATGTCCACATCAGAACCTGAAACATAGCCTGAAAGTTTCAATCAAATCGACCAGTAAAGGGTGCCATAAATGCACAAATAGCCTAACATAACACAAATCAGTCTATACACCATAAGTTGTTGGTCCAATCATTACACTGGCAAAATAGGTCCACATAAATACCTGCAACACGCTCTTAAAGTGGTTTTCGTCCCCCGCCGCCACGATAGCGACATAGTATTCAGCTCCGTCCAGCCGTCCGTCATGTCCCGTTTGTTCTGAACGCGAAATCTCAAGAACGGTTTGACCGATTCCATTCATCTTTGGTGTTAAGGTATATTGGTGTGACACGCCGTCCCCAGTAGATTTCCGTGACCTTGGTATTATTCTCAAGGTCATTACGATCATTTGACCACTTACAAATTCCTTGTCAACATGATATCTCAAGAACGGTTCAACGATTCCATTCATCTTTGGTGTCAAGGTGTATTAGGGGCGGAGGACATAGTATTCAGCTCCATCCGGCCGTCCGTTCGTCCATCCCGTCCTGTTTGTTGTGAACGTGATATCTCAAGAACGGTTTGACCGATTCCATTCGTCTTTGGTGTCAAGGTGTATTAGGGGCGGGGGACATAGTATTCAGCTCCGTCCGCCCGTCCGTCATGTTCCGTTTGTTGTGAACGCGATATCTCAAGAACAGTTTGACCGATTCCATTCATCTTTGGTGTCAAGGTGTACTAGGGGAGTGCTCACAGCCCACTCGATTTATGTGACCTTGCCATTATTCTCAAGGTCATTACAACCATTTGACCACTTACAAATACCTTGTCAACATGATATCTCAAGAGCGGTTCGACCAATTCCATTCATCTTTGGTGTCAAGATGTATTAGGGGCGGGGGATATAGAATTCAGCTCCATCCATCCAGTCGTCCGTCCGTCCCATCCCGTTTGTTGTGAACGCGATATCTCAAGAACAGTTTGACCGATTCCATTCATCTTTGGGGTCAAAGTGTATTAGGGCCGGGGGACATAGTATTCAGCTCCATCAGTCCATCTGTATGGCCGTCTGTCCGTCACATCCCGTTTGTTGTGAACGCGAAATCTCGAGAACGCTTTGACCGATTTTAGTCATCTTTGGCTTCAATGTGTAATTTTGTGATACGCCGACCCCAGTTGATTTCCGTCACCTGGCGGGGGACATGGCCACGTTTAGTGGCAACACTTTGTTAATTAAGCTGTTAAAGCTCTCAACTACTAATGGTCTTTCTTGGCTTGAACCCCGGAGTTGCCGCTTGTGGCTATATTTTCTGTTTGACATTGTCCTGATGCATAGGATAGCAGCTGGTGTTGTGTCCGATTCGGTTGCACATTAAATAACTTACCACCTAAAAACGCAAAGCAATGATATCCGTAAAAGGCATAGAGTATTCATAGAAAAAGGCAATATATTCTCAAGGCATTTGTGTACCATCAGTATTCCGTAATGTAACTACAACCCCTGGGGGGAAAAAAAATGGAATCACCACACACCGAGGATGTTAATTTACCTTTTTTCCTTCAGAACAAAGAAGCAAATAACACATGACAAAACAATTATTGTTTATTAGCTTGACATTGAGGCTTCATCAGGCGCGTCGCTAGAACAGGGAATTGGGGGGCACAGACACGTCCCTTTATGACAAGAATTAGTCCTGGCAAGTTCTCAATCATTTTCCTTTATTGGCGCGTTTTCCAATTATCGTAACTGGTAACTGAAGACACCGTTTCTCTCCATATGCGATCTAACAGCAATGAAATCATGGGCTAAATTCAGTACAGAAAAAATAATTTATGTACTAATAGGCCAATGCTTCGAGTTGATTGAACTGGTCTTTGTTCCAATGAAATATCGCCTTTCACTCTCGGTATTGCGTGGGTTGATAAAACAAAACGTGGCACTCGGCGGTTAAATAGGTTATAAAAAGCATGCGGCTCAAGCTATTTGGGCAGGTATGCAATTTTGAATAACATTGATTTAAATTAGCAAATACGCGTCCAGATGAATGATTGTCGTCTTACCTAATCGGGGAGAACAAGCAGCACCTGTTAAGTGTGGAGTGCTCTCGGAGTGAACCTTTTGTTAATCATGAAAATGACTGAGAACAGGTCAGGACTAATAACTGTTTTAAACGGATGTTTTGTGCAACCCAATTCTCTGTTCTTGTTCCGCAACTGTACTGAATTTAGCCCATCATCTAATCGCTGTTAGATCGCATATGGAGAGAAACCGTGTTTTCAGTTGCCAGTTACGATAATTGGAAAACGCGTCAGTAAAGGAAAATGATTGAGAACTAGCCAGGACTAATTCTTTTCATAAAGGGACGTGTCTGTGCCCCCCCAATTCCCTGTTCTAGCGACGCGCCTGAGCTTCATAAACATTTCACTTTGAAATTGAAGGCAAAACACGTAGCAAATGCGCAAATCGCAGGAGATGGCTGAGTATTAGAATTTATCGCTTTACGATGCGTCATCTCATCTGTGATAGCTTTCCTAAGAACGAAATGCTTCATCGGCATCCGTAAAGTTATTTTCCTCGCAATTTTCGTAAAATAGGGGCAGGGCAGCATAATAACTTTCTCAAGGGGAATTAGGGAACACCGTTGCTTCTAATTTCGCTACGAACAGGGTCACAGGCAAAGAAACGAATTTCATAAATGCAGCAGCTTCGGTGAACAAACCAACCTTGTTTGAAAGGTAAGGTAACGCACAGTATATTTATCAAGCTGCCTAAAACAACACGTTTCAAAAACACAGTTTGAAGACCTGTTTCAGTGATGGCAAGTGAAGCCAGTTTCCTAGCGATAATGCGGAAGCGATTTGTCTTTCGCAGAGACTATTCTTTCTGACCAATCAGTGGGCTGCTGTGTTGCCACGTAATATATTTAATTTTACAATTTTTCAGCAGCCAGTAAGAGGCGAGTCAGTTATAGGCCTGTAGGTTAATCATGAGTGGGGCCAAGTAAAACATTTTATTATTTTATTTTGTGCTTTGTTGGAATGTCAGTGCTGAATAAATATTTTCATAATTTTGTAATTGATTTATTCTTTGAAGCATGAATATTAATTTACGCAATTGCAATGCCTTGACTTTAGTTGGGTAAGTGCACAATCATAGCCATAAATGCAATGGTACTAAAAATTGGCGTAATAATTTGTTTCGGTTTTCGGCCATGCGTTTCTCATTTTCAGTTTTCGGTTTCGGCCAAAAATTTTAATTTCGGTGCATCCCTAGAAACTTGCTTTGGACAATTGCTGCTTTTTGCTTTTCCCTGATGAACATTTTTATCAGCATAAAAACGTTAAAGATTTCTCTCTCTTCAAAATTAATTCAAAGTGAATTGTGTGGGGGTAACAATGAATTGCAATGCATGAGAGAATGCTTGAATGCTCGATCCTTGAGGCTATTGGGCAAACTGTCAGTTCCTGTCTTTCACCCCCTCACCAGGCATTCTGACACATAATTCGTTCAGTTTGACTTTAGATGAAAGGTGTTCCATCACACCCCCCCTCACAAATTTTAATAGTCGTTTCTCCTTGTTAATTCCAAAAATGTCGCACATGCACTCATTAATCAATCTGAAGGAGACATTTCATCATTAGTTTGCATGTGTGCTTCTGTGTATTAAAAATCAACATTAGGTACACATAAAAGACTCACTTAAATAAAAAGAGCTCTGTTTGTTGTGGGCATGAACCAAGAACGGTTTAGCCTATTACGTCTTTTTGTCAAGGTTTTTAGGGCGGGGACATAGTATTGCGGAGGACCATTGTGGAATATTTCCAGAAAAGATCATTTTCAAAGGTACTAGGGGAGTGTTTTATGTGACCTTGCCATTATTCCCATTACAACCATTTGCATTAAATCAGTCTATAGGGTGCGGAGGACCATTGTGGAATGTTGGATCTTTTTTGCCCATTTCAATTTCTGTTAATGTTTTTCCCTCTACCTCCAGTTTGTTCTTTTTTTGGGAGTGATGTGAATGCAGAGGCTAACCTGCTGCATGCGCTGTAAAAACTGCAGTCCGTAACAATTTTCAAAATTGTATTGGATTTTTCCCAGCTTTCTGTGTGTATCTGCGACTTGACTGTGCATCAGTCGCACTTATCCATTCATATATAATATGATGGTGGAGCACTTGAGGAATAAACCCAATGAGTCGATACTCATTTTAAATGTCTCTGAACTCAAAATACATGTACATATTACATTCACAGTGAATTCACTGCCCAAATGAAGACATTGCTTCTCTTATTGAATATTAGCTTGTTGCAGTAGAAACAGTTATTGCTTCAAATGGTTTCCTTAAACTTCAAAGATCATACATTTGTTAAACTGGACTAGGTGTAGAAAAACACAGGAAATTATTAAATGGTACTGTTGCTGAAGGTGCAGATTACAGGTTTTGGAGAGTCATTGCACCTGTGTGACTATAAAAATTGTCCCGTGTTTGTTGAGAAAATCATTCATCAGTGGAAGATTGTCTGAACGCACGCTGTTAATGGAAAAAGGCTTCATTTTTTTATTACTCCATGAATTTTTTTCCTTTGTCAATGTTAGTTGCCTGTCACTCAGCCTATGATGGGTAAATACCATTTGTACATAGTTTTGTTTGCAAATATTGTTCTGAGATGCTAAAACTTCAGAAGGACACTTTTTTAAGTATATAATTGTTTGAATATGTAAAGATGGAAAGTTAGAATAGTTTCTGGAGTACAGATATAAAAAAAGTATTTGCACTAACACATATGATGTGCATGATTTTAATAAAAACTTTACTCTCCTGCACGAGTCCCAGTTCATTGCGTGTGGAATAATGGTTCGGAGCCTGGCAGGTGGGGTGCCTCTGTACACAAGGAGGCTAAGCTGGAGCCATCAGCATTTTATGAGTCCTTGCCCTGGACAGGAGAATGGAAAGTCAAGGAATCTTCTGGGTAATACCCAGTTGGGACATTCCAAAGGTGAGTAGGTAACCGGTGATTCAGTTTTTGCAGGGTTTAAAATGGGCAAGTGACACGAGTACAGTCATCCACCTGTCCCAACTTGGTTGTAATGTTTTCCAGATGTCACATTTGGAAATGGTAATGTTGATGGGTTAAAACACTACTCATTTTGTCTTGGTACTTTTTTTCCAATTGAATATTGGTTAAAGCAATTCTTACCTTTCTGGGATGTCGCACAGCACTTAGTAAAAATTTTAACATGAACAACTCCGCCTCCCTCCAATGTCCCACCCTCTTCCCCCTGATTGCCAGACTTCTCCTACGAAAAAAAAAATATAATATAGTTCGTCAGACTTCAAAGGTAACTAAAAGTTACAAGGGCATTTTATTTTATATCACATATAGAACTGAATATTATTCAATTACTGTTGGTTAGTTTTCACTTACCGGTGCCTCTGAATCTGACTCCATTGAACGTTTCACTCGCGCTGCGCACTTCCTCGCGCTGCACGCAATATTTTTTGTCGTAGGAGAGTGAATCGGGTCATGGAGTCAGATTCAGAGGCATCGGTAAGTGAAAACTAACCAACAGTAATGACATAATATTCCATTCTATATGTGGTATAAAATAAAATGCCCTCGTTACGTTTAGTTACCTTTGTAGTCTGACGAACTACCATTAACGTTATTATCATAATTATAGCATTTCAGCACCCGTTTGTTTACCGTCAAATGCGTTTTTTTTCGGCCAGAGAGGCGCGTGACTCGCAAGCGGTGACAGCGGCAACTGGAAGGGGCACTGCGACGGATGACAGACAGGAAGCTCGGCAAATCATTTTATTTGGACCAAAGAAAATGATTGGTCAGATTTTTATCAGAAATATATGAGAATTGAATATTGAAGAGTTTCAACACCTGGTGGATTTCTTTTACATTTTAGTGTGCCATACGCTTATTAGGATCATTTTAAGATTACAAAAGTGTAAAAATGCCAGAAAGGTAAGAATTGCTTTAAAAGGGTTTTGCAAATTACTGCTTGCTGCTTTTATTTACATTGAGTGCATTGTCCCAATTATTCTTGAATTAAGTCTGTAAATTCAATTTTAAACAGAGTCTGTAACCTGGTCAGCCTCCCTGGTACTGTTTTCAACAGGTTCTCTTCCTATCTCACGGATATAAAATTTTTAGTAACTGTCGATACTTGCTCCTCAAAGAGCTGTAGAATGAATTGTGTGTGCCACAAGGTTCAATTTTAGGTCCCACACGTTTTAATCTTTACATGCTCCCACTTGGGAATGTCATTAGGACACACAGCATCCATTTTCACAGTTTTGCAGATAATACACAGCTTTACATTCCACTGTCTCCTGATGACCCAGGACCAATTGATGCCCTGTTAAACTGTATTTTAGACATCAAGTTCTGGATGACAGAAATTTTTACTGCTCAACCTGGACAAAACTGAAGTTTTAATTATTGGCCCTGAGGCTCAGAGAGAGAAACTACCAAGACTAAAATCACTATTTTTAGAACCATCTCAACTGTAGGGGTGCAACGATTCATTGACATTGTCGACAAAATTCGATAACAGTGTTCGTTGTTGACTAATTAATTCATCGATAATTTGTCGTTACGTCATTGCAAATGTATTTCATGCATTGGAACTGGACTAAACGTCGTTTCACAGGAGCTGGAGATAAATGCAGCTGCAGAGTAAGCCATCTGACTTAATTCGCAACTCTCAGTCACGCCTGCGCAAAATCGACCGGTGGGAGGAGAGAGGAAAGTGACAGGATAATGCGGACTTGGAGCTGCAAATTTATGCACGCAGTTACAATATTCTATCACTAGATGGCACTCCAGGATCATGTAATGAATATTCACAAGCACGCCGAATACTGAATACCGTACTTCTCATTCACCTGAAAATTGATTGAAGAGCACAAGGAGAGAACAAAGAGTGGTTGCTTTTCTTCATTCTATGCATACTGTAATAAATATTCCGCCGCCACTAGAGGGCGCTACAGAAGCCTCGGTGAGCAACCAGTTAGGCTGCTACCACCTTCAATTATACCCCGGTCTAGTCCGTTTGCCATTATATTCGCCATGAGATTTAAAAAAGTCTTAAACACTATCATTGATGAAAATCAATCGGGATTTATGGCTAACAGACACATTTCTAACAACATAAGGCTGGTCTTTGATCTTATTGATTATTCTGATTTGATAACAGAGGATAGTTTTATACTTTTTCTTGATTTCTACAAGGCCTTTGATACTATCGAACATCCCTTTATTTTTTATTGTCTTGAGAGATTTGGCTTTGGTACATATTTTTGCAATGCTTTTAAAACCCTCTATGCTAAAGGAAACAGCTCTGTGAAGTTAATAGGTGGTACCACTCAACGATTTTGTCTTGAAAGAGGCATACGCCAAGGCTGCCCGGCTTCTGTTTATCTCTTTCTAATTGTTGCACAGGCTTTTTGTCACTATATAAAATCAAGTGACCTAGAAGGAATAATTGGAAACCCAGAAACCATGAAATCACCTGAAAACGTGGCACGCAAAACTGGGGAACAAAACTGTCTCAACACATATGACCAGACTGGGGAGACAAAGTGCTATGCATGGCATGGAGAGAAACATAAACCAGAATGATAATGTAAGCAGTGAATATGAGTAATGGCAGGAAAAGGCCATGGCAAGGCAAGACAGGCAAAATACAAAACATGACATGGAATGAGTCAAAACATGGCCTGGTAAAAGCAGAGTCATAACAAAAACATGGCCTGGCAACAGCAGAGTCATAACAGTTTAAATGTATATTCTTACTCTATTTTACCCATTCTGTAACATCAACCTGCCAAGGGACTACAGATGGAAATTAGCCTGTGGCTATAATCTGGCAAATTTATATGTGAATGTTCATTAATATGCACTGTCCCTTTTTTCGAAAGTAAATAAATAAATGAAAGTAAATGTGAACACAGGTTTGAGGCTCTTCTCTTCAGAAGTGTGTCAGTGCTCTCTGGCGCATGATGGACAGTTAGTGGCCTGAGGTGCCAATGTGACATGACTCATTCTGTGCCAGTATGACAGCCGTGACAAGGGTTAGGGTGTGAATCCAGCAGATTAAAGCATGTTTTGAATAAAGAACCAATCAAATCACTGCTTTGAAGTGAAGTTCACAAAGCCACATCATTAAGATGCATGTTCATTTACTCCACCTTTAGGCTATATGTATTTTAATTTTACCAAGCTTATCGTTCCCCTGCTCTTCCATCTGTGGTATGATCGTCTGCACAGAATGAATCGCAGAACGCCTGTGTGGTGCGCATTTAATGTCATGACCATTCGTAAGGAAAACTATAGCCCTTGCTGATTTAGGTTGTGTTGAGCATCTCTGTCAGCCCTCTTGATACAGCGTTTGTCCCATAGTCCTGCATACTTCTTTATGACCACTGCCTCAAAGTGTTTTAATGGTTACCGACAGCATGGCCTCGTACAGATTATGGACTTTTTTGAATAATTTTTTTATTTATTAAAACCTCCACAGAGGGAGAATAATAAAAGGAGCAAACAGTAACAATAAATACAATGCATACATAAAAATTCCATAATTTAAAACATACATCACGTGGATAAAAAGAATGAATTAAAGCGCCCGAAGCAGGAGTTCTGCCAGCCTATGTTCAGAGAAGTCCTTACGGTTAAAATTACTATGGTGAACAAGGTCCCTCAGGGAGTCGGTGATGCCATCCCCTCCGCGCCCAAGGATACGGGAAGGGGGCCAACAGAAGCGGTGAAAAACCACAGGAGTACACCGACTCCATGAGGGTCCCCATCACTACAGCACCATCAGAGACAAATTTAGGGAGAAAAAATACATTCAACTCTCTGGCGATAGAGGGCACCTTGAAAACGCGATTAAAGAAAGACAGTTTCGAAGTTTCAATCATAGCACCAATACTACGGATGTACAATGCATCCATCAGCTTAGTGGTGAACACGCTTTGGGAAGCCAAGGACACGCTTAACATGCTCCGCTTGAAAAGACTTCAAAAGTTTAAGGTCAGCCCCTTTTGCAGGTATACACTTAGCACCGTCTAATAGAAGAGGACAAACTGCAGTTTTCCATACGTGAACTTTGGTATTCGTATTCAAACCAGGATAGGAAACGCCAGCCTTAAACAAATTAAAAACCCTACGTCTGGCAATAGACATTCGGTTCTCCACATGCAATGATGTTTTACAGTTATCTGAAAAAGTGACTCCCAGTATTTCAACATTAGGAGAGGTTTTGATCACATTTTCACCCACAAACCAGATTGGGGCAGAAATAAGATTCGAATCACCACATGTGGCGCATTTGGACTTAGTAAAGCAGTAGCCATACCACTATTCGATCTGCTCCAGCCGCGTGGCTGAAGCTAAGCAGGTGTGGGCTTGGTCAGTACTTGGATGGGAGACCACCTGGGAAAACCAAGTTGCTGTTGGAAGAGGTGTTGGTGGGCCAGTAGGTTGCGATCTTCCCTCTGGTGGAATCATCCCCAATGCCCCAGTGCAGTGACAGGGACACTGTACTGAAGGAGACGCTGTCTTTCGGATGAGACGTTACACCGAGGTCCTGACACACTGTGGTCATTAAAAATCCTATGACACTCTCCGATAAGAGTAGGGGTCCCCGGTGTCATGGCAAAAGTCCCAACCTGGCTCTTTCGACCTGCCACCTAATCATCCCCTGATCTAATTGGCTGTGCAAATTGCCCTCTCCCTCCCCACCTCAACCCCCAGGGCTCCCTTGAAAAAGAGATTTCAAATCTCAACGGGACTTCCCTGGTTAAATAAGGGGTAAATAAAATTAAAAAAACCCAAATACAAATCTCCATCTCTCAGCGTCGTGAGTACAAATGTTAATAAGGTATAGCAAGCCAGTAACACTTGAAGCAAGAAGATTCACATCATCTGCATATGCTAAATTATTAATCAACAGATGACCAAGTCTCAGACCAGCATCAGTTGCCCAATTTCAGTAAAAGGTTGTCCAGAAAATAAGTGAAAATGATAGGAGATAATAAGCTACCCTGTCTAATGCCTCTAGTAATTTCAAAAAGATCACCATAGGTTCCCTTCCAGCGGACACTGGCCTTAAGCTTCAAATACCACTCATACAATAGTAACCAATGGTTAAAATTAACTCTTTCAATAAGTTTATAAAAAAAAAAAAAGGCCGTCATGCCAGACACGGTCAAACATTTTTCCGCATCTAGGCTACATCCATAGATTGAGCTGTTTTTGGAGGTAAAATACTGTATCACATCATTTAAAAAGGACCAGGCCATATCAGTACCAAGACCATCTCTAAAACCAAACTGAGTACTGCTACTATTGTCATTTTCAGGAGCTGGCATAATATGAAGCTCCAGCAGTTTGGAATAGCATGTGCTAATGGTAATGGGACGGTAGTTATAAGGCATATTCCAATTCAAGGTGGGCTTTTTAAAGACAGGGACAATTGTTCCTACGTGCATATCAGAACTGACAATATGCCAACTCAACATAATAGAGAACGCTTTACTTAGCACATGACAGAGGATATCAAATATGCCATACCGCAGATGCTCTGCAGTAACATCATCAACACCAGGACATTTGTTACATTTCAACTGTGAAATTAGATATCTAATGTACTCAGGATCGACAACACTCTCCTTAAACATGTCACAGTGATTCAGGAATGTACTTTTGACCTCGTCACGAATATTCTGCTGTTCTACATCCAGAGCATAGTCATCACTCATAATACTACTGAAATGTTTACCAAGTTCCTCAGGGACAAGCTAGATACAGTGCGATTACTATTACATTACTTCTTCAGTGCATTCCAGAAACCTGCACTATTACCATCTCTAAACAGCCGGTTTAACTTACAAATAGGTTCACTAAAAGTGGTACGTGTAAATAATGGTGCGAGGCGGATCTAAATTGCTTTTTGGCAAACTTCCAGCAATCAAAAACAAATCCGGTCCTAGGCCTACCATTAGAGACCCACAATTTCCACCAGAACTTCTTATGTTTACTCAGATATGACAAATCACTACAGCAATACACCTTTGGTTTAAAAGAGGATTTTCACAGACACCCAGATTCACGGACAGAGGAATGTATGGCCATATTAATATCAGAAAATAACTCATCAACATAAACCTGAGCAGTATTACGGTCTACAAAGCTATTAGCACTCTGAACATTTAATCTAGAAAGTTTATCGCTCAGAAGCTGGTTGTACCGGACCAAGTGATCAGGGCGCTTCCAATTAGGAAAATTTCTGCCGCTACAGGACGCGTCATATGCCGGACCTGGTCTGGATTGCACATTTCTAATTCTAAAGACAGTCCTGACAGGTAAATGGTCACTGATGTTCCCATCATCAAGGCTAATGATAATAGTCAATATAAATACTTTTCTGAATTATTCTGCAAGGCCTGTGATCAAATTAGGACAAACATTGCATTGCAGCATTTATCACTCGTTTTTCTGGAGTTAACCTCCACACTTTGCAATACCGTAGACTGTACAATTTATAATACTGATTACAGTAACGATACAAACTGTATTTCACCCTTAACATTAAAACACACTTCCTCCATCCCAGCATTGCTCACAAATTCGCAGGGTTTGAATGTTCTCCAGATAGTACAAATACTCCCCATTACAATAGATGAGGGAATGTTCCCGTGACAACGCTGCCACCCGCTGAAATAAGCATTGCAGGGTATTATGCGATTACTGTCCAGTTTACAGGACACATCACTCAAAAAGTGAGTGCACTTTGCTGGCAATTAAGTTTATTTTCAGCGCAAATTATGCAGTTAAACCTCAGTAAACTGCATAACATTGCAAGAGGCGAATACTCGGAAGCTGTAAGTAACTTACTTCCCATGACTGAGTCCTAAATGCATAAAATTCAGCTAAAAAAAGGTGACAACCCATTTTCTAACAAATTAAGCAAAATAAAGCTATTTTGGGGAAAAATACAGAGAAAGTTGAAGTAAAAGCAATCCAGTAGACCACACCTGATTAAGCTCAACAGTTCTTGTGGCAAATTCCATTTATTTGATGCTTGGACTTACAAATAATTCAAATGAATCCTATTCCCGATAAAGGACAGACACTAAAAGCGGTTTAAATAGTGACTGACATTGGAAAACACAAAGAACAACCATGACATCACATGATGTGAGGTTAAATTATCTTTTAATGAACTCAATCATCATCCAATGCAGGATCAATAAATACATAACACAGTTAAGGAAAGAACTGTGAATTCCAGTTCATGTAATAATGTATTGACAGAATTTGATGCAACATACAATATTAATATTGTAAATAGAATTTATTCATTACCATAGACTGATCCAAATAGGTAGTTTTATTCTGCTTTTGTCCTTTAGCACCATTTTCTTGCCATTACCAAACCATAACACACCAGTTTATTGTGTAAAATCCTATGATGCAATTTCAAAGTTAAAAGAATGATTTGCTATGATTTTACAATACATTTATTCAATTTTGCCATTCAGTAGTTTTGCGATCATGTCTCGGGGCCAAGTGCAAGACTCCTTCGGAACTACAGTCAAATGAATAAAGTAAATGCCAGTGTGGAACAGAGTGTATACCACCTCCTCAGCTGTAAAAAGCAGGAAAGACCACTGCCACACATGAATTAACATCAGGCATGGAGATTTGCACCTCATGACCCAAATTAACTCTCCTCTCGCAGAATTATGCAAATGATGTGAATGATCTGTTCAAGTCAGCATCAGGAGTAACATTCCGTTGTGAGAACAATCCGTTCTGCCCAACGAGGCTCACCACGCCCTGTCACTTAAGTGTACCTACCTGTTCAGTTACAGTCCCTTTTGCAGTGATCCTTCTTCTTGTGTCCAGATGTGGCTTCATAGAATCATTGATTCCATTGCACACTCAATAGCAACAGCTTGGACAGACCTAGCTTGAGTGTGCCGACTTGTCAGAATGAATGACAAAAAAAAATAAAAGGACAATACATGGGACAAATCCACAATATAAGCGGAAATACGCTGAGAGCAACGCTAAAAATGTCACATACTCTAATGCATTCATACATACATTTCTGATTGATTTAATTCCACTGTAAAGTGCCTGAAATTCCCTAAAATACAGTGCATTTTTCCAGGGGTGTGGGAAATTCCCTGAGCGATTACCAGATCAGAAATCTACACATCGTGAATCATATTTACAAATTATTATTTTCTTTAATTATCTCCCCATGGTCCTGGCTCAGAAGAGCTTCTTGCTGCTTCCGTTTCCCACGTTCCTCTGATTGAGGATAAAGTCCATCATGAGCGTGGCAGTTTTACGGGGCCGTTCTATCGGCACCGAATGACCGCAGTTGTCCAGAAGATGCACTTGACACGCAGGCAGTGCATCTGCTAAGACTGAGGCAGCCGAAACATCCATCACCTGGAAAGAAAGAGGAAAGAAGCCGCTATTGAACCTGACACTCATTCAGACGCAGGGGTAAATTATTAATTAATTGAGCAGTGATACTTTGTGGATAATTCATGTCTTAGTCCAGTGATTCTCAAACTCGGTCCTGAGGGACCACTGTGTATGCTGGTTTTCATTGCTACCACAACTGCAATCCCAGAATTCTTTTCAGCTGTTGATTTCTCTTAATTGGATTTTTTTACCCTCTAAATACACATTATGAGAGAAATGGACTGCCTGCCATGGGAAATGAAAACCCCGTGTCAATATTGTGCTTATAATGCTGCAATACAAGTAATTGCACAAGGTCTAATACATTTACTGATCCAAGTCATGCAGTACTTAATTATTGCACTCCTACAGGTTGCTGCAAACAAGCTTAAAGTTCTTAAATTCTTTTCTACAATATAAACACAAAACAGGTGTGAGTCATTGTTAATTGTGCCATGGTTTTGGAGGTTGGCGTTTGTTTGGGAGCTTTCTTTGTTACTCTCGTCCGGGAAAATATCGTTTTGCCCACATCGGATTCTTTGGCCAGCTGGCATTAATTGTGGGCGGCACCCGGACTCTATTTAAGCCCAAGTTCTGCCTCGCCACCTTTGCTAGAGTGTCAGTGTTACGATTGCACTACAGCCCGTAAGTTTTCTAGCTAAAAAGTTGGTTAGGATTTAGTTGCAAAGAGGAAAGTGTTAGTTAGTAAGGGAAATTATCTCTCTCTTTTCGTCTCTCTTCCTCTGTCTGTGCACCGTCGGGGTGCTTTATCTTTTAATCTCAGCTTCCGAGATTTTTCCTTTATTTCGTTCGGTCTAGCTCGCGTTGCTGCCTTATTTTTACTCGGACAAGATTTATGTCCTTTGGAAGCGCGAGCCCCTCTCTCTTGTTTTGTCTGTGCTCGTCATTTCGCTGTGCTTCCTTTCGTTCCAGCCACTGCATTTGGCGTCTCGAAACACCAGCCATCACAAATTGCTTTGCCTTCTAACTCCTCGTTATCAAATAAATGGCTCAATTTAGCTATCATGCATCACTAATTATACTAATTAAGAGCGAACTGATATTTTGAAAGTTATTGGTACATCCGTTGAAATTTCTCTCTTATCATTTTGCTGTTTCCCATATGGCATGATGTGAATACAAAACTTTGTTCATAGCATAAATATAGCTATTTTTGATAATATTGCTTAAAAGGGTAATGAAAAAAAATGAACAACTCATTAAAATTCTAGGGTTGCATTTATGGTTGGGATGAAAACCTGCATACACGGTGGTCCCCCAGGACCGCATTTGAGAACCACTGTCTTAGTCCAAGGAGCACAGGGGAGCCCTAACATTGACCTCTCTTAGATTCTATGCATACCACCCATTCCAATGCCAAAACGAGGCTTGACTAGCAAAACAAGGAATGGCCGCGTCCAGATCAGCATTTCACTGTAGTGTCCCGCAATATAAAGGGGTTAATAGATTGCATGCTGAATCTTAGTTTATTACTTTCCAAAAGTTTATCTTTGTAGAAGGAAATGGTTGAATCAGATTAGGAGAGACGACGGGCCGGGAACGACAGGGGATTCATGATAGCGATACACATTTCCAGTGGTTTTGTTTATCGAGGTATTGGCAGTGCATGACCAGGTTACGACAGAGTATAAGATTCTGTTTATCACATAACTGAATTGCGCAATTAAATAGAAAATAAATGTAATTTCCATAAGTGCCCAAATAGTCATTTCCAATATATGAAAGCTATCACTTTTGTGGTTGAGCTCACAGTTTGATCACTTTCACGTCATGAGCTGGGCTATGGGAAAAGTACAATAGTTATGCGATGAAGAAAAATGTAGAACAACTTACGGTTTTCTTCCACGGGCAAGCCATTGCAAACACTGTGTAAAGAAATCCGGCGATCCAGTTACGCATCTTAAGCCTTGCTTTGGGCAAAAATTAATATTCATGACCTGAATATTAAGAGCGGTCAACTGGTCCCTGAAAATGATACTAGAGCTGAGCTTTGTTATTGAAAATCAGCAAAAAAAAAAAAAAAAAAAAGTTGACTTTGACTGAATAATCGGCTGCTTTCATTGAATAAAAAGAAAAAATCTGCATACTTCGCTGCTGTCCAGGGCTAGTATAGATGAACCCTGAATTTTAAAGTGTATAATTTGAAAGTGTATAAGGCATAAAATAAGCCATACATTTTTTTTTCTATTTGGTTCTATGATATGTGTGAAAAAGCATTCTGATATTAAAACACTTCCACGATATATCAGTCTGTTTTCTGCATTCAAATATACCGTTATTTTGACATGAAAGTTGTTGCAAGGACGCATGTCACGAGATTTACTCGCGTGAGGTCAGCTCATTTGACTCACAACAAAACACAGCGGAAAGCAAGAGGAAGCAAGTGAAGAAAGAACGTCAACACTGTGTGGCTGGAGCGCCGAAGTACTTGAGTCGTACGAATACGTTTTACACGCCGGACACGTCGATGCATGCGTTTCCCCCAGATCCCGCTTTGAGGGCAAAATGGGTCAAATTTTTTGCAGTGGCACCGCATTGATTTTTGCAAGCAAAGGCAAGTGAAATGACTGAAAGCTGAACCACACTGAGACTCCTGTCAGTTACACTGATGTCACGAGTTAAACATTCTCGGACCCAGTTTCCGGGAAATTTATAAAGGGAGAATCAGGGTTTATCAAGCAGAAATTAATGAAAAAATACTTTTTTGTCATTTCCAGAAAAGTTCTTTTACTGCATACTTTAAACAACCAAAAATAGTGATTTTTTTTTTTTGTGTCATATGCTTTGTACACTTTAAGGACTGTTCTATAGAACTACAGGTCACTTACCTGGTCGTGCTTTCCCCAAATAACTTGCACAGGGGCTGTGATCAAATGCATGTTGTCATGCAAGGAATATCGTGAATTCTCCCCAGCTATTTCCATGAATGCTGCAGGAGGCAATAAAGACAAAGTCAGACTAATCAAAACACACAAGCTATGGGAGGAAAAAAGGAGGAACTGTTCAAGAGTTTTAAAGAGGAGCGCAGGTGGAGAAAAGTGAGAGTTTTGGAGGAAGTGACAAGGTGAGAGAGATATGGCATGGCTGGAGGAGACAGACAAAAACAGGAGTTTACACTAGTTTTAACTGAACAACGAAAGTAAATTAACCTATTTAAAAATTGCGTGCAACTCAACCACTGAATTGACAGCTGAGTTTTCTTTGTTTTTGTGTTTAATTTGCATATTCCAAGTAAAAAAAAAACCTTTACATACTGTAATTATTTAGACTTCAGGTCATCTTAAAGGGGTCATATTAATCCTTTTTTTCTGGTTCTCCCTTTCTTTCAGTGCATTCTATTGTTTTTGTGCATGTAAAACATCTACAAAGGTACAAAGCCCAAAGTCCAAAGCAAAGGCAGTTTGCTCTCTGACAGAAAACACAGCTCCTAAACTTCCATAAACACCTTGTTTGCCATCAAGCCATCTCTGCCATAAAATGTCTACTGCACCACAATGTAACACCTGCAGGATGCCCAGCTAGCAGCTAGTTTGGCACACCTTCGAACAAAACTAGGTAGAACAGGAGCTGGAAAGAGTTCAGTTACTGCGTATGTCAAGTAGTTAGTGCGCCATGTCAAGTAGGTGCACTTTTCTTCAGTGCAAAGGAAAATTCTCTTTTTTTGGACATTAAAAGGAAGGCAAAAAGAAGAATCAGTGGTAAAAATACATTTTTATCACAACTACTCAGTAGGACAACTACAGTCTTTGATTGTGTTCCCTTCATTTTACAGAGCACTGCTTCCTGAACCACAGTTGGCCAATCACAAAGGATTGAGCTTTCAGGGAGGGGGCCTTAAAGAGACAGAAGCCAAAAAAGCCCATTTCAGGCTGACTTGAGTCCACGGTGCTGCATTAGGTGCTTTTTCACCAAAGAAAAATGCTAAAGTTTGTAAACACTACGAAAATGAAAATATTAAATGGAAAAATCGGCATACTATGACCCCTTTAATATCAAGTAAGATAAATATAGAAAAAAGAAAAAAAAACTGCAAATTAATTTGCACTAGCAAATAATACGTGAGCACTACACACGCCACAAACACGGTCACTGTGTTGTGGTTTTCATTCGGAAATATTTTCATATTATGAGGTTCCCCCATCCTCAAACAATTGGAGAGAGACAGATTCTTCAGAAAATTAGGCTTTATTGAGGCATATAGGTGAAAATAAAGCCAAGTTCTTTTTGCGCAAGAAGAACTGACATTCTGCTTTTCACGCCCAGTTTTTATACCTTCATCACAGGAAATATCTTCCAAATATGGTTATTCCATCCTCTCATGCTACAATGGTTCAATAACGTAATGTCCGCTTCTTACTTGTTTTTCAGTGGTACAATCATGTGGTGTCTGCATGCTACTTGTTTTTCTCTTTTATCATTAGTTGGCATCCTTTGCAAAATAACAACTTCAAGGCTACTTCATTGTTAAGAGGACTTTTAGTTGGGTCACAGGTCGTCCCAGAAACAGGCAAACCAAAACACTGCCAAATTGTCTTGAAAACTGCAACCAAAAGATAACCCTCTTCCAGTGTAATATTGGTTATACCTATTTCTAATTCATGTAACACATACAGCTGTGCTATGAATGATGGTGAATAATACTGATGACTGAACAGATATTGCCTGAATCAACTGAACAGATGTCAATCAAAGCTACAGAAGCCAACTGCTTATGTGTGTGTGTACTGCTCATACATGTGTGAACTGCATGTATATGTGTGTGTGTGTGTGTGTGTGTGCGTGTGTTTGTGTTACTGCTGCTTACATAATATGGTTACTGATTGTGATTATTGATTATGGTTATTAATTATGGTTTTTGATTTTCTGATGAATATGTTGAGAAATATTGAAATATAATCCTCAACAACTGAAATACCACAAATCTGTGCAAACACTGAATAATAATCTGCTTGTCTAATTAATGGGGAGTTGAAGGAATAACAGACCTTCTCGATAGAAATCATTGTGAGGTCTTCGAAAATCCACTAATCCCTGGAGGATCTAAGAAAAAAGGAAAAACGTATCTTATTGAAAGTAAAAGTTGAAGTAGAGAGCAAAGTCGGCTCAATACTTATGACACAAATACTACTTGCAGAGCATTGACAAGAGTCAATATTCATGATTATTAACAAATGAAAAACACCTCCATTTTGTTCATTTCAGATTTTGCTATGCACATTTACTTTGGTAGAGATATGTGCCAAATATTGCTTGTTAATTTTACAAATTTTAAAATAAACATTCTGCCTTACTTGGCAAAATCAGGAAAGGGTACACCGAGTATGATCTGCCTTCTGAGCAAATATGACTGACACCAAACGCAAAAAGATTGCGCTGATTTACAGACTATACCTCCTAAATGTATCATAACATATCATAAGGTCGTAACAAAACAGAAAGACGACACAAAACACACATTTCTTTATGAGTGGGCCGTACCTGCCTAGGGATCTTAAATCGAGTGTATGAGACCAGCTTCATCATTTGGTCCATCTCTTCAGACGTGGTTGGTATGAGTGGGATACTCTGGATGTTCTGGGTCTTCTCCAAAACCCGCAGGTGCTTGACAAACCTGCTCTCATGAGGCTGCTTCAGGCCTGAGTACAGGGCAGCAAGATGGAGAGGAGGGATCTCATTTGGCAGTACGTCAGTTTCTTTAATTCTGTAACAACCAAATCAAATTGAACCAAACTTAACCCTATACACCAACACAGCAGGCATTACCCAACTCGTCAAAATCTAAACATGTGAAGTCAATGTCATATTAAGTGGGGGGCGGGGGAGACTGAAGAGATTATAATGCATTACTCAAAAATATTGGCACAGTATGGAAAATGCAGATAAAAGAAAAAACATTGTTATTTTTTATTTTCATATGCAGTATGTACGTACATGCCCATTCTGAATATGTCGCCAGCAACAAAATACTAGGACGAGGTTCAGCAAAAAAAAAAAAAAAAAAAAAATTGAGCAAACAGATATTTAGGTCATTTTATCAAACCTCAGTAATAAAAGAAGCATTGGTTTGATTGGTTTGCAAGTAAGGATTGGACTTGCCTCTTTGTGAAAAACAGCGTGATCAAATAGTCCAACAGCCTAAAGTGCCATTGCTCGTACTTCAGGGATTTCACCCTCCACAGTGCATAATAATATAAACGATTCAGGGAACCTGGAGAAATCTCTGCGCGCAAATAATTAGGTTAAAAACCAATACTGAGAGCCTGTTCCTTCAGATGGCAGTGCACTGATAACTGCATGGTTTTGTAGCAGATTTAGCAGTGTGGGCCATGGGATACTTCGGACATCCTTCGTCAATAAACATCATCCCCTGTTATTTTCTCTTGGTTCAAGTTCATCTGAAATGCACTGACTCAACATGAAAACGTGCTGAGGAGTCAACCATTCTAATTATTAATGGTAGTAATGCACTCCTTCCACCGGCTTGTCTTCTTCCCACAGTAAATCCTGGAGCCATCTCCTCCCTGGCATGCATGTACCTGATTGATATACACGATGTTAAAGAAAATGGGCCTCATCGGACCAGGTGACCTTCGATAACTCACAGGGCGCTCATGGCAGGCAATTCATGAAGGGGCATCGGGGCTAGAATGGGCACCCTGACCGGTCTGCGACAGTGGAGTCCCATACACAGCAGGGTGCAATCAGGCACTATGTGTTGTGGCACATTCTTCTCAACTTTCAAATCTTCAGCAACTTGAGCCTCAGTAGCACTTCTCAAACCAGACAGGATAGCCTTTGTTGCCCTCGTGTGCCAGGCGCCCAACACCTTGTCGCCTGCTCGTGGATGTCCCTCCTCGAACTACTATCAGTAGGTAGTCAACACTGCCTTGCCTCTTCACAGATGCTTCATCCCAGTCCTCTAGCCTAAACAATTTGGCTCTTGACCAAGTTGCTCTGGTCCCATGTCTCCCACATCAAAAATGTTGAAAACGAGACCTGTTAGTTCATTCTCTAAGGTCTGTTCACAGACATGGACATGTGCTGTTGTTATGAAGCACTGTTATTCGCTTCATGTCAGTTGTCATGTTCTGGCTAATCGGTGTATATGCGCATTAGAGCAACAAAAGTGATCTTCTAGGAGATGCTGTTTTCATGGACACCTTTGTTTATTTGAAGACAACACCAAGACGCATTTGGCATACACTACAGCAAAGTTAGAGAGCGCAAGTGCTACATACGGTGAGAAACCGTGTCTTCAGTTGCCAATTACGATAATTGGAAAAGACGTCAATAAAGGAAAATGATTGAGATCTAGCCAGGACTAAAAGGGACGTGTCTTTGCCCCCCCTGTAGCTCCGCTACTGAGTAGCAGGCATGATAAAGTGTCCGTTCAAATAAAATAAAAATAAACATAAAAATATAAAAAATAAAGTGTCTTGAAGTGTTACTATGGCATCTGCCCTAGTATAAAGTGCCAGTAAAAGAACAGCTATGAGCCAGGAAATGGTCGGAAAAGTAATGAAAACTACAAAATGACGTATCCGCTTTCCCGGCCTGAAGGGTAGAAATGCGTCATAGCGTCCCCGGTTTTAAAGGTTAAAATGCGCACATGCTGTCCCGGTTTAAATGGGTTAAATCAAGTAAATTTTCAGACTGTTGCAGTAGCTAGACAGTGATTGAGATGTGCCAACTGTAGTTGGGAGCTTATATCCCCACTTGGGAACAATATAGGAGCATAGAATAGATACTTGACCAACAGAAGGGAACTCCCGGAGTAAAGGAAAAGACAGTAAGGCATGCCAGAGCATACACAGTGGGGTGGTGCGGCAGAAGAGACACTAGCTAAGGCTTACGGACCAGCAGGACAGATGAGTGTGAGGCCAGAGACTTCTGAGGGGTAGCGGGCAGCATAAACTCCAGCCACATTTCCTCCCATGGATGTGCCAGCCACATGAAAGGGCTTTTTATTGAGCCGGATACAGTTCACAAACTGTCAAGAAGGGCAAAGGGCAAGGACAGCCATCAAGACTCCATTAGATTTACATTGGATGATATTTATATCTCAAGGCAGCACTCAGCAAATGCTCACCCAAGTAACTTATGCACAGTTTTAATTCTACATAAAAATACATTTGTGCTGATAGATATTCACTTGACTCTGACAACTTCAAAAACATGAAACGGACTACAGCAACAGTGTTGAATGGGAAATTAACATAGATTGATTTTACCATATTAAAACACTCCCTTCACTATTGTAATGTTTCCGAGTTGCTCCTTTTCCAGTGTCTTACTTGACATCCTCTACGTGTACGCTTCCAACTGAACTAAGCATCATGACGTAGATTGAAATTCCACGTACATTTCATGAGTAACATGCCATGAGAAAAAGTAATTTTGAAACAATATATGCTGCCTTCAAAACAATATTTTTTTGAGGGACACCAGTGCGGATTTCAACAAGACAATGCAAAACCACTTTCGGCACACATTGCATAGGCATGACTGCGTAAGAAGAGGGTGCTGGTGCCGGACTGGCCGCCCTGCCGTCCTGACTAATCCCAAATAGAGAATGCATGGCACATTTTGAAATGCCAATGCAGGAACAAAGACCCTGTACTGCTGCATGCCTAAAGACTTGTTTACAAAAAGTACGGGACGAAATTACGCCTGAAACATTTAATCATTATGAGTCTTCAGTCCCTAAATGTGTATGAAGCAGAGGTGGAAAGTAAAAAGCCTTCCCCAGAATTTTTGTCCTGGTTGCTGATTTTTTGGCATTCAGCACAATTCCTCCAACAGGAGATAGAACTAATCAGAGCTAACCAATCTCAATTTTTAAAAAATATTTTCCAAAAATCATAAATGAATAAATGTAGACCAAGTATGTTCTGTACACTTTTCATCCTTCAGTACAAATCAGCTAAAAACTCCCAAAATAGCCTTTTCCTAAACACATTTTACCATCAGCTGTGCCACGTTGACTTATAGCGGCAGTATCAACAAGAGTTGTTTTTGTAGGGTTTTAAAAACACTACAATTGTGTTTGTTTGGTTATATAGCAAAGCATTTGTTGCATTGGTGGATGCGATTTTACACAGATTGTTAAACTGCCTGTGCGTTCTGCTGTTGGGTGTCAGAACACTCACAGGAAAGCCGACACTTTGTATTTTCAGCAATAACTCTTTTTTTTTTTTTACCTCTGGGTGTTAAAGAGCTGTTGGACATTAGATGCTGCAGTAAATGGAAAAATGGCGGATTCTATGAACGTTTCAATCTGGATGCAGTGGCGGCCTTACGCATCTGAGGCCCCCTTTCAAGGGAGAACGTGGAGCCCCAATAAAAAACAAAAAACCCCAAAAATAAAAAAAAAGAAGAATTCATGTTGTTTAGCATCAATAATGCCGTATTTTAGCTTAAATACACTATGTGCACTTTCACCATCATGGACGGCTGAACATAGAAATAAGCCAAACCATTCCCTCGAGTAAAAATTAAAATAATCAAATTTTTGTCTTGGAATCAGGAAAAGCCTCGCCCTTCTTGAGAACCAATATTCTACACTGAATAGCACTAAATCCCTCAAGAGAAAATTAACAACAAAAGCAATGCCATGGACTGGGCGCCTGATTCTATCTTGAAGTGGAGGAATAATGTTGGCAGGGATTCTGGGGATCCGACCCCAGAAAATGTTTTTACATTTAATACTTATTTCCTGCCTTTAAACATGATCTGGCATATGAATTATGCTAACATCAGAGGGTAAGTTTCAAAACTTGATATCATCATATTTTTGTGTACAATGCAGTGTTTTCTTGGAATCCATTGTCAAGATGCCAAACGGTTATCAAAAAGCTACTTTTAATATGTGATGAGAAGATGAAATGGCACAGTGAAAAGATACTGAAATGCCGTGTTCATTGTCACTGTGTTGAACTTGGCGCAACTGAGTGCACAATGTGCATTGCATTGACACAAATACATATTTATGAGCACCCTGTTCATACAAGAGTTGTAGCTCAGAGTGTTTTTCAGCAATGCGCTGAATAGCCACCGTGAACAAAAATGAGCTAAAAACAACTTAAAGTAAGGAAAAACAAAATGAAATGGTCAGCGGCCAAAGAATATGATAAATTCTCACCAACCTAATATTTCTGGATTTGCACAGCAAATAAAAACTAGCAGACAGTGGTCTGAATTACAAATGATAGCAAAAGCATTATTATGAGCGTGCCAACACTTCATATGAGAGCAGTTTACTCTTTCACTGAAAATAAGCAGCTCCTAGCTTCGGCTGTGTTTCAATTTAGTCAGCGTTAACTGAAGTCATGCATTGTTAAAGTAAGGTTTTGAACTTTACATTTGGAATGTTCAATACTAAGCTCTAATGTTAGTATTTGGAGGGCTAAGTCTTTGAGCATTTTATTGAAGTCTCCTACAGTCATGAGAAAAAGAAACCACACCCTCTTTCAGTTCCACATTTTTATGATACAAAAGCTTGTAGAACCACCTTTAGCAGCAATAACTCGAATTAATCGTTTCCTATATGATTTTATATCAGTCTCTCACATTGTGGTTGAGGAATTTTCGCACGCTCTTCTTGACAACATTGCTTCCGTTCATTGATGTCTGAGGGCATTTGTTCATGCACAGCTCTCTTAAGGTCCCGCTCTAGCATTTCAATCGGGTTGAGGTCTGGACTTTAACTTGGCCATTGCAACACCTTGTTTTTTTTCTTTTCCAGCCATTCTGTCGTAGATTTGCTGGTGTGCTTGGGATCATTGTCCTGTTGCATGACCCAGTTAAGGCCAAGCTTTAGCTGTCGTACAGATGGTTTCACATTTGACTCTAGAATACTTTTGTACCCAGAGGAGTTCATGGTCGACTCAGTGACTGCAAGGTGCCTAGGTCCTGTGGCTGCAAAACAAGCCCATATTATGACCCCTCCACCACCATGCTTGACAGTTGGTATGAGGTGTTTGAGTTGATACGCTTTGTTTGGTTTGTGCCAAACATGGCACTGTGCATTCTGGCCAAACAACTCCACTTTGGTCTCGTCTGTCCAAAGGACATTTTTCCAGAAGGCTTGTGATTTATTCAGATGCAACTTTGAAAACCTAAGCCTACTATGTTCTTTTTGGAGAGAAGAGGCTTTCTCCTGGCAACACTTCCAAACAAGCCATACTTGCACAGTCTTTTTTGAATTGTACGGTCATAAACTTTAACATTTAACATGCTAACTGAAGCCTGTAGAGTCCTAGGTGGAGTTCTTGAGTTTTGTGCAATTTCTCTGAGCATTGCACATCTGACCTTGGGGTGAATTTGCTGGGACGTCCACTCCTGGAAGATTGGCAACTGTCGAGAATTTTTTTCCACTTGCGAATAATCTGCATCATTGTAGAATGACGGAGTTCAAATTGTTTGAAATTGGCCTTACAACCCTTCCCAGACTGATGGGCGGCAATAATTACTTCTCTAAGATGATTGCTGATGTCTTTCCCTCTTGGCATTGTGTTAACACACACCTAAATGCTCCAGACCAGCAAAGTGCCAAAACCTCTGCTTTATTAGAGGTGGTCACATTTGGTGATGATCAATTAATCAAGTGCATTTGATCAGCAACAACTGGCTGCTAATTACCATCTTAATACCCATGGAAGGAGTAAGGGTGTACGTACAGTGCTGTGAAAAAGTATTTGCCCCCTTCCTGATTTCTTATTTTTTGCATATTTGTCACACTTAAATGTTTCAGATCATCCTGTTTCCTATCCTCCTTGTGCCTTGTGGCACATAGGGCCTTTACAGAGGTCTTCCACTTTTCTCTGTCTGCTGCAATCGTCCTCGTTTCCTCCCATGAGCTCCACCCTGCCTCTTTCCGTTCTTTCTTAACTGTTCGTCGCCAGGTTGTCTTGGGCCTTCCCCTTCTCCTTTTTACCTCTGGGGCCCAGCTTATTGTGGTGTTACAATCATTATTGCGATCTTGCCTCAGGATGTGACCAATCATTTTCCATCTACGATACTTCACTTCCTCACTCAGCGGTTTCATGCTCGCTCTTTCCAATAGCTCCATAGTACTGACATGATCTCGCCATTTAATTCGTAGAATCTTTTGTAGGCATTTGTTGTGGAATACATCAATAGCATTGTCATCTCCTTCGTTCATTTTCCACATCTCGCATTCATATAACAATACCGGCACCACCAGTGTCTTATACAGTCTCAGCTTTGCTTTCCTTGAGATGCTACTGGAACGCCACATGTTCTTCAGTCTGGTGAACGTACCTCTTGCTTTGGATAGTCTGTTCTTCAGGTCTTTCATGCCACCTCCTTCCTTACACACTTTCGCTTCCAAGTATGTGAACTCATCAATGTCCTCAATATCTCTTCCATTGACTACAATCTGGTCTTGGTTTCTTGCATTAATCCTCATCACTTTCATCTTTTCTGTACTGACCTTGAGCCCCACTCGCCTGGCTTCCTAGCTTCTTCTTCCAGCTTTGTTGTTTTATCCTGAATTTGCTGTTTGGTAGAGGAAATTAAGGCTATATCATCTGCAAAGTCCACGTCATCAAGTTTGGATGTACACCTCCATCTAATGCCCTTCTCACCATTTCCAACTGTTCTTCTCATTACCCAATCCATAATGATCAAGAACAAGAATGCAGACATATTGCATCCTTGCTTTACGCCAGTTTTTATGTCAAACCATTCGCCTGTCCCCCCCCCCCATCCACCACTGCACACCTGAAGCCATTATAAAACACTTTGACCATTTTCACCATTTTTTCCGGAATTCCATACCTTTCCATAATCTCCCACAAACTTTCTCTGTGGATGGAATTAAAAGCTTTTTCGAAGTCAATAAAGTTCAAATACAGGGTAGCTTGCCACTCGTTTGCCTGTTCGATGATATTTCGTAGAATGAAAACCTGGTCTTTTGTTCCCCTGCCTTTCCTATAACCGGCTTGTTCCTTCCTTAATCGTCTGTCAACTCCCTTCTTTATTCGATCTATAATAATCCTGCCCAGTATCTTCCCTATAATAGACAGCAACGTTATCCCTCTTGAGTTCTTGCATTCCTTGAGATTACCTTTCTTTGCCATTTTAACAATAAGTCCCTGCTTCCAAGCCTCAGGAATCCTTTCATGGTTCCACACTTTTTTCATCAATTGATGTATTTTCTCTGCTGAAAATTCTACGTTTGCTTTCAATAATTCAGCTGTAATAGAGTCAATCCCTGGAGCTTTGCCATTTTTAAGTCCCTTTATGGCTTCCTTCACTTCACCTAAAGTTGGCTCATTGACTGCAATCTCTTCAGTTATTTCAGTGAACTCAAATCCACAGTCTTCTTCACTAGTTATTAGGGCCAGCGCTAGAACAGGGATTTGGGGGTGCACAGACACGTCCCTTTATGACAAGAATTAGTCCTGGCAAGTTCTCAATCATTTTCCTTTATTGATGCGTTTTCCAATTATCGTAATTGGAAACTGAAGACACAGTTTCTCTCCATATGCAATCTAACAGCGATGAAATCATGGGCTAAATTCAGTACAGTAAAATAATTAACTTATTAATAGGCTAATGCTTTGCTTTGATTGAACTGGTCCGCATTCCAATGAAATATCGCCTTTCACTCTCGGTATTGCGTGGGTTGATAAAAAAAAAGTGAGACTCGGCAGTTAAATAGGCTATAAAAAGCATGCGGCTCAAGCTATTTGCACAGGTATGCAATTTTGAATAACATTGATTTAAATACAGCAAATACGCGTCCAGATGAATGATTGTCGTCTTACCTAATCGGGGAGAACAAGCAACACCTGTTAAGTGTGGAGTGCTCTCGGAGTGAACCTTTTGTTAATTATGAAAATGACTGAGAACAGATCAGGACTAATAATTGTTTTAAACAGATGTTTTGTGCACCCCAATTATCAGTTCTGGTTCTGCCACTGCACTGAATTTAGCCCATGATTTCATTGCTGTTAGACCGCATTTGGAGAGAAACCGTGTCTTCAGTTGCCAATTACAATAATTGGAAAACGCGTCAATAAAGGAAAATGATTCAGAACTTGCCAGGACTAATTCTTGTCGTAAAGGGACATGTCTGTGCCCCCCCCAATTCCCTGTTCTAGCGCCGGCCCTGCTAGCTATTGGGTTTTCTGGTTCTTCTCTATTAAGCACTTCTTAAAAGTGCTCTGTCCATCTTGGCTGCACTTCATCTTTTCCGCTTAGGAGGTTTCCATTCTTGTCTAACACTGCTGTGCTTTGCCTTGGTCTTTCATTGCATAGTGTCTTGGTGAGCCCATAAAGTGTCTTCATGTGCTGGTTTCTTGCGGCCTTCTCTGCCTCACTTGTAATTTTGTTCATCCGTTTTCTTTTATCTGCTTTATGCTCCTCTTTACTTCCCTATCCTTTTTTTCATATTCTGCCCTAAGCTGTCTCTTGACCCTTTCTGAGGGCGTACTCAAGATCTTCTTATTAACGTCTTCTCTTTGATCTATGAGGTCCCATGACTCCGCTGATCCATGGCTTTTTCTTCTTTTGAGGTCTACCCAATACTGTTTCTGCTGCCTCTATGTATGCTTTCTTCATCACCCGAAAGTCTCTCTCCAATTCTTCCTCCTCTTCAACTTCTGGTTCTTCATTCTCTAGGGCCTGATACCTATTACGTAGCGTTATGTTAAACGTCTTTAGCACCCGCTCATTTTCCAACTTAGTCGTGTTATACTTCAGTCTACATTCAACCTTTTCTTTCGGTGCCTTTCTCAACCTGAGCTTAATCGTTGTACACACAAGGTAATGATCACTTCCAATATCTGCAGACCTGTAAACTCTTGTGTCATTCACCAAATTCCTAAATCGCTTGTTGATTAGGATATGGTCGATCTGATTCCTGGTCTTTCTATCCGGGGACACACATGTTGCTTTGTGGATGGTCTTGTGTGGGAACAGTGTGCCTGCAATAACTAGTTCATTCAGATCGCACATTTCACAAAGCCTTTCTCCATTTTTGTTCCTTAGCCCCAGCCCGTGTTTTCTCATTACTCTTTCATAATCCTGATTTCTGTATCCAACCTTAGCATTCATGTCTCCAGTAACTATAATCATATCATGAATATTTACACCATCTATCACATCTTGCAATCTTGTGTAGAACTCGTATTTCTCCTGTTTGTCTGCATCTTCCGTTGGTGCGTTTCCATGAATGACTGTAAGCTTTATGTATTTAGAATAGTACCTGGCTTGAATTATTCTTTCACTGATAGGGTTCCACTCTATCAGAGCTCCAACTGCACTTTTTGACATCAATATACCTACTCCCTGTCTGTGGTTGTCATCTTCTCTTCCAGAATAAATTATGGTGTCTCCTTCTGCAAGCTGTGCTTTTCCTTGCCCCGTCCAGTGAGTTTCACTGATGCCCATAATGTCTACACCTTTCCTCTTCATCTCTCTTGCTACCTGTGCGATGTTGCCACTTCTTTAAAGCGTTCGTACATTCCAGTTACCAACTTTCAGGGTGTATTTTGGGTGCATCAGAGGCCTAGTCGGCCCGAGGCGTCCTGTTGGATTTGGCTCCCGTGCATCACTGATTCCCTCTTACGAAGTACGGCCACAGCGCCTCCTTGATGTAGTGAATTCTCTCTGTTTCCGGTTTCTGTAATAATTGTTTTTTTACGGGAGAGGGTTATCAGCCCTCAGCCTAACCCCCAACCTGGAGGACCAGGGGATCGCTCTTTGTCTGGCTCCTACTCCTCGACCTGTTCGGCATGGGTGACCCTACCAGGAGTACATGACTCCCGCCGACATATCTCTAGGGGTCATTGGAGCACACAAGCCACCCCACCACGAACAAGGTGGTGATCCTAATCAAGGTGGGTTTCAGATCATCAAACAAATTTTCATATTAAACAAAGATAACCAGAGTAAATACAAAATGCAGTTTCTAAATGATGATTTCACCTATTAAGGGAAAAAAGCCATCCAAACCTACCTGGCCCTATGTGAAAAGGAAATTGCCCCCCGCCCCACACCCAGGTCTGATTACTGCCAGACCTGCTGAATCAAGAAATCTCTTAAATACAACCTTTCTGACAAAGTGAAAGAGACTGGGCAAATTGGCATTCATCAGAGAGTTCCAAGGTGAAAACCAAAAAGAACACAAAGACTTGTCTCATATTTGCCGAAAAAACATCTTGATTATCCCCAAGACTTTTAGAAAAATATTCTGTGGACTGACGAGACAAAAGTTGAACTTTTTGGAGGGTGTGCATCCCATTACATCTGGCGTAAAACTAACACAGCATTTCATAAAAAGAACATCATACCACCAGTCAAACATGGTGATGGTAGTGTGATGGTCTGGGGCTGCTTTGCTGCTTCAGGACCTGGACGACTTGCCTTAATTGATGGAACCATGAATTCTGCTCTCTACCAGAAAATCCTGAAGGAGAATGTCCAACCATTAGTTTGAGACCTCAAGCTCAAGCGCACTTGGGTTATGCAGCAGGACAATGATCTGAAACTCACCAGCAAGTACACCTCTGAATGGCTTCAAAAAACAGAATGAAGGTTTTGGAGTGGCTTATTTAAAGTCCGGACTTAAATCCGATTGATATGCTGCGGCTTGACCTTAAACAGGTCGTTCATGCTCGAAAACCCTCCAATGTGGCTGAACTAAAACAATTCTGGAAAGAAGAGTAGGCCAAAATTCCTCCGCAGCAATGTGAAAGACTCATTGCCAGTTATCGCAAACACTTGATTGCAGTTGTTGTCGCCGAGAATGGCACAACCAGTTATTAGGTTTAGGGGACAATTACTTTTTCACATAGGGCCAGGTAGGTTTTTGAAATGGAAATGATTTAAAAAAATGTCCATTTCTTATATTTAATGACTTGTGATAACAATCATTACATACAGACTGTGGTACTGTGAGAAGCACAAATTCAATTTTTAAAAAATCATTTTCGCTGTTCTAGCTACGTCCCCACTCAAGCAACAGTCAAGGATTGCAGCGAGCACACCAAGCAAACCTGCTGAAATCTCAAACGGACAATGTAGGGGTCTCGTCTGTGGCTGGGGATGAAAGCGAGGTAAAAGAGGATGACACACATAGTCTTGTCTCGTGGGTAAGTATCCGACTTAACCAGAGAGTCTCGTAAGTTAGTGGTACATCTAAAAAGAAGCCTAGGTGCTTCTATAAAAACACTCCTCTGCTTCGAATTGGACTCAATGATGTACCAATATTTTTGGATAACCTTCCTGAATTCTGGGGCAAGCCAAGTAGTATTAAATGCAGCAAATAGGAAAATTTGTTTTAATTTTTTTGTTCTTATTAAGTAGAAGGCATTTGTCCTGAGTAAACGATCAAAACGTTCCTTTGCTGCATGTACCCACTCGCTTTTGTACCCTCTAATGAGGAATCTATTAAGCAGGTAGAATGTAGACAAGACTGCTTTTCCTTTTGTACCAGATGGCAATTACAGGTGTGGCAATTTTGCGCAATGTACGGTAATTATACTCATAAGTGTAAGAGATTCAGCCATCCGCATACCGGTCAAAGCATATCAATAAAGGGTGCTATTACATGCTACATCACACATGTTGTATATATCTCATCCGTTGCCCTTGTGGTCTGGCCTATGTGGAGAAAACCTCCCGTGCGCCTCACACCAGGATTAGCGAACATAGAAGTAACATTAGAACTGGAGATGAACGCAATCCTGTGGCCGCTCATTTTAAACAAGCGGGTCATAGTAACAAGTTACGTTGGCACTGAAAAAGTTGAGAACCATCCCGGGGGGGTGATCTTGAAAAAGATCCAACTTTTTCTCCAACGAGAAACTTACTGGATTTATTTTCTTATACCATGTCCCCTAAAGGTTTGAATGAGGAATTTTAAATAAAACCCTTTCTGTGACTGTCCTTTGCCTTCCTGCCTGGTACTTCCTCATGCATATGTCATTTATTTTTTAATACAAAAATCTCTTGTTGTCTGCTATGTTATGTCTACAGCGCCCTCCATAATTATTGGCACCCCTGGTTAAGATGTGTTAAAAGCCTTAAAATAAATTCAATTTTTATTGCAGAAGCATACTCTCACACTGAAAATTGTAGAAAAATGTAACCTTCAACTCAAGTGAATTTTAAGGGAAAAAAAAAATCCCTGACTAAGAAATAATTATTTTTCATAAAATCACCTGTTCCACAATTATTGGCACCCCCAACAATTCCTGGGAAATAAATGTAATTTAAGTATTTCTGTCATTTCTACAGTAGTTTACAAAGTTGATCAGAGTATCTAGGAACATTTAATTTGTAATTCATCACTTCCTGTTTCCCTGGGGTATAAATATGACGTGACACAGAGGCCATTTCTCTTGTCCACTCTTCAACATGGGAAAGACAAAGGAACACACCATTCAAGTAAGGCAGATGTGTGTCGACCTTCACAAGTCAGGCAATGGCTACAAGAAAATAGCCACTCGCCTGCACCTGCCCATATCTAATGTCAGAGGAATCAAGAAGTTTAAAACAACTGGAACAGTGGTAAACAAGCCTGGACGAGGACGCAAGGTTATTTTGCCACCAGCACAGTGAGGAGGATGGTAAGAGAAATAAAAAGTTCTCCAAAGCTCACTGTTAAAGAATTGCAGCAAATGGTAGCATCTTGGGGTCACAAAGTCTCCAAAACAACCATCAGGCGCTATCTACATGCCAACAAGCTGTTTGGGAGGCATGCACGGAAAAACCTTTTCTCACTCACAATCATAAACGCAAATGTCTGGAGTTCGCTAACCGGTACTGGGACAACTGGGACCGTGTGCTTTGGTCAGATGAGACCAAGATAGAGCTTTTTGGCAACAAACACTCTAAGTGGGTCTGGCGGAACACAAAAGATGAGTATGCAGAAAAGCACCTCATGCCCACTGTGAAGTATGGGGGAGGATCGGTGATGCTGTGGGCCTGTTTCTCTTCCAGAGGCCCTGAGAACCTTGTTAGGGTGCATGGCATCATGAACGCTTTGAAATACCAGGACATTTTAAATCAAAATCTGGTGGCCTCTGCCCGAAAGCTGAAGATGGGTCGTCACTGGGTCTTTCAGCAAGATAATGACCCTAAACATGTGGCCAAATCTACACAGAAATGGTTCACCAGACACAGAATCAAGCTCCTCCCATGGCCATCTCAGTCCCCAGATCTCAACCCCATTGAAAACCTGTGGAGTGAGCTGAAGAGGAGAGTGCAGAGGAGAGGACCCAGGTCGCCGGAGGATTTAGAGAGATTGTGCAAAGAGGAATGGTCGAAGATCCCTCTTTCTGTATTCTCCCATCTTGTGAAACATTATAGGAGAAGATTAGGTGCTGTTTTGTTGGCAAAAGGGGGCTGTACAAAGTATTAACATCAGGGGTGCTAATGATTGTGGCACACATGATTTGATGTAAAAGAATTATTTCTTAATGTGGGATTTTTTTCCCACTGAATAAATGCACTTGAATTAAAGGTTGGATTTTCCTCTTTTTCATTGTGGTCCTATATTATTTAGAAAAAAACTGAATTTATTAGAAGCTAAAGAACATATCTTATCCAGGGGTGCCAATAATTATGGAGGGCGCTGTATTTACATTGCGTCATTTTTTCTATAGTGATTCTTGACTTTGTATTATTGATTGTATTTGTGTCTTAGCCTTAATTGGCTGACAGTGATGTCAAAATTATGTCATTGGCCTACTGCCTCTATATATACCTGTCTATGGGTCACGTAGTCATTTGCCTGATGAAGACCCTGTTGGGTTGAAACTTTGCCTGTTCTTCCAGTCAATAAAGTATTGGAAGCTACAACCCAGTGTGCGGACATTCATCATTTCTCGTTTGTGTTTGATACCTCCCATCTGTGATCACACACAATTATAAAACAAAAAAAAAATTAGATAAAAGTTTGTTACAAAAATCAAAATACTTTGATTTTATGGAAAGGCTGTGAATATGCCCACCTGGTGGATCCTTGCAACCTGCCCTTCAATGGAGTAGTCAGCAGCACTGGTGCGTGAAGTCCCCTCATGACCAGGCATGTCCACACACACCAAGTGCAGGTGCTTTGGCAAGAACTGAGAAACAAAATGCAGATTACAATCAGAACGCTAGCTGATATCTTTCAAATTCTGCAGGCTCCACTGACTCCAATATCAACTAGAGATTGTTTTTAAGGCAAAAAAACAAATGTCTCCCCCCAGTGGAGTGCCTCAAGGGAGTTGTTTGGGGCCACTTTTGTTTTCTATTTTTACAAATGATCTGACCCATGCCACTGTTGGGATGTATGCAGATGATGCCACAATATATGCATCTGCTCACATATCTGATGAACTCTCTAAGATTTCAAATGAGGGATTAAAGTTCATAGAAGAGTGGGTAATAGTAAATAAATTGGCTCTCAATATAGAAAAGACAAAATGGATAGTATTTGGTTCAAAATTTTCATTAAAAGACCCACCAATATTACACTTAGCTATAGGTGATAAAGATATTGAACAAGTAGATGAAGCTAAGCTATTAGGAATTATTGTTGATCGTAAAATGTCTTGGAACAGCCAGATAGATAAAATGGTTTTAAAAATGGGAAAGGGTATAGCAGCTATTAAACATTGTAGAAAATTCATGCCTGGCTATTTAACCAAACAATTAGTGCAAGCATTAGTGCTATCACAGTTAGATTATTGTTCAGTGATTTGGTCCAACACAACTGAAAATAATTTGAAAAGGTTACAGGTGACTCAGAATAAAGCAGCTCGTGTTGCTCTTCACTGCCCATATCGAACAAGAGTAAGTACAATGAATAATCATTTGGCTTGGTTAAGTGTAAAAAGCAGGCTCCATTTTTCTGTAGTCTGCTTTATTAAAAATATCATCATAACTAAAACTCCGGAAATATTGTATAATAGATTATAAATTTTTTCAGGCAGACATTGGTATTTGACTTGGCAGTCATTAGAGGGCTGTTTTCAGTTACCTCAATGTAGAACTAATGTAATGCAGACGATGGTTAATTATCGCGCAATGATGGCATGGAATTCACAACCAAGTTTTTTGATTGTAGAAAGAAGAAGAACATCTTTTAACATAAAGTTAAAATTGTTTTTGTTTACACAAGATATGATGTAAAAATATAAGATCTTTTTTTTTTGTATGTTTTATTTTTTGTTTCTCAGTTCTGTAAGATGTGAAATAGATGTGGAGAGCTATTCATCCCATTGATTTCTAATTTAGAGGGCGAGTCATTCAGTGAGCTGTTTTTTCTTTTTTTCTCTACTAAGTAAGATATGAAATGATTTACTATATAGAGTTATTGTATGTATAAGATTGGTTTAGTGTCAGTGTTGGTTGTGTGTCTTTGTGTTCGCATTATGTGCCGAGTCTTATTGTGAGTATGAATATATGGATGTGTATGATGTACTTCTTGAATGGGACCCCAGGAAGAGTAGCTGCTGTTAATTACAGCAGCAAATGGGGATCTGAATAAACAATAGACAATAAACCCCAATGCGGCCGCCCCTCACTAATGTTCAGACATTTAGTAGGAAACTAGAAAAGTTAATAACCACAAATCGCATCACCTCCTTATGCAAATTTCCATGGAAATATGTGAAACGGTTTCTGAGTTATTTTCCAGAAATGGTGGGAAGCGAACGCGGATGTGGACGCGCACGCACTTTGGAAGCCGTACAAAAACAATATATCTCCCCTCCCTTTGGGGGGGAGACATAATGAATTGTGCGTGCATAATACAACAAAAATGTTCTAACGGACTTGTTCTGGTTTCGTTTTTTGAGTCACTGTTGGCCATAGATCAATTTACGAGTGAACATATCCTCTCGTTATTTAGCTATCTTTATTGAATATGTTGGAATTGAAATGTAGCCAGCCAGCCAGTTATCCCTTATGAAAAATGACCATAAAATAATACAGCAAAAATACTATAGTTTTCTACAGTAACTATGGTATTTTTGTGGAATTACTATAGATATACTATATTAACTCTGTAGTTTACTATAGTGATGGTAAAGTAAATCACAAAAGTCAAACTCTACTATAGTAAACTATAGCAATGATATTCAATTACTATAGTTTAATGAATTTTGGACCACTCCCAAAGTGGAGGAGAGTGTTAGGTGGGACTGCGGATCGAAGATCGGGGCGAATGTGATGTCGTATGGACTTGGTCTGTGATTGTGCGAACGTTGGGCGTCCCCAGGTGGCGAGATTCAGGGTGGGGCTCGCGTCTCTTGTCGGAGTCCGTGTGGCTCCTAAGCTCCCCGGGGTCCCAGGTGGTGGCTGTTTCTTGCTTCCTTCTTGGAGGGGAAGGGTGGGAGGGACGTAGAAACGAGATGAGCGGGGTTTGTGGGAATGTAGGAGGTAATTATAGGCGTAAGGACGAATAGGGAGGCGCGTTGGGAGTGGCCCTGTTCATTAACCTACGTTATCAGGAACTCCCTATATTTGCAACAAACTATAGTTTACTGTAGCAAAGTTTAGTTTACTATAGTTTACATCAATTTTACTGTAGTAAACTATAATTAACTACAGTGAATTTTTATAAGGGATCCACCACATATCATTAACCTAATGTCTCATTTTTTCAAACATTAATTGTCAGTACACATCATTGTCCCCGTCATGATAAGATAACGTATATACAGAAAATCAAGTACACAATAAAGTGTACAATGTTAGCAGTGATTCGGAAAAAAAAAAATCTGCTTATCAAAGCATTAAGCAAGCCTTCAAAACTTAGTTTCAAGCTTACAAAACCTTTAGTTTAACATTTCAAGCTTACAAACGCCAGGTTTCAACCTTTCAAGCCTTTTTTCAGTTGTAAAATTTGACAAGATATCTATCCTGTAAAAGTCAGGTTCCAACAGGTAACCAACATCTATGCTGTACCGCCTACCGAGAACGCTTGACATTCTAACCTAAGACCCACATTGATCAGATGACAGATTGCATTTTCATTTTTTGCCCAACAGAGCGTGATGATATGGAAGTGTAAATGCGATAAACTTAGGGCACTGATTCACTTATTGCATTTCAATATTCTCCACAGCAGAGCAGGTTAAGTTTGATCTGAAAATGAAATGTCAAAAGTGATAGAGTTCAGGATAAGCAACCAAAGCCAGGACTGGACAGACTGACACCTGGTTCCAAGCACATATTAGCAGGACATTGGTTGGAACAATTGATATGAATCCATCAGAAATTCAAATAGAAAACTGAGCTGTGCACCGTAAGTCCTGTATTCTAATGTTTGCCAACTAACAAATTAGCCTACACACTGATTTCAATAATGGAAAGCAACATGTGATGCATATTGTTTCAAGCAAGGCAGCATAGCCTGTGAGGTATCGTTCAGGAACCAACGCGAGACCCAAAAGATCCAGCAAAAAGGTGTTTTATTGAAGCTGGGGGGTGAACCCCCGCAGAGCAGGAGGCAACGGTACAGAGTCCACAATCCAAAATCAGAATCCCAGGGACGTAATCCAAATCGTACACAGGGCAGCAAACACAATAATCAGGGTCGGGCAAAACAGGTTCGTTACAGAGGTGTAGAGAAATCCAAGACAAAGCCAAAATCGTAAAAGGGGACGGTCCAGTCAGAAGTATAACACAAAGAGTACAAGGCATAGAATCGCAGCACAAGGAAAACGTTCTGACAGGGACTGGAAGTGAACAGACTGCTTAAATACACATGGGGGAAGTCACATGCTATGATAGGGAACAGGTGAATAGGATCAGACTAATTAACGAGGGAACAGACATGAGGAAGTATCTAACCACATGAAACTGGCAAAAGCCAAAACACGGACAGGGATCACAAAGACAGCCTATTGACGAACGCACGGCTCCGGTTAGGGAGTTCTAACGTGCACAGATAATGAGAGGCAGAACAGAGTTAAACAGGTGCGGAGGATCCGCTGAAGCGCAGCAAAGTAAATTGAGTAAAGACAAGGGGCGGAGACTAGGATAGAGCGAGTGCTGAGAGCTCGTTAGTCAATTAGTAAAGTGCAGCTATACAATCCCTAGTGCTAGTTAGTAAGTTAGTACTATAAACAATGTTAGTTTTGGTTAGTAGATTTAACTAAAATAACAAACTGTTAGTAATGTTAGTAATGACAGAACAGCAAGGCGAAGGAAGCAAACGAGATTTAGAAGGAATAATTGAAAACCCAAAAACCATGAAATCACCCGAAAGCGTGGCACGCAATACCGGGGCAATGAGCTGTCACACGACATAAGACCAGAATGCATGGTATGAAACAAAACAAGAACCGGAATAATAACAGTGGCAGATCAAAAACATGGCATGGAATCGGAATCATAGGCAAAACATGGTCAGACAAAGCAGAATCATAACATAGCCATCTTGTAAAACCCACCAGCTTAATAAGGCAAAATGAATAATGTCAGCTAATGTCAATAGCAACCTATACTAGTTTTGTTATAGCCTGATACATAATTGCAAACTTTACAATAGTATGATGTAAAAACAGCATTAAGTATCATTATGCCCGTATGCCCATGTGCTAATGCCCACAGCTATATACAAGCATATAGCCATCGACAACCTGAAGCTGGTTAGTCGCCAAGACACCTGCCCAATTCTCCATTGGTTCTCCGCACACCACAGCTAGATTTCTCTCCTATGACCTTTATTATCCCCTGCCATGAGGTGGGACTGGGGGATATCAGATTGGGGTTCGTCCGTCTATCCGTCTGTCCGTCCAGGCCACAATGGGGACAAGATTTCTCAAACTATTATACCTAGATGCGTTAAATTTTGTATGCTTCATAATCTACTTATGAACTACATTGAGTTAAAAAATGGAAGCACATTTGTTTACGGAGTTAAGGCCCTTGATTGTGGTGGGGGATAGTGATGACATGGTCATCTCGTTCCTTCTAATCCTGCTCTGTCCCTAGGCTCCTAGATGCCAAGCCTGTGGTCCATCATGTGCATGTAAATAAACATTTACAACCCCTTCAGCGTCAAAACTAGCATCCGGACCCATTAATTTCTAATGAATAAACTTTACATCCCTTTCTTCTGCTGCATTACTTCCAGTTTGGCTTTTTTTTAGATGGGGAAGTAAAATTCTCCCACAAAAATGACTCCATAAGCCACTGTAATAATACAAGCATATTTTAATAAAAATCAAGTTCTTAAATAATTTTCCTACACATTGATTCATCCCTGCGAGTTGCTCTTTGAAGGGTGCGACTGCTGTTTTCTTGTGGCCACAGTCTTAAGAAATGCCACACCCCCATTTACAATTACAATAAAAAAGATAACTCAACATGCCTCTTAACTGGGCAGCATTAGTGTTCACCCCTTTTGGTCTGAGTCGATGTTCTCACCTTGATCACAGACAGCCACATGTCTTTGTGAGTGGAGAAGCCATGAAGCATTAAAATGGATGGATTGCTCCCCGGCTTCCCTCTAGCAGAGTAGCGGAAGCGGTATGACTCACAATCAGCGTAATGCACCTGTAAGCCGAGGGCCCTCCTCCAATACCTACAGGTCAGATCAGTATGGATTAAATTGGCAATAGAATGCAACGGAATCTTTATTCATTTCATTTAGGCAATTTTCTGGACAGTGAGCATTGAACGACTTTGTATAAGTTATGCCAACTTTGCCTATTTTATCCTTAGTCTTTAGACAGGTTAAAGTACAACAGACAATGCATTCATGAAACAATGCAATACATCAATATACATATGCACATGAAACTTTACTGCACACGGTGATCTCAGAACTCGAAGCCATCAAGAGATTGAGACTATGCTACGGTGTACATGTGGTGTCTTTTTTTAACGCCCCCCCCCAACCCCCCAACAAAGAACTATGAAGAAGTTCTTTGAACTTGAGATCACTGAACTGGATGCTAATCTTGGGTAGAAGATATGACGTTAAATATGAGTCATACTGCCCTGCTATCAACGAGATAACACCCCTCCCCCACTTCCTGCTGGGCAGACACACGTGGCGACTGAGTAAACGACCCAGACCACAGGGCAGGCAGAACACGTTTTTAGGACGTTGCTGCACACAGACTGTTGCCTGTACCCAATATGACAGAAAGAGACCATAAGGGACACAAGTCTCCCTTCATGTACAACATTAAACTAGTGACACATTCAAACCACGAAAACACAACATAAAATCATCATTCATGCATGCATACAAGCGCACATATTCAACCACACATACCTTCGCACAAACTCTTGCAAACATGCAGACATGCAATTACAACCCTCCTTTTATTCCCTACAAATGCGCTGAATTATTGCCTGATAAATGACTGAATTTTTTTTCCAGTGGTGAGTGTGTGTGTGAGCACAGGAGAAAAATGTAAACAAAACATAGCTACCACTAGCCTGACTCTGCCAGCCTATGTAATTCCGCTCAAATCATTTCGCTTCACCACTCCATCTGATCACAATGAGCTCTGCCTCATTTACCTCCGCAGAAAAAACACCGGACCAACCAACGAACAGAAGGCGTGGCCAAGAGCCATGACGTAGCCGCTGCGCCAAGTTTGAAATTGTATTCTCCGAAATCAACGATGGCCACGGACATAGATACAAGGGAGGCCATTCGCTCGGTCGTGGAGAAAATCACCGGTATCAGGGACTTAAAGCCGCAACAAGATGAATGTTTGGTTAGTTTTTTGAAAGGAAATTATGTTGTAGCGCTACTCCCTACAGGTTTCGGAAAAAGTTGTCATATCTACTTAATATCCATCATGAAACATATGAAATAGGCACCCTGTTCATCTCTGTGAGAGACAGCCGAACCACCTCAGCTAACTTGTAGCTTCTAGTGTTACATTGCCCGCGAATTTCACACTATTTAAGTTAGCAGCGAACTTTTTAAGCCGTGTTTTTGTTCATGTCACAAGACCTATTCGCTGTCTCAGTGTTATGTTGTAATTATCCATGAACGAAATGGTTGTCTGAGACAGCCAAATGCTTAGAGCCAAACTGTGTTACTATAAAGTTAGATAGCGAGCTCGGTATGATGTTAGCGGAAGTATGGTTAACGGTTCAGTTTTCGTGTCAACGCAGATTTCGTCCTAATGTAAATAATACGTTATTCTCGCCGATTCTGCCGTTGGTTTCGGGTCTCCAACGTTTTTCAAATAGCAGCAGTATCAGCAGGAAAAATGATAGCTAAACAGTTTGTTTCTTTTAAGAAGAACAGAAAGAGCACCTTTGGTTCTTTTAAGTGAATGAGTGAAGGCTAAAATGAGGTAGATGGGCATACGTATGAGTACAGTATTAACTTTATTGTATTGATCAGTTTGTTTTCGCTGCATTCCTGGTATGAAGGACTGTGTTTACAGCGGAAGTACTAGGCAACTGAGCCAGCGCATAACATACATCATCGCCGAACGCTAGTGATTAGTTTATGGGTACACCAATGATTTTAAACTTTAGACAAGCGCCCACCCACCAGGAAGTAAACACTTGTCAATGACGACTGGCCAGCTTCTGTGTACGAAGCAAAGCAAATTAGCAGAGTCTGGTATTACCAGGCTAGGCTACCACTACACCACTAAGAAAACGGAGAAGAGTGGCAAATGGCAGGAAGCTGGCCTTATGCTGATACCAATCCATTTCAGGCCTTTTAATGAGGCCTGGCATTTTCTTTGCTTTCTAGATTTTAGTACAGTGCAGCAGAGTTGGGACCAAGTCATCATGTCCAAGTCAAATCAAGTCACTGGTCATTAGCTCAAACTCAAAGCAGATGAGGGAGAGCAATGAGGAGTGAAAGGGGGCAGGGGAACAAATTAGACAATGAGCTCACTAATTCACAAGCAGAGTGGGCAAAGCTGAAAGTGTTAAAAGCTTAGATACATTTAGGATCAGAAAGGGGTCAATGTCAACATGAAATGCAGCTCATGGCTCTCTCAGCTTTGCCCCCTCTGCTTGTTAATTAGTAAGCTCATTGTCTAATTTGTTCCTCCGCCCCCTTTCACTCCTCATTGCTCTCCCTCGTCTGCTTTGAGTTTGAGCTTGATTTGACTTGGACATGATGACTTGGTCCCAACTCTGCAGTGCAGTATATCTGACTCATCAATAAAAAGCTGGTAACAAGAAAAATTATATAATCATACTATAAAGCAAGGCATCTCTGTGTGTGTGTGTGTGTGTGCGTATGCTTGTGAGTGAGTGTCCTTCCACATATCTCAACAACTGTTAGTCTGATGCATTGGTTGATGCATTGCTGAGGACGCAAAGAAGTGCAGTGTCGAGTTTGAAGTTGTTTGGCTGAATATTTCTTGGGAAATCGAGAAACCTGCAAGCACCAATAATGCTCTAGTAGCAACTGAATGAGCACTGTGCTATATTTATTTATTTGGTACCGAGGTCAACAGGTATAAAATACCCAATAACAGACTCGGGGACATTGCATACAAATATCAGGAGTACCAAACATCAACAAAGCATCCAAAATACAGTCTAATTAAAAAACCCACATGAACATGATATGACTGTGCGAGGTATACAGATAACAACACGAGAGGACAAAGACATTTACTGAAAAACAAGCACGCTAGTAAAAGACATAGTAATAAATTAATATAAAAAGCTAGCCACTTTACATCTGAAACACATTCTGCTAGCGGTTATGTCACAAGAAGATTCAGTCAAAAACTGATTACAAAGGTCAAGTTATACTATACCAGTATACCATAAGCTATACCATACAAGCAACTATTGAGCAGGCACTAAACTAGCAAATACAAAATAGGCAGTAATAGGCATACTGAAATAGGGTTCAAGAAAAATTAAAATCAATTTTTGACTGCAAGTGTCTTAATTATGTGCTAAGAATATCCAAATAAAACAAAATGAAATGCATCTTCACGTTCTAGTGAAAGAGCACCAAGAATACCTACAATCTATAAAGCATACATACATGCATCTGTGCATACCATTTTTCTTACAACCCGTCAATCTGATGCAATAAATATTCTAAATATATAAATTGCACTGTACACACTACTGATACCATTTTTATTAAAAAAAAAAAGAAGGGGAATATTTTACCATTTTTGAGCAAATGCATGGTAATAGTTGAACCGAGTTTAATTTTGGGAGACTAGATAAGTAGAAGATTTTACTACTTGTTCATGGGCCACAAGACATAACAAACAAGGACAAGCATATGGACATGTTCCAGGCTCCTTCATCTTACCAGTAGTATATCCTGATCAAAGCAGCAGGCCATAGCAGGAAGCACACTCCAAATGCTAGGATAGGAATGGCCAAAGCCCCTGGCTATGAACACCATATTCCTCAGCTCAAGGTCCATCATCACAGCTCACCTGAGAACACAAGAACACATTCAGCTGAGAGCAGGCCATTCATCCCATCTAAACTCACTATTTACCGACAAACCAGACTATCCAGCACCGTGTTGAGCCAGGAAAAGAAAACCTACAGGCCTTATTTTTGCCTTTAGTTATTCCATTAAATATCCAACATTTCTGGCTATAATTATGAAGTACAAGCCTGTACGTTTGAATACTTTTCTGTTATTTTAACTGAAAACAATGGCGACTTCTACTGCTGCAGTGAAAATCAGAAAGAGGCCTATAAAATAGAGTAACCCCCCCATCCAACAAATCACAATCATATTTTTCTCAAGCCTTTGTGTCTGTGGACCATGAAACTGACGATTGTGTAAAGTGTTTTAAGCTTGGTTTTTTTTGGCTCAGTTTTTGGCAAAGGGGGTTGCGCATTCGACAATCCTCGAAAAAACACAAATGTTGACAGGGTAAAGTCATTCTTTAAGCTATATGCATTATAAAGGTGTCAAAATGACCAGAATTTGATTAAATATGTGGTGTATTTAGTTTTCACAAAGTACATACCAATAAATATTAATCAAAGTGACACTATCATGAACTCCTGGATAAGCAGTGTGATGGGCGGTGATAGGATGCCAGGTGCCGCGACCAGTGAGAGAAAACCAAGAGCAGCCCAGCTAAGAGACAAACACAAAAGAGGTACACACCTCCGGTAAAAGCTCACGCTTCAAGGATTTAATAAATGTCCGCAACACGGAAGCAGTCTTGAGAGAAAAAAAACAACAAGAGAGAAGAGAGAAAATTTCTAAAAGAAGCAATTCCTAACAATAAATAGAATATAACAAATCACTAGGAACTCAGGCTAGAGGTTTTCTCCGACCGAAGTGCTAGAAACAATCAGACACTCTAGCGATAGGCGTGGCGAACCCCCGGCCCTATATATAGAGTCCGGAAAACTCCGCCCCAGCTCAATCAGCCAGCTGGGCCAGGAATTCGATGGAAAAGAAACTCAATATCGTCCCGGACAATAGAACAAAGAAAGGTCCAACAAACGCACGCCTAAACCATGACAGGAACTCCCCCCCTCTAAGGGATGGCACCAGAAGTTCCCCGAGAACCCCGTGCACAGAACTCAGAGATGGGGCTGGGATCGAGGATATCCCGAGAAGAGACCCAGCACCGCTCCTCAGGCCCATATCCCTCCCAGTCCACTAAAAATTGAGCTCCGTGACCTACACGCCTCTCGGCCAAAATGCGACGCACGGTATAAACCGGGCCCCCCTCAATTATCCGTGGCGGCGGCAGAGGCTTGTCAACCGGAGCCAGGACGCTAGTGCTAACCGGTTTTAGCCTTGAGACATGAAATGAGGGGTGTATACGCAAGGACCTGGGGAGTTTTATCCTGACAGTAACAGGGTTGATCCTCTGCACTATTTTAAAAGGTCCAATGAAGCGAGGAGCCAACTTTTGTGACTCCACCTTTACGGGAAGATCCCGAGTAGAAAGCCAAACTCTTTGGCTAACCCGATAAGATGGGGCCAACCGGCGCCTTCTATCGGCAGCGGACTTCAGTCTCTGCCTTGATCGCAACAAAGAGGACCGGACCCTGGCCCAGATAGAGCGGCAGCGTCGAATAAAATAATTCACAGAGGGGACTTAAGAATCCCTTTCGGTCTCAGGAAAAAGGGGGGGTTGATAGCCCAACTGAGCCTGAAATGGTGAGAGGCCTGTGGAGGAGTTGTCCAGAGAATTATTTGAATATTCAGCCCAAGGTAGAAAAAGACTCCATGACGATGGATTATCAGCCACCAAACATCGAAGGGTATTCTCCAGAGACTGGTTGGTCCGCTCTGTCTGACCATTCGTCTCTGGATGAAAGCCAGAAGAAAAGCTCACAGTGGCCCCCAACAGACTGCAAAAGGCCCGCCAGAACTTAGCGTGAATTGCGGGCCCTGTCCGAAAACCACATCTTGCGGGAGACCATGGAGGCGGAAAACATGGTCCACAACAAGAATGGCCGTCTCCCGCGCTGAAGGCAACTTCGGCAGTGCGATAAAATGGGCGGCCTTCGAGAAACGGTCAACCGACGACCAAAATGACAGTGTTTCCTTCAGAATTAGGCAAACCCGTAATAAAATCAAGAGCAATTTGGCTCCATGGGCATTTAGGGAAGGGTAATGGCCACAACAAACCAGAGGGAGGGAGGTGGGAAGTCTTATTTCTAGCGCAGACGCCGCACGCTGCTACAAACTCCCGGATATCCTCCATCATGCTGGGCCACAAAAAACGTCGGGCTAAGAACTGTTTGGTCTGATGAACCCCAGGGTGACCCGCCAGACGGGAAGAGTGCCCCCACTGGAGAACCTGTGCGTGTACCGAAGGCGGAACAAACAAACAACCAGGTGGTTCTCCACCAGGACCGGGATCGGACCTTAAGGCCCCCCGCACATCAGCCTCAACGTCCCACTGAACGGGAGCCACAATCTGATCAGTTGGGATAACCGGTTCCGGAATAGGGTTGTGACCAGAGCGGTCGTAAATCCGCGACAAGGCGTCAGGCTTGGTGTTTTTAGACCCCGCACGGTAGATTAACGTAAAGTAAAAGCGATTAATAAATAACGACCACCGCGCCTGCCGGGAATTACGTCGCTTAGTCTGTTGAATGTATTGGAGATTTTTATGATCCGTCCAAACCACAAACGGATGCTCAGCCCCCTCCAACCAATGGCGCCATTCCTCTATTGCCAGCTTAACAGCTAGCAACTCTCAGTCACCAATACTATAATTCCGTTCGGCCGCCGACAATGACCGGGAGAAGTAGGCGCACAGGTGTAGCTTATTGTCCCGAAGGGGGCGCTGGGACAAAATGGCACCCACCCTGATTTCAGGGTATCTACCTCCACAACGAACGGGAGGGAGGGATCGGGTAAAACATGGGCTCTGAGCTAAAACGTTTCTTTAACTCCTGAAAAGCAGCCTCAGCTGCTGGGGACCAATCAAACGGCGAGGAGGCATTCTTCTTGGTAAGCGCAATGATGGGGGCAGCTACTGCGCTAAAATTACGGATAAACCTCCTATAAAAATTGGCAAACCCCAAAAACCGTTGCACCTCCTTAACGTTTTGAGGGCCAGGCCAATTCCTGACCGCTGCCACCTTAACAGGGTCCATATGGACCGACCCCTCCGACACAATAAAACCAAGAAACGAGACAGTCTTGGCATGAGAAACACATTTCTCAGCCTTGGCAAAAAGCTTGGCATTAAGGAGGGCCTCAAGCACCCGTCTGACGTGTTGTTTATGCTCTGAGGGCGTTGAAGAAAAAATCAGAATATCGTCAAGATAAACAAAGACGAATCTCTCCAACATCTCTCGGAGGATGTCATTAACGAGTGCCTGAAACACCCTGGGGCCTTAACCAATCCGCACAGTAAGACCAAATATTTGTAGTGCCCGTCATGCGTATTAAACGCCGTTTTCCATTCGTCCCCCTCCCGAATGCGAACTAAGTTATACGCATTTCGGAGATCTCGCTTGGTAAAGAATGACGCCTTGTAGAGCCTGCAAATGTCAAAATTGCCCATTAATGTCAAAATACCCGCAAATGTCATAACACGTCAACTGCAAATGTCATAATACCCACAAATGTCATAACACGTCAACCGCAAATGTCATAATACCCGCAAATGTCATAACATGTCAACTGCAAATGTCAAAATACCCACAAATGTCATAACACTTCAACCACAAATGTCAAAATCTGATCAACCGCAAATGTAATAACACGTCGACCGCAAATGTCAAAATTTCCATTTTAACCGCAAATGTCAAAACGTGTCAACCACAAATGTCAAAACTCATAGCTTACATTTATAATTAGAAAAAATAATGAAATAGAAAAAAGTGAAATAAAAAAGATTGAAATCGAATGAAATGAAGTGAATTGCATTAAAAGAAGTAAATTAAATAAAATAAGATTTTTCAGAAATTAAATAATAATAAAAAAAAAAATCCAGATGGACCACATTTTAAGCAGTGTCAAGCGTCACATGCCCACATAGCCTTCATAGTTTACCTATAAATTTTATCTGTTAGGGCCCAGTGGCAATAAACATTGGCCCATCCTAAAATGTATTATCAGAACTATTGTCATATATAGAAGAAAGTATTCCATATCCCCAGTAAATTGGAAAAAAAAAAAAACACTCAAAAGTCATCCCATGAATAACAAAAGGTCGCAAGTGATATTCCTGATGAAACCTGTAAAACCTGTGACCCCGAGTTCTACTAACAACACTTGGTTGAAGGAATCCTATATAATTCACTTTGTTAATCCCTTTAACATATTTAAAGACCTCAATCAGATCACCCCTAAGTCTCCTTTTCCTAAGACTAAAGAGATTAAGGATCTTCAGCCTCTTCTCATAGCTTTCATCTTTTATACCCAGAATTAGCTTAGTGGCTCTTCTCTGAACTTTCTCTAGAGCCTCAGATTTTGTCAGATTTTATAAATGGTTTGGCTCTAGCTGAGGTCATTTCAGAAAAGTTGCCCAGTTGGGCATTCTTGCTTATTGTTGCTTTACTGTTGATGCATGTTACATGTTTGAACAAGGTTTATAAACACATTGGTTTTTTGGTAAACTGCTGATATGAGTCGAGGTAAACGCTGTTGATTGATCAGATGACTGGTGGTTGGAGCCGCTAAGTATCCAATTGGATTTTTGCTAAAAAGGTCTCCAATGTATCAATGATTGGGCTCTTCAGGCTAAATCTAGTCCTGTTTTTTGTGTACAATGCATTTCTTAAGCCTAGTCTGACAATGTTCTGGTGGAACTAAACACTTCACTCGCAGATTAGAATCGTCTGTCAAACATAACGCGCACAAGCCACCATCATATTATGGTGAAGTTGGTTTTTGGGTGTTTGTATCTAGTCCCTGCCTATATATTGTACTCCATAAATGTGATGTGATTTATGTCATTGCCTATGTCATTGCCTATAGCCGTACTTACCAAGAATTTGATCAATTAAGTCACAATGATAATTGACGATGTGAACTGATCCAGGAGTCGGCCCTCACACATTTTTGAGACTGAAAGCAGTGGCGGTTCATCGGCTGTAACAAAGGGAAGCCAAAACCTCGCCCTTCAAAGCTTAATAACTTAAACCTTTTCGAAGTTTACTTTTCTTGATCAGCAGTTGCTCATATGAATGGGCAGAAGGACAGTCAAATCTATTTTCGATAGCACTGTTATACATTGCACCACAAAATTATGAGGGATTTTCTTTCACACATAAATTACGATGTAAATTACCATAGGCCTGCGTCTTTATAAATTCCGCGCTCAAGTAGCTGGTGAAACGGCATTGATTCGCAAATTGATTAGTGAGACTCATTAAGCAATAAGCTGTGCAACATCACATTCTTTACTCCTATATTAAGATTGTAGAAAACTGATTCTTGTGGCTTCTTGCGACAGAAGCCTCGCAAAATAATTTATAAAAGACGTATTGATAATTTGCGTCATCATTTATGTGCGAAAGAACACCCCTCATAATTTTGTGGTGCTATGTCAAAAGATGCTATCAAAAATAAATTTGACTCTCCTTCTACCAATTCGTCTGAGCGACTGCTGATCAAGAAAAGTAAACAGCTACAGGTTTAAGTCATTAAGTTTTGAAGGGCGAGGTTTTGGCTTCCCTTTGTTACAGCCGACGAACCGCCACGACTGAATGGGATTTAGTAATATTGCATCCACTTCTAGCTGTACTTGCTATTTCTATGAATTGATGAGCACTAAAGCACCTAAAGGAAGCTATTCCTTGCCTGATAATAGGGCTAACTAGAGAATACCAGCAGAAAATACCAACAGAAGTCTGTCAAACAATAATGCGCAAATTGCTCAAATCTTTAGAGAAAAAACAATTTTTTTTTTCAAAACATGTTCGAGAAACTATATTGTGTATGCCATTTTGCCATTTGAAGGAAGTTCAACTTTCAAAAAACTTTGACAAAATAAAGGATTCAAGAAATTTATAATTTTACCTCAGTGTGACACTTTGTTACACCTTAGCTGAAAGTGAATCATATGTATTAGGTCTGATTGCGACTTTGTAACTTTGGCCTTGGGCTAATCCTTATTTTCAACATAGCCATCATGTCATCATCATATTCATCCTCATGATCATCATTATCAGAATCAAGTTCATCGCGTTTCCACCGTCCGTATTTTGGCCTTCCTATTTACATAAAGGGGGATATCTTTCTTTTACTTTACCTTTTCTTTTCTTTATTCATGTTCATTCACATGCAGCCTGCTCCTCCATTCCAAAATCAAACGTTTCTTTTCCTACTTCCTTTAGTCTGTGCTAAAGTGATAATCAAAGATAGCACAAAAGTACACTATACAGTCCCTGACAAAAGTCTTGTCGCATAAGGACATAGTAACTAAAAATAGCATATAACTTTATTTCTAACCAATCAATTGTTACAATAAATGGTCCATTTTAATGTCAAGGGCTTTCACATTAATAATTTGGTGCAAAATGAAACTGTCAAAAAGTGTTCTGATGTTCACAGCTTGGCTAAGCCCATAACATCTGTTTTTGCTGGGACAAAAGTCTTGTTGTCTCTTCAGATGATGCAGCAAATCGCAGATTAGAGTTTAACCCATGACAAATACTGTAATTAACACATTCCCAGATGTGTATAGAAATAACCCCAGCACACCAGACTTTCATATGAGGTGCAACTAGACCTCTGACAACATACCAAAGATTCAACCACAGACCAAAGTGCTGATCATCAAGAGCCTGAAGACTGAGTCTGCTGCTGAGGTGGCAGACATCTTTAATGTATCCAAATGTCAAGTGGAGGGGATGAGTAAAAGATTTGAAGAAACTGGTGATGTTCATGGCAAGCGCAGGTCAGACAGACCCCAGTATGACAACTGTTTGAAAGGACCGTTTGTTGCTTCAACTGTACAAGGCTAGCCCTTCTTCAACTACAGCGAAGCTACATGAGGAAATGTCACCAAAAATCCCGGTATCTACAAGAAGAGTTTGTCAAATTCTCTCTCAAAGTGGTTTTCATAGCCAAATTAGTACACAGAAGTCTGCATTAAACAGAAAACAAAAAACCTGCATTGCATTTGCCAAGGCCCACAGCTCGCAGAAAGGATTGATACTGGAAAAGTGGCTGAAAGTTTATTTTTCTGGTGAATCATCCATTGAACTGCATGCCAGTCGCCGTACAAGACCTGTTGGAACCCTCATGGACCCAAGATTCTCCCAGAAAACAATCATGTTTGGTGGAGGAAAAATCATGGTTTGTTGTTACATCCAGCATGGGGGTGTGAGAAAGATCTGCAGAGTGGATGGCAACATCAACAGCCTGAAATATCAAGAAGTTCTTGCTGCCCTACTTATACTGCTGCTCCTTCTCATTCTCCTGCCTCCATGTCACAGTTCCTGAAAGCGAAGAAGGTGAAGGTACTCCAGGATTGGCCAACCCAGTCACTTGACATGAACATTATTGAGCATTTCAGGGGTAAGATGAAGGAGGAGGCTTGGAAGATGAAACCATAGAATCTTGATGAACTCTGGGAGTCCTGTAAGACTGCTTTCTATGCCATTCCAGATGATTTCATCATCAAGTTATCTCAGTCATTGCCAAGACGAATGGATGCAGTCCTCCAAGCTCATGGGAGTCATACGCAATATTAATTCTTTTTTCCAAGGCACCACGGCTTTATGTTCTGATATTTTAGTGGCATATTTGTGTGTTCAAAATAAAGAGTATGTATAATTTCCACATTTTTTTTCAATGCGACAAGACTTTTGTCCAAGCAAAATCTGACCTTTCTGTACAAATTAAATTATAAAACTCTATCAATGACACAAAACTCTATTTTGGTATATTACACATAATCTAGAGGGCTTTGCCTTTCATATAAGCCATTTTTGATTCCAATTGATCAACTACAAGTCAGGTTATTATTTGTTGTTCCTGCAACTTGGATAGGTGACAAGACTTTTGTCAGGCACTGTATATACCCTGTATGCAATTAAAAACACGACGCAGAATAATAATGTAGTCCAAGCAGTTATGAATTTAACATGGCGCATTTTATTTTTATTTTTAAACAAACATTTCATAAAACAAAGTAAACATTTGGAAGAATGTTGAGTCAAAAGTAATTCACCAAAGAACTCAACATTCACATGAATTGATTTCTTGTGATTTGATCAATGCATAATGTAGCTACACAATAATTGTGTAATAATTTTGCCACAGTTAAATTATATTTGAATTTACCGCTACAAAGGGTTTCGTTGGGGGCACCCGTTCGAAAAAAAAAAAAAAAAAAAAAAAACTGTATATAGAACGAGCAAATGTACAAATCAACCACAAATTTTTTCTTAATTTATTTCATTTTAATTTGTTTTTTAAATATGTACAGCGATAGCGCCCTTCTGGTTCTCAACGAAAAATCCTTGTTAAGCGATAGCGCCCTTGTGGCTCTAAACAGACGATTATTACTTGTATATAGGCCTATATATATATATATATATATATATATATATATATATATATTTATACGCATGACACAGACACACATACATATGACTTGATTTGTGTGTATTTTAACTCGTTTTCTTTCATTACTTCATTTTCCTCATTATTATAATGCCAGTAATGAGTTTTGACATTTGTGGTTGACACGTTTTGACATTTGCGGTTAAAATGGAAATTTTGACATTTGCGGTCGACGTGTTTTGACTTTTGCGGTTAATCAGATTTTGACATTTGCGGGCATTTTGACATTTGCGGTTGACGTGTTATGACATTTGCGGGTATTATGACATTTGCAGTTGACGTGTTATGACATTTGCGGGTATTTTGACATTAGTGGGCATTTTTGACATTTGCAGGCTCTACACGCCTCCTGCAGACGTTCAAACGCGGAATTCATCAACGGAAGGGGGTATCGGTTTTTAATCTTATTCAAACCCCTATAATCAATACTGGGTCTCAGACCACCATCTTTTTTCCCACAAAAAAAAAAAACCCCGCTCCGGCAAGAGAAGTGGATGGCCGAATAAAACCATTAGCAAGAGCCTCCTGAATATATTCTCGCATGGCCTTACGCTCAGGCCCTGACAGCGAGTATAGCGAACCCCTAGGGGGAGTAGTACCAGGGAGGAGATTGGTCTCGCAATCGTACGGGCGATGAGGGGGTAAAGTCGAGGCTCGTCGTTTGCTAAAAACCTCAGCGAGATCAGCATAATCACTAGGAACGTTAGGAGGCAGATCAAAATTCAAAGCAGCCCCCAAACTCTCCACCTGTTCGGGACCCGCCATATCAATGACCAAATCACAGTTAGAGAGATCCTCCAAATCACAATCATCCTCTGGCTGCTGCCAGTCAAATTGAGGATCCCACTCCAACCCTTCCTCTTCCCGACTAGGAGGGTTGTATGAGACAAACTCAGCAGAATCACTCGCGACATCCGCCTCCCCCCCAGGTTGATGCCCCGAACTACCCGTCAAACTCTCCCTACAGTGGGATCTACAATTAGCGCCCCACTAGACAATAGGGCTAGTCTGACTACCCCAACGAATGTGAGGCTTATGTTTCCGTAACCACGAGTGCCCTAACACAACAGGAAAAACAGGGGAACAAATAATAAAAAATTGAACCTCCTCAGAATGGCAACCAAAGGGAATGAACATGGTTAGTGCTTCAGAGACCTCAGTTATAATTCCAGAATCTAGCAGGCGACCGTCCAAAGATTTAACAGAACGTGAGTGTAGCAGAGGGCGTATAGGAACAGAATGCTTCTCAGCCCACTCCGCATCCATAAAACAATCCACGGCCCCCGAGTCCAAAAAAACCTCAACAGGAATTATCTGCCTACCCACAGTTAATTCTACAGGAATCAAGGTTCGGAAGGGAGTTTGGGTCTGTCCCTCTAACCGCTCCCCATACAGCCACAGGGACTTCCCGTTTCCCTTAAGATCAGGGCAGTATGGGCGAATATAGGCGTGTTTCCACTGGGTACTTTTTGGAAAGCGGCTGAGAGTTTTGGCTACGCCCACATTTTAGTTCCTCTCGGCCCTCCGTTCCCATTAGGTACTTTAGTAGCGGCTCACCAACGGAGTTGGAGTGTGACGTTAATACTCATTCTAATAATTTCTTTTAACTTTTTCCATTATTGTTTTTCTATTCTTGAATTCGATTCTCTCAAATGTTGCTCTGCTTATTTCTTGGCGATGTTTATGTTGTGGTTTGTGTCGAGTTCTACTCACGTCATATCCGGTCTCAACGGTATCCAATCAGCATCGACTAGTGAGTAGCGGCTCAGAAAGCGGCTGAGAAAGTACCTACCCGAGGTAGGTACTTTCTGAGCCGCATTTGTGAGCCGCTTATCGGTGAATGTGGGCGGATCTTGGGCGGATCCTCTCTCCCAAGCCCCACCCCTAGCGGCTCACGAGGGCAAAAAGTACCTAGTGGAAACGCGCCTTATGTCCCGCGCCTTATGTTTGTAGCAGTTATGGCAGATAATTGGCTTACGAACGGGCTTACAAGCCCGGCTCACATATGAGCCATCGACCTTCCCCAGGAGTGGAATTTTCAGTGGGTAAAATAGGAGGTAGCCTATAAGCACACAACGAGGAAAATTAGCCCCGTTGTCACCAAGAGCTTAAGCAGCACGTTTTTCTCTGTTGCATTCACGAATTCGATTATAAATTCGCACAGCAGTGCAAACCAACGAATCCAGAGAAGTACAGGGTTCTAACATAGCCAGAGCGTCCTTCACCTCCTCCGCCAAGGCATGAACAAAAACAGTCATTAGAGGCGCCACTGGCCAGCCCGTCTCTGTAGCTAGAGAGCGAAAGGCTATAGAAAACTCAGCAACGCTCTCGGAACCCTGTCTAAGATGCATCAGACGCGTAGCCGCGTCCTGCCCACACACATCTTGATCAAACTCACAACCGGTGAATTAGATCGAATAAGTGGCCTGACCCAAGTAAGGGCTGTGTCAGTCAACAGAGATAAAATAAATGAAACCCGAGACTCTTCATTTACAAAACGCGAAGGCTGAGCTTTGAAAAATATTTCACACTGGGCGATGGAGTCTTTACATTTCCCTGCCTCGCCTCCATATAGTGGAGGTAGCTGGAGCTTAGGCTCACAGAGGGAGTGTAGTGTTTGTGCAACATTCTGTGTAATTTGAGTGGACAAGGCTCGAATACTCTCGGTAAGACTTAACAGGATGCTTTCCTGTTTTTGTAAAGCCTCGTCCTGATGGCAGACTCGCTCCGCTAACTCAGCCTGTCGATTGTTCAGGGTAGACAAGCCCTTGCCATTGATACAGTTGGCAACAACGGGAACGCCCACAAACGTCACATCTGGTTAGAGCCGAGGGGGAAACAATCCTCTCCCCCCATCCGCTATACTGTAAAAACGCGGAATTTAAACTTGTCTTGCTAACGCTAAGAAGTAGTCATGACGTACTTTGAGTCGCTACTGCCTGCTGACAAGGATCGATTTATTAAAAAATTAAATATATTGGGGTTGGATTGTTGTCCATACGTTTTAAAAGACTGGGTGAATGATCCGACTCAGTGGCCGGCAGACATACACATTCTGTTGTGGGGTCCCGCCATAATCTGCCAAACTCGTCCTCTCTTCTGATTGCTTGAAGCCATTTTGGCTTCCTTTGTGGTTCCATTTTATTATTTGGTAAAATGTAAAACTTTAATTGGTGATTTTTTTGTTTATTTGCGGTGAAAAAAGGGCACACAGCAACTCTTCGGCATTATGGCTAATGGCAGAGACCGGCTTGTTTTCCCCCTCGGCTCTACTTTTGTGGGCGTTCCCTTTGTTGCCGACTGTATCTATAGCCCGAGGGTGTGGCTTGCTGATCAGCCAACACTTTCTCTAACGTAGCCGCGGCTGACGACTCCATGTTCGGCTAGAGTGTACTGTAATGGGCGGTGATAGGCCGCCAGGTGCCTCGACCAGTGAGAGAAAACAAAGAGCAGCCCAGCTAAGAGACAGACACAAAAGAGGTACACACCTCCGGTAAAAGCTCACGCTTCCAAGGACGAATAAATGTCCGCAACACGGAAGCAGTGCGAGAGAAAAAACAACGAGAGAAGAGAGAAAATTTCTAAAAGAAGCAATTCCTAACAATAAATAGAATATAACAAATCACTAGGAAATCAGACTAGAGATTTTCTCCGACCGAAGTGCTAGAAACAATCAGACACTCTAGCGATAGGCGTGGCGAACCCCCGGCCCTATATATAGAGTCCGGAAAACTCCGCCCCAGCTCAATCAGCCAGCTGGGCCAGGAATTCGATGGAAAAGAAACTCGATATCGTCCCGGACGATAGAACAAAGAAAGGTCCAACAAACGCACGCCTAAACCATGACAAGCAGCTTGCGAAATATTGACCGGTCATCCATGCCAAGATCATATTTATCTTACCACCCACGGTCGTGCTAACAGCAAATTGATTGTTTGATTGATTGATTAGTGAGTGATGCTCGAGTCTCATCACAACACTCCTTCCTAAGCTTTGCTTATCCAGGAGCAAAAATTATCATGTAAAAACTTTTTTAAAATATATTCTGTGATATGATCAAAATCACTTTTTTCCTGAGATACTGTTATGAACTAGGCTCTGAATTTACTGTTCTGAATTATGTCTCCACCTGAATTTATTAATTTCTTTATTGGAGTGATCACGTGAGAAGTAAAATACATAGAGAATATCATACGGGCATTTTCATATCACACGCTGTATCAACCCGAGACCTCAGTATCAGCCTGAGAGCTTTAGCTTGAGGGCTGATACTGGTCGAGGGTTGGTACACAGTGTGATATGAAAATGCGCATATGATGTTCTATTTATCATATACTGATTTTGACCATAATAACGATGCATTTTATCCAAAGCATTAATTTCAGGTTATTATTGTCATCATTACAGGCCAGTAGCGCTAGCATTTGCTTTTAGTCAGCGGTGTTTTCAAGTCAATGAAATCGCTAATTAGCTAGCTAGCATGCAAACGCAATTTTCTCCATTAAGGTAATAAATTTGCATTTCTACGATAGCTTATGCATAAAACGTTTCACTACAGCCCTTCGCATAAATATTGCTGCAAAACGCAGCATTATGCATGCTGTTTAGAAATAATTCTGTATCAAGTTCCTTTTCTATAGCCAGTTCAGTTTAGTCCAGTTCAGAAATTTCAGCAGCTGAGAAATTCATGAGTCTCTCCGCCATGACCGCGTCTAATCAGCCTCTGAAGTGATGCCAACGATGCTCGTGAGTGTTGCTATGGCAATGGTTGCTGCTACTGATATGGGATTTTGCCTGGCGGGCAGATACAGGTGATACAGGATTTTTGACAGGCGGGCTGATACAGCCTTGTGCTCGTATCACATGGGCAGATTCCGTATTTATAAGGAAGTATATGATAAATGTTTCCTATTTATGTCTTTCAGACAAAGTTATGGCCCTGTATTTTAGGCCATTATCGAGCTTCGGTCCTTGAGCAGTAACATTATGAGTGATGAACCACTGGAGAAGAAACCTTGCCTACTTGAAAAAAAGAAATGCGTTGTTTGTTTCAAACCTTTTGGGGCATGGAAAGGCAAAGCTGAAATACTAAAGAATCCTATCATTGAAGGCATAACAACTATTTTGGCTGTGGCTTGAACATGGAATGATGAGGCTTTTGCAGCACTTTAACATAACATAACATAACATGAGTGGCGAGAACAGGCCGTTCAGCCCAACTAGGCTCACCAGTTTCTTATGACTATAGTGAATCTATTACTTCAGATACTCAGTGATCCAATAGTATCTAGCGCTAAATCAAGCCTGCTCTTGAAAATTCCAAAGGTTTCTGCCTAAAGGTTTCTGCCTCCACTTTCACCATTTGAAGAAGACCTGAAATCAGGGGCCTGATTTATAAACGGTTCATAGGCACAAAAAAGATACGTACGTCACTTTCTTTGCAGATTTCTGATTTATAAAAACAAACTTGACATGAAAAAAAGGGGAATTATTAAGATTATGCACAATGTCAAAAAATTCCAAGTCCATCCTGATTAAATAAATGAAAATTCCATGCAGTTTATTTTACCCACAGGTTTATAAATTAGGTTATTTTCCACAAAATGTCTTTCTTTGTGTGTGTGTACGTATTATTTAGGTATGAAATCCACACTAATTTTTATAAATAAGGCCCCAGGAAAGCTAACCTTTTTCATTCATAAGTCATGTCGGGCTTCTTAAACAAGTTATTCTCACAATTATATGTACAAACATGAGGAACAAGTAGCACCTGTTTCACAGTCTGGAGAATATGTTTCCCAGAGAAGTTCCAGGGCTGAGTCTTCTTCATCTGACATTCAAAGACATTGTTTCATATGTGGTTCAGACAATGAATGAAAAGAATAACTCACACAGATACAGACAGGTACTGGCCAGAAAACAAGAGACAAAGAACCATTCACACAGAAACAGACAGGTACCGGCCAGAAAACAAGAGACAAAGAACCACTCACCCAGATCCCAGACAGGTACCGGCCAGAAAACAAGAGACAAAGAACCACTGATACAGATACAGACAGGTACAGGCCAGAAAACAAGAGACAAAGAACCACTGACATAGATACAGACAGGTACCAGCCAGAAAACAAGAGACAAAGAACCACTCACACAGATCCAGACAGGTACTGGCCAGAAAACAAGAGACAAACAACCACTCACATAGATACAAACAGGTACCGGCCAAAGAATAAGAGACAAAGAACCACTCACACAGATACAGGCAGGTACCGGCCCGAAAACATGAAACAAAGTCCTTCATGCTGCTGAAGAACAACAAGATGAAGTTGTTCACAATTGCATGCTGAACCATCCAGATCTGTTTGCATTCGATGCAAAATATCACAGAAAGTGCTATGCCATCTACATCAGCAAGCACAGAGGAGGCAGCCAAAAAGATAATTGCAGGCTGTCCAACTGATGAATCACCATATGAAAAAGCTTTTAAGTGTGTTTCTGGACACATTAATTGCTCCGTTATACCCAAGAAAACTGCAGTTATAAACCTGTGTTCCCTCTAAGAAGAATTTATCTGTGCATTGGGAACAGAGTCGCTCAGTGCCCAGCAATAAGAATTTGTTGAAAAATTCTGGTAATAAAGCTGCATTGGCAGAGTTTCTGTTCACTCCCCTGGTTGAAGCCTTACCCCAATCACTGGTTGATGATCAACCTGTCATCGTAACAGGTGGTTTTTTTAAATGGTCAGCTTAAAAGTAAGCGTAACAAAGGATGGTTCCACTGAATTACTCCAGTTGTGCAGCACACATAATGATGCTGACACTTGCATGCTGCTTCATGCCACTGAGATGTCACATCGTCACCAGAAGATACTTATTAATACAGATGATACTGATGTACTCATCCTTATGATATACTGCTGCAATGAGGGAATGCTGGCTCCAAAGGTTTACAAGCACAGTAGCAGACACACAAATTGTGAGAGATTCATTTCAGTACTACACGAGGTGGCTGATAAACTTGGGTCTGATGTCTGTGAAACATTAACAGCAGCTAACGCCTTGCTTGTTGAGACAGCACGTCCTGCTCTTCATCAGCATGGAATGCAATCTATTTTCATAACTCTCACAAAACATGCATCAAATTTGCCTTCTTTACATTTAATGGGAAATTTGTTTGCACTCGGAGATGATTACTCTGATGTCTGGTGTTTCCTTCTTCAATTATACAAGGGAAAATACAAGCTTCCAGCAAGCAGTTCACTAAATGACTTGCGTTATATGTATGCAGTCAAGACTGACAAACCCTGCAGTGCTTTCCCCCCAAAAGAAAATGCTTTCAAGCATCATGTAAACGGAGCCAAGTAGCAAACTGCAGTGCGGGTAAATAATCATCAAGCTCAACCTCAACTCAGGAATCTCATTGGTAATGGATGGGTGGCTCAAGAGGGACTATTGGTGCCGGAGCATTTTGAAGGAGAGGCGGCTCCTGTTGAAGTGAGGGATCTCACACATTTGTACTGCACTGACTCTACCTGCAATGCCCCAGGGAAGTGTCCCTGTCTGACATCAGGTTTGAATTGAGCATATACGTGCTCTTGTACCGACTGCAAAAAACAACCGACACGTCTGTTCACATTCTTCCGATGAGGAATCTGATGATGATGACTAGGTTAATGTATAATGTTTGATGTATATCTGACTATCACAACTACTCATATTAGTGCTAAACTGATAACGTGCATTCTCTTTATATCAAAAAAGTTTTTCAGAAGTGGCTTACAGATTTTAATATTATTCAGAATATTATACCTAGTGCATGTTAAATATATCCATAAAAATGTGGGGTTTATTTATTTTTAATTTTTTTTAACTACTTGCTTGCTTCATTTCAAGAAATTCTTGAATTTATCGTTGTAATTCTGGCTCTTGTGACACCTTGATGATGTCTATACTTAATAAATGCCTTGAGAATGTTATTATTAAGAATCATCAAAATGCTTACCCCGTCAGACAAAACACGAGTTGAAAAGTCCCTAAAACTTTTTTAAAAATTCACCACCACTCATTTTGTAGTGCAAAGACCCCAAGGGTTCGAAAAATTTGGTTGTGATTTGTAGGCTGGGGGGAGCAGTAATCTTAAAAATTGGGGCCCCTACTGCAGCAGTATTTCTGTTGAAAGCAAGGAATATTCTCCATGATTCCAAACTTTTGAATGATACGGCACATTAAATGAATATCCCATCAAAATGACAGAGCCAACCATGACATAATTCTTGGGCACAGCCTACAACCTCATCTGTCAGTGGACATCACTTTCAAAAATAATGTTATTTTGTTTTTCCTTACTGCTTCTTACATCTGTTCACCTTCACTTCGCTGAAGATAAAGGGTCCTAATCCACTTTGTAAACCAGTTTCACCGTATGGAATATTAATATCTGTTCAGTGTTTGCACATTGTTTTCCATGTTTTAGCAGGCAGATTATGACACCATTAATTATTTCTACAGAAGCATTAACCCATGTGCAGAACAACTGGGGTCATAGATGAGGTGGAAACCCCAAAGACAACATATCAGAAGTCTGACTGATAAATACATGCTCAATTTGAATTTGATCCGAGCACCTAACTTCAAAAAAGTTGGAACAGGGGCATGTTTACCACTGTGTTGCCTCACTTTTTCTTCTACCAACATTCTGTTAGGATTTTGAAACTGAGGACACAAACTGGGGAAGTTTTGAAAGAAAAACATGTTCCCATATTTGCTTGATGTTGGATTTCAGGTGCTCAACATTTCACAGCCTCCTCCGTTATATTTTTCGATTCATAATGCGCCCAATAGTTTCAGTGGAAGACAGGCCTGGAACGCAGTCAGGCCAATTCAGCACCCAGACTCTTTTACTATAAAGCTGTTATTGTAATAAGTGCAGAATGTGGTGTTTGGCATTGTCTTGCTAAAATAAGCAAGGCCTTCCCTGAAAAAAGATGTCTGAATGGGAGTAGATGCAGCTCTAAAACCTGTATATAACATTCAGAATTAACGGTTACCCATGTCATGTGCACTATTGCTCCCCCATACTATAATGGATTCTGGCTTTTGAACTGTGCACTGATAACAAGCCGGATGAGCCCACACCTCTTCAGCCCGGAGGACACAGCATCCATGATTTCCAAAAAGAATTTCACAGCACACTTTGCCTCAGTCGATGTCAAATGAGTTCAGGCCCAGAAAAGGTGGCGGCATCTCTGGATCTTTGTTATATATATGTTTTTCTTTCTTCCCCACAGCGATTCCTTATTAGTTTTTGACCTAGTCCCTTGTGAAAAGAGAGTTCTCTGAATTCTCTGAATATTTTAATGATATTATGTGCCCTAGATGATGAAATCCATTTTTTTTTTTTTTTTTTTTGCAGCTTTACTCTCAGAAACGTTATTCTTAAATTGTTAAACTATATACCCACGCAGTCCTTCACAGACTGGTGAAGCTCGTGCCTTCTTAACTTCTCAAAGACTCAGCCACTCTGAGGCGCTTTTTTTTTTTTTTTACCAAATCATGTCACTGACCTGTTGCCAATGAACCTAATTAGCTGAGCGATGTTCCATCAGGTGTATTTTTTTTTTTTTTTTTTTTTTAGCATCAGTCAATTTTGCCATTCTTTTGTAGCCCCCCTCCCAACTTTTTTGAGACGCATTGCCGATATCAAGTCCAACATGAGCAGATATTTTTCCAAGAACAATAAAATTTCTCAGTTTCAACATTTGATATGTTGTCTTGGTTATGTTTTTTCTTTTTAATTAAATATAGAGTTTAAATGATTTGCAAATTATTTCATTCAGTTCTTATTTAATTTGAACACCATATCCCGACTATTTTGGAAAAGAGGTTGCAGATAGCAAAATGCTATCTGAAACTGATAGCCAAATAACGCATGAACGGCAAAAAGTGCCGTCATTTGTCCCAGAGGATATCAGCCAAAACAATTATAGATAAGAGGAGTGTCGGTGTGAATATCTGAAATGTTTGCTTTTACTAGGAAATACTGAATTACGAAATCTGCGATTCATGTCCACTCTAGGTATAAATGTTAAAACGGCTTGCCATCAACTGCATCTCACCTAGATAGTCACTGAAGGAAAGTCATGACAAATTGCAGCTCGAAGTCCAGCGTTATATCTTACTGTCAGACCGGAGAGGGCCGTTTATGTCGTGTCGAATGTTCGGAAGTTTTAACTGAAATGACACCAAGAACATATTAGTTGTGGACCATGACGTTGTAGCTATCATTCAAAGCATTTATTTGTGACTTTGGCACATTAATAGACTTATTTCTAATTTGAGTACAGAAAATCGTTGATTAAGAATCGACCTTCGATTCATAATAAACGTGGCAATATTAAACTATGACACCATTACGTTATTCCTCCTAATTCTCAAATGTCTCTCACATGCTCGAGTTGCCTACTTGAAATAGCTAGCTTGCTACATTATGTAATAGATGGAGCGTAATGCTAGGATATAAAACAAGGCACTGTTGCAGTCGGCTGACTACCATCACTTCAAGCCTGAAAACAATATTGATACTGCCTTTGAAGTTTGCCGAATTAATTCATGATTTTCTTTTCGAATAGTATCTTACCTCAAGTGCTCTTAATCCCTCCCGATGAACGACAATACCGACCTAATGTAACAGCGTCGACAATGTTTTTTATGGCTGATGTTAAAATACTCACAACGTTGACAAGAACATGGATGCTTCATTACCACTATAACCTTCCCGAATTGGCTATAAAAGCCCCTTCAAATTAAATACCCACGGGCACAACCTGTCTAGTGTTCTTTACTGTCTTCACTGTTGATGTAAATCCAAGGTACCCAGCTCTCCGCAGTTGATTTTATAACTGTAGTGATCGTGACAGCACCTTTAAAGGGATATTAAGGGGGTGAGTGCCTTAATTTAATTTCTGCCGACATTTAATTTCTGGTTTATTGGAGCTCCGGCGATATTTCTCAACTGGTAGTCATATAAATGCAATCAGAAAAAAATATAGTCACGAGTAGTAAAATGCGGCATGTGTGGATTTTATTCGCAAGAAAATATGAATGTAGAGCGTATGAAGACTGCTTCCGGTCCCAGCACAGACATTCAACAGAGACACAGAGGCACACACACCTGCATACTGTATATTGCCCTATGGGCAAAACCGTCTGCCAAACGTAAGCTACACCATTTACTCACCCACTCATCAGAAAATCTAGTAAGAATTTTTTTTTTCAATTCACCAATTGGCAATTATTTGCAGTTTAATCATAAACAAAAGAAATTTAACTTTTGCCAACTGATTTAATTTATTTAAATTATACATTTAAAATGTATAATTTTATTTTTACTTTTCTGAGTTATTATATCAGCACTAGAAATAGAAAGAGGTAAGAAGAGTTCATCCTTCAATTATTTCCAAAACTCAAATTTTTGTGATTATGTATGTTGAGTAGTGAGCGAGTTTCAGCATCATTTTTAGGCATAGGCAATTGGGGCAGTCCCTTCAAGCCCCATCAACTGAACTGTGCCAAAGGGCAAGATTTTTTATTTATTTATTTATTTATTTATTTATTTAATATAACTCACCCTCTTAGAATGTCCAACAGTGTGGCCTATTTATAGGTACTCTACCCAGAACAAGATTTATGCTATTTCCCATTCATTTTCCGTTCATTTTTGAAGAGGTAATCTCAGACAGTTTTGCAAAACGACCTTTCATCTAGAGTTATTATGGGTTGCTATGTGTTAGCCAGTTTAGCAGCTTTCCTGACACTTGTTGGACTCGTAGCCAGGTTCTCACTTTGGCCTTTCTTGCAGGAAAACTCACTGTGCAACATTTTAATTTTTGGAGTTTATGTTATAATCGTCACAGCACCTGAGGAAAAGTGAGCTGGATGTGCGGCCAGTTGCACACTTTTTATTGTCACTTTTGTCTTTAAAAATATGACTCTGCCATTCTGTGGAAAATAAGTTGCTTTGCAAACCATATTTGTGCAAGCAAAGTCAGTTATTTACTAGGTAGGAAAAAATGGGAATGGGGTCTTGCCAGAGGGTATAAGATAAGCCATCATCTGTAACTGGGCAATCATATACAAAATTAATGATGTGATTTAACATTAACTCTTCCAACCAGGACTAGCCTTTGGAGGGATAATATTCCTGCTCTCGCCTCACCTTAAAGCACATTACTCCTCCAAACTCGTTCCCATTTATGATTCCTAATTAGCAACGAAGTATTAATTTATTCAGTTGCGAGGATGAATTACTGATCAATTAATGTCCAATTCCCCTCAGCTTGCATTACTGTTCATGGCAATAATTATTAAGCATTTTCCTATTCACATTCATGGTGATATAAAACGTCAATGTCTTTCTAAGTGTCTGAATTCCCGTAGCTCATAAAATGTTTTTTTTTTTTTTTTTTTTGCAACAATGTCTGATCGGCTTGATACGCATAAGAAAACAATGCGGTTTTGCCGACTCAGGTCCACATGTTAAGTTTGCTTATGTAAAATTAAAACTCTGCCTCCAACCAGTGACATTACAATAAGCATAATGCAGGTTAACTCTCAACCTGTTTTCGATTAAGAATTGAACAATTAATTGAATTAATTTACTGAGCAAATAAGCTACCAATAAGCTGCGTTGCCAGTAATGATTGAGACATGCAGCTCTGCGTCAAAAAGGAAGGCTACGATATGAGATTGCATGGATGGCAATCAACAGAAATTTCTGGAAATTTCATCTGAAAGTAAATGCTACGAAATAAATGCTGCTGAAGATGGTATTTAGATAAGGTTCAGATTTCATTTCAAGTGAATTTAATAGATAATTGCCGTTAATTAAGTGTCATATAGTAGCCCTCCTACAACTTTCCCAAAAGCTGGACTATAAAGACCACATAAATGATTTTGCCACCATGAAAGTTTGACACATAGCATACATTTAAAATTTTTTTAAATGCATGCCATGCATTGAACTTTCACGATGCACTAATAACGAATTTATTAAATTATTCAATTACCAATGCATTAACATAAGAGTGTTGTTAATTTAATAAATTAATTATTATCCTTAGCAGCAACCAGTGTGCAACAGGTCTTTCCCTCAAATGTACTGTAGCCTATGCTTTTGAGCACTGGAAACATTTTGATGAAATGCAATCTGGTTGCACTGTGAAAAAAAATGTTTGAACGTGAGATGGAATTCAGGGAAGGTACTGGATTCATTAATTATTTTTTTTTTTTTTTTTTCCCAGTCCCTACAATACCATTATTAAGTGCGTTGTCATTGCAGCCCCTCTGTGATCTCTGTCATTACTTAATACTTCCTTAATTATTACAGGTTTATATCTTGGTCTTGATTATTCAGTAAATAAATTGTGTGATTATTAATCAAGCGATCTTAAACAAGAACAGCTTGAACGCAATTATGCATTTAAGGGTCAGAGGCTCACAGCACACAATACCCAGCTTGCCTCCAGTACCGGGATGTGTTCGGGTTAAACAGTTTAAGGAATAACATTTAATTTCAGTGTTTAGTGATGGAGGTGACCACATGGAGACAGTGCAAAACAAACCAGAGCCAAGAATGTGATTTTAGCAATGAAAAGTAAATTCTCACTGATCAAGATGTTACATTACATTACATTATATTACAGGGACTTAGCTGATGCCCTTATCCAGATCGACATACAAAAGTTCAGTACAAAATTGCAGAGCTCCAAGGAGGCAAGTTAAGTGCCAATATTTCAAGTGACAAAGAGCGCTCAATGAAATAAGTGACAATTGAACAAACAGTAGACAACAGAAGAGACCAGTAAAGTTAAAGAGAACTTTATCAGTCTTGTGTGTTAACTGAGGAGGATTGCACTGTGACATTGTTGCATACAAATATAGCGCAGTATAAGCTGCAACATTTATGTCATAAACTTAGTGTAACTATGGATTTGAGTTACCTTGTGGAACATTTTATATCAAAATGGTGGTTGTGGCGTAAAACGTGCCACCAGCCTGAGGGTAGGTTGAGCTGATGGCTCAACTTACCCAAAACAGGTAAAATACTGATGTCCTAAGCTATTTGTCTGATATTCTAATATTGCAGAAATAATGTCATCATGCCAAGATCCCACAAATCTAACTACAAAAAGTTGGGACAGTTCTTCATTGTAAACTAAATAATATTGCTTACTGCACTATGAAATCTATATAATTATATTTTATTGATTTTGCTGGTTTTTCAGTGCTGATGCCTTACTTTCATACGAAGGCCTTTGAATATACACTACAGGCCAGAAGTTTGGAAGCAAGGCCAGTACAGGTCAAAAGCATTCTTCCCTTTGGACCCACAGCATTCTTCCAAGCTCTGTCAGGGTTACCTAGACAAAAAAGAAGAGGAAGGTGTTCTTCGAAAGATGGTTTGGCCCCCTCTGTCTCCAGACCTCTCTCCAATTGAGCTTGTGTGGGACAAATTGGATCGATCAGAACAGTGTGTCCCACGAATCAGCAGTCTCTCATTGATGAACTTAAGAAAGCTTGGAATGCAATTCCTGGCACATACCTTAAAAAACTTGTGGAACGAATGCCTCGTATATGCCATGCTGTTGTTAAAGCAAGAGGAGGTTACTTTGAAGAAAGCAAAGTCTAAGCAAAAAAAAAAAAAAAAGAAATACCTGATCATTTGAGTAAAAATTTATTCTGATAAGTGACTCTTTATGTAATAATCATGTTTATTTTGTTGCAAAGTATGCCAATGAAACTATGATCTTTTTTTTGTGCAAATTTGATCTTGCTTCCAAACTTTTGGCCTGTAGTGTATCTGTACAGAAATGGTAGCAGTTCCTTTTCATATTTTTTGAGTGGGGGGGATTAGTGAGCGACTGATCTTCGGTACAAAAATATTTAGAAACAGCCCTTGCAATGTGTATTGGTTTAATAGTACAGCAATTTTCCATACTCTGAACCTAGTGTCTTGCAACCCCCCTTTTTCATGTTCATCCTTAGGTATTTTAAGTGTACACTCTGGGCAGGTCACTCTTAACAGCAAACATGCTATTTCTGCATATTGATTTTTCAATGTATTGTAAATACGTTGCTGCCTGGTTCTGTAGCATCAGTACGCTGTCACTATTTTTGTCATGTTTTTTCTGTTCATGTGTCCAAGTGGAAAGACGTCAATGTCATTCTATTCTGTGTGAAGACATCCAGTGCTGGAGAGTTGTCACTGATACAACATGAAACCATGTATGTTTCATGTTGATTACAGACTCTGTGCCTTACCACAGTTACAAATGTATTACCAGCCAATGGGGAAGCTTCATGTTAATGTTGAAAATGACATTTGTCTGAAAAAAAAAGACTTTTTAGCATTTATACGTGAGGTGAATAAGTCACATAATCAAGTTCTTTCCTGACCTGATCAAGTAAGTCAGTAAAATCACCTTAAAATATAAAAGCAAAGCATGCTGTGAGTACAATCAAGGTTAACTGTGCGTTTCAGGGCCTTCATTCCAATCATACCAACCAGGAAGTTACGATCATAGGATATAAAAAGAAAGTTTCTGTGAAACTCTTCCGAGTAACTGAGAAGCGTTTTCAAATACCGAGGCACACAGGAAGTCCACTGTTTCAGCAGTGCAGGTTGTTATCACTGCTCCAAGAATGTCTTCCTTGGCACTCCTGCTGTTGTGCATCCATGGGGCATTATCACTGAAAATATGCTCCTTCAACATTAAGTCCTTTGGACAGACCAAGATTGCAAAACAAGAGGTCCTAGATGTGATACTTAAGGTAGGTGAATCATTTGAACAAAATGAAAGCATTTTGTCCAACAGTGAGGGGGAAAACTCAAGCAGTGCAAACAGTTGAGGAAAGGACAGCTGTGAAACGGCACTCTTTATCACAAGCAGTAAGGAGACAATTCAAAATGCATCAGAATGGAGCTTTCTCTGCTAATAAGCAACATGCTTTCTGATAAATACGAACAATCCGAAATTTATATCAAAAGTATACTGTTGGCTCATTCTCTTTGTTCAAGAAAATAAATTATTGTTTATTTTTTCAAAGTTGTACCAAGTCCAAGTGATCATGGTCTTCCACAAAAGTATACCTATACTAGCAGTTAATTCTGGAAGATTTTGCTGCAGCACTATTACATAACCATTGCAATGTAAAGTGTGATAGTGTCAAATTACCTGGCTTGGATTTTTTTTTTTTTTTTTTTTGAGAAATTGTGTAAATATGTGCAAAAAAAGATCTGTGTTTCTGCTGAGAGTTTAGGAATCTTGTGCATATGAGGTAATGCTTGTATGTGCATTATATATACCCATTTACACTGAATTGTTTAAAGTCCAAGTGTTCATGGTCTCCCGCAAAAGTATGCCTGTATAATCTTATAACTCCCAAGGTCAATTTGCTGCAACACTTACACGTAACCATCGTAAAGTATGATGTGACAGCGTCATATTATCTGGCTGGATTTCTTTTTTGAGACATTGCCTTGATATTCATTAAAAAAAAAAATGCCTGTGTTTTCCTAAACAGAGCTCAGTAATTTTATGCATATTTGGTAACCTGTGTGTATCTCATGAACCCATTTGCCCCAAGTGTTTTTAGAGAAAACCTCTCTCAAGCCCTTGGCTCGGATGATGGTGCAACTTTGTCTTTCTGTCACCTATAGCATGAGATTTCCTAAAAAAAAAAAAAAAAAAAACTTTCTCTGAGAAAAACAAATATTTCTATCATAAATAGACATAACAATTATCATAACAATTGTGACACCAATTGTTAACAAGTAAGACAATACTGTGTGCATTTACAAAAGGTTGTACATCATTAGTATCCATATCAGAAGTAGTATTTTCAGACATACAGTACATACTCAGTGAGCCGTAATAGATGTTACATTTCTCATGTAAACCTATTTGATAAATTTATTTATCACGGGGAAGAAGTCATTTGTCTTTTCTTGTGAAATTCAGGAGCTGACCAGGTGTAGTTTAACGAAAACGCAACTATGGTATGCTTGTTTTTGGTTCCTTACCAGTTTACCATGCATTTTGCTTCCTCAAAATGGTGGACAGAAAGCATGAATTGAGACTTAATGAGATTTCCTCACAAGTTTAAAGACCTATTTAATGCCCCAGAAAAAAAAAATCTGTGACATATTTTCTCACGAAAGCATTATACTTCTCTTTTGGCAGTGCATTACACGCTGTGACATCACCCTGGTGATGGAAATCAAAGATGCCAAGGGAGGTACTTTCCCTGAGTTGGTAGCACAACTGAACAGGTAATGTTCTGCTAAAAATACAATAGCAAAGAGATTTAAAAAATTCAGGGGTTTTTATAACATTTATTTTATTTTTTTTAACCCCTTCTTTCGTTTTGGAAGATGCCTTTATGAGAATAATGAATGATAATCAATTTAATGGTACAAATATATGAACAAAGACGACAGAATTTTGATGATTGTTCAGCAGGGTCGGCTAAACAATTGTCATATTTGGAGTCATTCATCTGTTCCATTTGTCTTTACATTTTAAAAGTATGTAAAATTACTTAAATCATATAAATGCTCTACAATAGAAAACCTTCATTAGAAATAAAAGAGTAACAGGAGTTTTATGTTAGAAATAAAAAATTAAAATATTCTTAGCCAAAAATATACCATCCTCTAGTTCAGGGCTATTCAACATTATTCTGCGGGGGCCGGTGTGGATGCAGGCTTTCATTCCAACCAAGCACTTACACATTTGACACCACTAATCAACCCTAAGAGTTTTTGCAAAAGAGCTTGATTACTAGTATCAGGTGTATAAGTGCTTGGTTGAAATGAAAGCCTGCACCCACATCGGCCCCCGTAAGATAAAGTTGAATAGCCCTGCTCTAGTTGCACAATGGTGTACAGAGCTGTATAAAGTCTATTATTATCATTATTCATCCATTATCATATACCCCTTTCCTACTACAAACTGCTTATCCCCGAGATTTGCCACCCCGGTAAAGCTTGTAAAGCTTTTCCTGCCCCAAGGCTTGTTAACTCCGAGTCGTGTTCCCATTACTACTCATTAACCCAGGGTTTTGTTGAGCCCAAGGCAAGCTTGCTCCGGGTTAGCGCCTAAACCCTGGTTGCTGGTAGGATTGACGAACCCCCAAGGTAAATGCCAATTTTTTTTTTGTGTCAACCCAGGGCAGCTGAAGAGTAGTGAGAACGGTGGCACCGCCCCAGGGAATCTCCGGGTTAAGCCTTGCAGTTACCCCCAAGATAACTCAGATATTTGGTAGTGGGAAAGGGTTATTAACTGCTTCTTGCTAATTAAAGTTGCAGGGAGCTGGAGCTTGTCCCAGCTAACTATGGGAAAAAGGCAGGAATGCACACTGGCCAGCACCATAGCAGGATACACACACCATTCACTCAAACACCCACAACAACGTGCAAGTTAAAAGTCTCTAATTAGCCTGATATGCACGTCTCTGGACCGTAGCAGGAAATTGTGAACAAGGAGGAAACCCACTAAAACAGATGAGGGAAATATATAGTCAGCATAGAAGGGCTTCAGGCTGGATTTGAACTAACAGCCTCCTTGTTGTGAGGCAACAGTGCTAGACACTTGAGCCAGCAAGAAAGTTGTGGGTTCAAATACAGCCTTGGCCTTTGTGGTGTTCATATGGATTTCCTGCAGGTACTCTGCTTGATTCTAGGAGTGGTGTAGTGGCACAGTTGTTAGCACTGTTGCCTTGTTATAAGGAGGTTCAGTTTCTGGTCGGCCAAAACCTCTTTGCATGGAGTTTGCATGTCTTCCCAGTATATGCACAACTTTTCTCCAGGCACTCCGGTTTCCCCCACCCTGAAACACATGCTGTATAGGAGCACTCCTACCAGTGACCCGACTAATGCTCTAGCTTTGAAACTGGAGGTCATCCTGGGCACTGCACTGTGGCTGCCCTCTGCTCCATTGTAACTAGAATGGGTCAAATGTAAAGGACAAATTACCCCATGGTGCTCAATAACGTATATTTTATCTTATGTTTCCTTCCACAAATAAAAAAACATTACTGTTTGGCTAATAGGAGACTAATTACCAACTGGTATGAGTGTGTGAGTGAATGTTGTGTCTGCTCAGCAATGGATTTAAGTACTACCTCTCACCAGTAGGATGTTGAGATTAGCTTCAGATAGATGGACATCTGTGTTTATTATTATTAATAAGTTGTTCAGATAATGGTTGTTGTTGTCATTACAGAACATTATGGTCCACTGGTTTCGGAGGAATTTTTAGAATCCAATCACCCACCCCTGACTAATTTTTTTGGCAGCAGAAGTGTATTGCCCACTGTGGCCATTTCATATGCATCACTCTGCCAAATCAGCTCACCTGCTTAAAGCTGCAGTTGGTAACTTTGAGGAGAGAGAGGACTTAGCATGAAAATTTGAAAGAACGCAACTTTCAGATCCCTCCCCCTCCCTCTCCACTGCACTCCTGCCCTGCCTCCAAAGACCCTCCCCCAGAGGAGGCTGCCGTGCATGCGAAGGCACGCGACCTGTTATGCATGCGACCGATAAGACTGCCAGGTCACTCCATAGAGATATTTTCTGCTACTTTCTAATAAAACGACGCCAGTGACGTTAGCCCTAGCATCGGAAACAAGCTAACATTGTTAGCCGACTGCAACATCACAGTAACAGTCACATGCACTATGGACAGTGATTATTCAGTACATCGTTATTATTACTCAGTACATTGAACCTGAAATGCTCACAAAACTGCAGATTTGCACTTACTTGCTTCCAGGAAGCTGAAACAATGTCATCAACAAATATTAAAACAGTTAGACTTATGCAGAGTTCAATGCTTGATCAATATACAATGTATTCTCCTTTAAATAAGTGCTTTTACACCCAAAAAAAAAGCGGGCATTTATTTTCAGTCTTCTTTAATAATCCGATTAACAAAATCTTAAAAGGATGTACAGAATTACCGAGAGCCGAAAATTTTTCCTAATTGATTATTCAGATTTCCATCCTTGCAGTCTTGAATTGAAGCGTATACTTGAATTAATCTTTTTGTCATTATCTCCTCTATCAGTATACAGGCTTCCTATAGGCTTGGTCTTAATTGTTTTGATTGTCAATCAGGCATAGTACGTGGGAACAGGTTCACAAAATCCTGTGATAAAAGTTTGGGTCACTGCCTCACCTCACCGCACGCCTACGGAGTAGTGTAACAATTACAATTAGCTCTTTAGCCCTGCTGAAAATCAAACATTAGGTAAATAAAGCAGGGGTTTACCTGTCAAGTAGAAAAGTCGCCAACTCTACGTCGGTTTTTAATCCTTCCAGTCAGATCACGGAGTTTCCTCCACCTCTGAAAAGCCACTCCGATGTTCACTCTGGTTTTATCTCGGGCTTTGTCTAATTCTTTCTTTTGTGCTTTTTTTTTCTTCTGGCTTCCTCTTCTTGTCTTAGCCGTGTGTGCTGTTGTCAGTAACGGAGGTACCGGTATTTTTTTTCATCGCTGATGGCTGTTGTTGCGCCATTAGTTTATCTAAGCTCCTGCTGAAGCCTCTCTCGGAGATTTGAACTTGAGCGAGCACTGGCGTGAACTGAGGAGGAAGGGGAAGGAGGCTGTCCGCAGCGCGTGCATGTGCAGTGATTGACGGCTGTCAGACACCATCCTGGCTCTGATTGGTTCTTTTTGGTTGGTCCGAACGATTCCGCTAAATTGCAGTAGGAGCAGTAGATGGGTGGAAAGGAGCCTTTTTTTTATTACAGAGTACTAGTTTTATGTAATACTGTCTGTACACAGTGACAGTTTTAGCAAATATGACAAAACGTTACTTTTATAAGACTTACCAACTGCAGCAGGGTGCCTGCGATCATAGAACTTTTTGTTTGCTTCTTTTCAGGGGATACAGCCTTGGGACTGAGGATTATAGCTTTGTCATCAGTAAAAGGTTGGGACGAAATTCATACAAAGAGCAATATGGCTTCATCTACAGGTACTGTTGATCATTAGCTTTTCTCTACTTATCTAATTTGCTGGATGAGCAGTGTTGCACAGATGTATAGCAACTCACATGCACATGCCTGATATTACCTCTGTGTGGCCTGATATTACTTGTGTACGACCCTGCTCCTCTATGGAAGCCCAAAACTACCCAAAAAACAACACAAAATAAATTCCTAAGATGAAACAAATTATCCACTGAAATGTTCATGTTGAGGCAAATCATGAGCGGTTTTAAAAATCCATTTATCCTTACTTCCATGAAAATCACTGAAGACTGTTCATAATGTTACCTATGTGGGTAAGATTGGTTCATAGTTTTATAAGTGATTATTATTAAAAACAAACTTGAGAGTATGTTTGTGTTCATCCTTGAGACAATGCACAAGCTGCTGCCTACAGTCACAACATATACTGATGGACTTTAAAACTTATAAGTCTGACCAGACAGAAATAGTAAAGTTGGGTTAGGGGAACTTTAATTAGATGATTACATAATTGATATGCAGTTGTCTTTGAGTAAGGAGACACAACAGTGTGTGAGGTCATGACCTTGTTTGTGTCTATGGAGCAGGATTTGAGGAATTAGTGATGTAACCTTGTCCGGCTTCACTGATCACAATTGCAATGCTGTCAAATGCCTTAAAACAATCCTTGAGGTCATTCAAGCACCAATGATCGACCCCAACTGGGTCAGCCTAGGGTCATGACCCCAGCCCAGGACAGTCAGATCTGCCTCGTCCACCTGAGAGATTGGTTTCAAACCTGCACCAGGACAGCTCAGGAGACCCTAGGAATCCACAGACCAAGGATCAGCAGAAGAACAGTGAGTTGCCGACTTGCAAAGCGAGGGATCAGAGCCCACAGGGCATGTGTTGGAATGCAGCTTGATGCACGGCGCAGGGCTACCAGGTTTCACTGGGCTGAAAAATATGGTCAGAGACGAGTCCCCCACCGATTCTAGAGGAATGTTGTCTTCAGTAATGAGTCCAGATTTTGTCTGTACCGACATGATGGAAGACAGAGGGTCTACAGACGACGTGGTGAGAGATACGCGGCCCCCTGCATTGCTTTGGAGGAGGCTCAGTGATGGTCTGGGGTGCTATTCGGTGCGGCTGGAGGTTCGACCTGGTCATAATCAATGGAAATCTTAATGCAGCCCGCTACTCTGACCTTGTCATCAGACTGCACATCGTGCCTTACATCACAGACCACCCTGAGGTCACATTCATGCAAGACAACGCACAAGCTCACTCAGCACATGTGACCCAGCAGCTCCTGGCCCAGAATGGTGCGCGAGTCATGGACATGAAGCCCTGACATGAAGTGCATCGAGCATGTGCGGGACCTGTTGGATCGGCCGGTTCGGCAATGCACTCCAGTGCCCAGGACGAGGGCGGAGCTCCAAGAAGCCCTTCTCCAGGAGTGGCAGGCCATTCCCCAGCAACAGCTCAACAGAATGGTGCTGTCCATGCCAAGACAAGTGATGGCTTTGTTGCAGGCACGTGGCAGTCACACTCGGTACTGAGATTGGAGTTGATCTTTGTTGTTGATTTTGTTGTTAAACTTGTCATTGTTGATTCTTTTGCCGTTTTTTTTTTGTTGATGTTATCTGACATTTTGTCGAAGTTGTTGTTATGGGTAAAGTCAATTAAATGGTTACAAATTTGAATCCAAGTTTGGCTACAATTCAGGCTATAAGTTTTTAAAGTCCATCAGTATAGTTCACTTATCGCTTCAATGACGTATATATTGCCCTCAAAACAAAAAAGAGCGAATGCCAGATCACTAAATTTATAGTGTAAATTCAAATAAAGAAAGGAGGTTACGTCATGATGTAATCTTGAAAAGAGCTCAAGATATTTATTTAAAATCATACAACCCCAATTCCAAACAAGTTGGCTCTTTATGGAAAATGCAATAAAATCAAAACTGAGTGATCTGAAAAGTCCATTCACAACCAACTAAATTGAAAACAACAATACATTATTTGATGCAATAAATAGCAAATTAAATTGTTTACTGAAAATATTCACTTAATTTTGACGACGTCAGCAGACTCCAAAAATAATAAGCACAGGAGCAATTTAGGACTGATAATGATGTTGAAAGTTGCAATAATAAGGTGATGTGCAACAGCTAATGTCAAACAGGTGAGCTTATAATGTAATAGTATACATCAATCCTCCAAAAAAGGCTTCATCCCTCAACAGGAATGATGGGTTGAGTCAGACCAATTTGCCAACAGGTGAAAGAGCTTATTGTCCATCATTTTGGGAACAACGCTCCCCAAGGACAAAATGGTAGATTTTGGGGAGGTGCAAGTGCTAGATTGGCCTGCCTGCAGTCCTGATCTGAGCATGCACATGCACACGCACACACACACACACACACACACACCATTTTGCCGTGTCCCCTCTTACGTAACTCATGGATTGGCTGTTGTGGAACTTGTAGGACTTTTAATTCATGAAGCGTTTGTCGTAGACTCTTAAGGGAGGCATCATTGTATTCAGCTAAGAGTTACTTGTTTATTTGTATGGTTTAGCCCTACCTCCTATTTTTTACCAAGACCCCTTTCATAACTCACAAACCATTTCTCATAGAAACCCATGGGAGGTATCATTGGTCACAGCAGAGCGTTGCTGTGTCACTGGTGTGAATTAACCCCACCCCTAAGCTATAGCAGCGTCTTCTTTCATAACACATTAACAATTCATTTTAGGCACTTGTGGGAGTTATCATAAGACTAAAATGAATAGATTTTTCATGGATGACAGTTTTCCCCTTCTGTCACACTTTAGCCACTCCCTCTGTCATAACTGATACACTGTCATTCCTGTGGGGGGCATTATGGGTGAACGCATGGGTGCTTGCATGCATGTGTGCACGTGGTCGCAGCTGTTGAGAACTTGCGCTCATTTTCTTGAAACTACTAATATTCTCCCTCAATCTCAGACGCAGCATGGTGTCTGTGAAGGCCACGTATCAGTACCCAGACATGCAAATTGGAGACGAAGATATGTTCTCACGGGAGCCTTTTGTAATTTGGTTTTCGTCTCCTACAACAGGTATGCAGAATTCTTAGCTTTTTCTACCATCATACCACATCCACCCATCATATTTTCATGAATCAGAATGAAAATAGACCCATAGAAGCATTTAGTGGGAAGTTGCACTCACATAGCCTTATATGGTATGACCACTCTTACAAGAGGCAGACCAAAGAGGTAGGTTTTAAATTCAAGGACACAGTATAAAGATGACATATTCTCATTTTCATCTAGTGATTAAGGACTTCGTAATAATTCCGATACACACAACCCCAGAGACAGCAGTACGGGAGATTGATGAGCTCTATGATGTTTACCAGGACGTTAAGCAGCAATGGACCAAAGCAGAGGTGAGATAAGAAAGGACCAGTTCAACAGTTGAGGAACTAGACCACTACCTACAACTGAAGCGCTTTCCTACAGTTTTGATTTGTGTCCATGTGCCCACAGGAAGCATTGCAGAATTTGTTCCTGATGTGATCATCAATCTGAAGATCTAAATGAGTGTTTCACAGCCAGTTTCATACTGTTCTGTTACATTCCTTTCTTCCAGAGGTTCATCATAATGGGGGACTTTAATGCAGCTTGTGGTTACGTCCCGAAAAAGCAATGGAACAACATTCGCCTCAGAACTGACAGCAGCTTCCTGTGGCTGATTGATGATAAAACGGACACCACTGTGAAGGAGTCAACTTACTGTGCCTATGACAGGTGCTGTATTGATGAATCACTGCTACACTACTTCACTTACTTAGGGGTGTAAACTGCAGACAGTTTCAGGTCAAAATGAATGTATGCAATTCCACAGAATTTACATTCTCCTCAGACTCATTTGAAGACCCCATATTATGAGAGGCACATTTGCCTTGCCCTTACAATTACACTTTAGTCCTCTCTTGATTGAACATCTGACAAACTGTCAAACCAGAATGATTCAGTGTTGTTGCTTTTGTGTCAAAAAATTATATGGTTGGACTTTCCATCTTGATTCAGAGCTCCTATTTACATAATTATAGGACCATTTGCATAGTGCTGCCCTAGGTCAGTTTTCAAGCTGCCATTGTTCACTTCATGCTGCAAATTGTTACCATTAAGGTTCAACTCAGCTGTACTTGCAATATGTCTAAGGCTGGACATAAACATGCCAAATGGTTGGATGGTTGGCTGCAAGGAGGAAACACAGCAACGTTCCCTCCCAGCAGTGGATGATACAGAGGCAATGCTCAAGATTTATTTTAACACAAATGTTCTTTGTGCATCCTCAACTGCCTGCTCACACATTCAACAAGGCAGCCTATCAGAGCAGAGTCTCATAGACTCACCGAAACAGTACTTATTAATGAGGGGAGGGACTGAGAGGCTGCAGACTGACAGGAAATTGAATGTTTTTTCTTCACACTTCAAAATTGATGCCAGGAATTAGCCCAAAATTGATAGAAATTAGTAAAATGTGGCACCTTTAGTGGAGTCGACATCAGGCAGCTCACCACTGGTGGAGGTGGGTCATAAAATGCAGGAACACCGCAAGGACCTTACCTATTGTCCACAGGCATTCATAGCTCTCCGATAACAGTCCCAAAATCTGCCAATCTCAATACAGTAAATACTCTCTGCATTAATTTTCGAGCATTATATCTCAGAGAGGTAGCATACTACTGAGACAGTGCTTTTAATTTCAATTGCATGCCCTAACATCTATGTTTGATTTAAATCCTGTCAGCCCCATTGCAGTGCTTCTGCCATAATACTACTGTCCGGGGCTTGTGCTGCTTTAGCACTTGATGTATTGACTGCCCAAACCTCGCACTAATAAACACTGTCCCCATCCTCTGGTCTCCAAGTGCTTCTAAACCATGAACGCTGCAGCCAAGGCGAGCTGTATTTCTCAGCTGCTTTGTCATCGGAGCTATTCCAAATAGGATGAACCTTTGTAGACAGCCTTAAAATGGTCTACTTTTGGCAAATTTTGAAAGCTGTATTCTACAGTGTATCCTTCGCAGCCTTTGCGGACCCACAATGCTGTATGTATGTCTGACAAGGGCAACATATAGCGTCCAGGAACTCTTGTAATCCCAGAACCTTAGCGCTAGCTTTAAAAAGTAAGTTTTTCAATGTTTCTATTAGAGATGAGACATGGTTCTGTGATGAACAGTGCACACACTTTCCATATCTAATTGAACATCTGCTTCATAACTTTAGTGGCAAAGTGAGTCAACCGTGTCAATTGGATAAATTCTGTGTTAAACTGTCGGCTATAAGCGCACAACAACAACATTTTCCTCAAAGTTCTCAAGCTAAGCTCACCTGTGGGACTTTTTCAATGGTGAAGCCATGCAGACTACTTGTGGCAATAACACCCTGCAGTGGCGCGGCGCGTTCGCTCATCATCGCTCATCATCGACACTGCAAAGTGTCGACTGGTGGGAAACAGAGTTCCTGGACGATGTGACCAGTTCCTGTGGTGTGGCCGCCAATCCAGCTAAGGTGGCTGCTTTCTGAGACAGGCTAACCCCTGCCAACGTCAGTGGGCTGCAAAGCTTCCTGGACCTGGTGTCATACTACTGCCGCTTTGTCCGGGACTTTGCCACCATCGCCAGCCTACTCTTCTGCTTCACCAACAAGGGCCAACCATTCATCTGAGATGAGACTTAAGACTACCCTCACAGAAGCTCCAGTCCGGGCCTAACCCAATGCACCCCAGTCCTTCACTGTAGACCAGGGCTCCCCAAATCTGGCCCTCGAATCCAAATCCAGCCCTGGTTTTCTTTCCCTCCTAGCAAAAAAGTGAACAATTACAGCCTTTGATAGGCCAGACTTTCTTTACACCTGACTCCCAGATAAAGGGAGGCTGGAAAACCAGCAGGTCTCGGCCCATGAGGACCATGATTTGGGGAACACCGTTGTAGACACTGATGCGAGCAACGTCAGAATTGAGGTTGTCCTGTCACAGCAGGGGGAAGAAGGAGAGCATGCTGTGGTCAACTTCAGTCATTCTCTGCGTCAGGCAGAGAGGAACTACTGCGGGAATTGGCATGAGCTCCTGGCGGTGGTCGTGGCAGTATGGCATGTCTGGCCTTACCTACATGGCAGCCATTTCCTCATCCACACAGATCATGCTTCCCTGACTTGGCTCCTGAATTTCAAGCATTCAGAGGGAGAGATGGCTGGAGACTGTCCAGGGTTATGACCTTGAAATCCAACCCTGGGTGAGACTTTGGAGAGCTGTTATTACCAGCGGCAAGAAGAATGTGGCCAGATGACACCGATAGTGGCAGCTGTCCAGACCGCCAACAATGAGGAGGGGTGACTTCTGTTGTCTAAGCCACAACAGAGGGAGTAACAGGAGGCAGACATGACCCTGGCATTGCTGAGTAGCTGGCTGGAGATAGGGCGGTGCCAGAATGGACAGAAGTGTCAGCACAAGGGCTTGGAGTAAAAGCCTGCCACTCCCAGTGGGGAAATTTAGATCTCCATGATGGGTTGTTTTACTGAGGGTGGTAGGCTCCTGACAGGAGAATGACCTGCTGCAACTACTGGTACCCCATGTGCTCTGCCACCAAGTCGTCCAGATCATCCACGGCTCGGTGGGGGTGGGCACTATGGGAACACTAAGACCCCCCACCACCTCAGGGGGCGGTTTTACTGGTCTAGCTGTTGACAAGATGTGGAGCTGCATGTACAAGTACACTGCTGTGACTCCTGCACTGCCCAGAAAGGATCAACCCAGCAATTCCACGCCCCATTGGAGCAGTGCATGGTGGAGGCCCCAGTGGAACAAGTAGGAGTGGACATTCTTAACCCTTTCCTGGTCACCAACTCTGGCAACCGTTAAGTCCTTGTGGCTATGGATTACTTCATGAAGTGGCCAGAGGTGTATGCAGTGCTGGACCAGAACATTGATTATGACAGTAGAGAAGCTGGTGGAGGAGATGTTCACCTGCTTCGGGCTCCCTGCTGATCTCCATAGTGACCAGGGACGGAACTTTGAGCCCCAGGTCTTCGGCAAGGTGTGTTGGCGGCTGGGGGTGAGCAAGACGAGGACAACGCCTCTCCATCCTCAAAACAATGGGCTGGTGGAGTGGTTCAACTGCACCCTGGCCACCCAACTTGCCATTCTCACCTGTCCGCACCAACGGGACAAGAGCCATTACCAGCCCCTGGTCCTATGATCTTACCATCGCTGTCCAGGAGTCCAGCCAGTGCACCCTGCTGCTCTCATGTTCAGGTCGGAGATCTGAACACCGGTGGATTTGGTGTTTGGGACTCTGCCTGAGCCTGTGTTTGCTGGAGGAGAAGAAATGGACTAACTCTGTAGACTGAGGGATCGCCTGCAGGTAGTCCACAACTATACTTGCCAGGTCCAGGCCAACTCTGGAATTCATCAGCAGAGGGCCTATCGATACATGTTGCTTGGGGCAGGCCTTCATGCCAGGGGACAAGTTGTGGGTGTATTGTCCTGTCTGCAAGAAGGGGGGTCTCCCTCAAGCTTTGTAGCCATTGAGTTTATAAATATATAAACTCGCTCCTCTGTATGGTTCTTAGCTACTGTGAAAAAATTCAAGAGCGACGCCATTACAAAAACCTTCTCAGTTGGGTGCACAAGCCAAAAAATAGCCGGAAAGAGTACCATATTCAATCATATTACTGATGAACAACGGTATGCGCACAGTATTCGCGATATGAAATATTATGTTTGAAACCGTCGTCTCACGAATAAAATTCCCCAAAATGTATTTGTGCCTCCTTTTCAAATCGCACTGACAAACAAACTAACGTGGAGGTAGGATGAGGAATTATTTCCAAGTAGCCTATTGCCTTCTCAGAATTTGTATCGGGCACTTCTGAAAAAGCCGCTAGCTCTATATAAATGGGAAGTTCGGCACCAAAATAAATAAATAGCTAAATATAACATTTAAAGCATTACATACCTTTCCAATGATGGAATGCAGTAATCAGAGTCGTCCAATACTGTCCTTAGAGTCGTCACTGTCTTGTACGTCAGCTTGATGCACAAGGTCCTCATCATCCAATGAGGAATCCACAGGACATTGCAGGCTCTCGGCGTCCTCCTCCAGCAATTTCAAGACTTCCTTGCAGTAAAACGCTTTTTCTACATTTTTTTTTTTGCACGAAAATCGCAACAAATTCTTTTGTTCTTTCTCACTTTCTTACCAGCACTGCGTCACCCTGCGTAAGAGAGTTTGCTGGCAGTGACTCATTGTTGGTTCTCACTGCTAATTAGGTTAGCTGGCCACAGGTCAGTAAAATGATTGGGTACCAAAAGAGTATCCCAGAGAGGCTAAGTCTTTCCAAAGTAAAGATTGTGAGGGATTCACAACTCTATTAAAGACTGCCAGGGAAAATACGTCAAAAAATTTAAGAATAATGTTTCTCAAAGTAAAATTTCAAAGAATTTGGGGATTTCATCATCTATTGAACATAGTATCATTAAAAAAATTACTGAATCCGGATGAATCTGTGTGAGCAAAGGACAAGACTAAAAACCAAGATTGAGTGGCCTTGATCCTCAGGCTCTCAGGTGGCACTGCATTAAAAACAGACAGGACTCTGGTGGAAATTACACCATGGGCACAGGAACACTTCTCAAAACCCTTGTCAGTGAACACAGTTCATCGCTGCATCCATAAATGTGAGTTAAAACTGCATCATGTAAAGATAAAACCATAAACAAAATCCAGAAAGGCTGCCACTGTCTGTGGGCCTGAGCCCGTTTGAGACTAACTGAGGCCAAGTGGAGAACTATGGTCTGACCAATGAAATGCGAAATTCTCTCTGCAACCTCCGCCTTCAGCTCCCATTCCAGTCTCCACAAAATGCCAAATTAAAATGAATGCCATGTATTCCTATATTTTTTTCCACTACCTTATGCAAAAAGTTCAAGTACAGTACTGTGCATTAGTCTTAGGCACCCCACGTTTTAAAAAACTTAAATCTGGCTTTAGATGTTTATTTTTTGTTTTCCACATTTGCGTTGCTGAAGAAAAAAAGTATATTTTAAATTCCAAATGCTAAATCAAAAAATATTTTTATAAATAAATGGTATTTCATTAAAACAGTTGATACAGATAATATAGTCTTGACAGAGCCTGTAGGAACAAACGCAAGTGAAACAGTCAGTCTGCAGAAGAATCGTGGCAAGTTTTCCACTGATTGGAGCAAGCAAAAAGCCGATCATGATATAAACTATAGCACAAAAGGACAGTGTCCCAGATTTTTTGGCAAAAGGTAGTTACACCAAATATTGGTTTGTTATATCACCCCAATTCCGAAATAGCTGGGACGAAGTGTAAATTGTCAATAAAATCAAAATGCAATGACTTTCAGATCACATGAGCCAATATGTTATTTACAATAGAACATAGATAACATTTCAAATGTTGAAACTGAGACATTTTACATTTTTACCCACAAAATGAGCTCATTTCAAATTTTCTGGCTGCAACAGGTCTCAAAAAGGGTAAAAAAGCAACTAATATATATTAAAAAGTTGGGACACAGGCAAGAAAGGGCTGAAAAAGCAATTAATATATAAGAGAATCAGCTGAAAGAACATTTAGCAAATCATTAAGTTAACTGGCATCAGGTGTGTAACATGATTGGCTATAAAAGGGATGTCTTAGAGAGGCTGAGTCTCTCAGAAGTAAAGATGACCAGAGGCTCTCCAACCTGTGAAGGCTTGCGTAAAAAAATTGTGGAATGCCTTAAAAACAATGTTCCTCAACGTCAAATTGAAAAGGCTTTGAAGGTCTCATCATGGACAGTGCATAACATCATCAAAAGATTCAGAGAAACTGGAAAAAATCTCTGTGCGTAAGGGACAAGGCCGAAGACCTTTACTGGATGCCCATGATCTTCGGGCCCTCAGACGCCACTTCATCACTCACCGGCTTGATTCTGTCATTGACATTACTAAATGGGCCCAGGAATACTTCAAGAAACCACTGTCTGTAAACACAGTCTGCCGTGCCATCCACAGATGCCACCTAAAACTCCATCATGCAAAAAGGAAGCCATTGTTGAGCATGATCCAGAAGCGCCGCCTTGTTCTGTGGGCCAAGGCTCATTTAAAATGGACTGTCGCAAAGTGGCAGTGTCCCGTGGTCCCGTGCATTTCGATCAGTGCGTGCACTTACATGCCCACAAATTTCTATGATAATTCCAAATATGATAACATTCAAAGTTTGATAAAAGTCATGTAAACTGTATATTCCTTTTGGATATTCAGATTAGGCCTTATTCAAAATGTAGCATTTTTCGATTAACCTCTTAATCCCTGAGCCTCTGATTCGAAAATGGCATGCCCAAAAAGAAATGAGTATATCTCTGCAACTACTTGGCCCATTTGAATCATATAAAGGTAACACCATTTGGGATTTCTGTTGTGGTATAAAAATCAGTATACATGTCACTGAGTCAGAGTAAAAGAAGATGGAACACAGCATAAATGAAAGATCTCATTTGTGCCTAACAAAGTTTTACTTCTATCCCTTGTGAACTTATTTAGTTGCAGTCTGAAACCTCTAAAAAATTACAACCCAGAATCTCATCATTATTTGTGCCAAAGTTTATTCTAATCAAGTAAATCAGAGCAAAATTAGAGAGGAATGTCTCGGTGGCTTGTCCAAATTGGCAATTCAGGTACCTTGTGTGCCATTTCAGAATTTTCAGACACCAAACTGTAAAACGCATTTAATTACATTTATATGTCACTACAGGCATACATTTCATCCAAATACAACCACTTTTTTAATTTTTAAAATTTTTAAATATTTTTTTATTATTATTATTATTATTTCTGCCAGTCCTGACGTTGGTGTGTAAGGGAAGTGAACCAAATCAGATTTCATGCAACGGAGGGTATTGCAGCACTTCACTGAAGCTACATCACATTTACACTGAGAAAAATATTCAAAACCGAGGCACCATGTTTTTATGGCCAGCATTACATTAATGGAAAATATCAAGATTTTGTACATTATTTTAAACACAATTTACAATAATTCAGCAGGACATATTTGGGATCATTGGACATCTTGGAATTTCCACTAAAATTTAAAATAGACCTGAAGTTCCACAGGTTTGAATGCAGCAACTGTATTATTGGTTTTATGGGGTTAAGTGGTGCCAATAATGTTATAGCATACTGAATTCAGGGCATTCGGAATATGCATCTCCATTGATCTTTTAACCTCAGTCTGTTTCATATGGCCCCCTGTTTACAATTAACACAGCCTGCATTTCTGGTCAGGAGAACTTTCAAACATGAAAGACTCAAATATAAACAGGTTTTTGGATTGGGTGGAGTAGTGTAATGTAGGACACTGACTTTTGTGGGACACCTAAGCTCCAGTGCACTTATCTTTCATTCTTCACAATTACAGTGAACACAACTGGTGTGTAATCCCAGAAGAGGCGTCATGTAAATGAAATTACACGACTGTGGGTATATGATGTCATACATGGGGGCTGACAACAAAGATACTGGAGCCTTTACTAACAAGATGGAGCAACAGTGAAAAATGAATGGAATTTTTTGGTCATTCCAGTCTCTTAAAGTGGGTGTTGCCCTCAGTGCCTGCTCTCTGTGCACGGTCTTTTTGGCAGGTGGTTGTGCGTTAGATGGTTAGACGGTGAGACCAAGAGATGGAGGCTATGTTTTTCCTTCTTTGCAGTAAAGTGTGAAAATACTGATGACTGTAGAAATAGCTAGCTAGAAATTAAACTACTCAATGAGTATGGAAAAGCTAAATCTGCTAGCTAAGCAAGGATGGCAGTTACACTCTTGAAATAAAGTCGACAGGCATTCACATTTCTGGAATTCAGTATCCAACATTAAAATTGATCTGTGGCAAGCATCTGCATGGTAGCAACCGTTAACTAGCTAACATTCAATTTATTGGAATGGCAGCACTACCCCTAACTGAATTCACTCAATTAATTTGTTCCTATCAACACATCTCCTTTATTACCTCTGGCTAAACAAGACCAGCCAGATTCATCAAAACCAAGCTGGTACATGGGTTGACTGTCAATATCATTGCGATCACGATGCTATGTTCCATTAGCGGCTCAATGGCAGTTCCCACTATGTGTTAGCATTGCTAATTTCTGTTAGTGTCTTAATGGCAATTCCCTTTATGTGCTAGCATTGAGATAACTCAATCACTTTGCTGTTCAATCATTTAGGCACGGCCAGTCTTTTTGTAAGAGTAACAATTTCTGAATTCACCATCAATTGAGTCGCTAGCTGGCTGAAAAACACTCAGTTGCCACTCTTTATATAAAAGTAGCAATGTGGCTAATTTAGCCTGCTAGCTAAATTGTTGGGACACAGAAAGGAATGCAAACCATTCTGCAAACAAAATCTGAACACAAACACAGAAGTGTTAGATTAAAAAACATTCATTTTATTTTCTATTTATAGTATCTTCAGTTTTCTTGTTGAGCTAGCCAGCACGCAAATGATGGCTCACTTGGGAAAGGATGAGAGCAGTTGTGATTGTTTACCTGTTGTTTTCAAGCAACACCAGAAGGACAACCTGCAGAGACCTCAATAAAGGTTATTTTTACAAAAAATGTTAATCAAGATCACTTCAATTGTGGCATAAAAATAATCAGAAGACCTTTGGCTTACTGAAAATCGTACCGATTGGGTACCATATAATGCGGGGGGAAAATATAAATGAGAAATTTTGCTCTGTCTCCTCAGTCTACCATTGACCTCAATACACTGAAGCTGCCTGTACTCCTGAATGTTTTTATCGCCACTAGAGGTCGTTAATTCCCGACCAGAAAATAGGAAAATTTTGCTCCATCTTGTTAGTAAAGGCTCAAGGATTTTTGGTGACAATCGTCAAACAGCAAGTACCCTTTATTAAGTCCACTCAAAGGTCAGCAACATACGATTTATACAAAATTAATGAAAAGGATATAAATCTGTCATAAATTAAAAAAGTTTCTAATTGTTATCAATATATGTCTTTTTAGTATTTATACATCAAATAATGAAATAATATTGTAAAAATGTACTAAAATATTTTGTATTTCCGGCAATCTTTAGTCGTCCCATTTTAGGAAAGGGTGTTTCAAAAGTGGGATGGCATGTTTTGACAAATGTGGTACAGTCATATATTCTATGTCATTCACCTGACAAAATATGCGTTTAGGAAATTTAAATGCCCAACATGGATTTTTGTTTAATTTTTGGGTTTTTAATGCCGTAAATGTATTTGTTTTAAGATTCGGATTCAAAACCTTGTCAGGATTTGCCAGTTAGCTGGCTATATTAGCCAACAGCTTAACCAACTAGCCACCTGGTTACACTGATATAACACTGTATATTTATTTATACACCAGTTCATTCTATGCATAGAACAACTTCATTTTCATATCCATCTACTATTTAGATTCCTAAATGCAATGTATTACAGATTTCAATGACAAAGCGGAGAAAGCAGGCAGGCAGACACCAATTGAGAGATAGGGAAGAGAAAGGAGAGGAGGGTGTTCGCATTAAAGTACGCCAGGACAGGAAGTTAAATCAGTAGAACGACAAGGTGAGGGAGCGATAGCTGAATACAGGGAGACTATTGAGCCTGGCGGGGTCCCGAAGCTGAGGCAGTTTTTGCAAGTTCAATTAAATCTTTTTTAATGGCACTTTTAAAGATGTTCCACGTTGGCGCCTTTTCTTCATGTCAGACTCTTTTTAAAATTTTTTGTTGACCTATGTTATTGCAGATTCAGTGAAATCTTTGATTCAAGTTTTTATTATTAAATAATCTTCATTAATTATACTTTTACATTTTTGGCTTAACTACATGATTCTACTTTACTTGATTAGCAATCTGAGGATTGATTAACTAATTTACAAGACTAAACGGCAGAATGGCGTGTCAATTCCATCCACGACATTATTGCTCAGTGCATCGAACTTAAAATGCTCACGAGACAGCAAATTTGTTCATATTTGCTTAGAGGAAGCTAACGCAATGCCATTAACAAATGTTAAACGCAGTGTCTACGTGTCCGAAAGTCGGACAGGGTTTTAATATAACTCCGTGTCCGACAGTCGATTATTGTTTTTAATTTCTTCAAATCTACTGAATCTTTTACATATTAAACAGGTATGTTTTGATAAGACGGCTCAGTTCTTCAAGATGAGTACCGAGAATTTCAACCATTGTTTCTGTTTAAACTCTGTTCAATGTAAGTCGACATCGGAGCGGGACTTAATGCATTTATGACAAATTTAGCGACTGTCGGACAGAGATCCTAAAATACACCGTCTCCGCCAGTCATAAAAGTTCTAATTTTACGAGTATTCCAGCAATTATTAGACGTATAAACGTAGCAGTGTTTGTGTTCGACCTTTATAAAATTCAAATTGATAGCTATCGACTTTTCTTTGTCTTTTTATTCGTCTGTTTTCTTCCGTTGAAGATAGACAACAGTCTTTATTCGGTCTCTCTTTTGAAAATTAGTCAGATGGATCGAACAGATTCACGCTTTATTTCCACACCAGAGATAAAATAGTGCTTGTAGCCTAGCCAGTGAGCAAACAAATTCCATGAGCATTGACATTGTGAATTAAATATCGCATGCACGATCAAGACTGTCAGACGCGAAATGCAAAATACTCCATGTCCGGCAGCCAGCCAGCCAAAAAAAAAATAAAATAAAATATTGATATGAGAACAGATTTATAACGAAATAAAGAATAAAAATATATCACCAACAAACAGAACATCCAAAAAAGATGGCCCGCAAATAAATAAATTACAGTGTTCGTTGGATGTTCTATTTGTTGTTATTAAACTGTTTTTTTTTAATTCTTTATTTCGTTATCAATCTGTTCTAATCGTCCTCTTTTATTTTGTTTTAATTTTTTTAATTTTTTATTTATTTTTTTTTTTGGCCGTCGGACACGGAGTATTTTGCATTTAATGTCTGACAGGCATTGTACGGACTTCGTTGTATTAATAAAAATGGCCCAAATAAATTGATTGCAGTGCCCATTGGATGTTCTGATTCTTGGTGATATATTTTTATTCTTTATTTCGTCATAAGTCTGCTCTCATATCAATACTTTTACTTTCTGCAGGCTGCCGGACATAGAGTATTTTGCATTTCGCGTCCGACAGTCTTGATCGCGCATGCAATAGCCTAATTCACAATGTCAATGGTCATCAATGACGCATTAATGAACGAGCTAACCTGCGCTATAGCCCGGGGCCTCCACCATGGGGGGGGGGGGTTTCTCTAAAAATTGAAAAAAAAAATATAACAGTAATGAACACCATAACGCACATGACGCGGCACTACAATGACATCTGGTGGTAAAAGTGATGGGGATGGTGTGTGCGACACCAAAAGGTAACAAAATCACGCCGTATAGCTCATCTATATCCATCACGCAGCTTAGACAAAAGCGACATGCAAGACAAAGACACACATAGCCAATAGCGACAATGAAGCGTTCTCACCCAAGTGGCGCTCAGAAAAGGAAGAGGATCAAACAAAATAAGTTATTCTCCGAGTCCTTGCCTAAAGTCAAACACTTTTTTTAGCGCTGTTAACGACAGAAAACTATCCGACACCTGCTGCAGCAGGACCGTGACTCTCCCGCCTAACGTGGATGGACTTGATCATGCGAATAGAGAGCACAATCTGGTAGGATTCTCTTTTATTACCTCTATTTAATTGCATCATCATTCATCACCGTCATTTGGCCAATTTTTATGTCAACTGAATTACACACCACACATCCAGCCAAAATGACAGCCTACACTTAGTTAAGCTAATGCTAGCTAGATGCCGTTGTGGTGCTTTGCTAATCAGCATCGCCGTCGTATAGGGGGGAAAGGTGATGACAATTCTAAGGGTCCACAGTCTTTTAGGGCCCACAAAGCCCACAGTAGGCGCCTTGACAAAATTATTCTGCCTAGATTTACCTAATATTCATAATGATTCAGAGTTTAAACAAAGCCATTAAGGCATGCAATATTGATGAAATACATTTAAGTAACCCCCTTCTTAAAAAATGGTTCGGTCCATGCTTTGTGCTTGTCCCGGAAAATTGTCTGTGCGTTTTTCCTGGCGAGGTGGCGAACTAAGGCTGTAAACGGGGAGTGCCGCCCTTGCGAATATGATGTCCAAACACACACACACACACACACACACACACACACACATTCATCTGGACACCAGAAAAGAATAGAGAGAGGACAGCTGGAGCAAAGCAGCGGTCCAGAACATAACAAAATTCTTTTCAAAGAACGGTGAGAGTATTTAACTAGCTTGCTATGTTGGGTGTTCAGGCTGGCTATTCAGCTGCTAACGTTACGTTAATGTAACATGCGGTCAGTTGAGTAAATAATCGCCTGACAAGAATGACATTACTCAGTTATTCATGGTATCATACACAGAAAAGATCGGTAAGGTTATCATTCGCCAGCCATTATAATATGCCGTCAAAAAATCCGGTAGCAGCAGGGCACGTTCCTCCATTCTTATTATGAGTGGTTACTGCATACTTGGCTCTCTCTGGCTTTAAGTGACTGTACAGGCAAGGTTTGGCTAGCGAACTACATGCAGTCAGTGTGGTAACCTTAGGTGTAACTTAAATCGCTTGACAAGGCAGACTTTACTTTTACCTTATGATATAAGTGTTTACTAAATCTAAACTGCTAGTTTAGTCTGTTGACCTAAGTCTTGTTCACGCAGGGGGTAATTTTACAGAGCTTGCCCTCCTCTCAACAATAGCAAAATGAAGCTGAGTGCTTAGAGCTATGGTAGTGAGAAGCCCATTTAGATTTAGTTTATTCCAAGACTCGGTAGGTTAGTTCTTCATCAATTGTTCCATAGAATATAACTTTAAATGTTTACAAAAGTAATATGAAATGGAACAATTAAACCTTTATGCTCTGCTACTCCAGAATCAGCTGTGGTCACTTAATCTGAACCTGACCCAGCAATAGACCGTCACCACCAGCAGTCTGAAGATGTTTTAGATGGTGAGTGAATGTGAATAAGACAACTAATAATTCATTCACATAATGATACTCTGACTCTTTGTTGAGTGATTAATCGTAAAAAAAAAAAAAAAATTGGGTGTATTGCATTAGGCACTGCCAAGAACACTGAGAAATAGAAAAATAAAGAATAACATATTGATTGTTAGTTTAATCAGAGATTTGCCTATAATATGTTTGATTTGCTGATTTGTTTATTGAACAGTCATTATTAGGGATGCACTGATACCACTTTTTTAAACACCGATACGAGTACGAGTATTTTATTTTGTGTACTTGCTGATACGGAGTACCGATACCGATATTTCTTAAATGTTGTCCAGGAAAATACAATGACAATTCTTGGAGTGCAGGTTTTAGTTTCTTTTTGTAACAAGCCTAAAAGAGGCCAATATCAAAGGATTCACACATGTCATAACTATTTCCAAAAAAAAAAAAAAAAAAAAAAAGTAGGCCCAACTGCTAAACATCTTTCTGTATTTAGGCCTGGCAAAAAGCCTTTAACTCCTTCAACCCCACAGCCCTCTACAGAGGGCTGACCAACATATTCCCTTCAACCCCAAATTCCTGTAGGGAAAATTCAAACAATCTGACTAATTGATTGGAACATATCAGGTTACATTTAATGGGATTCCAGAGATAACAGTAAGATACAATGTCCAGATAATGACCAGCCCTCTACAGAGGGCTGTGGGGTTGAAGGGTATAGTGATGCTAGAATATCTGGGGTTGAAAGAGTTAAACTAGCACTGCCATCAAATGAGGCAAAACATTACTGAAGCTTGACAAATGAAATTAAACTCGTTGCATTGGCAAGGTAACACATCCAACTTCATGAAAAGTCAGTAGTACTATTAATTGGCACAGATAGTTTCCACACACATTCATAGGCATTCTCAATCCAACTAAAGTCAGTAATGGCTTTCAAGCAAACAAGGCATCATTTTGGTATCACCATATTTCAATTACACAAATGACAAATGAAAAATTTAACTTAACCACAACTAAAATGTTGAAGGTAACTATATGTTACTGATATATTTGTAGTAAAATAAGAAGATTGACCATTCTAAGTCTCTGTATGTGTGCTTGTGTGTGTGTGTGTTTTGTGTCTGTGTGAATGTGGTGTGGGTAGGTTGTGTGTGTGTGTGTGTGTGTGTATCAGAGGTGTATAAAGTACTGGAAAAAATAACTAAGTAAAAATAGAAGTACCATAACTGAAAGTTACTTTGGTAAAAGTTGAAGTCACCCATAAGAAAATTACTTGAGTAAAAGTCTTAAAGTAGCTCACATGAAATGTACTTAAGTACCAAAAGTATCTTGTGAGAAAATACACTGAAGTATCAAAAGTGCAAGTACAAGTACAAAGTATTTTTCATAGTATGCATAGAAAGAAGCAAAGCAACCATGCATTGTTCTCTCCTCGTGCTCTTTAATCAATTTTCAGGTGACTGAAAGATACCGCATTCAAAAAACAAATAGGCAGTGTCTCTTTTATATACTTCTTCTTCCTCCTCCGCGTTTACTGGCAGTTTAAAAAACCACTATAATTGAGTATAATTGTTAGTAGAATTACATAGTATCAATACCATGTCAAATTTTTGCATCAGAAAACTGATATTTCTTAACTACTAATTGGGATAACATTGGCTCGCTGCAGCTGAGGTGGTTGCTACAGAGGACAACGATTTTTTTTCTGTAGCAAGAGATAATTATTTTGAACTGCTGGATAGATACTATGGGCAAGTATATTGAGCAGTTTGCACATCAGGCTTAGCTGTGGAGTTTAATTCAGGCAACTCCTGAAAAGCTGGGATTGGAGTGAACTGTGTTCCAACCATAGACTGTATAAAAAGATGGACGAAGCAACCGTGACGTCACCTATTGGTTTCAGCATACCATAAAGGAAGCCTTGATTTTGGCAATTTGAATTGCGCCATGTTGTCATTTTGAAACCGGATGTGATTTCTATTGGACGAGAGCGAGAATCAAGATCTGGGGAGGGACGTGAGAGGTAGATCTGACCGTATCGGACTAGGACCAGGGGATAGCCACGCCTCTAAAGCATATTCTGGCTTTATCCTTTATTCTAGTCTACTTAGGACCATAATTTACAAAAATGAACATCATGATATATCGAAGGAGACTTGAAACTTGCTATAGCTACCATAAAATAATGCGAAAAATCATTATTTAAATGAAAAATCAGGTGGGAAAGTAGGGTCATTTTCTCAGACTTTTATAGCATTGAACTTCTTTCTGCAAGCACCGACGTCGCCATCTGCTGGCCATTAAATAGAATGCCATTTTACGGTACTTCCGCATGGGCTTCTTTTTTCAGACCAGAGTGCTGCGTCCATCTTTTTATACAGTCTATGGTTCCAACTCAGCTTGCTTGTGAATATTCAATAACTGATCCGGGTGTGCCATCTAGTGATAGAATATTATAACTGCGTGCATAAATTTGCAGCTCCATGTCCGTTGGCGGACACATCTGCACAAAAATACCCTGCCGAGCGCCGTTGTTCTTCTCGAATGCGCCACATCCAGATAATCCTTAAATGATGAATTACATTCATATTTTAATTTTTAACGAGTAATGAAGTGGCCAGTGTCAAAGTAACGAAGTAAAAGTATACTTTTTATCTTTTAAATGTAAAGTCCCGGTTTAAAAAAAAAAAAAGCTCAAGTAAAGTACAAATCCTCAAAAAAAAAAAAAAAAACTACTTAAGTACTGTAACGAAGTACATGTACTTCATTGCTATACACCTCTGGTGTGTATGCATGTATGCCTGCATGTGATGTGATGAGTATAAAGCTCTCTTTCTCTTATTTTTTCTAACTCGCTGTCTCCCCCTAGACATAGAAGTCAGATAGTGCAACATACTGTTGCCTGTGCGATCGTGAGCCGGCAGTTACCATGCGTCTTACATACGTGGTATCGGAGTACGAGTATGAGTATATTAACAAGGTATCGGGTAATACTGGTATCGGTATCGGCAAAACACTACTCATTATTAGCCTAAGTGAAGTGTTGTGCAGATGTAATTGTTTTGTGTGTGTGTGTGTGAGAGAGAGAGAGAGAGAGAGTATGCTAGCTCATTTGCAAAAGTTAATTTTATATTCAATAGATAAATAAATGGCACAGAGCCAAAGATGACCTTGTATCAAGTTTTTTTTTTGTTTTTATTTTTTAATGGGGTGGGCTTATATACTGTATGTAATGTGTCAAGCACTTAGGGGCAGGGGATGGACGGGGGCCTCATAAAGTTCTGTAGCCCAGTGGTTCTCAATGTCGGTCCTGGGGACCCCATGTGTGTGCTGGCTTTTGTTCCTACCACAATTGCAATTGTAGAACTTTAACAAGCTGTGACTGTCTTAATTAGGTGCTTTTCATGTTCAGAGTTGTTTATATATCTCTTTAGTCAAATGTGACAAAGGAACATCCATACATGCAATGAAGAATAAAACACCCTTGAAGATAGTGTGTTTATTGCAATACTGCAAGTAATGTCAAGTAACATAACATGTCAAACAGATCAAATTATACACTGAGGAAATCAATAAACCCCAGATTAGGCTGCTGGACACAACTGTTTCAAGTTCTTTCAAAAAGCTTCAGGTGAACTTAATCAGATCAACATAACACAAAACTGGTTTGTTTGTGGACTACATTTGTCATGATGAGCCAAGTAGTTTTCACTAATTAGGAGCCATCTACATCATTAATTTGATCGGTTACATTGTTTTCTCTCCTTTTATGCTGTTATTTCCGATATACTGCAATATGCGAATGGTATTTTTGAAATTCTTGATGGCAAATAGATATTTCTGTTAAGTTGTGGGTTAAGAGGGCAAATAACTGCTCTAAACATTAAATGCACATAATTAAGACAAATTAGCAGCTTGTTAAAATCCTACGATTGCAATTGTGGTTGGAACAAAAGCCAGCACACACATGGGGTCCCCAGGACTGACGTTGAGAACCACTGATGTAGCCCAGGGGCCTCAAGTGATAATGCGCCCCTGATGGTCATGGAATTGATTTGCCCACTGACTACAAGCACTATTTTATTTCTGATAAAAAAATAAATAAAGTGTGAATCTGTTCGATCCATCTCACTAATTTTCAAAAGAGAGACTGAATAAAGACTGTTGTCTATCTTCAACAGAAGAAAACAGACGAATAAAAAGACCAAGAAAAGTCGATAGCTATCAATTCGAATTTTAAAAAGGTCAAACACAAACATTGCTACGTTTATACTTCTAATAATTGCTGGAATACTCAAAAAATTAGAACTTTTATGACTGTCGGAGACGGAGTAGGCCTAATAGAGTTATTGTTTGTTTAACGGTGAGGATTCTGCCTACCCTAACTGACCTCTGACAGCACGTCACTAGTTAAGTATTATTACTTTGTGTTATTTGTACAATGTCACTATGCTGGCGTAGCCTACGTTTGTAGCCTAGCCTACGCTGCGCGCGCACACACACACATACACACATTGTTGAAATCATATGGTGGATGCTTTATTCTTTCAATGTGTTTTTAGTTAATGATCGGGCTATAATAAGACCACGTTGGCTATGTAATCGCTGACAACAGGGGACATTTCATAGTGGTTGGTGGAAACCAGGACATTTTAGCGTCCCGACAGGCTTTTGTCGGGACTCGGGACACGCAACTCAAAACCGGGACGTCTGGTCACCTTAACCTATAAACAAGATACCGAATCCCCAGTACACAAGCAGATCTAAACAGACAGGTGGAAGCTGGGGTGGTGGTGGGTGAGCAGAAAACAAAATAGCAGCATAACAACCAACAATGACAGCAATGAGGTGCAAATGCAAGCTGCGCAGCGGATGACTGTTGCAGACAAAGCACCAGTATGAACAGCTGCAAAGCATTAGCCTGATTAGCCATTTGTGAAGAGTGCGCTGCATTACTGAAGTGATGTGTGCAGACATGATTGGGTAGTGAGAGGGCATGTGATGTCCGAATTCTGCGATGCTGCAGCTGCAAAGAGTTCCCCGACTGAATTACAGCCGCATTTCATGCCAAGCTGTTCATGAAAATTCTAGCTACATCACTAACGAGGTAAATAGCCATTTTCAACCTCTGATCTGTTATCACAGCCAGTGAGTGAAGCGTTTATTAGATTTGGGTGATGCCCTGTTTCTGAATGCACGCACGTAACTTCAAACTTCAACAGCTCATTCAGCTCCAGCCTAGTGGTTTGACCAAATGATGGTGTTTGGCTGGATGACAGCTCAATCAATCTAACTTGACTGCCAGGTTTTTGTGTATGGGAGATTCATTATCTAAAGTTTTTTTTTTTAACTGATTTTAGTTTGATTTGACCAATGGCTATTCTAGGAAAAAGTGAGGGGGATGGAATCATGTTTCTGTGAAAGTAAGAGTGTGACGTGCCTATCAAGTGCTGCTTCGTGAGCCAGATAACAATAGAGCAGAAAATCATGTCCACCCAGCACATGCTGGGTATTCCGGCAAGAATAAAGGAATGGGTCCTCTAATATGAGGAGGGGTCTGCAAAGGACTGGTCAAGCTCAGCAGCGGCCTTCAGGTTTGAGAAGCACCCCTGATTCAAGACTCAAGTTACCCGCTTCAATCCTATTTCCCAATGCCAGTCCAAAATAACTCAAAGTTACGTCATAAGTGGGTTGTGTTGAATCCAACCTGAAAATGATCATTTAAGTGTCAGCTGACTGATTGTGAAACACTGAATGACAACTAGTTCATAAAACATGGAATAGAAATATAAAAATGGACACAATGATTGTCAGCAGGATCGTTCTGCGTGGAAAGAGTTTGATTCGGGCAGTCTCTCCAGACTCAGTGGAGGTGTTCAACTTCAAAGCAGCGTATGGACTCACTGAGGATCAGGTGAAATTTTTTAATTTTTATTCACACTCACAAATACATGTATTTGTTTATTTGTTAATGTGCATACATGCATTTGTTTCTGAGAAAATGAATATTGACATCTGAGTTACAGGCACCTGAAGTCAATTTTCACTTCATGTCTGTTTCAGGCCCTGGCGGTGAGCGATCACTTCCCGGTGGCTTTCACAGTTCTCCCGCGGTGAAGAAAAATGGAAGGAGATATTTAGCAGCGTCTGTCCAAGCAATATCAGCTGTCTGAAAGCCGCAAGCCACAGTGCCCAATACCATGAAGTGGTTAATACGGTATTAGTTTTTTGATTAAGCAGCTAAATATAATACACTGGTTTTACTGCTAACGAGATAGGAACAAGATCACAATTTAAAACATTATTGAATTTTAAACTAGTCATTTTTGATTGTGGTGTGAATCATCTGTACAGAAATACAGGGTAGCACTGACAGAAGCAGGCTAGTGGGGATGACTCTCTCTTCATTAATTATGAACTGCAGATTCATGGTATAGATTACACTGTTGCTAGGAGACCAAATATCCTTTCTCTCAGGCTGCTTTTTTCTTTTTTTTTTTACCTCCTTGCTCTTTTAGCGCCATTCTTCCAAAATCAAATGACTTATTGCCCATAAAATAATTTTGTGAAAAAAGAAAAATACAATTGTTTGTTCCATTTTATATGTTTATATGTTGTATGCAAAACTTGTTTGTTGACAGTTTTTTAAAGGAAGGCTGCTTGTGGGCAGTTTCTTCACTAGCATTAAAAGAAGCAGAGTATGTCTTGTTTGTTATTCCATTTACAAATGCCAGAGCACAAAACATTGTTCAATGGATAATTAAAGAGTTTGCAAAAAGTGGTTCTGCAACATAATGTTGAAAAATCTGCTATTCAGAGATCCACTACCCCAGTTGATCAGTTGGAGAGGGAAAATGAAAGATTCCATTCCTGGCGTAAAAAGTGTTCCTGACGATTCCGGACCTTCCATTAGCAGGGCATCTGTAGTCTCTGTCATAGTCACCTGTGTATAAAGCAATATACTCAAATTGAGGTGCTTCAGCATACTACTCAGCGTGGCCAAAATATAAGCTGCACACTTTAATATTTTGTTGGGTGGCCTTTAGCTTTCATCATAGCGCACATCTGTTGCGGAATTGTTTTGAGTATCTAATCTAATGCAATGTTACAACATTTATTTCCGACCACAGTTACATTGATTTTTGGCTAGAATCTTGTATTGACGAAGGGAGAGTAAAACCACTCCATAAATCCTTCACCAGCACATCCCAAAGGCTTTCAACTGGTTAAGGTCAGGACTCAGTGGTGGCCAATTCATGCGTGAGAATGATTCATCTTCCTCACTGAACCACACTTTAAAAATTTGAGTGCAATGAGTTTTGGAATTGTCATTCGGGAATATGTCTGCGCTGTCAGGAATTTAAAAATCCAAAACATCAGCTGTATTTGTTTTATCGCTGCATAACGTTGCTGAGCCTGGACCTGACCAATTGAAGCAACCCCAGATCATAATATTGCCTACTGATGCTTGTGCTATGGGCACAATGAATGGTGGGTGCATCGCTTCATGGGCTTCCTTTCTTACCCTGACGTGCCCTTTGCTCTGTAAAGCTGCTTTCACACCGGACACGAAACGAATTTTCTGCACAACAGATTACATTCAAAGTCAATGCAAAGACGCAAATTTTTCGCGTGTATTCGCATCTTTGCATTGACTTTGAATAATCTGTCGTGCGGAAAATTCGTTTTGCGTCCGGTGTGAAAGCAGCTTAATGGGTAAATCTGGACTCATCATGATCAGACCGCTTGATCTTTTTTTATCGCTTCACAATCCAATCTTTATGCTCCCTTGCAAATTAAAGTCGATGTTTTCCCGCTCAGCCTCAGTACAAAGCGGCTTTCTCGTGGCCAAGCAGCAGTTTAGTCCCTGTCCTCCTAGTTCTTGTCGCATTATGCATGTGGAAGTGCTCATACTTTCACAATTAAACATAACCCTGACGATTCTACTGACGATTTTTTAAGATGAGACTTAACCAAGCGCTTTAACATTACCGATCGCAATAGTTTCTGATTCCTCTTCCTCCGCCCGACTCATTTCTCTCATGAAGTTGACAGTTCACCACCATCCCTCCAGGTTTTAAAAATGCGTTGGGCAGTTTTTAACCCAATTCCAGTAATTTCAGCAATCTCAATATTTGTTTCTCTGCTTGATGCTGACCAAAAACTTGCCCATCTTAAAATCGATACCCTCATGCAAAAAAGGTGTAAGAGACATTCTGGGCATAAATGGTGTTTTCTTTACTTTTTAGATACATCCATGTAGGACCCATCTTCTGGCAAAATTTTGGGTCTGAATTCTTATCCTAAAGGGATCAAAACCCTTTAAGAATAAAAGATAGAAAAAAAGGCGTATCTGCAAGTAAAATTTTCCCACCAATGTTTCTTATTTATTAGAAGGGGTAGGTAACAATCCCCATGCTAAATGGGCGTAAGTGGTAGTTAACGGCCTTTTTACAAACAATATGCATTTTCAGTCCAGGCGTATCTGCCACTTGTACCTTTTTTGCATATTGCTAGTCCTAGTTGGTGCTATCAAAAACTGTACATACACCCACAGTCAATGCACACTGTATTATCCTTTGTTGTTTATGGCGTCAGATATCAGTGTTGGCACAAAGGTGACACAGTGACCTTAATTCAGAAATACCTTGCATCGTTTTTCGCCACTGGGGTGTATAGTGTATCTTCAGACCTGATGATTCACTTTTACATGCTCAGGTTCTTTGCAATTTGACATCAATTTCATGCATATACATAGACCAGCTGTTTTACAAATACCATGTGTGTATCCATGTATTTTTATGTTTGTAACATTTAAGACATTTACTAGGGAAACAGGAAACTATTATCTGTATTTTGAAATGAGAAATTTAGGACATTGAACAGACTCTTGGCACTTTCAGAGTGTTGCAGATTTGCCCTTTAAGGATGTGTGTTTCATATATTGAACTCCTCATCTCAACTCATACCAAAAGGGCGTAAATGACAAAATCTGGATCATCTCTTCATTGGCTTATGATTAGGAATCAGTCTTTTTCAAACTTAAATATCATCTCATGACCCACTCATTCACCATGGAAATTTTAATCCATATGGTAGAGATTTACCTGGAGCAGTTTTTTGCCTCTCCTGTAAAATTAGTAAAATGTCACTTACGCCCTTCTTGCGTGAGGGTATTGAAATGCAGTAAAATCTATTCCACGCCCATGAAACTATTCCGCAGACAAGGTTGTTGAAGAAATGAGAAGCTACACACTGCATCAGTGAAGGTTAAAAGAATTGTTGTGAGCTGAAACATATTAATCACTGCAACATTGATTCAATCATAGGCTCTGAAGTATTTGCATATTTAAATCTAAACGCCAACTTTTTTGGCCAGGCAGTGTATATTCAGTTATACAAATGCTAGTGTATATAATGCTTAAGCAATATCACACTCAAGGTTGTGATGTTGTTGCTGAATATCATCATGGCTGTGATGCGGTTGTAGGCACGAGGCGCAGGCCGAGTGCGGAATATATCACAGCCGTGATGATATTCAGCAACTACATCACAACCTCGAGTGTGATTTTACTTTTATAAAACAGTTCTACAAATGCCACTTATTAGTTGACAGCAATAAGCGACAACAGATTATGATTTTTGTTTATTTAATCAGTTATGCTGCTTCGCCAGCGCAAATAGTTCCGCAAATGGATCGGGACTTGACTGTTGCTAACAATGTAGTGCTAAGTTTGTGGTCAGCAGTGTAATTAACGGTTATTAAAACACCTGCAAGCGGAGTGATTTTGTGGTTATATGTCCCAGTGATGATGTACTCCATCATCGGCACTCATGGAATGCCTCTTGTCCAATCAAATTACTCATTCGGAACTCTCTGTTGGATAAAATGACTGTATATATAGTCTATAGCTGTAGGCCTACAGTTTTATTATTTGCCCCACATAAAAATCTTTTTGAAATGCTGGTAACATTGCTGCCTAAATGTAATTTCTAGCTGCTCAGTTGCAGTAATAACTCACCTAGTCTCCAGCCATAATCCCAGGAGGACAAAATGGGGTGGTCAAACTTTTCCTATGGAGCTTTCTGCTTGCGCCTAAGCAGGTATAAATGACGGCCCTTGCCTTCCTTGGTGAAGCCCTGGAACAGTGTTTCCTTGGTCTGGGGAGAGACGGGTCTCATTAGAGGTGTAGCCTTGAGAACCGGCTCCTCTGGTTCAGCCACTACCTCTCTTGTCCTCTCTGGGGGCTTCACAACAGGGGGCAGGACTATCTTTGGAGTTGAGGGCTTCCGAGATTCTGTTACTTTTGGACTTCTTGAGGGGAAGTTGATGGGATAATCGTCACCGTATTTCATTTTCCACGCCATCCGAGTGAAGGCCTCCTTCTCAATCTGCTCTCGGTAGCAGTTTTGGTTCTGAGTGGTCAGCAGGTTCCTCATATTCCGACCAGAGCAATTTCAGATGTGCCCGAATGTTTTAGCAGAACACAATAATCAATGTTTATTATTTAATAGTACACAAGTACTATTGCGAAGGAAAAAGGAGCAGTGCTGGGGAGAGGGCAACTGACACCAAAACCTAAGAACTGGCTCCTGTTTGTCTTCTCTCCATGGTAACCAGCGAGAGTGTTGCATGCTGGAGCTTAGTGTGAGTGTTGGTTGAGTCAATCTCATCATAAGATGACCAGCGCCCTCACCAGTTCTACAGTGGAACAACAGGCCCAGCCCCATAGGTCATAGTGAGGAAAATCAGTTCTTATGCATCCAAAGTTTTTGAGGAAAAACTCTGCACTCTGAATGGCCTTTAATCCCAATATCAATCAAGGACAATTCGAGACAAAGTCACACATATGCTGTCCTTGTCAAGGCAACAGGGAATTTAATGAAGCGTAATTTCTGGTCATTTTAACTTATTTTCAGTATTCAAATGACGGCTTGTTTGCCAGTTAATTTCAGCGAGGCCAATATGCTTTAGAAATACCGTTGGAAAAGACAGATTTATCAGATTAGTGGAATATGTTTAAACAAATGAGCTCTTCTGTTTTGAGAGTTTACATTAGTAATCCACTCTCAAACTGAACAAATTCTGTCATTAAAATGCAATTATGTCATAGGCCTAATCCAGGAAAATACGTAATTTCTCATCTTTTAAATGGGAGATTTTGAATGTCTAATATCAAGGTTGATCTTCACAGAAACCTATGCTATAAAGGAGTCGATGATGCAACAAATAGGCACTTCTTGACCATAATATTTGAAAGAAGCTGATTGTAAACTCCCTGGAGATATTTTACTGGATAGATCTTGTTGTAAAGCTGGAGGTAGCATGAGAGAGATTTACCCTATAGAAAATATTGCATCATTGAAAAGGTTTGTCAAAGCATACTTCATTGCACATTTTTTCCCAACCAATGTTTCACTATGCTTTGAAGACACCCTTGTTTGAGAATGAAACAAAATGTACATTCATTTTTTTTCTTACTCCGTCGAAGATTCTTGCCAACGAGATATTGTCATCCCCTCTGCTGTCCGTCGGTCTGTTTGTCTCTCTTCCCATTGATTGTTACCGCTTCAGCTGAGGGACAGCCCTCAGTTTTAATCAGGTTAGACAAACAGGGTGTCTCTAGAGACCAATTTTATGTCAAGGTCATGGCTCCAATTTTTACCTCATTTTTTGTAGATCAAACGTCGGCCACGCTCACCTCTAAGGCACGCTAATGTGCAATCTAGTTCTAATGGGAAATGGCCTGAGGGTCAGAGCTTGTTCTTTAAATGCAAGCAATGTTTCCATTTTGAACAGAAGGTGGCAGTCATGACCACACAAGTTATTTGGTCCCGTACAGAATGCTCAAGCACATAAGGAGGCATTCAATTAGTATATTACAATTTTGTATGCAAAGGTGTATGGTCTTTCATTCATTTATTCATGCGCAGTGCTAGTAACAAATTTGAATGCACTTGTGCTTTCGTGCTCTCAATGAAATTTCAGGGGTTTGACAGCTGTAAATAACCTAAAATGGCTTAAGCTATGAGTTAAACAGAGGATAAAAATAACTCGCGGAACAGGATAGTGCACTATAAGTTATGATTCATAAAAAATGTAATCTCTGGCAAAGATAAACAGGTTAAAAATTTCTTTCCACTTTCCGACAAGTAAATTAAAATCAATAATTCTTAGCAAACTGGACAGAATAGTCAAGGAGAAGGAAAGCGCAAGTTCTGCTCAGCGGCTGTGCTGGTTTTTAACACAAAGGCCATCGGACAAAATGCACATGAATATCAACGGTTAAGCAAATCAATCTGTAGGTTTTGACAAATTTACAAGTTATTTGTGTAAAATACAAGGAGTGCATTATCAGTTGAATATTGTTTTTTTCAAGCATAGCTGATACCATTGGTCAACCGAGAACTTGTCTCTTACAGGAATGGATTGCAGGAGGGGATTGTGCAGATGAGTTAGGCAGATAAGGTGAGCCATTTTTTGGGGCCATTTGGCCAGAGTATGTGGGTTAACACCCCCAATGTATTATCTCTTTATACCGTCCATCATATTTGCATTCCAAACGAAGTGGACTACGTACTTGAATGTACTTCTCATGTATGCAGGCAGCATTATGTGGTACAATGTGCCATTAGCAGACAATGGACTAGAGTGGCACTAGGGAAAAAAAAGGGATGTGATTGGCTTCATGCTGTCAGGGGATTATGTGGATATGAGGGGGTTTTCGGACCCAGTCCTGAAGCTCTCCCTGTAAAACCCATGACAAGTTTTCCACAGTCTGGTTCTTTTCCAACCAATCTAGACATAGTACTAAATTGCAGCATCAACACAGAATCAAATCTACAAAAGACAGATGCCTAAAAAATCATAATAGACCACATTTTTTATTTGCAAATAGCACTCCCAGAAACCGGAGACCAATCTTGCACCAGTGGAGGCAGCGGGTAACAAGCTTTTAAGTGAAAAGATACGCAGGACTCCTTTTAAAGTTAACCTGCACGACAAAATTTACCATTCTATTGTCTGGGTGGTGCCAGCTCTTCTGCTGTACTGTATAATGTACAGTGTGAAAAAAATAAACCAGTCTAAGTCAACTTCGAAATGACAGCAACTTTTAATAATATAATTTAAAAACTGTGTATCCCTCAATTGCCCCATTGAGAAGCCAAGAACAGAGTAAAGCTGCTTTCACACGAGCGAAGAATTTTTCAAGACAACAGATTACATTCAAAGTCAGTGCAAAGACGCGAATACACGCTGAAACGCGCGTATTCGCGTCTTTGCATTGACTTTGAATGTAATCTGTTGTGCGAAAAATTCTTTTCGCGTCCGGTGTGAAAGCAGCTTTTCACTTTTTCCAACTCGATGCAGCTTTATGGCGAATGGTATTATTGAACTGCCACTCTGATTGTTCGTGGGGAGGTGATGCTTAGTGGGCTGGGGTGTGCCCTACACTCATCAATATATTTTAGGGGGGAGGAAAGAACAAAGTTTATTTACAAGACAGAGCCAAACCCAACACAGACTCAACACAGGCGATACTGCAGTCAATCACAGAAAAGAGCCGTGTACATAATTATTCTAGTTTATTGCTCAAATTTCCAAATGTACATCAATTTTAGGGATTTATTTCACATTAAGGCACCCCTGGCTAATACATAATGCAAAGTAAGCTTTGCTTATTTTCATCCTTTTAAAATAATCTTTTACAAAACACTCCACTTTATATCAAAACTAGCATCATTAAGTAATTGAATGAACAAGCATCATTACCCAAAGGAAAAAAAAAAAAACTCATTTTGTCCAAAAAAAAAGCTATTGCTTGATTAGAGAAGCGTTTAAAATATTTAGATGGAAAAATCCAGCCGTCTCCCAAGAAATAGATCCGTAGATGACACATTCTTTTTTTTTGGTAAGCAGTGGACCTCTTAGAATGCGCCAAAAACTGAGATGAACTGAAGGAATGCAACAAGCCACCAAATACAAAACCTCAATCTCTCATTCAGATTATGGGTTGTGGGCTTGGAAGTAAACAGATGTAATTCTGAGGACAAGATGAAAACATCAAATCAAGGTAGTGTGCGCTTATATATTGTATAGGAGCACAAATGTCAGACAGTATTTTAGAGAGGTGCTCTGTAGCCATTTTGGCTTAGGGCACATGGTGCCACACAAGAAAGATGTTCATCTGTCATGCCATACAATCAGATGGTTGACAAGAATCCCCATACTAACACCATTTTGAGAGGCTGCGATATGAGAACTAAATATTTTGGCCCATGTTGCCGGTTTTTTTTTTTTTTTTTTGTCCTGTTCTACCCCATTGGAAATTCAGCTCTAAAGCATGCAGAACTATACAAAGTGCAGCAGAAAAACATGATTGTGAAAGTTTTTTGCCAGAAAACTAAGTGCTCTTACACAGTGCGGACATGCAATGCTGCATAGGTACAGAATCCCACCCGCTTTAGACTCAAAGAACCTGACCAATCGCAGAGGAGGATAAAGAAAAGCATTAGCACTATCAGTTATCAGTACTTATATTCCCCCCCCCCCCAACCACATGCATGCTCTTCACATCTTTGCCAATAGTCATGTGTTCTCCGTTAACCCCCTCATTACAAACACGTAAATATTGCTGTCCAGTACAATTGGGAGTTCACACAGGGGAAGGTGGCGCAATATACAAAAGTTGGGATCACATCCTTAGACTTGTAGTGTGCATGATTTGGACTGAACGGATCAGGATACATACAAATACATATGACATTCATCAGTAGTTAAATAATTGTCAACAAGAGCCAGCATTCCAGTTAAATTAAACTCAACGTTAGTGTCTATTCATTTCGATTTTGTTTAAAAAGGGTGTGCTATTTTTTTTACCACATACCCTGGGCAATAGTAGATCCTGAAGATATTAAAATGTGTTACTACATAGCAAAAAAGAAGCAACAAAACAAAAAAAAAAAAAATGCACAGAAAACATAGGCAGAGCCTTTTTACAAATATTGTGCATACGCTTCTTTCCCCTGCCCACTACCATGAAAGTGAATGGGCCAACTCATAGGACTCAAATTCGCATGCATGAATTGTCAAGTGCAAAATTCTCATGATTAACATTGGGTTGGGTTGAACCGAATAGGGCAAATGGAATGGCTCTACTCGTAAGACCACTTCCTCCACCCTCCTGTCCATGTGCTCTGCTCCAGTGTCTCTCACAGGGTTGAGTGGCACCCCTTAGGGGACAGTGATATGGAAGGGAGACCCCGGGATGTGCTCATCGCCCCACTTCACCGCCAGAATGTAGTTGCCTCTCTCTTTAACGATGTAGGTGACGTTGTACTGTCGGTTGCCTATGTGCTTGACTGACACCTCTTCACAAGGAGTGTTGGGCCCTTGGACACCCACTAGCAGCATGCTCTTGCCTAAAGAAATAAAGAAGACACGAATAAACACAGCCTGATGAGTCAACAAAACCTGCCTTGAAAATCTTGGCAGGAAAATGGCACCAATTTGTTGCTAGACCAGAATTAAAACTTGATGATTGATTTACTTAGATCAGCTCGGTATCACAGTCAAACCAAGCAAAGGGTATAAAATCCACCGTCGTATTGCCTCAACACTGCTCTGCCACATGCCACACCTTAAATACTGAATGCATGAACTTGTTCTCTCATGCTACCTTGCGCTGAGGTGATCCGACATGGTGCACATTTAAATGGCATACAGATTCATTCAGAAGATTGAGGCAAAACATTTTTGGATCAAAAACTTGCCATCAAACCAGTCCCCCTGGAACAGGGTTGCACAGTGCCAGCACACAGAAAACATGTTGAGTCTTGCAGGCTCTGGTACCAACCATTGTGGCGACCACAGTTTCATACTGAGGATTGTGGGAGTCTTAGCCCTTACCAGCTTTGCTGCAGTCCACAGAGAAACTGGCTTTCTGGCCCACATAAGCCTTGCTCAGCCCAGGGCCTTTGCTGGCCACCTTGGCTGCATCTGAAGAGAACCTGGGCAGTGCACTGTAGGAGCTGGCAGCTGCAGATCTGGTCACAGCATCAACCATCAAAGTGGACGTCTCGCTGGCATTGCTCACATTCACAAGCTTGGGACCTAAGATTGGAAGAATAATGTTACCGGGGGGAGTTTTCCCTGGACAATTGAACTCCACAGTTACCTAGTTTTTCTTTTTAAAGAATAAGCATTCACAAGACATGAAATCAGGGGGAAAAAAATCAGAGGGAGATCATTCTTATCAATTCAAATGAGTATGGAGCTGAATGTTTTTTTTCTCAGAGCAAATTAGGAGAGTGCTCTTAGTTCCAGCTGGAGACACAAAGAAATAAGGAGAGAGCATGAGGGTTCAAAATTCATCCTGCACCTTGCTTTTGTGAAGCTGGGTAAATTGTGAAATGTATGATGACAATGTCTGTAAAAGAAAAAGTGCTATATAAGTATATATTGATACTAATAGGAGAGAAAAATGAGGAGGCCCAAACCTGTGACTTTGGCTTTGAAAGGGCTGCCAGTGATGTGGTTGGGTCCACCATACTTGACGCTGATCAGGTAGTTGCCCGGGGCCATGGGGGTGTACTGCACCTTGTACCCCTCAGGACACTCCTGACACTCCATCTTCACCTTGGAAGGCCCCTCGATGGTGACAGCCAGAGAGCCAGGACCGGCTTTGGTATTGTTGATTGTAAACTCTGCCTGGTTACCTGCGGCCAATCACATGACATTACAAGGAGCAATTATAGGGAAGATCAATACCTTTTCATTGTTTCATTGCTGTCAATTCTTTTCACAAAAAAGAGAATTCCTTGTATCATAACAATCATGGGATTTTTGAAGCCCATGTATTGAATTTTAGAATTAATCCTGATTTGCAATTGCAATGAACAGTCTCATCTGCAGTTGAGAACAGCAGAGAGCGTGCATTAATGCCCCAGGTCTCAACAAAGAGAGTCAAAAGAAGAACAACCAGGATGTAAGAGCTCTTGACACGGGGGGGGCATTTTTATTCTCTTTGGGCACTACTGGTTGCCAAGTTACTGTTTCTATGCCTCTTGCTTTTGGCCCATTCAATTCAGGCATAGGTTATGTAAGCTTCTGCAGACAAAAAAAACAGCAGATGCAGTCCCTTAACATGAAATGCCACCAATCACTAGGTAGGCAGCGCACATGGACTTCATCACCTCTCCCAGATACAGACTGCAAATGTAATGATTCTTGAAGCCCAACTGATATACAACCCCCACGCCACTGCTTTCCCTATGGGAGGACAGTTATTACTCCCACCAAGGAAGTTATGTTTTTAGCCTATTATGTTTGTTTTTTGTCTGTGTCTATACACCCATCTGACTGTCTGTTGACAGGATAACTCAAAAAGTTATGAACAGTTTGGCACCAAATTTGGTGGAATGATAGGTGGTAGTCAAGGATGAGTTGATTCAATTTTGGAAGTAATCTGGAACATATTATGTAACTAAAAGAAGAGACATATGGCGTGGCTGAGGTATGTGCTCTACCGAGTGCCCTCTAGGTTACCCCAGCAATGGTTTCCCTACATATGCAACACTTTCAGTCAAAGTAGCTAAATCACATGTTCTTTGAAATTAGGACAAATAAAAAAATTACAAGCATGAGTTCGACTCTTCTCGGATTCTGACAGCAGTTTAGTTGTTGAGGATCTTCTGTTATTGAGTTGTGAATTTCAGTACTGGTGACTGTGAGGAGTGACTGAGCTGTAACTGGCCCACAGTGAGATTCAGTGTTTATGAAATGAGATGCTGGGCTGTGGGGGTCACCTGTTGTTCCCCGCTCCAGTCCTGCTCCGTAAGCAGTGACGAGGCTGGCTTCTCCAGTCTGACCCGGCTCTCCCACTCGCACCTCGAATGGGCTGCCGGGTATGTGGCTGCGGTTGAACTTCACGTCGATGAAGTGGAGACCGTTCTCTCGAGGAATGAAGCGGACGGCATACTTGTCTGGTGGAGAGATGCATTAATTTTTTAATTAGGTAAATGAGGATGAACATCCTTAATCACGTCTCTCCCTCTTTCCAATTCTACTTTCTTTCTGTCTCATTATTCTTTTCCCTCAAATAAAAAGCAGAAAAGGCTAAATCACATAAAGCAAGAAGACAGCTGACCCTTCATGCCATTACAAGCCAGGGAACCTCGTGTCTCGTCTCAGTGAGGAAACCTGGTGAAAGTCTTGGATGGAAGAGAAACTCCGGTGGAGGAAAAAGAATTTTGCAGTGAAGTGATAAAAAATGCATTTGGATCACATAAACAGAGGGCTTTTGGGCTAAATGAAACCGTGAAACCAGTTGGGCAAATGGTGATAGTTTTGGCTCACTAATCGTGAACTGCAATAAAGAATTCAACTGAGCCAACTAACAGCGCAAGCGTTTTGGCCAAAAATGAGGGCATTTGGGTTAACACTGAGGGAATTTGAACGACAGCAACCAGCTTCAGCGATAACCAGGAGAAAGGGTTTGGGATGACTGATGATCAGGCCACTGAGCCAATGCTGGTAACTGTCCCAGGGACCAGGTTTTTGCATTGCACAGCAGGCTGGCCCAGCCTCACCTGGTTCCAGCTCTGACACCACACAATCCTCCACCGCTCCAGATGGGCTGTGCACTTTAGCGTCGATGTTGCCCTGCGCCCCATTGAGGCGCACAGCGAAGGACACTGGGTGGTTCACCTTCAGCCCTGACTCCTGAGTGACCATAAACAGCAGACAACTTTAGCACATCCCCGCCCTCCCTGACCAAATCGTAAGGGAAAGCCCAGTCAGTAACCTTTTTCCGAGTTTAAAATTCCAGCCTTAACCATCAATGCACGACCCAATACACAGGTGCAAATTCATACACGAATCACTTAAAGGTATACTGAGGAGGATTTTCCTATAAACATTATATGGACTCATACAAAACACTCTCTCAATCATTACTTACAATCCAATGAAAATGTTTGACTGGTGTCTGTAACAACATAGACTGCTGTCTGCCTTTATTTTCTAATTTTTATTTATACAGGATGTTTCTCGGCATCAGCCTTTGGGCATAGGGTGTGTAGCCCCCAGCCAATAACAGCGTGTGAGGACAAGACAGGGCTGCACTGCAGCGTAGCATTTCTGTTGTTGTTGTGCCAGGGCGGAGGGGCCAACTTTGAATGTTGCGTTTACAGACTGCAACTGACAAATCCTACTCAGCATACCTTTAACTAATAATGCACATTATCTAACAGATTACATAAGCAGTAAAAGTTTGTGCTTTTGAAAATTGAAACATTATGTTCCATTTTACCTGAGCTCACCTTTGCAGAGCTAAAGCAGGGAGAAGAAGAGCCTTCTAGAAATTCTACCAAACTAGTTACTCTACTTTTCTTGGAAAAGTATGAATGGGACCAGGTGGGAGGGGTTGGGTGTAAATTGGCAGTTGCACGCAGGCAGTGGTAGTTCGATGAGGGGCAGGACAGGCAGGATGAAGGGGAACTATAGGGTTGCAGGACAGGTTCTACATTGGGAGGGGGCTCTCTGCCTCTCTCTGCTTTAGCCAGCCATAATTATAATGCTGCTGGTTTCTGTTAGAAGCCTTTAAATGAAACACAAGCAAAACACCTCTCAGCTCACACAAAAGGCCACGGATGTCCATCAACCAATCAAATCAAGGCTCCTCACAGCATGTCTGACCAGGGAAGGCTCTGTTCAATCTACCACCAATGGGACCAGCGCACACAAAGAATATTGGTGACATTCACCAAAAATACCAAAACATTTCAATCTTGAAACTGTTCGAGTGTTAAATTTAATTGGCCATAGTGCATGTAGTTTCAATCTGGTCAAATTTGTGATTTTAAGTTGTTTTTATCTCTTGGTTTGATTGTATGAATGGTTGTAATTGGATGATAATTTACATGTAATGATACAAAAGAGAAAAAAACGAATTTCTCATAGTTGGAAATGCCTAGAATGCATCTGCCCCCTGGAACAAACAATGATGGCTCATAAAGAGAGCAAAAGGGAGGGGATTAGAAAATATCAGGAGCTGCTGGGTTAACTGGTACAGAGTGACTACTGCAGCAATGGATCAAATCCTGTGTCTCGCCAGAGAAGACTGTGGCAAGCCGCCTTGAGAGAGCACTGCATAATTGGCTTTGCGCTGCTCAGGGAAATGGGTGGGATAAAGTCAGTCAGCACTCGCGCTGTTCACCACTCAAATGCCTCCTGCTGGCCATCTGGGTGCCAGTCAGTAACATTCTAAGCAATCACGTTTGGGTTTCCACTACCGTTGTTCTGAACTCGCAAATTTTGATGCTCTGAATGTAAAAGAGGTGGTGACTGACAGTCGTGGTGCGGAGAACCCCAGTGCTTGTACATAGTTAGCCAATTGGACATTCTAAATTTGGGTGGGATTGGAGATGTCAAATTTATTTTAAAATGTATATAAAAATAAAAATGCTAAATATTTTATTTTCTTTTCAAAGGACCAAATGGACCAAAGTCTCAAACTCAATTAAAATACAATTGGTGGAGCAATCACAAAATGCAATGTAAAAAATTTTATCTTTTTCTTAATGGTTTGAGTTACAAAGGTTAACGTACATGAATTGGATAATAAAAATAGCCTTATGAGAGAGGAGCTCTACAAGAGAGATTTATAGAACAGAGCCTTGCTGCACCAGTTTCCAGTGTGCTGCCTTGGAGGAGGCCATACAGTTGATAGCTGTGGACATGCGTCCCCTGCTGGAGTGGAGGGGTTCTCTCGTGCCTCACCTGAAGGCTGGTAACAGTGAGTCTGCGGGCGTCGTCTGTAGGGGCGCACACAGGCACCAGGAATGGGCTGTCTGGGATGTGCTGATCATTGAACTTGATGGACACCTCGTAGTCACCTAAACAAGGAAAAAGGCCACAGCATAAGGCACTTTAGGGCTCTCATCCCAATATCGATGTTAAAGTGATGTTTTATGCTCTCGTTTGGGGAAAAAAAAATGGCCATTTGGCTAATTTTGCATCACGGGCGTAAGCACATCCATACCCAATGAGCAAGCTAAACAGAGAGACATGCTTTTCAGAAATGAGGGCAATTAAGATGTGTAACCCCAGAAAATCAGCATATTTTCATCTTTCCATCACAAGAAAGAGTAGAACGCAGTTTTCTCATTATCCAGCAGCAAATATAAAAGTCAGTGTAGAGATTTCATTTGGATTTATCAGAGCCTCCTCGTACCAGGCTCCTGAGCAACGTAAGAGACTCCACAGGACCCATCCTTCCGGTCTTCAAAGGAGATCTCTGCCCGACTGGGACCCTCCACAGCAATGGACAGCCCCCCTGCTCCGGCCTCCCGTGTCCACACACTGAATTCCGCTGCAGAACAGATACACATGCATAAATTTTCACACACATGTACACATGCAGAAATTCTCACACACACACACACACACACACGCACACACCTGCACATGCATGCACAGTACAAAACATCCTTTAGCCTCCTATAGCTGAAACCTTTGTTGCTTTTAGTTACCACTCCTGACAGAGCCACCACAGGTAAAGGGGCAAGGAGAAGGCATATGTGGGAAACTGACTCAAATTCCACAAAAAAAAAAATCCAAGAACATATCAGCAACTCTCCCTCTACAGTAAATGACTACAACCTGAGAAACAAATCAAACAAAAACACACACAAAAAAAAAAAAAAAAAACCCCAAAACCATCACCCTACCTGGCACTCCTGCTTCAGCTTTCTCCAAACCTGGACCCCCGGCTCGCACCTTTTGGGGGCCCCCCTCTCCCAGGGGACCCACAGTGAACTGGAAGGGGCTCCCAGGCACGTGCTGGCCGCGATATTTGACGGTGACCGTATGCACGCCCATCTCGTGAGGAACAAAACGGACGCAGTACGTGCTGTTCCCTGCAGCCACCACCTCCGCCGACTCTGAGGTACCGGAGGGACTGGTGACCTGAGCGGACAGGTCATGGATGTCGATTTCTGAGAGAGGCGGAGAGGTAGTGGGGAAGGAGAAGAGCAGGAGGAGGAGATGAAAAGTAAGATGGAGGGAGAAGAAGAATAAAAGGACAAAATGGTGGATGAAACAAGATGGAACAGAAGAGAGAAATTGCAGGGGGAGATGGTGGCAAAAAAGAGGGATGAAAAAGGGGAGAAAGGAAACCCACAGTGTATTAGAAGAGGAGAAGAAGAAGACTTCACTGGTGCTGCCACTGCTGCAGTGATTATTACTCATGTAATCACATCAGTAGCCTCAGTTCTGCAGGAGAGCTCAAGAGTGATAACAGCACTCAGTCTGACCCAGCAGTGTGATACAGCACGTAGAGACACAGCTGAACCCCAGCAACGTGCCTGAGCTCAAATATCTACAAGATCTGAATATGCCAATTCAAATTAACTGCTTTTTATGAATGATTAGAATGCTGGAGGAGACAATTCAGAGGTTAGATTTTAAAAGGAGATCAGTATAAGACAAAGGTACAAACCAGCACTGTACATATGGACGGTTCACCCACTAATATGCTCCGTCTGCCTTAGTCACACACAGACGCCAGCACTCTCACACCATGCATGCAGACGCGCAAGTACATGCACGCATTCACTCATGGGATTTTACATACATGCACAATTACAAAGAGACACAGACACACCACTACGGTTCATGCCAGGATCAATAGTGGAAATTTGAGCGCGTTCTGCCAACCTCATTGTCCACATGCCCAGTGCTTATAACGCACCCTCCAGCCCACAGGGCCGAGCCAGGGAGATGGCCCCGATCCACAGGCCTCTGGGCGCACCCGCCCCTCGGGCAGCATCCCCACGCCACACTGAGCGGCTCGCCCGACACACCCCATGAGACAGAGCCTCCTGAGACAGCGCTAGGAGGAACCACGTCACTACAGAGCCAGAGGGAAAGAGAAGGACACAAAGAGAAGGGAGGAAATTGCCGGAGAGCAGGAAATGCAGGAGAGGAAGAGGGACGGTCCACATTGAGCAGTGCAGAACAGAAGATAAGAACCTGAAAAAAGAAGACAGTGGAGGACAGAGAAAGATACGTGCTACATCCTATTCAAACTACGGCACATTTACCATAGCAGAAGCGCTGAAGCTGAACCTCAGTACCAAGGGTAGCCAACCCTTGTCCTGAAGAGCCACAGGTCAAGTTGGCTTTTGTTTTCACCAACAAATTTAGACCCATCAAAACCAGGTGTGGCAAGTTAACTATGCAATCAACTGCTTTAATTGATCAGTCAATTACTGAGAACAAATTAGCAGACAGTGACACTAAGATCTCCAGGAACAAAATTGACCACCACTGCTCTATATGATTAATGTACAACGTGCAACTCAAGCCAAACTGATGGCTTTGATGCAAAATGAGTTTGATCAAAACCATTTTTTCAAGGGACTGTGGTGTTAAACAGCGCTTGACAAACTCTGCTTGGAACGAGAAGAGGCGAGTTCAATTCCCAGTCAGGGTATGGTCCTTGAACAATTTAACAAGACACTTACCCTTAATTGTTTCACTAAACAAGAGTTGTGATAAGACCACACAGCTCGCCGGAAAACTTTATCCTTACTGTCCACGGACGCCGACGCGGACGTGGATGCCGACACAGAGGGTATGGCAATAGCTCTCCGAGGACATTCGTCCCGGTGAGCTAAAAACCAGCTATACTGATGAATGTACAATTACTAATGTTTGTATAACAGTGAAGTGAAGCAAAAGCTGTTAGACTTCTTGAGTTTTCCTCTGCCTGCTCTCACTTAACAGTGCATCTTATTCAGCAAGAAATATCCCAAGAAAACATACAAGAAAAAATAGAGGATACAAAAAAATACAAGAAATTTGGGATCTTACATGAGTGGGCGGGTCATATGAAACTTATGAAACGAGTTCAGTAAATTTTATGAAACCCAATATTTACTCAATAAGTTTCATGGATTTCATTTAAGACCAAAAGTAAAAGATTCTATTTATCACATAATTAAATCGCGTAATTTGATAGAGAACAGACTTCATTTCCTTAAGCGTGGTAATGGTTGCCAATTCCCATTCTGTTAGCACTGAGCTAACGGCATCACTCTGATGTGCTGGAAGTCACTGAGTCACAGACATTGGTGGTTGAACTAGCCATGGGTTTTTAAATTTACAGTCAACTGAGCAACTAGCTGGTTAACAAATCAATGCTGCATAATGGTTACGGACAGGTACTCCGTGCAAGCTGGCTAGCTAGCTCAGAAATAATAACTAAGTTATGAGAGTGATACTGGCCTGGCTCGCCACAGCACTAAGCCATAACTTACCGAAATAACCAACCTTACACTTGGTATTCAGTTTGGCTAAATATTAACAGCATGACGTAACGCAAAGTGATTTTTTTTGCCCCACGCTCTCAGCCAATGAAATTTTCACAAAGTGATATTAGCCTAGGGTAATATCAAAAATATGCCATAAGCAACTGTAACACTTTTCCCATAGCCCAGCTCATGACATATTTTTGATATTCCCCGAGGCTAATATCACTTTTGTGGAAATTTCATTGGCTGAGAGTGTGGGGAAAAAATTATGAACACTCGCTCCGTGTTACATCACACTGGTAATATTTTAGCCAAACTGAATACCAACTGTAATGTTGGTTAAATCGGTACGGCTTAGCACTGTAGAGTGCCAGCCAAGTACCACTCTCATAACCAAGTTATCCTTTCTGAGCTAGCCAACCAGTGTGCACGGAGTACTGTAACTTTCCATAACCAATATGTAATATTAATTTGTTAGCTTGCTAGCTACTAGGCTATAAATTTAAAAACCATGACTAGTTCAACCACTAATGTCTGTAACTCAGTGACTTATGGCCTATCAGAATGATGGCATTAGCTCAGTACTAACTTAATGGGAATTCGCTACCATTACAGAGCTAATGGAAACCATGTTTGTTTTCTATCAAATTACACGATTCAGTTACGTGATAAATAGAATCTTATACTTTTGCTCGTGTCATATGAAACGAGTTGAGTAAATTTTTGGCTCGCTAAAGCTTGCAACAAACAAAATGTACTCAACTCGTTTCATATGAGTTCATACAGAACTCAAAGACTTCTCTCTGAATGCAACGTATTGAAAATAAAATTTCCTAGGCCACTGTGCCAAGGATGAGTAGAACCCAGGCCTCTCAGATCAGAGCTCTATCCTGCATCACTATAGGAGTGGCTCAGGCACAGCACCACACAGGAAATGAGTAACTGTGCCTGAGGGACCCAGTACAGCACTTGTGTCAAGATGCATGACTTGGACAGGGGCCTGGGGTCTGCAAACTCAAGCAAATGCTAGTCATAGAGAAGTGAGCTCAAAGTCACCCTATGCAGTAGGCCATGTTCTCCAATAACAGTTAATGCTAAACCACATCAAATCGTATTCAACAACAGGCTCCAACAAAAATGAGTATTTTCAGCATTTGAGGAATCATTCACAACCAGTCTTGTTTTAGCACACAGCCTTGCAGACTGTCAGCAAATGCTAGCAAATTAACTGAGGCTGAGCAGTAATTACAAATGCAAACATGTACCCAGTATTCACCAAAGTCTGCCAACTTGGGCATTGGTCAGGCTGCAAGGAATTGCTGATGAACACTGCCATATGTTTAAAAGGTCAAGCAATTCAGTTTCCCTTCCAAAATCAAGGACACGGGCATCTGTAAATCAGCATCAATATTCTGGAAACCATGAAAGGCTAGGCCAGTTCAGGTACGGGTTACAATTTTTAAGCAAATGATATTGGCCTAACTGCTTTTAATGGCGGCAAAGTGACCTCTGATATCTTCATACTATAATACCAAGTCAACCCCAGAGCCGTGAGCAAAGGGTAAAGGCGATTTGTGTGACCCAAACAGAGCAAGAGTACACAAGACTGAGGATGAGTAGGTCTACAATTGAGCCGGAAGATGGTAATGCATTTTTGTACATCATTTTAAACTGCTTTACATCCACTCAAGCAGGTTCTCTTACCTGGAATCTTAAGGTTGAGGTCACACTCGCTCCCCACGGTGGCGACAGATGCTGCTCTCTGTCGATGGGTGATGCTCTCGCGGATGCGTCCCTCCCCGTCACCTTCACAGTGAACGGGCTCCCTAAGAGCCAAACAACATGCACAGGTCAGTCCACTGCAGTAGTGCTACTGAGAGTGAGGCCAGGCCTAATAAATCTGCATTCCATGCAAAATTCCAGGGATATCTCATTTTTTGTGAATGATTCTGGCAATCTTGAGAATTTCAAAGCTAAAATTAACCAAGATGCAGACGCTCATGTTCAGCATTAAAAAAAAAAAAAAAAAAAAAAAAACACTTTCAAATGATGTTCAAACTATGGAGCGAACAGCAAAGGTTGTACAGGCTATAAATATGGTTAATTTAATAGAATGTTCTCAGGAATCTACAGAGGGATTGGATATCAAGTAAACATTGAATTATAGATAGTGCATATTCATCCCCTTGCACTGGTGAAATTTAGCAAAATGGGCTGCGGTGTAATATATTGGTAACACAAAGACCTGCATCTCTCACCAGCCAGTAATGCCACAAACCGAAGCAAGGTACTTCACTTGAATTTAGCCAATAAATAACCTACTGTTTAAATGGAGAACTATAAAATAATCTGGATAGAGGGCCATCGACATGCAAGAATGCATTAAAATACAATACACTGTATTTGAGCAACTGAGGGCTGGTGGCACACAGTGGGGTGAGTGAGGGTTAGTGGAACACCAATGAGTGAGTGAGGGTTAGTGGAACACCAATGAGTGAGTGAGGGTTAGTGGAACACCAATGAGTGAGTGAGGGCTAGTGGAACACCACAGAATGAGTGGGAGTTTGTGGAATACTTTGGAGTGAGTGAGACTGGTGGGGCATAAAGTGAGCGAGGTTTGATAGAACTCCACAGAGAGTGGAGGTCAGTCGAACACCAGAGGGTGATGGTGGTGAAACACATCAGAGTAAGTGGAGGTTTGTGGAACACCACAAAATGAGAGGAGGTTGGTGGAACACCATAGGGCGAGTGCAGGTTGGTGGAACGAGAGTGGGGGGGGGGGGGTGTCTGTCGAACACTAAAGTGGGTGGGGTTGGTGGCACACCTGGCACATGCTGCTCTGCAAACCTGATGGACACAATATAGGTGCCAGGCTCGGTGGGACAGTAATAAACTCCGCAGGTCCCATCCTCCCGATCCTCGGTCTGAATGTCCACTTTACTCGGACCCTCTATGGACAGGGACAATCCACCGTAGCCTGATAACAGGGAGGAATTACTCTTCTAAAAACCAAACCAGTAACCAATCATCCAGTGCTTGCATCAACATAATCTATTATTCAGCCCAACCAATTAATCAGTCAAACCACCAATGAATCACTCCATGAACTCAGCCAACCAAACTGCAATACCTCTGAATATGATTATCACAAAAAAAAAAGATCTCTCAACCTGATTTTTGTACAGCACTAATCAGAAACTAATTGAAATAAACCACTTCAAAAGCAGCCTACAGACTGGAACAGTTATGAGTAACTTGGCAAAAGAACAGCATGACTCAGATGGTACAGATTTGATTAATAGGGGGCAGGTTTTGAAAAACACGTCAAACTGGACTTGGGAGAAGTACCAAAACATTGTTATACTAGAAAAGCACATTATAAGGTGCAAACATATAAGACAATAAACACATGTTCGTGGTCATATAAAAAATACAGTTGAAAGATATCCATATAAGGCCAAACTTAACCTCAGAAAAAACCTCACTAACCAGCATCCCGTGTGTCCACCATGAATTCAGACATCTCAAATGTGTGGCCATCCACCAGGCCCTGTCCGATGGCTTTCACTTTGCTGGCATCTCCGATCTCAGATTGCACCACCATGATGGAGATGGGGCTGTTCGGCAGGTGGAGGCCGTTCTTCTTGATGCTGACCAGGTGCTCGCCCACCTCTCTAGGAATGAAGGAAATGCCTGCAGCAGGAGGGAGAGTGGAGTTGAGGGCCATTCCTGCAAGTCCAGGTAGCACTGTACAAACTAAGGCAATGTTTGAACTTAATTCCTTCGACATTCACACATTCTTCAAAACAAAACAAAACACCTTAGTACAGAGTTACTTCCAAAATGGCAGCTCTGCCAGAGCAAAAGGGAAACACATCTTAAGGCCTCAAAACCAGTGCAAAACTAAACAAATGAGCAATTCCATACAATATTCCTTCTGACAAAGGCATTCTCCACTTTGGTCTTTGGGGGACTGTATGGCCTGAAGCTTATATGAGCGCCAGCAGCCACACTAGTATTCAATCTGCTCCAGCCGCGTGGCTGAAGCTAAGCAGGTGTGGGCTTGGTTAGTACTTGAATGGGAGACCATCTGGGAAAACTAAGTTACTGCTGGAAGAGGTGTTGGTGGGCCAGTAAGGTGGCGATCTTCCCTCTGGTGGAACAATCCCCAATGCCCCAGTGCAGTGACGGAGACACTGTACTGAAGGACACGCCGTCTTTTGGATGAGACATTAAACAGAGGTCCTGACTCACTGTGGTCATTAAAGATCTTATGACACCCTGTGATAAGAGCAGGGGGTTCCCCGGTGTCATGGCTAAAGTCCCAACCTGGCTCTTTTATACCTGCCACCTAATCATCCCCTGCTCTAATTGGCTGTGCAACTTGTCCTCTCCATCTCCATCTCAACCCCCAGGGCTCCCTTGAAAAAGAGATTTCAATCTCATTGGGACTTCCATGGTTAAATAAAGGTCAAATAAAATAAACCTTAAAATATACCAACTGAATTAAAAAAAAATAGGATGAGGAGAATCAAGGGAATCAGCCGACAATATGAACTACTGCGACCTGAGCTGACAATTTTGCACCGTCACACTCATTCGCAGTATGCAAAGCACTTAAAGAACAAGCCATTATCAACAACAGGTTACTCCTGCTGTTCAAAATCAGAGCATCACTGCAAATCAGGACTAGTCCTCAAATAATGATCATATTTGGAGTGTCATGTGACAGAGATTGATGGGAGTGTATGGATGCCACCGCCCCCTTCCTCCTTACCAATGTGGTTGTTGGGTTGCCTCTTGAGCAGACAGGGCTCATCTCGGCCCGAGGGAGATTTAATGCTGGCAGTGAGCAGGCTGAGGTCCGACTCGTTGATATCCAGAGCGAAGTCCGCAGCTGAGCCCAGCTTCACCTGAGATTTCCTCTTGTTGTCTTCTGTAGCAGAACACGCGCACATGCCAGATGAGCGTCAGGAAGGGCAAAACCATAAACACAGGCAGGACTGCTGACAACAACCATTTTAGGAGAAGTGATAACCAACTCCTGCTCGCATACTGTACACACAACTACACAAATACACCCTTCAAGCGGCTGGGCAGCTAAGTACATTAAGATGGACACCAGTCTGCACATTGATAGAATGAAATTGCATAAACTGTGTAAATTAAGTCAAAAATGCCATGGAACTTTATTGTCAAAACTGAGCTAGTTTCTCCCAGACCGTGCAACAGCAGGCCACCCCATCACACCAAACTCCACATACCCGCTATCCTGGCAGTGAAAGGGCTGCCAGCAATGTGCTTGTCGTTGTAACGCACAAGAATGTTGTAGTCCCCAGGCAGCGTGGGCAGGTAAGTAACCGTACAGGTACCGTCCTTGTTGTCTACACAGCTTATCTCTGCCTTGGAGGGACCCTCGATGGCAAGGTCCAAACCACCTGTAAAATGAAAGAAGTAGCACATTGTAGCAGCGGTGCACTAGCCTATGTTTAAACTACTGTATGGGGCAATGCCGGTCGGTTAGGAAACCTCAGTCAGTGGCACACAGCTCGCAATACATTTTCTGTATTCTCAGTACAAGCTTAACTACGTTATTGTCATTTAATCATCACAGAAGCCCCGAAATTGGCGCCGATATGCGCATGCATATTGAAGCAGAGTACATTTGTGAGCATGTATGTATGAGTCAGTTTAGGCATGAGTACAAGCGATCAAATGTTTCCATTACGACATGCATGAATGAATGCGGTGAGAGAGCAAGCAAATACATGCACATTTTTTGATCGAGCACGACTGTTCATTTTTGTTAGAATAAACTTCTTAACAGTTGACAAAAAACACAAAACATGTAAAGATATGAAAGACTACATGGGCACGGCTCACCCTCGGTGGCATCCTCGGTGAAGATGGTGAAGGTGGCAGTCTTGTTGGCAGTGCCATACACCAGTCCAGGCCCATAGGCGGTGACACTAGGGCTGCTGGCATGGTTCACATAGAACTGCAGCGGGCTCTCTACAAACCATACAGAGAGTGCAGCGTTCATGAGGATGAGAAAAACAAAACCACAAATGTAAATCATTTGGTATGGAGACTGGGACAAAAACCAATATCACATTCACACCCAACACAAGAAAAATAATATGGATTACATTTTTACAAAATGCTTTCATGTCCATGGTCAAAATATGAAGACAAATATTACATTTAATTAAGCTCAAGTCAGGACTGCAAACCAACAGGCAATATATTACGCTGAGAAAACAGCCCAGGATGTGAGACCAAGTAAATTTATAGCTCTGACTGAGCAGTGAAGCAACTTGGCTAAAGCTTTTGAGAAAAGATGAAAAGATTTCACAGAAACAAATTAACTGTTGGACGTTCCATGTAAGGCTCAAAGAATTTTAAGCACTCAGGTAGTACTGCTAGTTCTGAGATAATTAGGTATCAGGCAGGCACTGGGATATTATTCTTAGACATGCATGCTATTAAAAGGCCAAGTCATTTCAAGCCTTAGTTTGTAGAAGTCCAGACTGCAGTAGTGCCCTACAAAGGCTAAGTGCAGTAACTACAAAATACTTTAAGCAGTAAAAAATGGCTTCAGAGTTTGTTTGCTGTCCCAACAAACAAATAGTTGGCACATCTATGATAGATTATGATTAACGGACTTGCTATGGTATAATTTCTATCCAAATAAATCCTGACCTCCATTTACTATCAGGCCCAGAACTGCACAACTCGCATTTTTTCCAATGTATAGTTACTGCACTTAGGCTTTGTAGGGCAGAATAGTCTGCACATTCATGGTTAAGTTGGAATATTCACCTACTGTGTATGTGAGAGAAAACAGTGTGTGAGTGAGAGAAAAAACTGCATGCGAGTGAGAGTTTTAAGTGTGTGTAGGTGTGTGTGCATTTGTGTGTGGGCGCATGTGTTTGAGGGACAACTGTGTGGGTGCTTGAGTGTGTGTGTCCGTGCCCATGTGAGAGGGAGAACTCCGTGCAGGTGCATGTGTGTGTGTGTGTGTGTGTGTGAGAACCATGTGGGTGTGGTTTTTTTTTGGATTGACATGAGGTTGGCAGAATTGTGAGCAGTGACACACTACGATCACTATTACAAACTGCAGTAAGAGGACATGCAGATGTGAAACAAGCACTAACCTGCGCTCCCGTAAGAGGACGGGGAGTGCAGAGGGAATTCTCTGAAAATTATGTCATGCAGGGGGTTCTTATTGCTCAAAATCAGATTAGCTTCCAAATGCCCCACCCGCAGCCAACATCCGAGCTTCCGCTATACCCGGACGTGCCAAGTCACGACACATCCTCAACAAGTCGGCATGAATACAAACAGGAAATTCATCACAAAGGAAGGCATTCTGCGCTTAACGGCAGAGGGGCCGCTCAGTGTTTCAGTGATTGGTATGTCCGCACCTACATGGAGTTTCTCAGGGGACGGAACAGGAAGCAGGTCTGACCTGGAATATGCTGGCCATCGTACTTGATGTGCATCTCGTGCAGACCAGCCTCAGTGGGAGCGTACTTCACAGTCACTGTGCCATCTTGGTTGTCCAGGATCTCGGGATGGGCAGTCTTGCCAGATGGCATGTGCACCTCACCTGGACGGGAGGACCATTGACTACTGAATCACAATTTGACCAATCAACCGACTCCCCAACTGATGAACCGACGGACTGATAAAGTAACCCTAACTGACAACTCAACTGACAGATGAAATGACTGATTCAATAACTGATAAACAGTAAAAATCTACCTGAGCAACTCACAAGTGGAACAGCCAAGTAGGCCAACAGATTCACGCAAAGTTTAATCAGCTAATTTCTAAGTTATGGCTCCCAAGTACCTCACCTGTGATCTGACCCTTGCGGACAGTGAAGGGGATCACCATGTCAAAGGGTCGGAATCCGGTCCCATTCATGCTGTTTACAGGAATGTACGAACCATCAGTGACCTACAGGGTGGTGGACACACACAAATCAAACACGGTCATCGTCAAATTACTAATCATCTAAACACCACAGTCCATTAAGTCAAGAGGATGGCAAGTCAAGAGCAAAAAGAGATTGAAGACACTGAGAAAAAGAGGTACACCAAGAAAGTGTTAAAGATTCCAGTAACAGCAGTATTGTGATTTGCCAGCCACCTGGAAAAGAAAAAAACCTGCTGAGAAGTCGTCGTCCCTGCAGTGACCTCATTAGAAGCAACAAAGCTGAGCCAATGTGTTCATGCATGCACACATACAAACACAAATGCCTATTATAACATATGTGCACAAATTCATGTGTGCACACACAGACACCCACACACAGACACCTACACACAAAACCACACCCACACAAACACACTCACACATACAAACTCCAAATACAACATAGTGCCTTCGACTAATATTGGCCATAGAACTGGGCAATGAATGGAATCGTGATAATTTTAAGTGCAATAAGAATAACTGTTACCATGGGGTGAACAAACAAGCTTGCTCCTTTTGTTGTTCACAAATCATACCTGAAGCGGTCTCGAACAAACGACTGCCAAACATCACAGGCCGTGTGAAATGCTTCTGGAAATGAACTTCAATGACTTCAGTATTTACAGTACCAGCGTGGATAAAGGTTCCACTTTCGCCAACGCGCTGTTGGCCGTGTGTCAGCTGAAAGTCAGGTAGACGTGCCCTGCTCACTGAACCGGGAAGCAGAGGGAGTGAGAAGGCACGCTGGCTGGCCGTTTCACACATATCTTAGTGTAAATCCCCGTCGCAAAGAAGTCCAAGTAAATTCAGCGTTGAAATTTTTTCGTTGGACAACATGACGTCCATTATATTAGTAGTATAGGCCTATAGTGTAAACGCGTGAAGTAATTTTTGCTACAGATTTTCTGTCGCGCAGTTGGCGATATATTCATTTCCAGGAAAGTTAATGACTGCAAATTCATGTATTTCTGCCATAATATTTTTGCCGTAATATTTACCGATAAGAATTAAGAAATGAAACCTTTCCTAGTTCTAAAGCGCCGTTATTGGAGAAAGCAAAACAACAACAACATGTTTTGCCACCACTTTAATCGGCTATTATTTAAATTATGAACAAAACCCGCACTTTTGAAAATAGAAATAAAATACGCAAATATCTATGTACTTGTAACTTACAATAACGGTGTCACTTTTTCCTAAGTCCGCAAGAAATGTTTTGGCCTTTGGAAATCCGGAGTTTTTAGCCCTCGTTTTTTATAAGCCTAACAGCTCTCAGTCAAGAAAGCGGAGACTTGTTCAGTCGGATCAAACGGTTGAACGTAGAGTGTGCTAACTTGTCGCCTTTTACTCATAATTTGAGAGCTAATCTCAAGAATAAACTTTAGCTGTTACTGACAAATTAACGCGATAAAGCCCTTCTCAGTTGCAAGTGTCAAGGGGTAGCGCGGATTAAAAACTGTTCTCACAGTGGGACTGATTATGGTTTCACATTTGTGAGAAATGATCACTTATCCGCCTTAGGTATACTGTGTAAAACATTTATATTCAGATTTAATGGTATAGTTATCAATTTGCGAACTGTGTGCGAGCCAATGTGTTACATTATTAAGAGCAATACCTATTTCGCCACGGCAAATTATCGACATTTACAGTGACACGAGCAAGATTTAAAATTTTGGGCATCCAACGAGAATTTATAAATGTATTAATAAATATTTTGTGACAATAAATGCGTAAGTTGTCATCCATAAGGAAAGCGTTTCTTCTTCATGACTACTCCTACTTCTAATGGCCTCTTATAGAATTAGATATTTCAAAACTCAAATAACAAAAACATCGATTGACTTGTAAATAAGTCGTATCCAAAAGAGTTGCGGTAGTTTATTCTTGCCAAAATTCAAGGCCTGCAATAACATCTGGTGCACAGCAGTCATACCCAAAAACCACTCCCCCCAAGTTCTGCCTGCCGGGACTACATTGACACCTGTTGTAATCCTCCGCCACCCGCCAGGCTGATCAGAAAAAGGTGGACGAAAACACGAAGCCAACTTCTCGTTAACTTTAGCGGTACCTTTATCCATGCTGGTACTGTATCAGCAACGTGTGGAACAGAGCAACGTTAAGGACTGGATAATCATCACCTTTTAACCAGCAATTGCTCTCACAGCGTTCTCGTTTACTTTGCCCAATTAGCGATCAAACCGTTGATTCGCTCAATAACTGATTTGAATCCGTTGACAGTCCAGTTCATTTCGATGGCATTTTTGCTTGTCGCATTTTGAAATTTAAATGGCAATGAAACAGCACAGATTTGCCCGAATGTGTTTGCTAGATTTTTTGTTGGCTTCCAATAGGCCACTTCATGAGAAATGCAAAAATAATCTGTCATGTTCGATCAGTAAACAACATGTTTTCCATTTTGAGTATATTTTTAGATGCTTTAAATCTAGGGTCATCTTAAAATGAATCTTTATTTTTAAATTAATCTTTAATAATATGCAAAAATGTAATGAGAGACTGAATTCAAAGGAGGAATTTTTTTTGTTTATTAGTTATTCAGATTATTCGCATTCTTTCAATAACATGGTAGCCTAGTAAGGTCTGTCTGCTTCTCATTGTCATTCCTTAATAAGTATAGGCTACATATTGGTTTTGATTAGTCAGCTGACTAAAAAATTTATTTATTGTAAGTCAGGCAAAGTACTTGAGAACAGACTAATTATGCTTTAAAAAGGTGATGCAATCTGTCCATGCTCACTCATAATTCAAACTTCAAAACTCAATTTTCTTCCCTGAAGCATTTCAAACGGCCTCTGACATTTGACTGCCATTTTTTCCAAGATCGCATTAGGTATGAGTCACAGAAAAGAAAAGGAGTCAGCTTGTCTGTTTGCCCCATGGCGGCAAGTATTCTTATTGCGTTTACAATTATTGCAATTAGATTTGTCATCCAACCCTAATTGGTACTCTTCTTAAATATTAGGGGGGCAGTTGGAAAAATTTTAATCTTTTATTTATAGTAAGCAAAAAATCTAACCTAGGATCAAAAGAAAATGATGGGAAAAACACATCAAGACATTTTTCTAAGAAAAATGCACCACTAATGGCACCCATGGAAAACCATCGAAGAAAAATTAAATTATATTCCCATTTATAAATTGCTTTTTCAAGTTCATGATTATGATGGTCACCAATGACTTTCACTTTCCCTGAAATATAAACATGAGGTGATACGCAGGTCAGTTTTGATAAGCCATCCTTCACATTGGTAAAGACAAATGAATACTGCATGAACATGCGACAGAAAGTCGTTAAGCTTCACAATTGTGGGAATGGCTGAAAGAACGAAGCTAAAAAGTCGAATATAACCCTTTAGACTATTGGGGTAATTAGTATACCATTTAAGGCATATGTCAATGTCAAAAATCTGCCCGGAAAAGGGCAAGTGCATATTTTAAATACATGCACTGAGCGGAGGATGGTTCAAATGGTGAGGGAAACTCCTCAAATCACTGATGGAGAATTGAAGACATTAATTATTCTTAGGTTCAGAAAGTATCCAAAAATACAACCAGACACCATCTACTCAACTGCAAAATGTTTAGAAGGGTTGACAAAAAAAGCCTCTGTTTTCATCAAAGAACTGGAAAAGTTGTGTCCATTGGACACAAATGCCCCCGCATCAGTGAATTTACCCCAAGTTCAAACACCTGAAAAATCAAAAAAGTTTTTAGATATTTAGAAACAAGGTAAGAGTTGCACACCTTTAGTGTCCCTACAAAGCACATGTAAACGTTCAATGAATTCTGTTGACCTCTTTTTGAGAAGATGTGGATAAACAATCAACCCCATATAAACGTAAGCATGTACAGTACAGTCGCCGTTAAAAACCGAAGAGACGGCGTTAGTTAACGCCCGGTTACCTCGGACATTTCTCCCTTCTAACCACGATCTAACGCGCGATAATGCAGTACTTCACACTGCTGACCAATGAGCCGTATCACAGGACAATTTACCACCAGGAATAACCACATGTGGCTCCGCGGAACTGAATGTAGTACCGCGTGTAAGTCATAGAACAGAGGGCATTTTGACTGTTAGAATTACGTTTGTGTTTTCCGTTATGTATTTTAACATCTTTTTATTTTCTCTTGCAGTGAAAGTGGAAGTAAGAGCTTATGCGACCTCTGGAAAGCGTGTTGCTGATCATTTCCTCGGTATGAAAAGCCTAGCATGAACAAGAAAAAAAAATTATGATAAATTCGACAGTGTAATATAAGCAATAGTATTCTCGAAGGATTTTTTTTTTTTTTTTTTTTTGGGTATTTTAAATATATGTCTTTTTATTGCAGAAACTGTGATTCTGAGAGTTTATGGGTTGACCTTCAGTGAAGTGTGCGGCAATTGATTTATTCATTTTGAAAAGCCAACCGCACTATAAATAAACAAACTGTGATTATAGATGACGTGTTTAAATATAACTCTGATATAGCTTAGACAGTGTGAACTGTAATTAATCCAACCCAATTGCTAACTTGAAGAAAATAATATCCTGCAATCTCTACCTGATAGGTATATGTATATATGGGTTTTAAATTCTTTCATATATTTTTAGGCAGTGGATATTTTGCCGTGAACTGGTTTTACATTTCTTCGGCTATTTGGCCGTGACCTCCGGTACACATGTGCAGTTGTATTATTTTTGGACTTCAAACACAGAAATCAATGGAGTATGTTTAGCCAACGTTAGTGTAAGAACTCGGACTCCATATGTAAGACATGCATCTTAATTGCAAAACAATAGGCTATCCAACATCCAGCAATTGACATCTGCCAAGTTTCATTCAATTACAAGAGGGTCAACTCCTCAACTTCTTCAAAAAGTGCCATTTTCTCATGGAATGGCTCTTAATAATCCAATTGCGTATTATACCGCACTAAAGTTTTAAATAGTAGCACAGGTTGAGCAAACTGTATCGTCTAATATAAAAAGGTTTGCAGAAATGATTACCGGCAACATCACCCCCGCCAAAGCAAATCAATATTTTAAGTAGGCTAACGTTACTCTTGCATTCATATATGGAAATAAATCGCCAAAAAGCTGTGCCAGTATCTACATGTACGGACTACTGTCAACACAACCGCCCCAACCGCCCGTCGTGGCTCAGTTATGATTAAACAAACACCCGGCTAATGGGCTTTTGCCCAACTACCGCGTGCGCAGTAGATGGCTGGAGGTCTTCTTTTGTCTTCATGCACGTCAAGACGCCTGTCCTACCGCACAGCTAACGACGAGATTTCCCAGTCCTACCGACAGCCTAACGCCCCCCTACTGCTGGATTAACGACCTTTTCTTTGGTTTTAACGGCGACTGTACTGTACATATGGACGGACTAGGGAAGCCCTATATGCCCCTAGCCATATATGGCAAGAGTGCAAAAAAAAAAAAAAAAAAGGTATCAGTTTGCTAAACAGTACCTCATTAGACACTTATTGAAAAGACTATGCTGTTATTTTGGCATGGGGTGGCTACACAAAGTATTAAATGAAGGGGATCATTGTAATTAAAGTTTTAATTTGTCTATTTTCAGCAGGGGCTGTAACATTTTGTGTACTGTACTGTCCTATGGCTCGTGTTACCTTTGTTCATATTTTAAAGAGTACCAATATAAGTGGAGAGCACTGCATACGCACAAATACATGCACACACACAAACACAAACGCATGCACACACATGCACATACTCAGCAGTTTACCAAGGGCTATTCTCAGCCTCATCGCCATCACACCAATGAGACAAAGAGATCGAGTATCTGAACATATTAACAAAGCCCAAAGGTGAAAACAGTGGTTTCCTCGCGCCAAAAAAAGTGGAAGAGATGACGCTTGATTGCCAAGACAAGGTAGAACCCAAATGAATCAGATCATTTACATCAGACACGGGGCAATGAGTAGTAAAGAGAGGCAACAAGGTGAGGAGCAGAAAAAAATGATGAGGAACAATGAGATCTTGTGAGGAGTGATGAGTGTTGTGGAGTGATGAGGTCTTGTGAGGAGTGATGAAGAGTGTTGTGGAGTGATGAGGTCTTGTGAGGAGTGATGAAGAGTTTTGTGGAGTGATGAGGTCTTGTGAGGAGTGATGAAGAGTGTTGTGGAGTGATGAGGTCTTGTGAGTGGTGATGAAGAGTTTTGCGGAGTGATGAGGTCTTGTGAGGAGTGATGAAGAGTTGTGGAGTGATGAGGTCTTGTGAAGAGTGATGAGGAGTGTTGTGGAGTGATGAGGTCTTGTGAGGAGTGATGAGGAGTGTTGTGGAGTGATGAGGTCTTGTGAAGAGCGATGAGAAGTGTTGTGGAGGGATGAGGTCTTGTGAGGAGTGATGAGGGGTGTTGTGGAGGGATGAGGTCTTGTGAGGGGTGATGAGGAGTGTTGTGGAGGGATGAGGTCTTGTAAGGAGTGATGAGGAGTGTTGTGGAGGGATGAGGTCTTGTGAGGAGTGATGAGGAGTGTTGTGGAGGGATGAGGTCTTGTGAAGAGCGATGAGAAGTGTTGTGGAGGGATGAGGTCTTGTGAGGAGTGATGAGGGGTGTTGTGGAGGGATGAGGTCTTGTGAGGAGTGATGAGGAGTGTTGTGGAGGGATGAGGTCTTGTGAGGAGTGATGAGGAGTGTTGTGGAGGGATGAGGTCTTTGAAGAGTGATGAGGAGTGTTGTGGAGGGATGAGGTCTTGTGAGGAGTGATGAGGAGTGTTGTGGAGGGATGGGTCTTGTGAGGAGTGATGAGGAGTGTTGTGGAGGGATGAGGTCTTGTGAGGAGTGATGAGGGGTGTTGTGGAGGGATGAGGTCTTGTGATGAGTGATGAGGAGTGTTGTGGAGGGATGAGGTCTTGTGAGGAGTGATGAGGGGTGTTGTGGAGGGATGAGGTCTTGTGAGGAGTGATGAGGAGTGTTGTGGAGTGATGAGGTCTTGTGAAGAGTGATGAGGGGTGTTGTGGAGTTATGAGGTTTTGTGAGGAGTGAAGAGGAATAAGGAACAGTGAGCAGTGGTGGAGAGGAGTGATAAGGAGTGAAGAGTCGTAGCGAGGTATGGTGAGGTGTCATGAGGAGTAGTGACGAGGAGTCACGAGGAGTGCACAGGAGTGATGCAGAGTGCGGAGGAGTCACGAGGAACGCGGAGAAGTGATGAAGAGTGAGAAGTTGTGCTGAGGGATGGTGATGAGTGATGAGGGCTGAGGGCTGGACATTCTCCCAGCAGGCTGTGGGCTGTCGAAGAGAAAGGAGGGAGGTGTGTTTGTACCCAGGGCTGGAAGCCAGGGGGATAGGCTCCCGGCGCCGCCTGCTGCTGCTGCTGGATTGACTGCTGTACCAGGGGGACCTCGTCAGTGGCCTGGGGATGCACAAGGCAGGTTACTCTCCACCGTCCTCTGGCTGTCTGCTGCGCTGTCTGTCCATGTGCTGCTCACTCTTACACTTTCATTCTCCCAGTAGTCTTTACTCTCAATCCTTCACACTTTAACTCTCTACCTACCTTTCAACCCAGTTACCTCATCGGTCTCTCTCACTCACTCATGCATGCATGCATCAAATGTGCCCTACGGTATGACAATGAAAGTTCCAGTGTACACACTGACCCTGCACCGTGATAAGTCCTTCAGTACTTAAAGGCAAAAGAAAACGCTTGACACGGCAAATACCCACTAAAAGTACACGCCCCTACAATTCAAACATATTTTTGGGTAATTTTTTAAAAATTAACAACTAAATCAGCTCGAGAAGATCAAATATATATGCTGTTAGTGGTGCACCATGTTTAACGGAATCGGGGTAGCTTGCCACGTGACCTGGAAACTGGAACTCATGTGCACGTGGAGGTTATAAATGGGGGGTGGGGGGTGGGGAAGAAAAAAAAACATGGCTACTGTAAGCAAGAGTTTGTGAATCAGTAGAACTACAATGACCAATTATAAGCCAACATAAGATTTGTAAAGCCTACCTGTTCTATCTGTAACTGTTGCAGTCTTTTTTCCAGACTAGTTTAAGTTGACAGACGCTTGGGTTTGGAAGCCTGCATTGAATTCCATTGGCGCGGCATCATCTTTCAAAATCTTCCGATATTTACTGGGTGATTCAATTCCATATTTAGCGTAGATGTGCACCTTGAAATAACTGGGTGAAAAGCGTGCAGAACATAACCGGTGACTTCATTGGGAGGGAGTCCTGTTGTCTGATGTGCAACCACTGTCGTAACAAGTCAAGCTTCATCAAGAGAAATCTGTGCAAGATTATGCCTACGGGTAGGTTGGAGTTTCCTGTTTTGCTGGAGCAACCAACAGTTGCACAAAACGGCACTGTGACTGATTCTGTCGCTCAGGTACTAACAATGATTGGCAATATTGAACCATGATCCTTCAGCGTAAAATTAAGCTGCAGTATGAGTGATGAACAAGACTAATTTGTACACACTTTATATAGATCAGCTGATTTCCTGGTGTCCAAGCGAGTCGTAACATCCGGGACACTGCCACAAAAAGTATTTTTTGATTGGCTAAAATATACGGAATGGTGGCATTCATGAACTTGTGCAAATGAGTTGTATTTCAGAGGTTTGATGTTTGATTACTCGGTACATAAAAATTGCAAAAATTTGCAAAAAATATTTCTGGAATGAGAAGAACATGTACTTTTATTGGGTAAGAGCTGAAATGAATGTTTTCTTTGCTTTTAGCAGACTTAAACTGAAATAAACAAATTGTAACTTCATCTAAAGTACTGTACATACACCAACAACTTACGACAAACAGTTGAGCAAAGAAATGTACCGTAATGAAACTAACCTACTAAAAAACAACTACAGGCATAATAAATGCACACTGCTGTGAAAAAGTATTTTGCCCCTTCTAAAATTTTTTGCAAATTTGTTACATTTAAATGTTTTAAATCAAATTCATTTAAATATTTGGCGATGTTAACTTGGGTAGACACAAGATGTGGTTTTTAAATGATGATCTCGTTTACTGAAAATAAGCAATCCGACTCGACCTGCCCCTATATGAAAAAAATATTTGCCCTGTGGTTATCAAATCAACAAATTAAACTAATTTAATTGAGAACTGTGTTCAGTTTCACTTGACTTACCCAAGCATGATTACTGACAGCCCTGCTGAATCTGAACATCTTTTATATAGAACCTGTCCGGCAATGTGAAACAGGCAAAAAGCATAATATGATGCGGCAATCTAAACTGATTCAAACAAAGAAGTTGACATCTATCAGTCTGGATAGGGCTATGAAGCCATTTTTAAAGTTCTGTTACTTGAGTGAACCACACTGAGTGCCATTATCTACAAATCAAGAAAACTTGAAAGAACTGTGAACCTTCCCAGGCCGACCAAAATTCAGATTATCAACCAACGACTCATCTGGGGAGTCACAAAAAAACCCAGACTGAAAGCTAAAGAACGGCAGGCCTCACTTAAGGTCAGTCTTTACGCTTCCAGATTAAGAGAGAGACTGAGCAAAAATTGTATCCATGGGAGAGCTGCCAGGCAAAAACCACTGCAGACCAAAAAGAATACGACTTGTCTCACATTTGCAAAAAAAAACATACTGACCCCCAAGACTTTTGGGATAATATCCTGTGGAGTAATGCGTCAAAAGTGGAACATTTTGGAGGTAGTGGGTCCCATTGCATCTGGCGTAAAGCTAAAACAGCATTCCACAATAAGGATATCATCTCAGCAGTCAAACATGGTGGCGGTTGTCTGAGGCTGCTTTGCCGCTTCAAGACCTGGACAACTTGCCATAATTGATAGGCCCATGAATTCTGCTCTAAACCACAGAATCTTAAGAAGAATTTCTGGCCATCAGCTTTCGACCTAAAGCTAAAGCGTAGTTGGTCATGCAGCACAACAATGAGCTGAAGGACACAAGCAAGTCCACCACTGCATGACTCAAAAGAAAAAAAAAAAAAAAAAAAAAAACATAAATCTGAGTGTTCTACTCAAAATTCTGACTTGAATCTGATTTAGATGCGGTGGCATGACCTAGAGCAGCCAGTTCCAATGTAGCTGAACTAAAACAATTCTGTAAACAGAGGGCCAAAGTTCCTCTACAGCGATGTAAAAACACTCATTGCCAGTTATCACATAAATTAACTGCAGTCATTGCGGTCAAAGGTGGCAAAACTAGTCATTGGGTTTAGGGGGCAATTATTTTTTCACATGGGCGCGATAGCGTTTGAATAGCTCTTTTACCTTCAAGAAATGAAATGATCATTCAAAAGCTGCATTTTGTGTTCATTCGTGTTGTCTTTGTCTTAAATTAAAATAAGTTGGATATTCTGCAACAATGAAATATGACTAATAAGCAAAAACAGAAAGAAAAAAAAATCAGGAGGGGGACAAATACTTTTTCACTGCACTGTAAATAGTACACACCTACACACTTAATCCGTTAGGAGTCTCAGAATATCCCCCATCATCTGACGATGTAAATCTCTATACCAACATCCTGTTCCAATGTACAATGACAAATTAGTTATCTGCAGCTGCATTCCTGCAGTAAGGGTCTCATGGTTACATGGTTCTCCTCCAAAACACATGATGTCCCTTAGCATGCTTTTCACATGCCAAGCCTGCACAGGAGAGAGAAGTGTTGCTGTGCTTCTCACCGTGACTTTGAAGGGACTCTTGGGAACATTCTCGCCACCAAAGCGCACGTAGATGACGTAGGTCCCAGGCTCTGGAGCTGTGTAGAAGATGTCAAAGGTCCCATCTTCGTTTTCCATGACCTCAGCCTCGACCTCCGTTCCATCTGGCGTGACTACCAAACACGACACTTTCCCCTTCCCGGCTCCCTGCGCGTTCACAACGAAGCCCACCTCCTCCCCAATACCAATGGTGGGGCCAAGGCCTGGACCTGGTGAGAGCAGGGCAGTTTCCACATTACATCAATGCATAATTAAAAAAAAAAAAAAAAATGCATTCTGACTGGTCAAAAGGGTGCCGATTATCTGGCTGTTAACTAGGCACGCCAATCTTACCCGCCACGGTGCACTTGCTGGCATCGCCACTAGCGGTGGCGCGGACACGGTAAGGGGAGGTAGGGATCTCATCGCCGCCGTACTTGATGACGATGGTGTAGCGGCCCGCCTTGTCTGGCACATAGGACACCCTGTAGGTACCATCACGATTGTCATGGATACTGGCCTTCTTCGGTTTGCCCTCTTGGTCCTGAAAGGAAGGAATGGGTAAAGCACATTGCCGAGAGCTGTTCAGCAGGGATCTTAGCAGGTCCCCATACCTAAATCCACCCCTCATTTTCTTTTGGCCAAGCTAATAACTGAAATCAGAGCTACCAATTTGCCTGACTGTCATTATACCTGATATATGCATGGAAAACCTGCAGTTCCATTCAGGACCTTTACATACTGATCCTTGCCATCGGTGGAAAGGATAAAGGGAAGAATTTTTAGTTTGCAGAGTGAGTTTCAGCTAATTCGCAGAAAGACATATCCAGTACTGTCTTCTCCTGCATATGGGTGTCCCCCTCAGTCAAAGCTAGTGAGATCTGCAGCTGCAGGATGACAAAGAGTTGAGCTTAACTGTACTGCAGGAGGGAGAGGAAAACAGCTCACAGAGGAATAAGTGATAAGATTGCAAGGATTACATAATGCACAGCCTCTGAATGGTACACCATCAATTCTGTTAATGTGGAAAGAGCAGGAGGCAAAGTAGCATGTTTATCAGGAGGAGATTACCTATCCATGTGTAAAACGGTGGGAGAATATTAATAGCTCTAGTCAAGCTCTTATTCATCCTAGTGCTCTTCTCTCACTCTCATTGGGGGTGTCCTTTTGGCTCCAGAGAGCTCAGCACAAAACTGCAGTCAATTTTTCTGAAGGATACTAGTAATTAAACACCAAAACTGCACCCACCAGATTGATTTTAACTAGCGACAGCTAAATCTATTCAAGTGAAAAATTATAATATGAGGATTCGAATAGAAACTATTCTCTGCTTTCCAAAAGGCACAAATAGGAAATCATTTTGCAGACAGACACTTAAAACAGCAACAGACGAGAGTAAGCAATGGGCTTACATACAGAGTTAGCAGTCAGGTTTAGTTTGAATAAAAATCATTCTAAGATGCTATATAAAGTTTGCTGAGTGTAAAAGACCTGCAGGTGAGTAGCTGCCTTTCACGACTGGATTATCCTGTGAAACCAGCAATTCCAAAATAAACACTGTAATAATAAAATATACAGGAAAGAACGGCATCAATAAAACTGTAGATTGAGTGATCAGCATTTCCTGTTCTGCCTGATTACTCACAGTGATCTGGACGGACAGCTGACCCTCTCCGGCATCCTTGGCATCGATGGTGAACTCCACGGGAAGACTGGCAGGAAGGCCCGTGGTGAGGCCAGGCCCACTTGCGCGGACCTTACTGGCATCGTGAGTGGGCTGCACTCTGAACTTAAAGGGGCTGCAAGAAACAAGATGGTGGTGAGTAAAAATTGGTGAATTTTTTTACCCCCAAAGTGACTAAACTGGAGTTTTCCTGGTACACGAAAGAGTTGAAGTATTTCAGGAAATTATATGAGCCACACATGATCATAAATTGTAACACAAAACTGCAGCATGATGATTCATGAAAAGGTGTTATTCAATCATCTCACCTGCGAGGTACATCCTGATCATCATATTTCACAGCCACAGTGTAAGGTCCTTCAACAGATGGGGTGTAACTCACGGTGTGTGTCCCGTCCCCATTATCCTTCACCTCCACAGGTTCAGCTATAGCTGTACACACAGAGGACCAAGGGTCAGCGGTCACAGAAAGAGTAATGACCAAATGCTGGGGTTGAGCAGGGATGTCAAATCTCCTCATCCCTGTGTAATCAGGAGATGCACGTTTTCAGACATTAAAATGTCGCTGGTGCAACTCATATTTTGCCATGGAGCTGAACACTATCAGACTGCCACTAGCCATCAGGAATCTGCCATGATGTGCATGTGGTCTGCTTCCAGCACGTCCAAATACTCCATCTTGGATTTGTAATTTAGTGTCTGAAAGTAAGCACTTCCTGATTAAAAGCAGAAAATGAAAAAATGTCAAAATCTGAAATTTTAAATATTTGTTCTGATTCGAACAGAATTTGACTACCCTGATTGTGAAATCCTGTAAGAAACTGATTAGAAAAGAAAAATGCACCAATTCAAGATCTTACTGCACAAATAATTTTACCGATATTTGGGACATTGAAATAAAGTGCCTGGGACCCCAGTGGAATGTGAAGATAAAACCAGAGATTAAATGAATGAGCATAATTGTCGAATTACCTTGATCTGCAAATTTTTAAAATCATTTTCAGGACAGAAAAAAAATTATGGATTCGATTTAGAAAACTTGATTAGGAACCAGGGCTTAAAATGCAAAATAACAGCACCCAAGCATGCCATATAAATGCAGAAGAAGAATATAATAAACTGTCACTCTCATTTTAAATGATTTTTTTTTTTTCTGTCACCCACTCAACACTGGGATAACAAGATAAGTCTCAAAACACTGTAATATTATTGTTATTGCAGTTTTGCGACTGTAGTAAATAAATCACAATTTACTGTATTTACATCAAACTCAGACTGTTAAAAAGAAAGCCCATGAGCTTTTTTCAGCAGTTAATTCTCCTGTAAAATAATGCTCTCGTCATGACAAACACAGGAGTTTCACACAGATCCACAGTGTTCTGAACTGCAGCTCACTTTGAGCAGTGAAGCTCCACCCATTGAGTGGAATCTCAGAGGTGACCAAGGCAACGGTCTTCTGGTAAAAGGGTAGCTACAATGCCAAGGAATTTTCCCTGCTTTCGCTCACTGCAATATAAAGAGCGTAGATTACACCTCTTTCCCTCAGGGGCCTAAAGTCACTAAAGGATAGAAAATCATTATTTGTTGTATAAAATCTTATTACATCGAAAACAGGGAGATCTTGGCCAGGGCTGACTTTCAGTCCGCTCAATTTCAACTTTATTTCCAGTATTGCCGGAACTTCCACAGTAGCTCATCATAACAATTAGGATATAGACCACAGAGCTCCAGCCATATAGTGATCATTCATTTGGCACATGGAATTCATGAACAAAGACACAGTGACCCAGATTGAATCAGAATGCTTGCATTCCCAATTAGGAATTCAGCAGACTCTTATCCAGAGCAAAGCAATAAATTTCAGACTCAAGGGCATAAAAGCAGTGCCCCAAGAGGAATTTGACTCATAACAGTGGAGTTACAAGCCCGTTTCCTCACCAATCGTAATACACCGCTTGGCAGGAACATGAAAGGCAGGATAGACAGAGCCCACAGGGAGAGATGAACAGGGAGCGTCAAGATCGCACACACACAACTGCTCTCTGTCCTCTCAAACAGCCGCTCAAGCTTATGTACCCTTATGAAAATACAGCTACTGATCAGTCTGGCTATGTTCAACTAACAGAACACAGCGAACCGTGGAGGGTGTGTCCACAAAACATGACCAATTGGCTGATTTGTGTGAGTTTCATGAAATTACGGGTGGCAAGGATTGAGGGGCCGGGCTGCGCACGGAGGGAAACATTCCAAACTCCCTCCCGCCCAGTTCCCACCAGAGAGACCAGGGTCAGGTGCCTTATCTGTACAGCACTTTAAGCCCTTTAGACGCAAGAAAATTTCCTGCAGATTACTACCGGTTTAGAAGAATCCATCTTACTTTCACAAATATTCATTGCCGTTTTTCATTAAATTAAACATATTGAATTGGTCAACACTGTTCTATTGAATTTCTGCCATTTGTCTTTCCTTTTTTTGTGTTACAGCTGTTTAAAAGATGTATGCATTTCAAGCACAACTTTAAACCAGATCTGGCCATAGATACAGTCTATGGGTCTGGTGAACAACACTCCCAAACTGATCTACGATCAGTGCTCATCCTTTCATGTGACATCATCAAGGATATCTTTCAGGCAGGGTATATTTTCATAAGGAATCTTTGAGTAACTCAAAGTTTTGCTCGATGACCTCAATCTCCACCTGCAATGACTTCCTGTTATTTTTATGCCCCCCGTTATTTTTTCTGATTGTCCCATTTGTCACATAGAGGGAATATGATGCCTTCATTGCACACGGCCAACCTGTCCCATAGTGCTCAATGCTCTTGGGCTCATTCTTAAAGAGATCCGTGAAGGCCTTCAGGTGACTGCGCCAGGGCGGGAAGGGCAACTCGTCCTCTAGAACACAAAACTCCAGCCATTACCACACAGAGTCAAAAGTGTATGGGAAGGGAAATAGGGGGATGAGCACACCTGACGCCCATATCCATTTAGCACTGTTCAGTGAAAGCCCTAGATCCAGGAATCCAAGTCCAGTCAGGGGCTGCAATGTCTGCAGTTTTTTGTGGTGTGCCATCAACTGCCAGCAAGTTTAGACCTTTTGATCAACATGCACAGACTAAGCAACCAATGACTTAAAAATGAAGACCTGAGACACTAGAAAACAGCAACCCCTGCAGCCCTCCAGGGCAGTATCCTGACATCGCTCCCCAGTTCGTCAACTGGTTATGCTCCACCAAACAATGCAAACAAAATGGAAAATATCTCAGTCAGATGCAGGTTTCTTTTGACTGGATTGAGGACCCAAAGACTACTAATGTAAGACAAGTGTAGAAGCGAGCAAAGCTCACATACCCCCGCTCCCCATTTTTCGCTCAATAAACTTCAGTAGCAAAAGACAAATCAATGGAAATACAATATGCAGTCGTATATACAGGTCTATTACCAAAAATGCCAACTTGGGGAGTTTAGTTGATGTGTGTATGAAGTGTGATGAAGCTACCAAGCTAAGTTTGAGAGATATGTATTCTATGAGCATCACATGGGCAATCATGTGTCCATGGTAATTGCAACAATATGATTACTGTAGAGAAAAATGATACATATATTTGAAAATATACACCCAAAAGTGGCCAGTGAAACATTGTACATTTGAATTGACAAAAATTTGCAATCACTAATTAAAACGTAGATAATAGCACTATCAGTTTAAGCATATCTTAAAAAATGAACCAAAGTTTAGGTACACATTCTCAGCTGTCATTACTTTGCTTTTCCTTGTTTTGAAACACATTCCAGAAAGAAGAAGAATGTATCAATAATTAATAATTTTAATTTAAAAGAAATTTTGGATTGTGTGATATCATGAACTAGAATGTGAAGTAGCTAGCCAGTGCAAATGAAAAACATCTTTCTGAAAAATGTTGCCACCTTTGAAACAAAACAAAATAGCAGTAAAATCTTACCTATCATGTAGAATGTTGAAGTCCGAGTCTCACAGCAAACGTTTGTGTAAGTCACAAGGAAAATGTTAAAAACTTGAAAAGGTTGAAGTTATAACAAGTCTTTCTTCGCAGTAGAATAGGAAATGAAAATAAAGTTGCAAATTTAGGCATGTTTTGGCCAATTTTCAGAAATGCCAATATAAGTGATTGTTGCATACTAAATTTAAAGGTTGCAAGTGTTATAGTTTTGTGGTTTTTCTGGGGAAAATGAGTCTGAAAATGTGGTTGTTTTTGGTGTAAATCACAGAAATTTTGGGCACTAGTAATTGGAACCCACAAAAGAAAAATACCAGCATGAGGGTAAGATGTATACCAATTCTAAAGTTTGTAAGTGATACAGTGAGACAAAGTTCCAAATTTGGGCCGTTTTGTGGTGAAAATTGCAAAAATTTTGGGCACTTCAGAACTGAAACCCCTAAAGGCACAATGGCACCCTAAGGGTAATATCCATACCAAATTTGAAGTTTGTATGTGCTATAGTTTTTGACATATGCTCCGGAGACGAAACTAAGTCCAAAATTTGGGCCGTTTTTGGTGAAAATTTCAAAAATTTTGGGCACTTCAGAACTGAAACCCCCAAAAGGCACAATGGCACCCTAAGGGTAATATCCATACCAAATTTGAAGTTTGTATGTGCTATAGTTTTTGAGTTATGCTCGAAACGAATCCAAGTCCAAAATTTGGGCCGTTTTTTGGTGAAAATTTTCAAAATTTTGGGCACTTCAGAACTGAAACCCCCAAAAGGCACAATGGCACCCTAAGGGTGATATCCATACCAAATTTGAAGTTTATAGGTGGTATAGTTTTTGAGTTATGCTCCGGAAATGATTCCGGACGGACGGACGGACGCACAAACGCACGGACGGACGGACGGGCAGAGCGCTATATACCCCCCCGACTACGTCGTAGCGGGGGTATAACAAATGAACAAGGGGTGTTTGAAGAGAGGGTGCGGGGAGAGTCACCTTTGGGTCCGTTGACTGCCACTGAGAGAGGCGCCACGCCTGCCTTGCTGCAGTCAACAGTAAACGTCTGTGGGATTTTGGCTCGGACCCCAGAGCCCACCCCAGGTCCGGATATCTTCACCTTGCTGGGGTCCACCACATCCTTCACGGGCACCTTGAAAGGGCTACCTGCAAGAAACAGCAGAGAGATTTGGTGTAAGCAGTGAGCTCACCAGAAGCTTATAATGGCTGATGATACATCAGGCTGACAAATAAAATACTAGCATTTTAAATTATTGAAAATGCTTTACTATGCGCAGACATTTGGGGAATGGGTGCCTCTTTTTAATTAAATCAAGATTATAATCACCTGCTGACATCAGCAGTTTTAAAACCAATCATAGTTCAAATTTCTGACCTCATTACTGGTCTGAAACTGCCCCTGTCCCAACTTTTTTTTGGAATGCCTTGCAGGGTTGAATGGCAAGAATGGATGTACAACGAAAAATAAAAGAAAATTAAAAAATTGACCAGATAAAAGGTTATATACCCTGCCTTCATATAGTCAGCAATAAAATAAAAGTAAAAGCAAATTCAGAAATGACTGCTTTTGGTTTTCATGGGCATTCTCTATACTGTCCCAATCTTTTCCCAAGTTGAGGTTGTAGTAGACCTCACTCACTCGTTACTAGTGCAATTAGGCCTAAGTGTCAAGTCAATGTGAGGCAAACTTGTCTTGGAAGATGTACGCATACAGTACACAGCACCCAATGGCCTTAAGAAAGCAAGGATACAAAGATAATTTATCAAAGATATAGGCAATGATATGCTATGTGTCAACACAGATCTGAATAGAGACCAAAAATTCCCTAAGACAGGTCATTTGTTAGTTACGCCAAGTTCAGGAAATGAAACCGCACCTCAATACAACACAGAGAGGAGTCGTCTCTGCAGAGCACGAACAAAAACAATTAATTACCGAGCTAGAATGCCAGCTCTCAAGACCTTTAGACCTTTCCTCTCAGCATTCAGCAAAATAAATTGCAGGTGTTGCTCACACATGCAAAGAAAAGACCAGTGTCAGGGGGGTATGAAGCTGAGAAATAAAGAAACAAATGCCCATACACAGGATTAAATGTTCCCAAACAAGTTTATGCATGCATGTTTCCACCCGTACAAGTCTTGAAATGGTATGGGTATTAGTTACAGCGGGGCAGCCAACCCTTTTCCTGAAGATCTACTGTCCTTTAGATTTTCAATCCAGCCTTCACAATGCACACCTTATTCAACAGCCAAGATATTCAGCTACTAATCTGTAAAATCAGTTGCGCCAGGTAAAGGCTGTCAGTAGAATGCTAAAACACATGGGTCTAAGAGCGCGCACTACAAAAGGCTGAGTCCTTCCCACGGCTGCCTGGGTTTGATTCCGGCTCGAGCCATTTGCCACATGACATCCCCACTCTTCTCCCACCGTTCCTGTCTCTCTCTACAGACTACTGTCTAATAAAGGGAAAATCCCAAAAAGCAAAATCTTTTAAAAAACACAAAAAAACCCTTTACTTGAGCTACCTGTAAGGTAGCTTGAGTTTAGGTCTACCATTTCCTCCATCTATCCATCCATCATTTACACGGTGTACATTGTGAATTGGAAATGATCAAGAAACGTTTAGGCATTGAGTCATGAAAAGGAGACTACAAACGAGGTCACTACCCATTTTCATCCAGGTCAAGTGTAGCCCGAGTGTGCCTACTTGGTGTCATGTTCTTCATCAAGGCAAAAGATAATTTTTCAGACAGCTTGCTCAGTAAATGCTTGCCTTCTTTGTAAAATACCAGGCTTTTGTTTTTGGTTTTTTTTTTTTGGTTTTGTATAAGCAAACTCATTATGAAAACCTCAAAGATAGCCATGAAATTCGCTTGTATTATCAGTAAAGGGGAATTTGACAAATGTAGTGGATTCCCATGGCCACATAACAATGAAATGAAACCACTGCCCAAGGAACATGAAAGCCACACCAAAGATTGCACACCAAAGACTGTTGCAGACCAGTAACACAGCAACTCAACCAAGTAAATTCTGAACACATGCAACTGCATTTCAAGCAATAAATCCATTCAGGAATTTCACTGTCTCCCTCCTATAATTAATCTGTAAATACTGCCATTGATATCCTTTGTGTCCTTTGAGCCACTAGTTCGAACATTCTGACTAACCATCAGCCTTCAAACAATGTTCTGGAGGTATGCAATTATGCACATTATAATCCCCTGATCTAACTGGCTATGAAACCTGTCCTTTCCCTTCTGCCTGATGTGTGGTGAGCGTTCTGGCACAAAATGGCTGCCGTCACATCATCCAGGTGGGAGCTGCACATTGGTGGTGATAAGATTACCCCATATTGACTATAAAGCGCTTTGAGTGTCTATGAAAAGGCGCTACATAAATGCAATGTTTGTTATTGTTGTACTAAATTGCTCTCTGCCTAGTCTTTGAGACATTAAATGTTTGAAAATACCTCAGAGTTTATGGATTAAAAGGGAAAAATGCCCATGCATATGTATTTGCAATATTATTTATCTCAAAATCTCAATATGCATGTCAAAAAGACTGGGGCGGTTCATAAGTAGTAGAGTGTTAGGGGAAAATTAAGGTAACCTGGAATGTGTTCCCCTCCATACGTGATGTTGACGTCATACAACCCTGGAACATAAGGAGTGTATTCCACATTGCAACTTCCATCTTTGTTGTCAGTGCAACACATCTTGGACTCAGATGGACCCTCCACAGTGATACCCAATCCACCGACACCAGCTCCCCTGTCATTGAAAAGCAGACAAATACAGTCAAGCGGCCAAACGATGCAACAAAACTAGATAGGCTGCAGGCTCATAACGCGAGCATTGTAGCCTATGTCATTACACTCCAATTGACTTTAAAGGCATCAAGCACCAATAAAATGTGCAACCACCACACCAAAGGCAGGAGGTATCCAATGACACAGACTGTCCATAAAAGCTTTTTACGTTTCACAGTGATGGATACCATAACAATGTAAGGAAATCATGCAGGAGAACAATGCCTGGTTTGAAAACGCAGACAGGCAAGGAGCCAAAGCCCATATGCCCTGTTACACTACACCATACAAGGTGACGCAGCAAAACAGACCTCATGGCACAGTGGTATCGGTGGTCGATCCTCACCTGGTGACGATGGAGAAGTTGTTGGGCCGATCCGTCAGCGCCTCCTTGAGGCCAGGACCCTGGGCCTTCACTCGAGTTGGGTCACAGCCCTCAGCCACGCCCACCTGAAACGGGCTCTTGGGGACCGGGGTCTCGTCATACAGAACCTCCACACTGTGGACCCCTGCCACATATCACAAACTGCAAGTCGCATAATGCAGCACAGAAACATAGCAAACAGGCAGGGGGCTATTAAAGCAGGTAAGGGGATCCCGAGACAGGCATTGAGATCTAGGTTCTCGTTCCAGCAACAATCACAAAAATGAAAGGACCGTTAATGCTGTTAATATGAACTGCACAGTAGCCATACCATTCTCAAAGGGTGTGTATTCCACATTGTATGTTCCATCGGCCTTGTCTACAATCATGCAGTCAGTGGTGGCACCTGATGGGTTCTTCACCTGAGCCTTAATGTGGTTGCCACCCACTTTGGTCAGAGGGCGGGCATCCACAGTGAAGTCAGTGGTGGCTTCCCGGAGTACTCCTTTGGAAAAAAAAAAAATTAACAAATACATATAGGAGGTATTTTAAATGTGTGGTTCAGAAATATACAATTATGCAAAAAATTAAAAAACACATCTATTCTGATATTAAAAGCTTTCATCTCCCTCTGTGAGCTAAAAGTGATATTGTAAAAATGGCATCACAATCCCACAGAGAAGTTTCGATCTGTCAAGACTCTGGTGATTTGTCTTTGAGGTCCGAGTTCATTGCCCCTGAATTCAAAAGCGCAAAGGGAAGAAGGGGGTGTGGGTCTGGAGACCATATTTTCAGTGTGGGGGAGTGCAGCTTTAAAAGCATGCTAAATGCTAAAGAACTTCTGAAACTATGAGTAAACGATAAAGAACAAGGGCTGAGATTTGCAGGACTTCCCTGGTTAAATAAGGGTTAAATAAATAAATAAAAGATGTCTGAACTCCAGTTGCTTTTCTTGACATGGCACAAGAACACATTAACTCAAGAAATTTTCCCCATAATATGACTACTTACAATGTATTTTTTAAACTTAATTTTCTAAAGACCAAAAAACACATTTTCAGGATCTTATGTCTCCATAAGCTCAAAGAGATTGCAACAGCTCTCGAGCCATTGACCCCAGCATATTACATGGTACCAGAATTATTAGCCTGTGTCAGAAATGGGAATCCAGGGGGGACGGGCTTTTCTCAAATGAAGGAGACAACAGTAATTCTGCAACCATACTGTAATTAGTGAGCAAAAAGATGATTAAATGAACCAACCATCTTTTTCCACTCCTGGCCCGTACACTTTGATCTTGCTGGTGTCCACGGCAGGATCAACCTCCACACTGGCGGGGAACCCAGGCACAGTCTTGCCCCCATACTTCAGCATGAGAGTGTATAGGCCCGCAGTCAGGGGCACATAGCTAACTGTGTAGGTGCCATCTTTGTTGTCCTGCACCTTGGTCTTAGCTTTGGTACCCGAATCGGACACGGCCTCCATGGCTAGCAGTCCTGGGCCAGCCTTGGCACAGTCCACGTTCACGATACCCGGTTCGCCCACCTTGCCTCGCTGAAGCCCAGGGCCTGTGGCCACCACCTTGGAGGGGTCAAAAGGCATCTGGATATCGGCGTGAAAGGGCGATCCAGGGACATGCACGTTCTCGAAGAGGATGTTGACCAGGTACTCTCCGGGTTCGGTTGGCAGGTAGGACACAGAGCAGGTACCATCTCCATTGTCCGAGCACTCGATCTTGGCCTCGGTGGGACCCTCCACCGTCAAGCCCAACCCGCCCATGCCGGCTCCCTTGGTGTCGATGGTGAACTCAGCCGGGTCACCGACCAAACCTCCCTTCAAGCCCGGCCCAAAGGCCTTCACCTGGGGAAGCAGAGAGAGAGTCAGCACCAGTGGACCTCCTAGATATCAGACTCTCAAAGCATCACTATATTTCCCTGAGCTCTGGCATCTAAGTAAATTTTTGCAGGGGTGTACAAGGACCAATACATTTCAGGATTTCCTCTCAGACTAGGTCTGAGTAAGGTGGAAAGGTGTCAGATTACTCATTAAATTGAACATTGTAAAGCAGTGCACTGACTTCAACTGCCAAAGTACAAGACAAAAACTCAATTTTTAATATTGCTCCTGTAATGAAAGGGGAGGGGAAAGTGAGGTTGGAAGCCACCATTTAAGATAATGGTCAAATAAAAATGGAGTGAGATAAAAGAAATTGAAAAGATGACAAATAAACAATAAAGTAGAGTTTGACCAAGAAGGTCACAGAGGTTCATTAGACTAGCTGAAAACCTCAGCTCCAGTACATCATATTACCTTACTAGGGTCCGGGGGCAAGGAGGCCTCCACAGGGAAGGGGCTGCCAGGAACAGGGCTACCATCGTAGCTAACCTCCACAGAGTAGACCCCCTCCTCCTTAGGGACGTACTTGACCAGACTGCTGTCCTTTTTGAACTGTGGTTCCACCGTGCAGGGCACTGCCTTGTGGGACGGGCTCATGACCCTAACCTCCAACTTGCCCTGTCCCCCTGCCCCCTTTGTGTCCACAGTGAACTTCTGGTCCTGACCCACCTCCACTCCTGCAAATACAAACGACAAACAGTAAAATGATGGGACTTATAATATTCAATTACTTCAGGAGAAGAAAAAAACAGCTTTCAAGTTAGACTGGTGAAGTCAAATGCCTCCAGAGGTGACCTGGAGTGAATTTTCTGGCTTTGAGTGTCAAATCACACTTAAGTTGGTCAATCCTTGTGACTCAAGATATGACTAAGAGAAAAACTTTTGGTAGTGGCTTTCAATCATAAACATTTTCAAGAAATCACACAGTCTCACGCATAAGCTTCATATTCAGACAGCCTACAGCAAAACTGCTGGGGGAACAGCAGAAGTGAATGAAGGCAGTGAATATGCAGTAATTTAACTAATGCAAAAACTTCACTCAATCTGGTGCAACCATAAATCCCGCAAGTCTCATTAACATAAAAATTCAAATATCTGCAAAAGAAAATCTGGTTGAGAATAAATGGCGGTGGAGGAGGCTTCCAGTAAAGGATTTAATTTAATATGAACTGGTCAAATTTAATGAAAATAATCCCTGTGGGACTACCTCGCCCTTCACTGCAATCAAAAAGGGAGCACTCGCAGCACAGGAGGCAGTGAAAAAGTTTCACCCCTAAAATGTTCAGTTTAAAAGAGACCATCCAGCTCCTACAGTTCTGAGTCCCATTACATTCAGCATGCAGCTGAGAATGAGGTGGGAAAACTAATGAGGCTGACATTTTTTATTCTTCCCATTTTTACAATGTAGAGGGGGGAAAAGAGCTCGACAGAAAAAATTCAATCCCAGCAGTAGTTTGAGTTGGAGGAAATAATGTGGTTAAAACAGTCAGCTGGAAATGACTAAAATTACGAGTCAAAATGAGCAGAACCAGAGGCAACTCACTGCTCTCCAAGCCGTCAACTTGAATCTTGTTGAGGTCTAGAGGAGCAGCCACTCCCACTGAATAGGGGCTTTTGGGAATAGGGTCACCTCCATAGGTCACTGCTACAGCCATTTCACCCTGCAGACCAAGGACAAGAGCTGGCTCACTTGCACAGTTTGTTTATTCAAGTATTTTGCCAAATCATATGTACAGTAAAACGGTTTTTTTATTCTTAGGTAAATGTGAATTGCACATTCCCTAATTTGGATATCCGCCCCCCCCATTATAGACAGCAGTTAATTTCCTTTAAACAACTAAATATAGTTATATTTCTGCAGTCTCCAAACTGGGACTCAGACATAAACCTTTCAAGTGCAAAGTTTCTCTTACCGCAGGGAAGCATATTCAGGAGGCCTGACTATACCAAGAGATCTCAGCCTACCTGCTGGACTGGGGTGTATTTGACAGTGTGAGTGTAGTCATAGTTGTCTATGATCTCGAAGTCTCGGACAGGCTCTCCCTTGCAAGCTCCGGTGAACTGCACATCCACAGGGGCTTTTCCTGCACCTTTGGTGGAAACGGTGAAATGCGTGGGCTTCCCGCTTTCCACTCCTGCGCAGACACAAACACACAACGCTTCAGCCACATGTATCCACAACAGAAAACAGTCCAGCAGTGCAAAACATGCAGATCAGCGACAATTAAGCAGACAGCAAATTAAGCAGATGATTCATCTATGCAATTATATAAAAACTTTACTCATGCTGAAGGGGCGACTCCTAAGACAAATATTATTCAAAAAACAAATACAATATGCGTCACAGTGCATATTAGGCAGTGATCATTTGCAGTAATGCATGATATAGTTGATTTAAAATGGTGTCTTAATCCCAAAATATGAAATAATTTAAAGTACCCAGCTTAAACCATTCATCCTCTTTTATCCATTTTTTGGACCTCGAGGGCATACAGCATACATTCACAAAGTATGAGATGATGACAGCATTTCGGCAAATAGAGTTCCAGTTCTAAAGATTTTCCATTTTCCATTTTGCCATTGACAGAATTTAAACCGGGCATAAAACTTTTCATCTCAAGGTGACGTTATGTTGTACTTGAGTAAACCACCAAAGCTCATCAGTTAGAAGCTCAACCAATGAGAAGGTTAATTAAATCATCCCCACCCGCAATATAAATAACAGCCACATCCACACAGTCTGTGAGAAAGCTCCAACAAGTCAATTCAGCCATTTTTTATCCCACATTTTACCATACATATGCATTTTCATTTTTTCCCATTCAAGCTTAGATGCTTCAGAACTAAATCAATTCCCAGGGACTTTAAGTCTGTTGGCACAGAATGCAGCAGAAGCGCACTTCAAACCTGAACGAGTCTTTCAAAATAAAAGCCAGGCAGCAGGCGGACCTGCAGCGCAGGGACTCACCCGCCCGAGCCAAGCCAGGCCCATCAGCTTTCACCCTAGAGGCGTCGTGAGAAGGCTCCACCTTCACACGGAAAGGACTGACGGGGATCTCCTGTGAGAGAAAGAAAGACAGTTTCATTCTTTTCATTACAGACACAGACAGATTAATAGATAGTTTATTTCAAACTCTTAAAGAGCAGCCAGTAGGCTGAATTGCTTAAGCATAACAATAATAAATAAAAATCTCAAAAAGGGAAATTATCTACATATATAAAGCCTGTTTACAACTTAATCACTACAAAAATTCAAAAAATGCAAAAAAGTGCGTAATGACAAGAATTGTAATTTCACACATTATAAAAACTATTATCTAAGAAATCTTGAGCGCATGTTGCTATTTACAAGTACTTGCTGGCAACACATGGCAGGGATAAAAGTGTCCCCAAAACGATTCGTACGGATGCGAATTATCATAAAGGATTTCCCCACTTTCACTGACCTGAAAAACTGAGTAACCTTTTCCTTGCCCAACACTTCTTAAAAAGCCATCTACTGTGAACATCTATGATGGACTGATGAAGATGGTGCCTGACTCACCTGTCCTGCAAACAGCACTTTTAGCGTGTAACGTCCAGCACCAGGGGGTGTGTACTTCACAGTGATTGTGTCATTAGCATTAGGAATGATGTCAAAGTCAATATCCTCCTCTTTATCGCTGATGACCTTGGCGTCACATTTGATTCCCACACTGACATCCCCTGAGAAAGAAACAGGGTTACATTCACTGAACTTGATTGGTGCCTTACCACAGACTTGCTCATACCTTTAAATTTATCCACCAGGAAGTTTGCACTATGCACTATATAAGTAAGCGGCAGGATAGGTTGATCCTTGAGGTCCCACGTATATTCAAGAAATTATGCTCATGGCCCCAGTCTTCCACAACTCTATGATCACCGCACCTGTATTAAACCTGGTCTAAGTGTCCACATTTGTTGGACTTTTCAGTTTATATTTGCTTTTACTCCTGCTTTTACACAGTTATAAAGAAAATCTACCTGCCAAATCAAAGGGTGAGGAAACTTAAACACTGATGGCCGAAAACACATCAGAAAAGTTTAAATAAATCAGTAGCGTTCTGGAATTCATCCAATCCCTCACATTCTGTTCAACTGGAAAACTGGTTTGTAGGTAGTGGGAACACTGGGAGTTGTAGTTACCTTCCCCCGCATCAGTACAGTCCACAGTAAAGTGTGTGGGCTCATTGGCTTTCAGTCCCGTCCTCTCCACACCTGGGCCGTACACCTTCACCTTGTGTGGGTGACTCCCCTTCCCAACATTCACCTGGAACAACAGCAGCCCAAAGTGAGTTAGAAGCTGTGCAGAATGAAGAGTGCTGTGGTAAGCCTTCTGTGGCCAGGAGATATCATTTCCAAACCACCTGCACAGACTTCTCCCACACATTCAACACATTCAACTTGTTAAAAGGTTTGACCACCCAACCACCAATGGTAATCAAGTACAATATGGGCACTTGCGTCATAGTTCATTTCAGCTCAGTAAGAGTGAGTTATAAATCTCTCCTTGTTTTAGAAATGTGCATGGAACCACATTGTGATTGTGATCATCTAGCCCCAAGGAGTAAGCCCCTCCCCCTAAAATATAAATAAAAAGATGGAATAGGGAGTCAAATCAACGATCAGCCACATTTATTGAGGAAGAGTACTTTATCATCTGAATTTGAGTTATTAGCATTTCTAAAAATCAGGCCTGAAGAACAAAGGACATCTGTGAAAAGTACGGCTGGTCTGACCATGTTGCTGTACAGTCACCCATGGAGGCCATGTTTTGTTGAGAGCTCTGGGAGTCTGAACACAGGTCCAAAAATCCTAGTCTCCACAGACCACAGATGATCTCACTCTCATGAAATGAAAGCTTTTCTCTTTGTGGTTTTCAACTTGTAGCAAAGTCTGTTTTTTCGGGCTGATGTAAACAGCAATTCCGTCTCCAAAACTCGCCAAAAAAGAAAGACAAACTTCCATAAGATAAAAGCACAGTCCTTCAGAGGATTCAAGGCCTTCATTTCAGCCAAGTGTGGGCTAAGGGTTTTGCTTGATGAATGTCTCCTTTGTCTTCTATTTAAATTGACTTTATGGACCATTGAAAACAAACATACCCATTTCAGCTCCCCGAGAGAAAATATTCCCCTTCCAAGACAATCTCCTGGCTGCCATTTTACATTGGATTCTTTAATCTGAAATGGTTTCATGCTTATTAACCATGAAATTTATTTTTTATTTGAAATCTGAGGGAAAAAATCAACTCAAATAAAAAAAGAATTGACTAAATTAAGATTGACTAAACCAAAAAAGTGTACTCTTCTTCCTAGTTGAGGGAAAATATTAATCCCATAAAACCTATGGACCCATATAAGGGTCCGTAAAATGCAGCTGTATTCAAGCCCATGGAACTTCAGGCCCATTTCAAATTCTAGTCGAGATCTCAATGTTTCTGAGGATTCCAAATATGTCCTGCTGAATTACAGAGAAATGTGTGTAAAATTATGTACAAGATCTACATATTTTCCGTCTGATGTAATGTTGTGGCCATAAAAACATGGCGTTAGGGGGTTTTGTAGGACAATGTCATGCTCATATTCTGTATCTGCTGGCTGGAGCACTTCACTGAAGCTTCACCACACTTATATTTAGAGAGAAATGCTCAAACCCAGAATTCCATGTTTCTATGGCCTCAGTTTTACATCACATAGAAAATATCTAGGACTAGTACATCATTTCATACACCGTCCCCTGTAATTCAGCAGGACATATTTGGGATTGTTGGAAACCTAGGGATCTCCAAAAAAAAAAAAAAAAAAAAAAAAAAAAAATAAACGCCTGAATTTCAACAGGTTTGAATTCACCACCCGCATATGGGTCCGTAGATTTTATGGGAGTAAATTATTGCCCTGAAACAGAAAGGAAGAAGAACCTCTGAAAATCTACCAGAAATATTTCATGTCCTAAGCAACACAACACAACAGCCTTTTATACCTCTTTCTGCTGATCCAGAGTTTTACCACGCACTAAGGCTACGTTCAGACAGCAGGTCTTGATGCACAATTTGGATTTTTTGGAGAAATCCGATTTTTTTGTGTGCTCGTTCATATTACACATTATATGCGACTTCTATCAGTTTTGAGTATGAACTGAATGCGACCCTGAAGTGACCCGCATGCGCAAAAATGGCTGTTGTTGTTATTGTTTTTCCCGCTGCTCCTCCTCCTGGGATGCAGATTTGTGACGTTTGTCGCATTTCAATGACGTAAAGGTCAGATAAATGCGACCTGACCATTCAGACAGCAGTCGCATTGCAAAATAATAATACAAAATCGGATTTGTACTGTTCAAACTGTCTTTAACAGATCGGATACAGGTCACATATGGGCCAAAAAAAAAAAAAAAAAAAAAAATCGGATTTGGGCCACATTTGCCTGCTGTCTGAACGTAGCCTAAGTGATACAGCATGGCACACCATGGCAGAGGTAACGATTACAATGATGGGTTGTGCTCTTGGACTCATGCAGTGACCTTTGACCCCAGAGCTGGGCATACCCTAAAGGGGCTGTCGGGCACGTTAACGCCTCCCCAGGCCACAGCCACGGTGTGTTTGACCGGAGAGGTGGGCGTGTAGGAGCAGGCATAGGTCCCATCTCCTTTGTTCTTCATCTTAACGTCGACGGGGGCTCCCTCAGCAGTCTGCGAGACGCAGACAGACAGTGTGAGCACCACATTACACACATAGCTGCAGGATCTTCCCCACATGCAAACTACAAGCAACTGTTTCCATGGCCACTCTCTGACTACGGCTTCAGGGCAATGCAGTCATACCAGACAGACTGCAAGGGTATAATAAAGTCACTGCGCTAAACCAAACAGGCCATAAAAGAGGTATGGTTAAGCAACACACATGTAAAATGAAAATGTAGGAGCACAAAAAAGGGTTGCAGTAAAAAATTGCAAGCTTGTAACATTATGGCTGAAGACTGAACAGATGGCTGCTATTGTGTCAGCACAGATAATGGGCATTCATCTTTTAAGGCTGCAATGGGCTCCTTTTCAGTAGTGATGACAGCTTTATTGCAAACACGAAAAACAACAACAATGAAGCATGATTATGAAAATCCACAGATAACCATTCCCTGTAATTCCCAGTAATCAGATACAATTTTGGTCTTTATTGCTTCCCATAGTATTCCCTGTCTTTTCCCATTTCACTCAATTTCTGCTCAAAATTCTCACTTCCTCTGGTCACACAGAATTTTTGACTCCAGCCATTGGGAGCTGGAAGTTGCAAATTTTCTCACCTGGGCAAAGACCTTCATGGGTGCTTTCCCGGCATCTTTCGCATCCACTGTGAACTCAGCAGGTTTGTTAATAATGCAGCCCGTCTTCTCCAGGCCTGGACCAAATGCTTTCACCTGGGATGTACAGATTTAGCGGTGTCAGCTTCTTATAAAAAAAATATCCTGCCCGTACTGTCTTTTAGAGGAAGAACATTCATCCCTCATATTCAAAAGTTAAAACACAGCTGATCCATAGTAAAAATGCTGTGCTGTATTTTAATAAGCTGCTCTCTGTGTTCAAGAGTAAGGACACTGTTTCTAATGTTCTACAATCAGCTCCAAAGAGCAAGAGGAGGGCGAGTCGATACTCACCTTACTGGGGCTGCAGGTGTTGTTGTCAGGGGTGATGTTGGCCATGAAGGGGCTGTCTTCAATGTCTTCCTCGTCGCACATGACATGGACAGCGTACTCGCCGGGTTCAGTGGGCCAGTACCTCACATCACAGGACCCATCATTCTGGTCCTCACACTCAATCTTAGCCTGAGACGGGCCCTCAATGGCAAAACCTACAGGATGACAGCAAAGTAACTTAGACATACTTTGACCCTGAAGTACACTTTTCTTGCCTTATGATTCTCAAACTCTAAGGCACAACATTACTCAAAAACTGGATTTCTGTCAATTTCCCAACAATGATACAAGCAGTTTATGCTCTCTGGACAGTTTAGCCAATGGATGATCAAAATGTCTGCAGAGGAACACCTCAAAACTCATCTAATATAGAGCCTCAACAACCAGTTTCCTTCAAATTCTTTACAAATGGACGTTGATACTTTTTTATCAGCCAGTAGCCCAGAAAACTATCAAACAAGACAGGGCAAAAGAAATGGAATCTAGCCTCACCCAGAACTCCCACATCCGTGCCCACAGATTCCACCACAAAATCGGCCGACTTTCCCACCATGCCACCTTCTAGGCCTGGCCCAAAGGCTCGAATCTTCTGAGGCCCCGCCTCTGGACTCACCTGGACTTCAAAAGGACTGGGGGGGGGAGAGGTTTAGCTTAAAACACGAGAAACAGTGTGAGACACAGCCACTACATTGCAGATTGCAATAGCGGTGGCTGTATGTATGCTGACAATAACCTGCAGTGCAGATTAAACTTACACAAAGTCTAGAGAAACACGGGGAATGCTGCTAGCATGGAGCAGCAATTAATTCGCAGACGCTGGTGCTGTGAAGTCAGTGAAGCAGAAAGCCACTGGAGACCTCTGCTTTAGTATGAGAGGCAGCCCCCAGTCGCCACAGCGGAGTTTAAATACCCTCTAATCAGTGCAGGTCACAGTGGACCCAGCTCCCAGCAGTAATAATCCTATCCAAACAGTTGTAAATATTTCTTTACCCACCCTGATGAAGATGTGGAAAATGCCTTTACGCCTGACAAGCATGTACAAAGGTTAACTTCAGGAGTTTTTACGCTGATTTTAAATCTGTCCTCTACCGTGCAGAAAAATCAATATCACTGTTTTTTTTAAAGTGAAGCAGACTTCCTGCCATGAAAAGATCATTTCCTTAAAGCTAAATGTAAATGCTTTCTCACCACTCTAAAAACAAGACCAAACTAAATATAGCCCCATCATTTCAAACCAAGCGCTTGTTTAATTAATCTGTCTGGTTCACATTCATCAGACTGGGCAGAAGTGGTCACAGGAAATATATGCAGACATAAATATTTCACACAGTGCAAGCACAGTCAACACCAGTCTGCTCAGCTCCCATGAGGCAGGGCCAATCAGAGTCTTCCCCAGGCTAGAGAACAATGAGATTTCTGTCCCCTGCCACGTGGCCAATCAGTGTCCCCTACAAGACTAGTGAGCAAGAGATAATTCCCAGCCCCTGTGACACAACCTATCAGGGTCCTGTCCAGAGGGAGAGCAATTCGGTCATTCCGAGCCTGCTTCCTGCCTGAGCGCTGCACCAGCATAGATCACAAGGCTTCACCTGCATTCCCAAAACACGTCTGCCCCCACCTCCTCTAGTCCCTCCTGCAAGCTTTGCTTCACGCTTATATGGGTGCGCACGCTGACTTCCTGATTCCCAACATACACACCAAAATGGCCAGGAAATATAAACTGGACATACTCAAATCATTACCTTCAGAGTTACAAACAAAACTAAAGCCACAGATAGACACACTCACCCCTGGGTGCGGATAGCAACCAAACAACATTAAACCCAAACATTTGCAGTGCACGAATAAAAAAAAAAAAAATTTTCCCTGTCAGAGGTCAACACTCAACAGGTCACTCCCATTATTTACTGAAAAGGAATGAAGGTACTGCGTGCTGATATTATCGTTCCCAAATTTATTGCAATGTTTCAACTGCTCTGGTCTTCGTCAGGCAAACAACTATACCCAACTAGTGCACCATTGACTGCCCTACTCACTATCAATATTTACACAATGACGAGGACAGAACGGAAGGGAGAAGCAGATTTACATCAAAGAATATAGCTGAGTAGTAATTTAATTTTACATGTAATGTACACATTTGCTACATGGGAGTCAGAGAGCTCACCTCTTGGGAATATTCTGACCACCCCAGGTGATGGCTGCGGTGTACTTTCCTGTTGCGAGGGGGTAATATTCATAGGCGTATACCCCATCCTGGTTGCCCTTCTGTTTGACCGGCTCCTCCAGGCCCTCTGAGGGCGGGAAAGGGAGCAGAAGTGTTAACCACAAACAAAACAAGGAACACTCCTTTCCTCCCAGTCAGACATGCACACTCAGGGCTACGTCACCAGAACTCCCATCACTGGACAAACGCACCCCAATAAACTATGCCAACACACACTGACTACAGTGGGAGGTGTTGAATCCTGGGAGGGAGTCATGGAAGGGGGAAGGAGGAGGTAAAGAATGAGAACGGTGAGGACCTGACTGACAGAGAAGGCGATTCACTCACTGGGTCCCTTGACGACCACCTTCAGGTCTCCACTCCCAGCATTACGGGTGTCTACTTTGAAGTCGGCCACCTGCCTCACCCGCACACCTTTGGGCTGCAGTCCCCGGCCGCTGGCTCGACAGGCGCTGGGGTTGGATGCTGAGAGAGAAAGGCGAAGCACCAGGGGCATTAAAATGAGCACAGACACAACAATCAAGCCCAAATATGGATGGCTTTCAGTACCCCTCGTATGGATACTTCAGCCAAGCCTTGCAATAGCAACGAGAGCTAGGGTGGCTGACTGTCAGTTGAAAACAAATGAAAAGAATTCAATTGAGGAATTAAAAAAAAAAAAAAAAATCCATAAAAAGTGAGATGAGTGGTTCCATTCCAGATGGGATGCATATGTAGGTGACCCTTTCCAGCAATTTACCTGGATAAGTTGACCAGTTGGTATGAAGCACCAGTGTTGCCTCAATCAGAATAGACCAAAGTAAAGTGCTTCAAGAGCCAGTTTTTATAAGAGTCAGGCAGGCGGTGATTCATGACCCCTTCGGATTTGTCCGAAATTTTTTTCATTGATAGATGTATGTTAGAAACAAACAAAAATCACATTTTCTATCCTTAATAGGGATTTTTTTTTTTTTTTTTTTTTTTTTTTTTTTTTAGGGGGTCCTGGAATATTGGGGTCAAAATCAGCCAAAATGGCAAAATCACCAAAATTAGGTTTTTGAATGCTTGTATTTCTGTGTGCCCTGAATGATCCAAATTGATTTTCATTTGTGCAAGTCTGTCGGGTATGGACGCTCCAAAAATGTGAAAATTTTGGCAGCTGACTTAGGGCGCAGCCCATAGGTGGCGCTGCAAATCACTACTTTTTGTAATAATGCACACTTTCCCAGGGGTTGTGTGGCTTGCGCCCCAAGTCAGCCAAGGTATTTTATGCATGTCATTATAGGTTAGGACCTCTTACTTTGATTTGGATGAAAATTACGGCAGCTGACTGAAGGCGCACAAGTATAGGGGGCGCTTTTTGCTGCCGAAAGGTGAAATTACCACATTTGCGCACTGCGATTTCTCCATGCGCCCAACGTCAAAAGTGATGAAATATGGCTCATGTTGACACTCAGCATCTCTAGTGTCAGTGGTAAAGAGTGTTTCGTGGCTGATTTCGGTATTAACCCTTTTTGCACAGTTTTTCTTGGGCCACTTCACGAAAAAGCCGAATATGGTAAACTGGGAACTTTCTCCGATTTTCATGAAACTCGCAGGATTTGCTTCCTTGACTGGGAGAAAGGTGTTCTGTAAGTTTGAGTGCAGTGTGGCAAGCCACTTTGTTTATAGGCTGCCACTTGGTGGCAAAATTGGAACTAAACAGCAAAAAGTAGCACTTTCAAATAACCTTATATCTCATAAATAAAGTAAAGGAAGCAAATCCTGCAAGTTTCATGAAAATAGGAGAAAGTTCCCAGTTTACCATATTTGGCTTTTTCGTGAAGTGGTTTAACAAAAATGGTGCAAAAAGGGTTAATACCAAAACCAGCCACGGTACTCTCTTCACCATTGACACTAGAGAAGCTGAGTGACAACGTGAGCCATATTTCATTAATTTTGACTAAGGGCGCTTGGAGAAATCGCTGTGCGAAAATGTTGTAATTTCCCCTTTTGGCAGCAAAAAGCGCCCCCTATACTTGTGCGCCCCAAGTCAGCCGCCGTAATTTTCATCCAAATCCAAATAAGAGGTGCTGATCTATCATGACATGCATAAAATACCTTGGCTGACTTGGGGCGCAAGCCACACAACCCCTGGGAATGTGTGCATAATTACAAAAAGTAATGATTTGCAGTGCCACCTATGGGCTGCGCCCTAAGTCAGCTGCCAAAATTTTTGGAGAGTCCATACACGATAGACTTGCACAAATGGAAATCAATTTGGCTCACTTAGGGTGCACAGAAATACAAGCATTCAAAAACCTACTTTTAGTGATTTTGCCATTCTGGCTGATTTTGACCCCGATATTCCAGGACCCCCTAAAAAAAAAAGAAGAAAAAAGCAGACCCTATTAAGGATAGAAAATGTGATTTTTGTTCGTTTATAGCATATATCTATCAATGAAAAAAATTTCGGACAAATCCGAAGGGGTCATGAATCACCCTCTAATAGAAATCTGCCTGACTGTTAAAAAGGAACGAAAAAGCAGACGTCAGCAGTTCCACACGAATGAAATGAAACATCATGAGTACTGTGTTGTAATTACATGATTAAGAGCAGAAGTCGGCATGAAGAGACAAAATGGATACCCTTTCCTTGCCTATCCATGCAACAGAATTTTTTGGCCACTTTGTGAGTTCATCCGCTGAATTTTAATTTATTTCCTGAATTGACTGAAAATAGAACCCTTCCAAGCCTCATTCCCTCAGAAGTGGTCAGTTGCTTCAAAAAAGAAGCTGGAAGGACACAGATCCAAAAATAGTCTGGCTGCTTTAATTTATTCTGGAAACAGCCACAAACTCTGGGCCAATCCTAAATCCCATCAGGATTACATGACCAGTTCAGCAGACTCACACATTACAACACGGAAGCAGGTTACATCAAGTTTGAATGCAGAACAGAACTGATGAAAAAAGAAGACATCTACAGTATGATGATGAATTAATGGATTTATTCAACTTGTGTGATCACCTACACGGTCTCTGCTTGCGTACAGCTGTTATACTAATACTTCAAAAATTAAATACAAAAACCTCCAAGTACGTAACTCACAGCAAAGCAGTTAGTCAGGAAAGCTCTGAGGTCAGGTGTTCAAATTCCCGCTACACCATTACCGATAATGGCCAGAGGTCCTCTCAACAGTGACTCCTGGTCAGCCAGGTGCTTGTAGCTGCACAAGCAGAATATATGCCAATAACATTACCCTCTGAAAGCATAGGTACTGTGGGATTGGCAGTGTGCCGGCACACGGGTAGTGAAGTCAGGGCTTGCCATCATGCGAGTCCGAGGAGTCACATGCCACCATATCCTCCACCTGCATAGATGGGAGCAGGTCACTGCGGTGGACTAAACAGTTCGGCCAATTGCATTTCCCGAAAGCACAGATGCCAACTTACATAGTGGGAGCCACTGACTGTGAAAGTACAAACTATGCAAGTTGCTAAGTTGCTTTTGGGAAACGCACCCCAGGGTGAGGAAAAAAGGGGGCCAAAATCTATAGTCCATTTTAAAGTCCCGTGGAGCAGACTATGAGAATCCTGGGGGCAGTAGTTGACTGGCAAGTTTTCACCCTTTTCGGCTGCAGCTATTATTTGCATTCAACAGGTTGAAGGACCAAAACACCCTTCGCTCCACTCCACCGTCCAATTTTTTAATAAGCAACTGCACTAAAGGAGACGTCTGCCTGTTCTGTGGGTTTCAAACTTAGCAATTCTCATTAATTCTACCAAAAATACAACCTTCCTTGAAAAGCATTCAGTTACAGCCTTTAAGATTTCACAAAAACTAAAACAAAAAAGTATCCTGTTTATTCACAACTAAAAAATAAGGTGCCATGTTTCATTTTCAGAAAAAAATTATTTTAATCATGACAATGGAGCTTTAATGTTGAAAAAAGGAGCAACATTTAAAAAAAAATAAAAAAAATTATAATAAATTAAAAAAAAACAGCAAAAGAAGTCAGCGTCATGCCGCCTGCCATGGAAAACCCACATCAGTAATCAGCAATGGAGCATTTTACTGGACTTTCATGTCCAAAGCAGTCAGGACGCAGACCCTTTCACAACTTACAAGCCAGTGACCATGAACCTTGTGCCCAAACTCAGGGGGGTACAGCCTCACAAACATGCAATGGAAACCACGGACAGCCAGTCAACGCAATCATGCAAACCCCCACTGCCGACCAAGGGAATTTCAGTGGCCATGAGTATCTGCTAACAACTCCTGATATGTATTTACAGTCACTGAGTAATTGCAGCAGAAATACACCTTTCCCTTTCCTCAACATTACAGTGAAAGAAAACTGACAATCTCCTCACAAAAAAGCACCCACCAATGGCATTTGCAATAAGCATCTTGTTTGGCTATATAGAACTTGCAGTAAAGATTCTGAACTCATGGACAGCTTGATTACCAGCCTGCATTGTACAGTAAAACACAGTAAACTTACAGGACCTTTCCTTTCATAAATTTAGACAGCAGGGAGACCCCCAATACACAGCCAAACTACAAGTAGTACAGCTGCATTTATCAGACCCTTTACAAACACAAATGTACCGCAAGATCCAGCAAAAGCCGTGCCATAGTTTGCTGAGGGCACGACAATGGTCAGCTTTAACCGCAAGTGCGGGCAGACACCTTGAGACATGCACTCATTCTCACAAACACTCCCATGCATATCTGCCACTAATCTGCCCCTCTGTAAGGCAGGACAATGAAGCAACTCTCCTGCTCGCGTTTTTGCTTGCAGCTGTGCTGCATCACTCTCGCCCGCTGCTAGTTAACATCCCACCTCCACTCCAGCATCCCCCTGTAGGCTCTGAGTAATGATTTATAATCATGTGTTCATACAGTAGTTAACTACATACACATTAATTAACTAATTACATTGATGAAACAGCATATAGACAGGAGCTGGAGCAGCAAGTGGGATGGTGAAGGAAAGCAACCAGTCTCCAAATGCTTATCAGCTTCAGGAAGACGCAGGCAGACCAGGCCCCACTTAGCATCAGCGATACCACCATGAACAGGGTCAGCCTCACCAAATACCTCAAAGAGACTAACCATCTCACCTGAACCCTTAATACCACCAACCAATTCAAGAGAGCCCAGCAGCGGCTGCATTTCCCATAGCAAAGCTTCCATTCCTTCCCGCCAAAACTACTCACGTTGTACCACGGCACTGCTGAGAGCATCCTGACGAACTGCAGCAACATCTTGTGTGGGAGCTGCGGCATCAAAGACCACAAGTGAAAGGTTGTGAGGAAAAGGGACAGTGAGTAGAGTGAGTTAGAAAGGATCATGGGGTTTACCTCCCCTCGATCGACAGCATACACTGGCGGCGATCCTAAACCACAGCATTCAGTGTTCTGAAGGACCCTACCCCTCTCACAGACTCATTGACCAAAGCCTTCGGGCAAAAGGTACTGAACATATAGGTAAAAACCAACAGGGGTGTAATAGTGACTTCCACTGAAGCAGTCAGACTACGAACTGACTTGCTGCCATCCAGAACACATACATATTTGACACCTAATCTTAGCCACATGTGTGCATACCAATGTTGGTCACATCACATTTGACTACATTGGATATATTTTCATCATGTTAAGTCTTTTTATCTTATATACATGTTTAATCTTGTTTATGCCATTAACAGGTAGTCAGGTGTATTTGCATTGCTTCCACAATGCATTCCCATATAGTATCTAGCTCTCTAATGTCTCTTAGCGTACCGGCTAGTACTTTCATTATTTATCATATTTCTTGTATTGCGGTCTTTCAAGGAACACCGTCTTTCTCACACCTATGCGTACACAAGGTCAGAATGACAAACTTGTACTTAAAAATATAACCTTGTATAATTAACGTAACAAGCCATGATTACACCTTGCATTGAGTTAACTGTGGAAGAAAAATATTAAGACAGACAAATACTAACATTTAGCTAGTATTTGGGATATTTGCACATAATGAAGGACAGGGAGAATACCTGGGGCAATGCTAACAGCATAAGGGCTTTTCGGAATGTTGATTCCCCCAAAGGTGACGGCGACAGTGTGTGGCCCAGCCTGGACGGGTTTATAGGTGCAACGAAACACGCTGTCCCCCTTGTCCTCCATCATGACCTCCACGGTGTCCTTGTTGCCTTGAGGATCCTTGATCACCGCAGTCACATCCCCTACACCAGCGCCTGGTGAAGTGAGAGAGACTAAGGCCCGTATTCAGAAACGACACTCACACTAATTGAGTGTGAGTGAGTACTAAAACTTAGTTAGTGTCAGGTTATACTAAATGAGTCGGAGGTTGCCCTCACACTCATTTGCTTTCAGAGACCTCACTCACAGTGAAATTAGTATCCCTTTCTGAGTGAAGGTTCAGTGCAGGGAACACCTCCCTTGAGCCGCACTAACTTGCGCCGGTATTTTGTTGTCAGGGTTTTCAGGTAGTTACAAACTTTAGAAACTCTGGATCATTTACAGCCACGTGCTCGACGCAATCGCAACTATGCGAATTTAACTATAATGATGATAAGGATGCCGGTAACTTGCTGACTGACCACCTGGTTTCAGTGTTTGCGATCTGCACTGTGGTGAACTCGAGGTTCGCATTTGTGTACCCACCAATGGCTACTGGTGAACTGGCAATACGGGAAGCTCAAAACCATCCCTTAAAAATAATGATTGGACATGACCTGTTTTCAATAATTTAATAAAATTGAATTTACTTGAACTCCTAAGGACCATCATGTGTAGCCAGTTCTACTAGTTAAGCTAGAATGAGCACTAATAATTCTTGCCCTGTTTTCAATTATTCATTTAAATTACCACTGGAGAAACTCAACATTATCAGGTGTGGCCAGTTTTCATGAATGACTCATATCTGTCAACTCTCATGCATTCAGATTTCTCACACTTTTCTTGACTCATGGTTTAAATAATTCTGCGCTCAATTGGCTCGTGGGTCACCGTGTGGATTGGTCTGCACGGCTCATTTAGCTGTAAGTCACGAGAATCCATTCTTTTCTACATTCTTAATTGCTGAATGTAGAAGAAAATGTTTGGCATGTTTCACAGCTTGTTGCTTAGTGAGCCTCGTGGGCTGTCCTGCGCCTTTCGCGAGCCACTCGACCACAGAATTTATGAAGACATGCTGATATTTACGTTGTCATTTATGTGCGAAAGAAACGCCTCAATTTTGTGAAGCGATGTATAACAACGCTATTAAAAATAAATTTGATTGTCGTTTTACCAATTAGTTTGAGAAACTTTCTAATCAAGAAAAGTGAACAGCGACAGGTTTAGGTCATTCAGCACTGAAGGGTGAGGATTGAGCGTCCCATTGCAGCAGCCGACACACCACCTGCGGTACCCAGTGCCCACTACTGTCAGTTATGCTCGAGTGGCGTTTGTGAATAGCAGCTGGCGAGGAGTGGGACCGCTCCCTCGGTTAGTGGTAGGTCAATCTCTCTCTCACACTCCAGTTACATTTCAATCGTACTCACTATATGGCGAGTGGAGGGTGAGTGTGAGTGTCGTTTCTGAATACGGGCCTAAGTTACAATCATCCCCAGAGCAACGCTGCTGCAGTCAATGGTCCTCAGATGCACGCACATCTGAAGAGGGCAATAGCATTTGTTTTTTGTTTTTTTTCTTTTTCAAATGGGGGGCATATATTCCCAATACCCAACTACGTAGAGGACTATCCATATGCTCGATGTAAATCACGACATTGGTGGTTTGAATGTGCTCATGCGTCTTCTGCTGCACGTCTTCCTCCCTTTCTCACACTCCCAATTCTTTCCATCTCGGGATACAGAACTAAAAGCTGACAAGGCTAACAGATATTTTAAAAAATGTGCAATAATGAGTACACAAACCTGCTGTATAAATGTCAAAATAGGTCGGTTTGTTGGCAATGTTGCCTGATGGCTCCAGTCCTGGCCCCTTGGCAGTGACCTTGGTGGCGTCTCCTTGTGCTTTGTCCACATTCACTTCGAAAGGACTCTTAGGGATTTGCTGTCCCGCAAACAGCACAGTTACCTGTAAACGGAGCACAGAACGAACTAAAGAGCCAGCAGAAGCATAGTTATCCTGCTAAATGACATCAGCAAAAAGTCAAAAATATTATTTAAAAAACCTATGTTGCCAGAGTTATTGGATAACAAAAGGTCAGCAATAGACAGACTACCTGAAGCATTCATCTGAAGTGGTGATAAATGAGAAACAGACATGGTGAGACACACTTGATTTCATCTTTGAACTTCAGACATGATGTAATGGCTACGCTGCAAAGCATAAAGTCATTACCTTGTGAGGCCCCATTACTTTGGGTACATAGGTCACGTTGTAGGTCTTCTTGCCCTCATTAGGAACAGCTTTCACCTGTAAGGTATAAAAGGGACAAATTTAGCTTGGAACATACTTCCATATGTTCATAAATTAACACATGCTCCAGGCGATTAGCAAATGTAAAGCTCAATTCTTCTGTCTCGCTTTTTATAAAGGGTAACAATAACAGCTTTACAACTTGATTGACAAGAAAACTTCTCACATAACATTTGGTCTGCTGGCTTACACAGGAAACATCACATAACACGTGATGAACACAGTCATGAAAGCCAATGACACATTTAACCTCAGGGTCTAAATAAGTCCCAGGCGACAGTCTGTTTATTTCCAACTCAACAGTTCCCCAACTGCAGTGACCCGATTCTGGCAAACACCAGGGAATGGGGTTTAATTGCAGTTCAGCACAGTCTTCTGTCAATCTTATGAACAAAATGGACTGAATCTCTGACTCATGAGCCAATGCTCATTATACCGTAAAACTGAGCAAATTTCAACCCATTTCCAGAAAAAACGGCCTAAAATAGAGTCACTATCAACGTATTACATCTGAAAAAGTTCTCCAAACATTGCTGTGGAGCTCAACCCACTTCTTCCGTGGCGCCTTCAGGGTCCTCGACATACACAGTCACCTGACCCTGGCCTGCACTGAAGGTGTCCACGGTAAAGACTGCTGGCCTCAGGACCCGGTTCCCCACTGACTCGATTCCTGAGGACAGACCAAGGGGCAGGGTGCACAAAAAAAAAAAAAAAAACCGAAAGGATGTTAGGATACAGTTTTGAATGACATGAAGGGATGGCGCAATACCCAAGCAAAAATATAAAGCAGCCTTACCTCTATGGGACAAAACAGAAAGAACACAAATTCATGCTGGATAGCACATGGGTGAAAGGATGAAAAATAACAAGATAGTCACTTCCTCACTCTAACAGGAAAAAGGAAGGGCAAGCAATTGAGGGTCATGCAGGATGGAAAATTAATCAAACCTGCCTCTTCCACAAGAAGCACAACAATGTGCTCTTGGGCTTGCACACATTCATGCAAATCTCTAATTAAATGATTCATATCAGACAGCAACTCCATTGTCGCTTATTAAGTGGTACTTCCTCAAATTGTGCTCTGGACCCTAACTGTGTGTCCATTCATAGCGATTAGAACCCTCTTAGTTCCATTGACCTTAAATTTCAATTTCAAACAGGTAAGGGGTGAAGAAAGATTTTTTTGAACTGTCCTCATCTGCAATTTTGCCCCCCACTGCCATAGATTGCTCAAAACTGTCACAAACTTAATACTGTTTAATAATTATGCACCCTGTAGTTGGAACTTTGTGCAAGAATGTCTGAAATCAGACATTTTGAAATGGCAGCTCAAGAATGCCCATTTCATAACAGAAAGAGTAAGGCCAACACTGTCTAAGAACATTATATTAACCCTTAAAGTGCTTAATTTTTACTCAACCTATCCCTCCAGAAGTTAATCATTCATTGTTTAGTTGACAAATGACCTTCAGAAGGACTCACAGGTACCTGTGAACCTCTCTGAAGGTCACTGCCAATGAATTTGCGAAATAAAAATGGACAAAATCGTGACCTTTTGAAAGCTGAAATCTGAAATTTTACTTCATATATGTTGTGCTTTGCGTGACTATAGCAGTGATTAGCACTTTAAAGGTTAAATGCATTAGACTAGAAACCTTTGTTCCATGGTCTTAACTGTTCATCAATATCACAGTCTCCAAGCACTGTATCCACTATTGTACTCAGAATGCTTGTATTTTTTATATGTGATGCTTTATTGGTAAGATCCCCTTTAAAAAGAGGAAAAGCTCATGAACATGCTCTCTTTAATGACTATAGGACAATGCTTCTCAAGCCTCTCCTGGAGGACCACATGTTCTGCATTTTTATATCTCTCCCTGCTCCATCTCAGGTGATTCAAATGAACAGGTCTTTATCAACCTCAAAAGCTGCTTAATAATGAGCTTAGCATTTGAATCACCAGTGCTGGGGCACGGAGAGATCTAAAACATGCAGGAAAGTGGTCCTCCAGGAGAGGTTTGAGAAGCACTGCTATAGGATAAAAATAGGCCATGCCAATCACGGTTTACTTCAGATACTGTTTCAAACAACTTGGTAACCTCTCAGTAAGGAACAAGTTTTTCCTCTCAGACATCTCAATAATCAATTTAAAACTGATTTTCAATAGCAACCTTACATGAGTCAGGGCTGGAAATTTTTTATTAGCAGCATTTTTTATTCCAACTGAGAGTAGACAAACATTCTCCCAACATATAAATACTTTTATTCAGAGGTAAATTAGCATTAACCACACGCCAAACAGACGCCAGTGATTATGCTGGCAACAGTCTGGTAGGAATGCAATTTCCTCCTTACTTTAATATGTCATACAAGATTGATTCTCTTATCAAAATAACAAGCTTTTGCAGCAGCTTGGACTCATGTCAAGATTTTGGTTGCCAGTGAAGATAGATCTCCAAGCCAAGGATTCCAGACAAAAACAACAAGAGCCTTTTGTACAGCAGTTAGTTCAAAGAAAGTCTCTATGTAAATACTGTATCCTCACACAGCTCCACATGCAGGGACATAAACACGCAGATCTAAGCATATACAGCAAGGGCTATAAATACTTACACATTTATGAAGTTATTGGATTTGAAATTTAATTATGTATATGTGCGCAAAATGCAGCTTCCCACTTTGATTTGGGGGTGTTTACATCCAGAAGGGGTCAACTGAGTAGGAATTTCAGTAATTTTTATTTACGCCCCCCACCCCCTTTTTTAAGGGAACAAAAGTAATTGGACAGTTGGCTGCTTGGCTGCGCCGTGACCAGGTGGCCATTATACATGTGTAATGCAACTTCCGAAGATGCAGATAAGAAGTGTAGAGTTGATTTTCAGAGTGAATTTCAAAAGAGCCATTACTCCTAGTGTACCAGTAAGCACGGTCTTAAGAAGAAATACACTGGTGAACTCAGGAACACTGAAAGGCCCAGAATACCACAGATAACTGTGAAGGATGGCAGAAGAATTCATTCCCTTGTGAAAAAACCCCTTTGCAACAGACCACCAGATCAAGATAATCTTCCAGAGCGTTGACATATTTCAATCAAAAGTAACAGTCAAGAAAAGACTTCAGAGTAAATGCAGAGGGTTTACCACAAGACGTAAATCATAGCTTAGTCTCAAAAAGAAGGTGACCAGATTAGGGTCTGCAATAAAATATGTTTAAAAAAAAAAAAAAAAAACACGAGCAATATCCTATGGCAAGATGGGACAAAGTTCTACTTTTATGCTAATAACAGAAAGACAGAGAGTCTGGAAAAAAGTGATCTGAAGCATAACATCTCATGTGTGCAACATGGTGGAGGTCATGCAATGGTATGCCGGCCAATGCAACTAGTCCCCCTGTATTTATAGAAAACGCAACTGTGAACGAAAGCGGCAGGATGGATTCTGGATTGTATTTATCAGGCTGCACAATGACTTCAGTTGTGATTTTTTTAAGCACAATAAAAACAAATGTGGTCATAGGGTGGTAGTTATTCCTTTAACACACAAAATAATCCCAATTTAATTAACTATGTAGCTTTAATTGTATAGGGCCATTTTGTCTGCTCAGAGAGAGTAAAATACTTAAAAACTCAATGAACTGCACTTTACAATGCATGATGACCAAAAAGCAAAGCATACAGTGAAAGGTACAATAGCAAGGTAAATTATCCGACATGAATCCAGCAGAGTGTGCATTTGAATCGCTGAAGGCAGAACTGAAGGAGAAACAGCCCTAGAACAGACAGAAACAGAAGATGACTGCACTGGAGGTCAGGCAGAGCACCATCAGAGAAGGAACCCAGCATTAGGAAATGTCTACGGGCTCCAGGCAGCAAAAAAGTTTGCCACAAAGTATTAAAAATGTCAATTTATGAAACATGATTATTTGTTTTTCCAGTTACTTTCATGACACAAAAGTTAGCATGTGTAAAATTGACTGCAATTCCAACATGGTTCATCCACTATTTTTGAAAAAACCCTTGAAGCTCAAAGTCTTCACTTTATTTTGATCTACAAATTCATTTTGATTTTTTTTCACTTCAAATCCACTGTGATGATGCACATACCTAAAATTATGAAAACTACGTCAATGTCCAAATAACTATGGCCCTGAAAGTATCTTCTTCAATGCAGCAGAAGTATGCATGCACAAATCCACCATGCATGGCTTATTCAGAATATGCCATTTAGATGCGCATCTTGGTCAAAGATTACGACCAACAGCTTGAAATTTAAAGAAAAATTGCTGTGAAAGACCAGTTGAGTTCGCTCATCTTTCAGGAGGTGGTCACATAACCTCTTCCACCATAATACGAATTCAAAGATTAACTCAATTTTAAACTCATACACAGGTCAGAAAGACATGTAAAACAAAAGGTGACAAGATAAAACAAAACCTACACGTGGCCAGAAAAAGACTTTTGAAACTGTGGATAAGACCCTGTCGTAGTCCTCCTCACGTTTGGAAATAGTACCCAAATGTTTTCAATCTCTCGGTAACACTAGGGAAAGGTACATGGTGAGGTAATCCTCGCTGTCACTTGAGGAAACATTCAAGCTTCTTTCACAATACAGTTGATTTATTGAGAAGCCAAAACAGGAGAGCTGGTTTACTGGATTAGAGGCTAGACAAAGCCCTGAAAAAGGTGAAACTACTACTGCCTGCATGAGGTTCAATTCAGAAAAAAATCTTGTCGTGAACCATTTTGAACCTGCCAATACTCAAAAAGCATTCAACCAATAAAGCACACTATTACCGCCTTCAGAAGCATCATATTCTTTACCATAATCACAGTCATTCATGTTATTACTTTTTATTAGTGATTTAAAAAATAAAAATTAATCCTCATCACCTGGACCATACGCTCTGGCTTTCTTTGGGTTTAGTTTTGGTTTGAGGGGAGCTCCGGGCTTCAGCTTGGCCTTGGGGAACTGTGAAAGGTACGTCATCACGGACTGCTCGTCCACACTGGGGTCGACGATCTCCTCTGGGGTGATAACCTGGGTGTAAAGAGAGGGGCAGTTTGAGTGAAGTACAGAGTGCCAGCAATGTGGAGACTATTCTGCTGCAGGTCTTTCCTGCTTCATGGCTGTCAGGCCTCACAACCACACACCTCACCTCACAGTGACCACAACCCATTCACCAAGCAGGAGTGTAAGGAGGGGGCGCCACACACCGGCTGAGGCGTGGCCTCATTGTTCACATCAATAATCGAGCTGGGTGGGTCCCTCCTTTTTATTTGCAAATTCAAATTGGGTGTGTGGTGTGTTTAACCTGCATTACAAATCAACTTTTAAAAAAACAGTAACCTCCTGAAAGGCAAACACAGCGACAGTAATCCGTCTATTCACACACTTCACAACCAGCAAAACTATAAGAGGATTAGACAAAGAATGTCAGCAGCACCTTAGGTTGTGCGAAAAGGCGCCCACTCAAAGAAGTGAGGAACATATTCCAGATACATCATTCTGTAGGTACACAATAGTCCCCCCTGCTCACCTGAGGGATTCCTAGCCAATCATCAGCCAGCTGCATGGCCTCAGAGGCATTTTCCGCCGGCTTCACAGTGTCCCAGGTCTCCCAGTCAGGACAAAGGCCTATAAACAGCGGGATGGGTCACATTTAAGCACGCAGCCAGTGCTCTAGTGCACAGCATATTTTTTCACATGTATAGGATCCTTTTGCAAAGCTGGATGTTTGATGGAAGCAGGTCCAATGATGCATTTTAAACAGTGTAACATCTTTAATTGTAACTGCACTGGTCTACACATGGGAGTCTAACCACTGAGCAAAAGCCTTAGTTCCTACAACAAAACAATCACAGTCACCACTGTCCACAGCGGGTCAATCCACACTCGTGTCAAACTAGAGATTGTTTCTAAAGCAAAAAAAACAAAAAAATGTCCCCCCACCCCAATGCAGCCCCACCTCATTGATGTTCACAGACAGTAAAAGGCACATCTATATACAATGTTGAAAGAGTGTGCAAGGTTTGATGGAAATATCTTAAACGGTTTCCGAGATACAACCCGGGAACAGTGGGAACGCCGACGCAAGCGCAAACGCAGACGCGGACGGGAAACCATACAAAACCATCATGTCTCCCCTCATAACATAACAGACATAAATATAACAGCCCCTTTTCTTCCCCCCCAGCTTGGCAGACCCACCATTCCCCCCAGTGTACCCCCAGTGTCCACAGAGCCCAGCTCACCAGGGGCACAGCCGTCCACCAGAGCTCCCAGCGCCTTCCCGGTCCTCCAGTCCTGGCTGAAGTTGGTGATGGGGAGGTCGGGCACCTTGCTCTGGATCCAGCCCAGCAGCCTCTGTTTGGGCGTCTGCTTCTTGCTCTCATCGTCCTCCTCATCCTCCCACACAGGCATGGAGATGGAGTAGTGCAGGATCAGCGTCCACACCATGCCCAGGATCAACTTCAGGTTCCCATCCACAATGGCTTTGCTGTCTGTACGGGACAAGGAGGCACACAGGAGAAATCCTTAAAACCTCTTACAATTCATTATTAACATTAAGTTTCATAACGAGGTTAGGCTTGCCAATTCTGAAGTACATTTTAATTTAACTGAACAAGGTAAATGGCAGAGAGGAAATGCAGAAACACCCCTGTGAGGGACAAGACTTTTCCAGCCAGATTTAGAGGTCTATGAACAGAATGTATCGCACCTAAAGCAATTTTTCTGGTTGGTTTGGCCCACTACCCTCTTCAAGGGTCGTGCCACTCCATTAAAGAAAACTCTTAGTTTAACTTTACAGCTTTCGTAATCTCTTTTTCTGATTTTTCAGCAGGAACAAACCCCACATAAACCCAGCACTGCAGTCTACTCCGGTTCAATTGAGGTAATTTCCCACAATCGCTAAAATTAGACATTAACAGTCAAAAAACACATCTATGTTTAGTAACTACATCAATATGTAGACAGAGGAGGTGCATAACATTCTGCAGTTTTCATCTATTCCCTGTTGCCGTTTCAACGCGCTGCACTGTAATGAGTACTTAAAAACACCAACAGCAAGCCTCGGTTAAAATCCCTTAAGTATTTAAGGAAGAAATTCATACGACTAAGAAACAACAGAGACATACTTGGGGATGATTTGTGCCCATTAGCATATGGATGCTCCAAAGACCAGAACATGCTCAGAAAAACAAGAGCACACAAAAGCATAAAACCTGGACCTGAGATAGAGGAGAGTAGAGCAGAGTCGGAGCATAGCCCATCTTTCTATCAGCATTTACAGGACGTCCTGCGAGAATCTCACTCTAGAGGCTCCTTAAGAGCGAGAATGATAAAATGGGGATGGGACTCCAACTCGCTCAGTCACAAAATACATCAGTAACACACGTCTTTCCCGGCCCAACTATACATTTCATGCAGGGTCTAATAAAGATATACCAGCCCTTGCATGAAGAATTATATTTATTGCCATTTTAATATGATGACATAAGCTCCCTAGACAGCTATATTCCATGAACCGTAAAGCAAATGGAGCATTCTAGAACACATCAACAGGACCATGACTGAAAAGTGTGCACAAGATCTCGCTCTCAACATTCCTCTCGTATTTGTCCGTTTGTCGCTGTAAGTGCAGGATGCTGAGCTGGGCTCAGATTTGGTCTCTACACACAGCCCCCACCCTTCCGACCCCCCCGTCCTACTCACAGGCAGCTGGGTACTAGCACATACCCCTCCCTCTTTGAGCACCACTATCAGAAATCTCCAGCAAACATCCTGAATCCCAGCACAAAACAATGAGCCACATAGCTGAACTCTGGCCCGACACTGGCAGATGCATGAAGCATGCTGTGCAGAAACTCCTGGAGAGGAAATGTGTAAAAGATCACCGATGAAAAAAAAAAAAAAAAAAAAAAAAAAAAAAAAAACAAGGGTGCTGACGGCATAGAGTAAAAATAACCAGTCAACACTTCGCCATTACAGCCATGGACAATGATCATTACTGGTTTACAGCATTGACAAGGGTATGCATTTTACATGCAAGCACACACAAACAACGGTCAGGGTATAGTCACATTTCAGTTTATTCAATTCAAAGATATATCTACACTAGGGGCAACCCCATTTTAATGCAGACACTTCAGGAAATAAAGACAAATTCAAGACTTGAGAAATGGCATACAAGATGTACGCAATAGTGTTAGCATGGAATTATCAATGTAATTTCAATGCATTTCCTCAGCTGAGTGACCTCAGAAACGGAGCTGACCCCAAACTGATTAAGGGGAAGATGTTGGGGATGGAAAGGCTCCTTGGAGTCGAGGGGAAATGTTCTGGGGAGCGCCGTAAGTGCAGGAGAAGGTGTGAGATATGGCCCCGGCAGCCGTCCAAATGGGAGCTGGCAGGCAAGGCCGCGCTGAGCGAGCGCTGACCCGCGGCGTGTGATTTAACATTGTTTCGTCCAGACAACCCCAGCACGGCGGAGAACAGCGCTTTCTCAAGAGTGAGTGCCAGATCCAGGAACTCCCTGGCTGGACCTGAATGGAGCGAAGCGGAGCTGAGCTCGCCAGACAGCGCTAAGCCCATCTTTCCATCAGCGTTTACAGGACGTCCTGCGAGGATCTCACCCGAGGGGCTGCTTTAGAGCCGGAATGATAAAATGGGGATCAGACACCACCTCCATCAGTCACAAAACACGTCAGTAATAGGAGACGGGCTGATGCTAATGGTAACTGTGGGATGTCTTTTGGCTACACTTCCTAGAGACCACAGAGTTTCATTCTGCTCCTAATGTGAAATATGCTTACAAAAGACGACTTTATAACAGCAGTACCAAACTTGTATATTAAAGGGCAACTGCATTTTAGTTCTTAGGCGGCCAACTTGGATCACTGACATGGAATTATTTATTTGCAGCAATTGTTTCCACAACCACCACCCCCCCGCCTTTTTTTTTTTTTTTTTTTTTTTTTTTTTGTTAGGGAATCAGTTGAACATTTGTTTTTTTAAATGTCAAGAAGTCTGGGCAGAAGCACTGAATATCTCTGCAAAGGCAACTAAAATGGGAGAAGCCTGGTAGGTTACAATACAGAAGATACCATTAGCTTTGGCAACAGCTTTTAACATTTCGTGTAAAAGCAGCTTTAGGATAGCCAAAGTGAAACAACCCCAAACATACAGTAAAGTACATTCCAATGAAAATGCTTTTCACACACAAGAGCAGGCTGGAACAATTTACAAGTATTTTAAAACATACAATTCAGAGTAATTTTGACTCGGGAAACCTCTGTTCGTGAGCATTACCAAAACCACACTCCTCCAATTCCACAATTCCATAGTGACTGCTGTCTGCTTCATTCGTTTTCTGAGGCCTGAAGAGAACAGGCAGGCAGATTTTGCAAATTCCCTGCCATTAGGAAGGAAGAACCTGCAAGTTCAGTTAAGTTTGTGTTCAGTCAAGATTGGCAATACACTACATTCATGGCTGTAAACAGCCTAAGGAATGGAGCCTTTGGTCAGAGACCTTACTTTGACATTTAAGCCGATCAGCCACAACATTTAAAAAAAAAAAAAAAAGCCACCAATCGATTAATGTCATTGATTATCTTCATTGATTATCTTGTTGCAATAGTCAAGGGGTGGAATACAAAGTATTAGGCAACAAATGAACAGTCAGTTTTTGAAGCAGGAAAAACAGGCAAATGTAAGGAACTGAGAGACAAGAGCCAAAATCTGAGGACTAGACAACTGGGTCAGAACATCTCAAAAATGGCTGATCTTGTGGGATGTTCCCAGTAAGCAGTGGTTAGTACACAGTCCAGCCAAAAAAAGTCATCGTTTGGATTTTAACAAGCAAATGCTAACAAGCCCATGACTGAATCATTATTGCAGTGATTAAGACATTTCAGGCAGCAACAATTGACAGATACAGTGCGTTGGTTCTCATTTCCTTCTCATTTTTCATATCCCAGGGGCATGGAGAAGACACATCTGTGTTTCAAGAGGAGCAAATTATTGGCCGTCAGCAAGCAAAGAAAACAACTTAGGAGATTTCTGAAACTACTAAATTTGGGTTTAGAACTGCCCAATGCATTTCTAAAACCTGAGAGCATAGTGGTGAACTGTCAACTTCACGAATGAAATGGATAAGAAAAAAAAAAATCATGATTAGAAAATAAGAAAAAAAAAATTGACAGAACACATGGTCATGTTTAACTGTGAAAGTATGAGCACTTCCACATGCACAAAGCTACAAAAAAATTGCAGGATTGGGATTAAACACCAGCATGGCCACAAGGAAGTTACTTGTTAGTGAGGATTATTGGGGGGAAAAAAAAAGACTTAAGAAAGCATAAAGATTGGCCTGTGGTGCAACTGAAAAAAGGTCATGTGGTCTGAGGAGTCCAGATTTACTCTCCTCCAGAGCGATGGGTGGCTCAGGGTAAGAAAGGAAGCACAAGGAGCCATGCACCGGTCATGCATAGTGCCCACTGTACAAGCCTCAGAGGGCAGCAATCTGGGGTTGTTGCAACTGGTCAGGTCTAGGCTCAGCAACACTATGCAGCAATAAAATTAAGTCAAAAGACTGGCGACCTGAATGTGCTGAATGAGCAGGTTATGACATCAATGGATTTTTGAAGATTTTTGGGGGGAATTTTCCCTTTATTAGACAGCATTCAGTAGAGAGACACAGGACAGGTGGGATAAGAGTGGGGATGAGATGTGGAAAATGGCCCGTGCCGGAATCAAATCCCTGTCACTGCAGGAAGGACGTAGCCTAAGGTGGTGTGCACACCTAGACAGATGTGCTACAGGAGCGCCCCGTCAAAGGAGTTTTTAAATCTCGGATGGCACAGGCATATTCCAGGATGACAACAATGACAAGATTCACCGGGCTTGAATTGTGAAAGAGTGGTCCAGTGAGCAAGAGGAATCATGTTCACACAGAAACTGGCCACCAGAGTCCAGACCTTGACCAATAGAAAGTCTCTGGGATGTGATGGAGGTGGCTTTATGGAGCGATTTGATTCTCTCGTCGTCAATACAAAATCCTGGCAAAAAAATTTTTTGCAACTCTGGACAGAAATAAATGTTGCAACATTACATAAGATAGTTGAAATAATGCCACAACAATTGTGTACCATGATCAAAGTGAAAGACAGTCCAACAAAATATTACAGTGTGTGACTTTTTTGGCCAGGCAGTGTCCCTAACAAAAGTGGTGAAAGGAAGGATAACCAGTGAACTACTGAGAGGTTATGGACCCCTCAGGCTCATTGATGCGCGTAGAGAGCGAAGGTTAGCTGCTCTGGTCTGATCCAACCGAGGAGCAACTGCAGCATAAATTGCTGAACTTAATGCTGGCTATGAAGTGAAAGGTGCCAAAACGCACAGGGAATTACAGCTTGCTGCATAAGGGGCTGCGTCGCTGCAGACCAGTCACAGTGCCCTTGTTGAAACTGTCCACTGGGCAAAAGTGCCTAAAATTAGCACATGAGCATCACAACTGGGCCATGGATAAATGGAAGGAGGAGGGCTCGTCTGATGAATCACTTTTTTTTTTTTAAGCACCACGTGGATAGCCAGGAGCATTTGCGTCATTTACTTGGGAAAAAGATAATATCAGGATGCATTGGGGGAAGAAGGCAAATTGGCAGAGGCTGCGTGATGCCTTGGGCAATGTTCCACAGGCAAATATTGGGTCCTGGCATTTATTTGGAAGATGTATGACGAATCACCGACCTAAACATTGTTGCAGACCAAGTGCATCCCTTCATGGCAACAGTATTTCTTGATGGCAGTAGGATAATAGTTTGAGGAATGCGCCAAAGAGTTCATGGGGTTGACCCAGCCACCAAATTCCCCAGACCGGAATCTGAACTATGGTATCATGGTATGGTCTAGATAAACAAGTCCAAAACATGCACACCCTACTTACATAATTTAAAGGATCTACTGCCAACACCCTGGTGCCAGATACCACAGGACACCTTCAGAGGAGGTCTTACAGAGTCCATGCCTTGACAACTCAGAGCCGATTCTGCGATATGAAGGGGCCCAACTCAGTAGTAGGCAGGTGGTTTTAATGTTGTGGCTGATTGGTGTAAAATCTGCCAAAACATCTGACTTTAAACTGACCAGCAGTTAAGACTGTTTTTTCCACCTCTTTAGTAAAACGTCTGAAAGGACATTGCTTCATATTCAGAGTAACTGGGAAGGCTATTATTGTTAGTGTGGTCTGTGTGGCTGAGCCTTGTGTGCGGGCATGCTCACTGCCTGTGTGGGCAAGTAATCCCACCCCCACCCCCACCCCCACAAGGCTCTGGCACACAGACTCATCAGCCCTCCAAAAACTTTTGAGAAGAATGAGGTTATCACCATGGCAACTCCATTGTTCCACAAGGTCGGCTGAGGAAAGGGACAGATGGAGAGAGGGAAACAGGGAGAGAAAGAGAAGAGAATGTGGGGAGAGAAAGAGACAGAGAGAGAAGGAGAAAGTGGGAGAGAGAGAGAGAGAGAGAGAGAGAGAGAGAGAAAGAAAGAAGCAGGGTATTTTACTGAGAGTCAAAGGAACACTGTGAAAAAGCAAAATGAAATGACCCCAGAAGGAAATGCCAAATAAACGGAAAGGCTGAACTCAGACTATTTCAATGAAATTTAACAATACAGTCTGACCTCCCCCGAAATTAAGAGCATCAAGCACCAAGAACTGGATATAATACACATAAACAGCCAGTGTTAGGCCACGAGTTAAACTGCAGTCCAGAGAGCAGCGCCCAAAGTTGACACGACATCCAAACTCGTCCTCCTGCTTCGAGTCCAAGACCTGATCCTGTTTGGTAAAGTGTGCGAGCATAAACTCAGGACTGAACGCAAAAGGAGGGGAAATAATCAAACTCTTGTTCCTCCCTCCGCCTTGTCCTTACACCTCCTTTGACAGCACTTCCTCTGAGCTGCCAGCACAACTGCTCGGCATTTGGATCTCACGGCTTTATGAGGACACGCCTGAGAGGGAGCGCGCGTGTGCGGGGGGGGTTCGGGAAAGCTTCCTCCAAAATCATAAGCAGGTCCAGAAAGGAATCCCTCCTCTCACCCCTCCCCCTTTTAAATCGCGTCCACAGTGAGATAAACACACATCCAGCAGCCAAACTGGGTACCAAGGTGAAGGCAGTCACCCTTTTTCCCCTTAATTAATCCTCTAACAGCCAGGGCTAAAGTATACAGGGGAATTTTATTAGGGAGCAGTTTAGGTGGCATGAAGGGGGGAAAAAAAACAAAGAAAGAAAAATTCTTAAAATATGCAGAGTTTACTTCCATTGAGCTGACTCATGTCTGCCTATAAATCCAGCACTTTCCTGGTGTCTGACCACTTCACCTTCCTCTTTCCATCCTTCACAGGCTTTTGTTTAAATTTTGCATTCCAGCTTCGGACACCAATAAGAAAAAGGAAACAATAACAACAAAATCAAAGCAGAAAGCAAATGGCAGAGGAAACTGGCATAGACCAGGAGACATGGAAAACAGCATCATCTCTTCAGCCAGTCGAGAGGAGGTGGGGGGCAGAAACACCATGGGTCGCTCTTTAACTCAACAGCCTTCTGGGCATTAACAATGGATATAAAGCCTAAATGGAAATAACAGCAAGAAAATCGAAGATGCAAAGTTTCAGATGAAACACTTTGGATACCAGAAAGTCCACCACTCATAAATGTCCTCATAAATCAGTCCTCGTGTCTCACGCTCCTTAGAATTCCGCACGAGCTTGCCCAAAATTTCGAATTCTACCTCAGGAAAACAAAGTAGTTTAAATGGGCCATACAGACTAGTGCGCCCCATTGTTGCCTGGAGAAAAGCTGTCTAATGAAGCGTTTTTAAGGAGGGTCATGGAAAAGCCACCCGCTAATGTCCCAACCATGAGTGAATCCCACAGACAACAAGCAAACAAACCTCTTCAGTCAGTGAGGGTAGAAGACAAACCTCTTCAGTCAGTGAGGGTAGAAGGCAAACCTCTCTCCAGTCAGTGAGGGTGGAAGGCAGGAGGGTACTTTACTTTAAGAAAACACATGTACGCACCCAAGAAAGATTAAGGTAGAGCCTATTTTGCAGAATCAAGTCGATGTCTACAAAGATCAACTAGAGAGGTGACCATTTAACAAACAAGAGATAACTGATGGTGCCAACAAGTACTATGAGGAACAGTCCGTGTAATGAAGCTCAGCCATCATCACCACACCTATCACTTGGCACTAGGCAGAGGGCCAAAACAAAGGCCTGGAAAACAAAGGAGCATCAATAAATTAGCTCAAACACTACAACCACAGATGAAGCGAGAAAGTTGGACTTCTCTCATAACAACAGCCCATGGCTGCGTACAAACCTGGTAAGACAGTGATTCCCAAATTCAGTCCTTAGGGACAGAAGTGCATTCTTGTTTTTGTTCCAGCTGCAGTTGCAATGCCTTACTTTTAGATGGCGGTGAATTTTTCTTAAGTTGCTTTTAAAGTTAGAAAAACATTTCCACTCTTTTAAACCCCATAATCACCAGCATGGTAGGGCATTTCATGAGCTTTAAGAGTCCAGTGTACTTACTGTGTTTATTTTGCCATGTGCCAAGTAACTGCATGAGAAGAGGCAGTGTGTGTTTACAGACCAAATTCAAGACTGAGTTCCTTCAGGTGCTCATTGGGCTTCTGAACACGTGTTTCAGTTCTTTCCAAACAATTTCCCAGAAATCAGACACAAAAGTAACAAACAGGTTTGACTCACAATTTGCTTTAACTTTGAATTCTTCATTATCAAAAAAATGGTTCATTTTAGCAACCAAATTCATTCTTTAATTTCACTGGATGCAAATTTCCCCTCTTATCTTCCTGAATTATTGAACTATTTTTCTTCACAGCATACATAGCCATTTAGGATGTGCGGCCTAAAAGGTTACACAATCCCGATAAACATGAATGGTACATTTATGAACTATTAGCAATTAATCCTTGAATTGTCGATTATGGTGGGAACAAAAACCAGCATATACAACGGTGCCCCTCTGAAGCATTGCAGAACATTTAATTTATGAGTGACTGAAAATGGCCCAATCATTCCGGCCAAATAACTGGATTGCAGCATGCCTGAAGCAGCAAGACATGAGGGGTGCTCCCTATACCCAACTGACAGTGGTCCAAGGATGGACAATCTATAAACCAGTGACCGAGTGTTGAGAACCTGAGGCTCCTTGATGCACAGAGACAATGAAAACCATTTTGTATGGTCCCAACCGAAAAAACAGCTACCGTGGCATATCCGAGAAAATTTAAATAATGTGCATGGGAGGAATATGTCACTACAAGCAATGAATCGCACCCTGCACCCTGCTGAGGCTTCATAGCCACAGAGCAGTCTGTCAGAGTGCCCATTCCAACCGAAGTCCACTATCAAAAAACAAATACTATGGGCATGCAAGCATTGGAACTGTACTTTGGAGCAATGGAAGGTTTCCAGGAGCGAGAAGTCTTGTTTTTGTTTACATCACAATTATCCAAATAGAAAGCATGGTCCATTTACCCAAGAAAGAGAAGGCATCTCCATGAACTGCGGGAGGAAGACATGCTGGAGGAGGGAGTGTGATGCTCTGGGAATTTTATTCTGGGAAACCCTGGGCGTTCCTTGTGAATGTTCATTTGATAGAGCCATTTCAGTGGCACCAGCAGCAGACTAGGCAGGTGGTTGAGACATTTTGACTTATCGGTGTACACTGAATCTGCTGGACACAGTAATAACTGCTACCTCCCAAGTAAAAAGATGCAGACCAATTCAACAAACATGAGCACAGGAAACTGGCAAGACCAACGTACTGACCTCAAAGAAAACAAGAGTGGTGCATGCCATCTACACAGCGCTGTCACAGTGTGACAACCCTTTCCCTGCACTCAACCTACTAGCCGGCATACAGGCGCAAGTAGCTGCTGAGGGCAATTTTTGCAGAGTTTACGATAGTGAGCGGATTTTGAGCCGAGCTTGGGAGACTAGCACCTGCAATGATCTTTGTATTGTTTCTGCCAAATGTTGAATTGAATACACGGGGCCGTTTCTTGCCTCATTTGTTTATACATACCTCACGGCCACGTGCTCCAAATTGGCCAATCAGTATTTTATGTGCAGATCTGAACGTAGTAGATACTCAAATCTTAAAAGGACCATCGCAGGCTCTCATTTTCCTCGTTCATCTCAATCCCAAAACTTTTGACAACGCACCACAGGAACTCCAAACTCGGGAATAAACACTGCTGAAAGACCAGCAGAGAGCCTGTTCGCAGGCTATGAATCTATATTCATTTAATTTCTATGTTCCCACTTTGCTTAGGGTGCGTAAACAGCCAAGGCTGTTTACTTCTATGTATTTTACATAGAATGGGTCCATTTTGAGGTTGTGCGGGATGCGAGGAGTATGCAAAGGTCGCAAACCATGGGGCCCAGCATACACAGCATGCACCTCCTCAAAAATTTAAGAGCACATGGTTAGCGACCAGTGGTTTCATACTCCACATAGACTATGATTGGCTGTCCAGTTATTTGATGTGAGATAATGGTCATCTGTAACAAAGCTTAAACTACAAATATTGAGCAATTTATCAAGAGGCTAACCAAAGAGGAAAGATAGCACTGGAATATTTAAGCAAAGCATAATAATTATTGAAAAATTATAAAACTTATCAGAAATCTGATTTTCTGGCCTGCATGACCGACGACCTATGCAACTTGCATAATAGTATAGTATAAGCTCAGTCCTTTGGTGAATGCCGCACAAAACACAAATCACAAATCACATGGAAAACGCAAAAGCATAAAATTGCCTTTACCGCTATTCATTTAAGTGACCAAATATTTGATAAATTAATGCTGAGAAAGTATAAAACTTAACTTAACTTTCAGATTCTCATTTCACATCACAACCTGTTCATTTGAAAAAATAAGGCAGGTGGATAATGAAGGGGAATTCCTGACTTGGGCTTGTTTATCAGTTTATGTTTCTATGGCAACTGCAGAAACTAGAGATACCACAGCGATACTAGAAACCAGAATGACAGCCGGACTCGTTCCAAGACAATGACCCTCTTATCTATGAAGGTGCAGCAAACTGCGATCCTAAAGCCCGTTTTCCAAGGTCAGTAGAAACCATGAGTCTAAGATGAAAAGGGTGAGGGGGGCGGGGAGGTTTCTGAAGAGAGCAAGAAAGCGGACATAAATTTGAACAGCCTCTAGTTCAATCATTTCCAGCAGAGCACAGTTTTGTGAAAGGAATGTTGGATGATATAATACCACAAGCTTTTCAAAATAATTTAAGGATAAATCATTGACCAGCTGCTGACCGAACATGAAAAGCTTACTGAGACCGACATAATCAATTTCCAGACCATTTCACCATTCTATTCACAAGGAGGCCCCAACTCTTATTGATCTAATCGTAGGCTACAGCTGAGAAACACTTCCACTGTGTACAGAGCATGAGCGCGAATAAAACTGGGTGTGTGTATGTGTGCAAAAAACGTTCCCGTTGCTTCCAGGCACGGCCGCAAGAATTCTTCAGGGCGAAGGTAAGCACAAACAAGAAACACCTCCGGGGAAGAGGGGTTTCTTTCATCTCTCCTTAATTTTGATAAACAACTGTTTCTGTCTATGACACAATGCCATTTGACAGCCTGTCAGTTCCAGACAGTCTGAAATATTCAGACAGTCTCAATAATTTCAGTAAGACGTGGTCATTATGAACAGGCAGGGTTGGAGGACTGACGATCCAGAGACAGAAACTAAACTAATGCTCCGAGCATTTCTCCATGAAGCATGGCGGAGTAATGAGCCTTATTTATGAGCATAACCAGCTGGAGTATACTTTTGTTCCCAACCCCATGTAAATAACCCCATTTCACAAGCTACAATGCTGCTAAACTGGACACAGCTCACAGCTCAAGGACAAGAAAGAACAAGCAAATGCAGTTTCATCATACACCAGTGAGGGCAGCCAATGAGTCATGCCAAGGCATCAAAGTGATCTGCAAATTTATGACCTGAAACCGGGTAAGAGCACAGCGCACTGAAACGAGACCTAAGCTAGTCAAGCTGCAGCAGAAAACTACGCGCAGAGACTTGACAACTTTTGAGGATCCAATTTGTCTGCAGCCCCACCCTTTCCAGTGCATGGTGTCTGAGAAACAGCCTTTCACAAGAAGCACCTGTGAGTTTTGGCATCGATTCAGAAGCCTGAACAGCAGAAAGCAGGACTCAGTGAATAAAGACAGTCATATATCCCTGCTCCTGCTCCTCAGATCAAAGATCTCCGTCAAATATTTCAAAAGAAAAAAAAAATATATAGAAATAATAAAAAGCCTTCAGGAAAAGAGTCATGGTCATGTGCAGCGAGTCCCAGGAGTGGAGGTCTTTGCTTCCCACACTAGACAGCTTCCAAGAATTTTACAATACTGTGTGCTGGGCAGGCAGGGGGGTGGATTAGGGAATAATTTGCAGATACTCCCACGTGACCATTCCAGAAATCTTACTCCATCCCACTGCGTGAAGCGTGAAGTGTGAACTGAGGACAAGAGGTGAGGAAAACAGAGGGTTGAAACACAGAGAATAAAATCCCTACAGAGCAACACCTAACAGGGAGAAGAGATCCACCCCAGGCCCTCGTGGAGCAGGAGAGCAGAAATGAAAGTGATACAAAGGAACATGAGACTGTTCATGCCTTAAGAGGACAGGACTTGATTTGTTCTTCCCATCAAAACGGTGCATCATATATAATTTAGCGTAATTATGGGGGCCCTGGGCAGTCCTGGGGCTGTAAGCAGTGGTTCATTCTGCTTACTGGATGGAGGCCTGGCTAATACGGTCCTTACATGAGGACACCCTCTCTGCAGAGGACTGCCTGGTAGCAACTGGCATAAAGCCATCTTGAGGCCACTAGATAATCATTTCTGTTCTGATCACACTACAGTGCTGTAAGAGAGAGGATCAGGTTGAATCTGAAGGGCCAATAATACAGGAATTGAAATCAAACCTGGCCAAGTACCCAGTGCTCTGTCTGTCCTTCTGCAGACATCCCAAGCAGAGAGTCACTTCCAAACAGTGGTGCCTGTCCAACAAGCAGTGAGCATGGTAACGTCAAATTCCCCAAGCACAGATCGAATAACTTCACTGCCCACATTGTCAGTTGTTTTCAGGTCAAAGTCCACAAGGAAACTGCATCAAACTTGTAAACCAATCAAAAGCATCCCAACCAATTACCCAGAAACAAATATTAATTTATTAAAATAAACAAATTGATAGCACAATGGTGCCTCATTTGGATTATGAACCAAACTCAATCATTTATCTAATTAGTTATATTTTTGAAGGAAAACCTAGCTGTCTGCCCAGAACAAACCATTCATAAGTGAGCCCAAGATCCACTTTTATGGAGTCCGGTGTGGATGCACCTGCGGCTTGTCAACAGGATGCAATTCAAGGGCTTGCCAACTTTGACTCCAAAAGAAGGGGGGGAGGTCAAGAGTGTGATCTTTGATGGTTGAAATTTTTGTCATAATTCATTAGCAGCATACGGTAAAGCAACTGAGCTACAGTGTATTAAATACTAGCTACCAGGACAAAGAGAGTGAAATGGATACGTCTGCACCTATATAGGAAAATTAGCAGTAAGTCAATATCCAGAAGTAACTGAGGACGATGATTAATCACACCATTCCTTCTGTGGTTCATGAACGTGACTCAAAGACAAAGAAGTACAAAGTTTGACTTCCTAAATGCTTCTGCAGACCACTGTAAACACAATTTGTGTGGTTACGTCAGTACTGTAGTGGTCAGAATGTGTCAAGTTCGTGCAAGGAATCAGCAAAGGACTGGCAGAGACCTGGATTGGACGCCGCTCAGCAAATCCATATGAAGGACTGATCATTGCAAAACTAGGACTACAGAGATTCAAGCTAAAAGCTTCTGGCTTATTTACTAAAAAAAAAAAAAAAAAAAAAAATCTATTATAAATCACAGGACTAAAAGCAATACCAAGAGGACGGCACTGGTCACACAGCAGGTCGAAGAGGACGTCGCCCCATCAACAAGAGAAGAAAACAGGAACACACACTTCAGTGAGAAGCCTTAATGTCCCCACGCAAATAGGTCAGTAATGCGGAAAGAATTTGAAGAGACGGACAACAGGATGAATGTCATTCAGTAGCCACCCCGGCCCACATACTACAGGCCCAGGTTCCCAACAACACCTCCCTCCCCACATTGAGGAGAAAACAGTAAACCCCGAGCGGCTGCTGAAATCACACTGCACAGCACCACACACAGATCGCCCAAAACTGTTTTCGGCAGAATGCATCATCCATACTGCACCAGGCTCAAAGATTTTCTCACGGCCTCACAGCTGATGTCATAACACAACCACTGATGGAAATAATCAACTAATTACGTTAGTTACAAAAGCCTCCCACTGACAGTACTCCAGACACGTCTGCTTGCAAAACAAGCACGCACAGACATCACCACAACGGCGATGATTATGTTATTACACGTCTTTATGGGAAAGGACCAAACACGGGCCAATGCCAGTAAATGCGAAGGACGGTAGTGCAAACTGGCATTGAGGTTGGGAAGGGCACTACAGCATTTTCATATACAAACATTCAGATGGTTTTACTTGTCTTGAAGATGAGAAATTATTTGCTAACTGCTTATTCCAGCGAACCAATGAAGCAAAATATAACTGCCTTACAAAGAAACATGCGGGAATGATTGTGAACTTGTGTTTCACAAATGCTCATGAAAGCAATTCAATACAAAGCATGCTTTTAATTTTGTGGTGTTGACATATGGCTGAAACGAGCATGAAACAAGATCTTATCCTAGAAACTTCTCGAACAGACACCGTTGCAAAACAGATTACCCTGCCCAGTCCACTTTGCCATGCTGAATATCAGATCCCGATACGCTTCATTTTACAGTCAGAGCGTGCACACACTGTACGTGAGCGTGTGTGTGAATTGTGATTGCGCATGTGTGAAAATGAGTTCACAGTAAAAAGACAAGCAGCAACGCATGCGTGCTTGTGCAAATGATCAGACTCATGTATAGTAGTGGGCTCATGCATTTCACATGCATATGCATGCGTGTCTGGCAATGTGCAAGTATGAGCATTCTGAAAATGGGGCAGCAAGGCTCCTCGCTCCTGCCACAAGGTACCAAGCCCGCTTAATGGCCCCAGTGCCTCTAAAACCACAGGCACTGCCCTCTTCACACACACACACACACACACACACACACACACACACCCACACCCCCACTACACCACTGGCATTGTGAGACATACAGTCCCTGTACCTAGCCGACTAAATTCCTCTTCCATGAGATCACAGTGGTCTCTCCTCAAGGGAGCCAATCACAGGGCCCGCAGAACAAAGGGACTCACCCTCCAGCCCCATTAAGAGTCCAGTCGGGTCACCTCACGCCCCTCACAGCTCTAAGGGTCTCATTTCCACACACAGCTATAGCTTTCTACACTGCGCATTGTATAACTCGCACCAAGACTCACCACCACACAATGCAGTTAGGTCGCAATTACAAAATATCCGAGCGACACTTCAGAACTCCAGAAAAAAAGTGACCATACTGTCCCCATGACACTAATGGGGGCAGAAAACCAACACATACTTTGTGAGAGTCAGGGGAAAAACATGAGAGGAGGAAAGAAAGAAACCGTAAACTACTAAGGTCAACACATGAACCCCCTTCAAAAAAAAAAAAAAAAAAGCAAATGGACAATACCCTAAAGACATTCACCACAGAGCCTGCAGACACTTGTATCCACCTACTCCAAAACTTTCTATGTGACATATAACAGAAAAAGGTAAGCACTGTAAGCTGCACATTTTAATAAGAAAAATGCACAACCCAGGAAAAAAATAAGAAAAAAAATACAGTATGGGTTTTGTGGCAGATGCATTGCTCCAGATGCTCAGTAAAGACCCATTCTGTCACCAAATCTCAGGGAAACTCTCAGATTTTGACAAAATTTGGTAGCCATGAAAAACACTCAGCAATCATGAGGTTCCCATCATCCAAACTCACCCCACCCCACCAGTCACTCAGAGACGCATGCACATGCGCGCACAAACAAACACACCCACACACACACACCAAAATACTCATTCTGGGGTACGTTTCCCAAAAGCGTAGCAACTTAAATAGTTTGTCCATTCACAGTCAATGGTTCCAACTATGTAAGTAAGCATCTGTGATTTTGGGAAACGCACCCCATGGACCTTAATGATAAGCTCACATGAGCAGAACTCTTCTACTCTGTAGATCAGTATTTGAGAACAGAGATGAACAGCACAGGGCAGAAGACTAGCCCTCGAAAAGCTAATCCCTGTCGAAAGTAGGAATTGCTCTGAATAAAAGCAATTAGCCTAAACCCATTTCCTTATAATTGCAGCCACTCTAGCATCATTAAAACATATTTTGTAAATGGAAAACAGTAGAGAAATGAGTCAAAGCCAGGAGTACAGGAATGCACTTGCAATAAATGTACAAACATGGATGCATTGAGACAGTGCAAGTACTATGTGTACACATACTTCATTCTGCACTATGTGAGGAAAATTCAAGAGCATGAGCACAAACTATGAAGACAAAGAGTAGTCTTTTGTAGAGGTGAATTTCATTGGTCTGAAATTCATGGTGTTACCATGGAATAATAAGAAATTTTAAAAAAAATTTCAACATAAACAAATGCTTTGTGTCCTTCGCATGCAATATAAAGTGCAAATACAGATATTTGTCATCACAGGCAGATATTGACATTCCTGAGCCTCCACGGCATGCACAGGGTGGCACATACAAAGTCAGGCCATGGGTCTGTTGATCAATAGCACGCAAGGCTTTTCTTTGTCGGGAGCTGGGGCAATTTTTTTTTTTTAAATGTACTTTTTTTCCACCCCTAAAAAAAGTGTTTCATGTTGTCTTCATATTTTATGCAGTGTAGACGGAAGTATTTTTTTTTTTATAAAACCTCAACAGTCTCACATTGATCACACATCATTTCCTCGTACCAACGAGCCAAGTCTGAGGGTTCCTGTTATAATCCTTCCTGTGGTTACCTGGCCTGTGACCAGTAAATATCCATTTCTGCTTTATTTCTTCAGTAAATGCTGACAGAAAACTTCTGCTGGGCTTAGCTCCTGGCACAGGATGGCCTTATATTGGAAGGATTAGGCAAGTTCAATTTTATAGGGCCCTTTTTCGAATGTTTATTTATTGTCGTTAGCGTTTTCATGCCCTGACGTACACCATTCCCAAATTCATATGAATTTTTCCACAGGGCTTTTGTCCCTTTGGAAACAGTCTTAACCTCCTGAGGTGTAGACTTTAATTTTCTGATCAAAGCCTAAATGTGATGTCCGAATATAAGGATGCAGGGTTTGAGGAGGCTTAAGACCAGATGAGCCTGAGCCGGATATCTCACCTCAGTACAGCACAATCTCTCGTAATACAAAAAAAATTCTTCTTCGCCATATTCTCATGGTTACGGACGATCATATTTTGCCCTTCCCTCACTCCTGCATACCAACACAAAAACCTGCTTCCCTCACAGCGGGATAGTGCTTTAAGAACCTTCATGCCCACCTCAGTTTGTGTTTACGACATCATCCGGTTCCTCCAAGGTAATGACCTCAATCACTGCTTACACAGGATGGTTCCCATTTTCACAGTGGGAGAGTTTAATGTGTGTGTTTGGGCGGTTAAGGCAATAAATTTCACTATAAATGACTACACTCAAAAATGAGTTGAGATTGAGACAAAATGAGCAAACCAAAATGAGCAAAAAAAAAAAAAAATTAAATAAAATAAAATTTAAAAAGAAAGTGGCAAAGCCACCGCGCCCGCTTGGCCAAACATGGCCAAAATCCACCTTGGCCTATATTTGCATCCCATATATGCGCATATAAAATATGAAAAGGATCCGTGAAAAACTGAAAGCCCTAGAGCGCTGACAAGGCAAAAAGTTTACGGACGCACGACAGACCACCAGGAAGGTATGTAACCACAACATAAGCCCAATTGGCCTGGAGGCCAAGCAGGCTAAGAACAACAACAAAAGAAAATGTGGTCAGAAGTAAGCACTAACTTAACCTATAACTCTTAGAAGCAGAGCTGGGACAAGTGCTTTTGAAGCCTGTGCCAGGAAATGACACAATGAGTAGGTCTCAGTTCAGTATGCACAGTGAAGCCCACCACTCATATCACCCAAAATGGCAGCCGCAGATCAGGGGCATTAAAAGGGGACTTGCTTGGCTCTGGAAATAATCTTCAGTGATTATGGTTTTGGTGGGAACCATGTGGCTGCATCATATTCATTCCCTTCCTCACTCTTTCTGCCTCTTCCTTTCCTTTCTGCTCTCCCACTCTCCAGGCATGACTAACTTTCCATGTTCTGCTTCATCATGCCAGTCAAGGTGTGCACTGTGTGCACATGAGCACTCCAGCTTATGGGGTGGAGCATCTGCTAAATCACTCAAGCGTCATTCCATGTCAGATCATCAAATGGGTCTCACCACCACCTTCTCAATTTTGCTAATTTATTATATGCAGCTGTATAAATATATATCACTGACAAATCCGAAATTTCAGCTCATTTGGACCAAAAATGAATTTTTGGTGAATCATTTTCTAAGGGTACTGTTTGTCAGTTTTTTTGTCAATTGACATTTTACATGGCATAACTTTTTTATTATTACACCTATAGCTTTGAAACTTTGCATCTAAGCTAACGTACTTTATCTTTCTTGGTTGTGGAGCTATGAGGACACCAAAAGTGCCTTTTGTTCAGGCAGTTCCATGCTTAGGTCCCCAAAGCACCCCCAATATAAACCCTAGCATAGGCTCTCTGGCATTTTTCCTATTCATTTGTGTCTGCTGAATATAAATCAGGCTGAATTCACCATGAATTTATCACCAACTGCGGTCAGCCCCTTGCCAAATGTGAAAAAAAACACTAAAATGCCACCTGTTCAAACCCCCGTATCTCCAGGGGCACACCTTGGATTCTCTTTTTTTTTTTTTTTACGGATTCCTCTATTATAGTAGAAAGACCACTCCAAAAATTGTTGATGTGTTTTGACCAATATAAATTTTGCAGGTGTCTGAACAGGGATGGGGTAATCTCAAGAATCGCTTGGCATTTTCAGCTTCTTACACAATGTTAATGATTATTGAATCACAATAATTGTAAGTCCTCAATTCATCAATGCATGACATATTCACAGAAAGGTCATCATGTTGGCAAGGAGAAACCTGAACCAGTTATTGATCAATAATTTCTACTTATTGCTAGTGTTGTTCATGAAGCGAAACAAGAGGACACAAGCATTAACATGGACTTCTTCTGAAAAATGCTGGGTGCCATTCCATAAGATTCTCGCTCTGTTCCAACTCCAGATGTCACTGGACCCACAGCCCAGCAGTATAAGTTGGAGAAAACTGGGACAGACAACATTGTTGTGCCCTTTGCTGCATTTAGGAAGCAATAACACTGTTAACATAGCATGGAATACAGTTTTAATTTGACAGTCAGTTTACAAGAATTAGTGTCAGTAAATTTTATTGATACAAACAAGTGTGATTCTCAAAAATTGCCTGACCCCTATTTAGACAGTTCTGAAATGAATGTCGTTCAAGTCACATCAACAATTTTTGTTTTGTTATGTCTACTATAATACATGAATTAGTACAATTTAGTATGTGATTGCCTAATGATTGAAAACACTTAAAATGTTGCATAATTAAATGTGTAAGAAGCTTAAAGTGCCAAGCGATTCTCGAGATTACCCCACCCCTGTTCAGACACCTGCAAAATTTATATTGGTCAAAACACATCAACAATTTTTGGACTGGTCTTTCTACTATAATAGAGGAATCAGTTAAAAAAAATTTAAAATCCTAGGTGTGCCCCTGGAGATATGGAGGTTTGAACAGGTGGCATTTTAGCATTTTTTTTCACATTTGGCAAGGGGCTGACTGCAGTTGGTGATGAATTCATGGTGAATTCAGCCTGATTTATATTCAGCAGACACAAATGAATGGAAAAAATGCCAGAAAGCCTATGCTAGGGTTTATATTGGGGGTGCTTTGGGGACCTAAACATGGAACTGCCTGAACAAAAGGCACTTTTGGTGTCCTCATAGCTCCACAACCAAGAAAGATAAAGTAAAATGGACTGCATTTTCTGATTAAGCAGTATAACATTAGCTTAGATGCAAAGTTTAAAAGCTGTGGGTGTAATAATAAAAAAGTTATGCCATGTTAAACACAAGAAAAATGTCAATTGACAAAAAAAAACTGACGGACAGTACCCGTAGAAAATAAATCACAAAAAATTCATTTTTGGTCCGAATGAGCTGAAATTTCAGATTTGCTCATCACTAATACATATTTATCTAATGTGAAAATATGGAAGCAATCTATGACTACATGGTGACAAATGTTTTGTATATCTGATGATTTGACATGGAATGACCCACAAAGCAGGTTCACCCATGGCTCAAAATGTTCAGATTACCTTCATTTTGGTTTTCTTTGGGAACATTCAACAGATCCATAGTTCAGTGTATGTATTCGAGTGCATGCAAGCGGCAAAACAAAACTAATCACTTGAGTATATTTGTATGATCATTTCATTCACCCGGAATCCTCATCTAAAAGATATTTTAGAGCTGGTAGCTTTGAGTATTTAGATCTTTTTTTTGTGCAGCCGATAAAGTCCATAATTTCCCCCAAAATGGCATTTCTCATGAAGATGCCATTTAATTTCAGTGACAAGGAGTCGGGATTTCAGCAGTTAGCATTGCATTAATGGGTGAAATCAGTTTGTAACTCAATTAATTTAAAATTATAACTCCTTCGGAAGTAATCTTTTACACAAACGGAAACATTAATTTCATGGTTAAACGTCGACTGCAGCTTGCATGGTAGTTTCTGACAGTCTCTAAAGACAGAGAGAGAGAGAGATGAAGAAAGAGACTGGTGTAAGAAAACCAGAGAAAGGATGTCCACATACAGCAGCCAATCAAAAAATACTATGAAAAATTGTATTCAGTCAAATATCATTTAATTCACTGATTTTATCAGTGTTATAATTACCGAAAAGGATTCGAGAGGTAGCCTAGGGTAAATGTACTAATGAACCTTACAAGTCTAGAAGAATAAAGTCTCCAGTGCCTCTGAGAACCCCACAAGGTCAAAAAAGGCACCGCACTTTACAAGACTGAGCTACTAACAATCCCGCAGACAGAGCAGCTGATCAGCTTCAGCTTCACTCTCGTACAGCGACAAATGTCATTGGCCAAGCAGACACTGCCCAACAGGTACAGCACCACAAAGGACAGGACAGCCTAACCAGCTTTTCCATTTCATCTCCCACTACATACTCGACGAGCAGTAGCTGCGTGAGGTAGAAAATGACAGGAGGTGAGAGTAAGGAGAGGGAACATTTATAATCAGAACCACAAGGGAGTGGGGCTACTCGCCAAGGCCTTTGATCTCCGATGATCAGAGTCCCACAGAGAAAAGCCAAATTGCTCACAATTCTTCCTCCATTACGCTATGCCACATTACCGGCCTCGTAAAAGACTGTGCGTTTGTTGTGGGATCATCATCCTGTCCGGTCGTGCTGAAAAGCACCAATACAAAAATATTTCACGTTTTATTCTAAATTAGACAAAAGCCCACACAGGAACCACTCATTCCAGTCGCCATTATCAGGGCTGCAAAAACAAACAATGCGTTTCCAAGACTGCCATTCCGAATTAACACAATTTTCATTGAAGATGGGAAAAAGCTGTATTTCGATCTCGTTATTGTCTTAGATTTCTGCCCAGTTCCATTCAGTAATAACATTTTGGTTTACTGCATGATGCAATACATACCAGGCTCACATATAAACTGACTGCATCACTTAGCACTTCCAAAGGATGTCTCAAAAACAATAACACAATTTTTAATTACCTCAAATGGCATTGGAAATTTGAAATTCTGATTCCAAATTTCCATACCATAATACAAACCCAGAAGAATGTAATGTTGCTAGAAAGTCTGAGGCATTATTGGTATTTCCACTGGCAAGACGTGCTTAGATTTCAAAATGTCCTGCCTCTGTTCCTATTAACCCTCTCATGCATGAATTATGATCAACTCAGTCAGGATTTTTTTACAAATATGCAGCAGTGCCCAAAGTTGCAGGCATAAATAGAGAAAAAACACTTTTAAACAGCTGTACATTGACCTCTATGCATGAAAGGGTTAAGGGACAGGTTGGTCAGGTAACACTACGCTATACAGAGTCCTGCTCAGTTAATGCCACAGATAAGGGAGACGAGAGGAAACACAATAGACGGGTACAGTGAAAGACCAGCACTGCCCTCACTACATCCGGTTAGAAATGTTTGCTAGGAAGCTGGTGGGGGTTGGTGTATTGTGAGCCAATACTGAATGCAAATTTTCAACTGTACTAGAGTAATTTTTTTCTTTCCCCTCAAACAATTTCACTTCACTACCAGGCTCAGCACGTGGGAAGCTCCTCTTATGAGCAAGCAGCAAAGCCTTCTCAGCCTGGCAGAGGTGTGGCAATATGACACAACTAAAATTTTGTATCAGAATCTGAGAATTGCTGGGGCACAGAAGTCTCATATTTCTGAGGTCTTACAGTCTCAAGCCATGTTAGTGTGCGGTGCATGTCAGTGACATGACCAACATCGGGCACCAGATAAACACCATCCAAATGCAGCAAACCACTTCTGTTTGGCCACCTCTGTCAGAAGCCAGTAGTGACAAATGCAAATACCCATTTTAATGTGACATCAAAGCTGGCTACTTGACTCTTAAAAGGCAGCTGCAGCATTAGGACACTGTTTGCACAAAAACTGAGCAGAATTTAAGAAATATTCCCAAGAACAGAACTGAAAGCACACAGACTGCACATTAAAACCAATTCCTTGACTTCCCTCAGTGCCACATGCACAACACAGCTCTGTAAAACCGCCATCAAACTACAGAGGCAAACTGTGGCGATAACTGACGAGACACAAGAAAGCAATGCGACCACAACTTCATATTTTCATTACAGCTTGGAGACGCGCACACACATTTGCGCACACACCACACACACACACACACACACACACACACACACAAAAATGTATTTACATGATGCACCTCTCAAACAATTGTCATGACATGCTGCACAGAATACTCCCATAAGCACGCCAAAGGCAATGCCGCTCAGGGGAAAAACTCCCTAGCGACAGTATGGAAGAAACTGTGGGAGAAAGATGGGAGAGAGATACTCACACACATATACACACACGGACAATCACTCAAAACAAGTGGACAGTAACAAAATGTCTGCATGCAGTACTGTGCAGAAGTTTTGGGCACCCTGGATTTCTATATTTAAATTTTGTCTTTGATGTTTATTTTTTGTGTCTTACCCTTAGTGTTTTTGAAGAGAGTTGTTGTTGGAGAGTTCTTTCATTAATTTATTTCAGGGGCCAGTGTCCACACCCAAAACATGCGTTATCAGAACACTCCTACCAGTAACCCTGACCAAGGAACTGGTTTTATAACTGGAATTGGTCCTCGGGTGCTGCTCTGTGGCTGCCCACTGCTCCTAACTACAGGATGGGTTAAATGCAAAGGACAAATTACCCCATGGGGCTCAATAAAGCGTGTCTTAATCTTTATCAATTACAGCCACAAGCTCAGTAAGTAAGTTAGTTCAAATCAGCGATAAATTCAAGCGCAGCCACACACATGGTGGGAGTTAACAGAAATAGAGTGTTTGTATGCATGTGTGTATGGAGTATACAAGAAACCAGAAGAGCCAATGGTTCTCCAGAGCAAGAGATCTAGAAGCCCGATTTTGTCAACAATGCAACACAGGTCCTCAGTTCTACTCCCATGAGACCATCATTATGTTATCAAACAGTTAAATTTCCTGGTAATAGTTTCCTGAACTCACCTGATTCCCTTGGCTTCAACTGGTTGCCAAATTTAACATCAAGCAATCATGAGATTGCAGTGCTATCTAGAGCCAAGACTGGGGCTTATTTCAGGGTAAAAAGAAAATGAGCCCTTCCAGAAAAAATCATTCGTATTTCCACTGTACCAGGAATGGATGGAAACACTCAGCGTAAACAACTACAAGTCCCCTCCGACTGCATGTATGAGACTTCAGGTGAAACTTTAACCAAGGAAGTTCTTAAAAACTGGCCTTTACTGTGGTTGGAAGTTCAAAGGGAAATACACAGCATTCACTAGTACTTCAGCCTGTCACACAATGGCCACAAAGGGAGGCAGATGCCTACACCCATAGCCCCAATGCAAGCAGACGCACAGTAGTTGTCCAAAAAATGCACCCTTGCAAATCCCTGCACCACAGCCCACTGCTCACTTGCTAAATGCACATGCACAGGCTCAGTGCAACAAACCTCCCAGCCAAAGCCCTGCTGGTAGCAGGCCAACGAGTCTTTTTAAGGTCAACCGCAGAAAAAAAACCTGCATGCGCATAAATCAACACAGACTGCTTACCCTTATTGCCTTGCCAACAGTAGGAAGCATGGCCTGTGAATTTCCCGAATGAAATCTCAAGTTGAGTTATTATTTTACAGGCTCAAAATCTGGGGAACATGGAAAATGACACAAATCACAGAGCAATCCAGTTTCTTCACAGGGCTTTCAATTTTGGTTTCCCGGCTTTACTAAAACCAGCTTGTCCCAGCCAAAGTGTGATAGGTCACTCAAGGTCTCAGGGCTCCAGTTTAAACGGATGAGACCAGGTCCAGTGCACCGTGGGCATGCAGGTCGAGACAGCCACCAAATGTACTGGGCAGCGCAGCAGCATAACAGTGGGAGCGTGCAGTAACAGGGCAATGGGAGGGAGAAGAGGGGCCAGAGAGGTACTGGGTTTTGGTTGGCATACTCTCTGTCCACGGCCCTGGCTTCCCAGCCCTACGTGCTGAAGCGTGACCGCAAATATTATTCTTGAGAGGCAATACTATAGCAACGTAGTTACATGTTTGCATGAGATGGGAGGGAAGAGTTCCAACTCCACCTCCCTTCAGCGCCACCTGCCTTCTTATACAAGGCAGTAAGGAGCAAAAACATACAGAGAAGATGACGTGCAGGAGACCAGCCCCTGTTGTCACACACACATACACATGTACTCGCATATGAATGAGTGCATGCGTGCACGTGAAATTGCATGTGACTTACATTTTGTCTATATCGCCCAGCCCCAATATCTCGATTTTTGTGACCGAATACCTCGATATCGATATTTTGCTGATATTATCGGGACAAATGTTGGTGCTTTCACAAAATAGTTTCACACTGTTATTTTTGATGACCTTTTATTTGTCATGTTGCTATAAGGACCAAGCAGATGCAGGCAACAGCTACAACAGTCTAGTAAGAGCAGAAAAATGAAACCCTTTACTGTAATGCAGCTTTGAAAACGAGAAAAGCCAACACTTATCTCATATCACTATATTACGATACCAAAATTCTGTGACGATATTTTACTTTGCATCACGATATCGATATAATATCGATATATTGCCCAGCCCTAATGTGAATGTGTGCATGCATGCTTACTCGCATGTGAATGAGTATATGCGTGCACATGTACTCGCAAGTGAATGTGTGCACTTGTACTCGCATGTGAATGTGTGCACTTGTACTCGCATGTGAATGTGTGCACTTGTACTCGCATGTGAATGTGTGCACTTGTACTCGCATGTGAATGTGTGCACTTGTACTCGCATGTGAATGTGTGCACTTGTACTCGCATGTGAATGTGTGCACTTGTACTCGCATGTGAATGTGTGCACTTGTACTCGCATGTGAATGAGTGCACTTGTACTCGCATGTGAATGTTTGCATATGTACTCGCATGTGAATGAGTGCATGCAAGTGTACTCACCTGAATGTGTGCAAACATGCATGTGTACTCCAATGTATACATGCATGCATGTGTATTCGCATGTGAATGTATGCATGCAGGCGTGTGTATACTTGTGAACAGGCACTTATGCCAGACATATTCAATTTACTGCTGTCCCCTAGCTCAGTGGTTCCCAACCCAGTCCTCAAGGACCCCCTGCCCTGCAGGTTTTTGTTGCAGCTTTACTTCAGCACACCTTACCCATTTAAGGCCCAATGCACCTTCATGCACACCCTGTTCAGGTAGATGTTTTTCAACCAATCAGCATGAAGCCCTTAAATGGATCAGGTGTGGAAGAGTAGAGCTGGAGCAAAAACCTGCAGGGCAGAGGGTCCTTGAGGACTGGGTTGGGAACCACTGCCCTTCTAAGGGTTTGATTTTAATTTATTTAGTAAAATAGTGCACAAAATACATGAATATTGTGTACACTAAAAAACATGGATAACACAATAAAGTGAAAACACTTATTTCCATTGTGGTCCAGATCACACACCTCAAACAAGTTAACATGAGTATTTATAACACACGGACCCCTTGCTCCAGCCAAACAAACCCCACTCCAGGGGACCTCCTTCCTGTTCCTCAGCTCTCCTGGCCTTTTCAAACCTTCCTTTGATCCCAGTCAGCAGGGCAAGATGAGAAGTCTGTGAAGAATATCAATCAGATACACCATGCTGCAGCCAGGCTAAAGCAAGAAAGCAGGCTAATTGGCCAACTGAAACACTGAAAGTCATTTCGCAACACCATTTCCTCTCCCTTTTTCAGTTTAAAAACCTCGGTTGTTGACTGCCTGCAGCACGATTTTCAATTTGTCCCAAAATAACTTATTGGAAACACTGAACCCACAGCTAATTTTGACTGTAGTCACAAACCTGACCACACAGTAATTACTGGGCGCTACTCCTTGGAAGAATGAAGGATTTTAATAAAGGGGTTTAATCTCAGCAGGCAACCCTAAATTGAATGATTAAATGATAAATTAAGCACTGCTATGCAGCGCAGTGTGTGGTGCACGAATGGGTACAGTTGTGTGCCGCTTTCTACTCTACTCACTTTCACTTAAGATTTTTCTCTGTTCTTTTCAAAATGTGCTTCTCAGCCTAGCTGAGGACTACAGATGTAAAGTAGCACAGCAGCAGGTCATATAGATTCTAAAGTAATATTATTTTGCAGACACTTGACTTACAGTTGATCATACCAAGCACCAAGCAGGGGCCAATCCTCCAGGAGAAGTGCGGAGTCAAGACCTGGGCTCAAGCGCTCAACAGCTGCACTGGTCTTATAGTGGCTACACCATAGCCCAAGATCTGGTGCAACTGATCATTTATTTTGGCACACATCCCCTGGTGAATCAATAAACAAAACAAATATGTGCGCTACGGGTGGCACATGAAGGAGTGGCCAGGGAGGGAGAGGTAGTGGGAGGGATGATTCAGCCTAAAGAGGAAACAGAGCAGCACTTTGATGCAGCCCAGCCAGGGGGCTCCTCCTGATGAGAATGCCAGAGTCAGAGTGCTTTCTACATCCAGTGACAGATGAGGCTCTTTTCACAAGAGCGTCCTCGGAGACTGGAGCTGGCCAGGGAGGCATACAGCAGTGAAAAGGGCCGAGTCCCTCTCCCTGTACTGGGGGGCAGTGAGCAATGAGGACTGCAAAGGTTGGGGGCGGGGAAATACAGCAAACATTCTGCCCCTCTTTTGGACCACGGATTCACCCTACTGTCTGCCCACCACAAAAACAACAGAAGTTCCACTGCGAGAAAAAACAACTTCATTAAACAGTGCACACAAGTGACACTGTGGGTTCTGTTCACAAGCCATACAGAGGGTGTAAGGTAGAAGGCTATAATCAGAAGCATCAACTGACTCAAATATCCTGAATTCTTAAGATTCCCCTGACAAACACAAGCCAATGCCATAAATGTGCATTTTTTTTCCCCCACTTTTAGTTTGCACTCTGACTAACCAACACTAAAATAAAGCTCAAGCACATTTACAGTACTAGCAGAATAATCCAGTTTTGCACACAAATAATTCATCTCATGCACAACAAAATTTTACATATAAACTTGGAGGAGCTAAATCAACTTGTGCAATGCCAACTCTCTGCGTTTTCTCCAGCACATCTCTTGCCCAACCTTGCGGATTCACACCCACATGCACAACAGCTAATCTTGTGCTTAACCGTTCAAATGCCATAGCTGTTCTAATAAGCTGTGTATGACAGAACTCCAAGTCAGGGACATTGCTGCGATACCTTTTTCTCATGGGGAGAATGAACCCTCCCAAGGGAAAGGCACTACACCCTGTTCTCAAACTCTGCAGTCCCCGATAAGATCCACCAACACACCTCCAGTACTGCCTCCACGCCATTTTGCGCAACACAGTTGTGTCAGAACTCACAATCATATTTCAACTGTTATATCATCACTTGACAATGCAGCACTGTGGGGGAGGGGTGGCGAGGCCAACACCCATAGCTACGGAACTCCAATGTCAAAGATGAAGCAGTTGAAGTTGCAAGGCATGCTCCACAAAACGAGTCTGCCGATTGCTGGGGGACCAGAAAAAAAAAAAAAAAAAAAAAAAGATTTAACAGATGGAAAATTAAAAGCAAAAGAGATTTTTTAGACACAGATACAAACTACAACAAGATATACAGAGCGAGTGCGACAACACAGCAAGGCAAGTTCCCTCATGTTTATCAAGAATAAATTCTCCAACGCAGTAGACTGTGTGGGTCACAATCCAATGAAAAAAAATATTCAGAATCAGCACTATACAGCTTTCATTTATTCAAGTGAGACACCGAATAAGTGTAGAAAAACAAAGAGGAAGGAGAGTTAATTATACATTAAGTTGAGATACAAGTAGGCTAGACCAACAGAGCTATGGAAAGAGGGGTTAGTTAAACATTAGTGCAGTCAGTCAACCTGGCAGGAACAGGCCCGATAACAATGTGGCTAGGAATCAGCAAGAGTGCAAAGGGAGTGCCTGGATAGAAACACACGGCAGCTTTTGCTGTATGAAAACCAGAATTCGGTTTCAGTTTTCAATTAGTTTGGTTGAGCAAAGTGCAGCCCGTTCAGTAGTTTGCAGAACTTGATGTGTGTCGGCTTTCATCCACTCTTTTGCTGTATACGATTTGTGTTCATTCCAATGTTCAATAATTCCATATGAACAAACAAGCTGTCAGAAACATATAGTGTGTTTAAGAAGCAGAAAGGCTGTACCCAGAGATACCTGGTGTTCCTGTGCGTTAAACATCCAGCAGAAAGAGACAGCGGCAGGCACCTTCCTTTCTCTGCCCCACTCAGTTTGCTTTGCACCAGATTGTGTGATGGCAACTGGCACGGACCTCAATCCTGCATTGTTCTTCTGGCTGAAGAGTGCCAGAAATCTGCTATAGCGAATTTAAAGGCAAGGAATACACAAAAAAGGTGAGGTTACACAAGAGACCCATGAGAATGGTGAGGTTCCACTAGGAACAAACGAGAAAGGTGAGGTTCCATCGAGGACAAACGAGAAATGTGAGGTTCCACCAGGGACACACGAGAAAGCTGAGGTTCCACCAGGGACACACGAGAAAGCTGAGGTTCCACCAGGGACACACGAGAAAGCTGAGGTTCCACCAGGGACACACGAGAAAGCTGAGGTTCCACCAGGAACAAATGAGAAAGCTGAGGTTCCACCAGGGACACATGAGAAAGCTGAGGTTCCACCAGGGGCACACGAGAAAGCGGAGGTTCCACCAGGGACAAATGGGAAAGGCGAGGTTCCACCAGGAACACACGAGAAAGCTGAGGTTCCACCAGGGACACATGAGAAAGCTGAGGTTCCACCAGGAACAAACGAGAAAGCTGAAGTTCCACCAGGAACAAACGAGAAAGCTGAGGTTACACAAAGGACACATGAGAAAGATGAGGTGACACCATGGGCAGAGCAGTGAAAAGGAAGGACAGTGGAGGCATTCAAAGCCAAAAAACCTGAAAACACCAGAGATGCCAGAATAGGACAAGGTCGATGACAAGAATTCAGAATGACCCAGCCAGACCTCAATGCAAGATACTGCCATTCCACACACATTAAGCTGAACACGGTTCTGATCCATAAACTGAACATCTACTTCAGAATGCAGCTAAAGCAATACAACTAACGGTAACAAAACAATCAAATAGAATACTTCACACTTTGGGACGATAATGCATTGGTTCGCTATAAAATGGTCCCTTACACTTAAATGCATTTTGTATGCATTCCAGTGAACCAAACCCTCTACATCTCAATTCTGGAGGCACTATGCACAAGATAGGGCAGAGACTTGAATCTTGGGAGTGTAATATGCCTTCAAAACTAGACTGGGCCAGGTTACACCAATCATTTAACGCGCAGGGCAAACTGACACACATGAAAATTCAATAACATAGCCCCAAGTCAAATATTTAAAAAACAAGCCACTGGAGGGGTCTGTTTTTCTGTTAAACAGATAAAGCATTCATTAGGCAAATTGGGCTCCATGCTGGTTAATAAATAAATTATTAAAAAAAAAAAAAAAAATGTTTTATCTGTACTGAAGTGAAACTTTGCACAGATTGTTGCATGAAGCTGTTCATGCAGGTGGTCAACAATGCATTTGGATGTGAACACAGGTGACAAGTAAGTACTGTATGCGTCGACATACACACGCACATACACACACCAAGCACTTCATTAGGATGCAATTATCACCTGAGTCTGTGTGGTAGCAGTGCAATGCATAAGATCATGCAGGCACAGGTCAGAAGCTTCAGTGAATGAAACATCAAAAAATCAGAATGGGAAAAATACATGACCTTACTAACTTTGACCATTGCATGGTTGTTAGTGTCCGAAGGGCTGGTTTGAGTGTTTCTGATCTCCAGGGATTTTCCCCACACATTCTCCACAGTTTACACAGAATGTTGCAAAAAAAAAAAAAAAAAAAAAAAAAAAAAGATCCAGTAAGCGGCAGTTCCACAGACAGAAATGCCTGAGAGAGGTCAGAGAGAGAATGGTAAGACTGGGCTGAGCTGACAGAAAGGCTACAGTAACACAGACCACCACTCTTCAACTGTGGAAAGCAGAGAAGCATCTTGGATTACTCAACACATGGAAACTTGAGGCATTTGGGCAACAATTGCAGAACACCATCTAGGTTCCACCCGTGGAAAGCAAAGAACACAAAACTGAGGCTGCAGTGGCCACAGGCTTGCAAAAACTCGACTGATGAGGCCAGGAAAAACACAGCCTGGAATGATGCATTGTCACCTCTGCAGTAACACCCAGATGGTAGGGTGGCGCCAACAGTACGAGTCCATGGACCCATCCAGTCTCGAGTCAATGGTTCAGGCTGGCGGTGGTTTAACCCCTATACACCAATGGGTCATTCCATTTGAACTCAACCAAAGTACAAGAATCTTCCATGGTCACCCACCCAGATTTGGCTCAAATTCATTTTGGGAGTACCTCTATATTCATAATGAACACATGCAAAATTTTAGGCTGCTACTCCAAGGGGTTTCCGAGATATGGCACCCCCTAAATCGGGGGGCCATGCCCGAAGCGAATCGCGAACGTTTTTTTATAGGGATTTTGGAGGGCAATATCTTTGGAACCAATCATAGTTATGGGCTGAAAATTGCAATCCTGGGTAATATGGGTGCAGGCTTTCAGAATCTCTTGTCAAAATTTATCCATCTCTTTTCATTTTCAAGATATTGGCCTCTCAAATATGAAAATGTTTATTGGTGGAAATCAAAAATTCAGTTTTCAAGGGCCCCCTATGAGGCCAGGATCCCTTACAGAGGCTAAATTGTGCTGTATTCCTTCTATTTGAGGACAGGTCTGTCTGTACAAGGACAATTGACTGCACCCAAGGCATAATAGTATTGTTAGGAGACCCTGAAAATGGTCCTAGCTGAAAAAAATCACTTTTTTTTTTTTGCCAATTTTGGATTGGCAAATTCACCATGTGGGCAGTTACCCATGGTAAGGAAACTTGTTCCACATAATAGCAATTTTCAGCCCATTCCGATGATTGGTTCCAAAGATATTGGCCTCCAAAATCCCAATAAATTAACGTTTGCGATTAGCTTGGGGCATGGCCCCTGATTTTTGGTGGACCCTATCTCGGAAACCCCTTGGAGTAGGAGCCTAAAATTTTGCATGTGTTCATTATGAATATATAGGTACTCTCAAAATAAATCTGAGCCAAATCTGAGTTGGTGACCTGGGGACCTCTGGTTGACTTCATATGGAATGACCCCAATTCCAAATAATGTCAATCCTTACCAGTTCTGCGTGATCCTATTTAATGCTTAATGACTCAGGATTTGCGTCACAGACTACTAGAAATATTATTTCAATGAAGCAAGACACTCATCTCATTTGTAAATTCAATTACAAAATTATTTTGCAATTAAATTCAGAATTTTGTAGATCCCAGCGTCTATTATGCACATAGGGGTTAATGGAATGAAGAATGTTTTCATGGCACACTTCAGGACCCATAATACCAAGCAATCATTGTTTGAGTGCCACAGACTGCAGTACTGTTGCTGCCCCCATGCATCCCTTTTTGGTCACCTTTTAATACCCATGATTAACACCTCTTCAAATGGCTACTTCCAGCATGTTAATGAACCATATCACAAAACAAAGGTCGTCCCAAACTGCTTTCATCAACAAGATTACCTGAATCCAACAGAGCACCTTTGGGATGCGGTAGAACAGGAGATTTGCAGTATGAATGTGCAGCTGAGAAATCTGCAGAAATGCTAACAGGTCAACATAGACCAGAATCTCGAAGGAATGTTTTCCACACCTTGTGGAATCCACGCCACGAATAACTGAGGCTGTTCTGAGAGCAAAGACAGACCCTACCCAGTATTAGTATGGTTTTCCTAATGAAGAACTCACACTGCTAGGTGAGCATGCACCATAGAGCATGTAGATAACCATTATTATAATCATCACCATTACCGCAGTATATAGGATAGACAATAATTGTCCCCTGCACTGTCAAAACAAGCTAGACTCCTTCCCTGCCAGTCTCACTGACTGCTATGAAAGCAAGTTCTGGGTGAGGTCAGTGCACTTCACTTTTTCTACGAGTCACCAAAGCTAGAGAAAAAAAAAAATATATATATATATATATATATATATATATATATATATATAACTGCAATTTAAGTCTCATTGGCAAGTTTGAGCCAATCTCAATCTCAGAAAAGCTCTGGCCATGATGGGATTCCTTCTGTTCAACACCGTTGATACCGAACTTAATCCTATTTGATTTAACTTAAATTCTTCATTCGTCCTGAAGACTCACACTTTCCAGAAAATCCACTTTGGACAAAAATATTTCTGTTGAATCTGTGGCAGATTTCACAATGTGCCTCAGAGCTTTTAAAAATATTTAACGACTTTGTTCAGCCTCTGGACGTCTTCAGTCTCACAGAGAACTGCTAGTAATGAGAAGCAATGTTTATATTCCCCCAACTTCCATGCGTGCAAGGGGCAATATGTCATAGTAAGAAAATGAATTCACACGGACCAGTTTCACATGTACTGGCTGCAGTAAATCTCAGGGCTGAGATTACACAGGAAAAGGAGGCAGGATATAAGCTTGTCCAGCTGAGCGGCTCGCTGGTATACACCAGGCCTTATTCCCACTGGGTGGTACAGGCTGAATAACTGTACAAACAATAAAGTTAGATAGCCAAAAAGGATCTCATACATGATAGCATTTAATGCTTAAAGGTCCCGTATGACACTGCTTTTATATGTCATTATGCCTCCGCCAGGAGGCAATCCGTTCTCACAGACGTTTGTTTGTTTGCTCGTTCTTTTGTCAGTTAACAGGGTCTCTCATAAAGTAATGAATGGATGTCAATTAAATTTTGTATGTTGACTCATACTGATCTGAGGACGAAGAGATTCAATTTTGGAGACGATTCGATTCATATTCTTGATCCAGGATCCAGAAGAATTTCTACGCATGTAAGGACGGCACTCTCATGACTCGTTTAGGCCAACACACATTCGTTGATAATTTCTCAGCCAATGACTTTCAAAACGGCAGTCGTAACGTGCTCCACGCTTGCCCTCTCACTATATTCTTGGATGTCAATACAGTGCATTTTTATTTTGACAGCAGTATGTGAATTAGGTGTCCCCTCTACAATAATGAGCATTGATCTCACTGGTTATGAAAAAGCGTTAAACTTGAGAAAAGAAATGTTAGTGGGTCACTCCATGTCAGATCATCAGATATACAAAACATTTGTCACCATGTAGTCATAGATTGCTTCCATATTTTCGCGTCAGATAAATATGTATTAATGGTGAACAAATCCGAATTTTCAGCTAATTCGGACCAAAAATGAATTTTTGGTGAATTATTTTCTAAGGGTACGGTCCGTCCGTTTTTTTGTCAATTGACATTTTTCTTGTATTTAACATGGCATAACTTTTTTATTATTACACCTATAGCTTTGAAACTTTGCATCTAATCTAATGTTATACTGCTTAATCAGAAAATGCATTCCGTTCTACTTTATCTTTCTCGGTTGTGGAGCTATGAGAACACCAAAAGTACCTTTTGTTCAGGCAGTTCCATGTTTAGGTCCCCAAAGCACCCCCAATATAAACCCTAGCATAGGCTATCTGGCATTTTTTCCCATTCATTTGTGTCTGCTGAATATAAATCAGGCTGAATTCACCATGAATTCATCACCAACTGCAGTCAGTACCTTGCCAAATGTGAAAAAAAAATGCTAAAATGGCATCTGTTCAAACCCCCGTATCTCCAGGGGCACGCCTCGGATTTTCTTCTTTTTTTTTTTTTTAACTGATTCCTCTATTATAGTAGAAAGACCAGTCCAAAAATTGTTGATGTGTTTTGACCAATATAAATTTTGCAGGTGTCTGAACAGGGGTGATATTTATATTCAGCAGACACAAATGAATGGAAAAAATGCCAGAGAGCCTATGCTAGGGTTTATATTGGAGGTGCTTTGAGGACCTAAACATGGAACTGCCTGAACAAAAGACACTTTTAGTCTCCTAATTGCTCCACAACCAAGAAAGATAAAGTAAAATGGATTTTTTTTCTGATTAAGCAGTATAACATTAGCTTAGATGCAAAGTTTCAAACCTATAGGTGTAATAATAAAAAAGTAATGCCATGTAAAATACAAGAAAAATGTCAATTGACAAAAAAAACTGACTGACAGTACCCTTAGAAAATAATTCACCAAAAATTCATTTTTGGTCCGAAAGAGCTGAAATTTCGGATTTGTCAGTGATATATATTTATACAGTTGCATACAAAAAATTAGCAAAATTGAGAAAGTGGTGGTGAGACCCATTTGATGATCTGACATGGAATGACCCTAGTGCTAAAATGGACAGAGAGGTTGGGAGGTCAGTCAAGGTCGTGGGAGGCAACATGGCACACAGACAGAACTGGCAGACATTAACCGTGAAGACCAATGCTTTTCATGACCAAGGACATGGCAGGACTTTCAAGCTGTGTTTTAAAGGTTACAGTGGAGAGTGGGGTCCAACAGCCAAACGGGGGAGTCCTCAAAATTAAACTCATCTCAATTAGTAGAGATCACTGCACAAGTGGAAAGCCACACTCACATTCAACACTGCCACAAAGGACATGGAAAAAAAAAAAAAAAATCAATGTCCTTTACTTTGTTGCTTGATACTTATTAAACAATGCAAACACGCATGATTTAGAACTTAAATGATTGTGGGTTTTTAAGGCAGCAAGGGAGCGGAGTTGTGGTTCAATTACAATTAAAGGCAGCAAAATGCAGATTAATTCAACTGCAGTGATGATCTTTTTACATATTTTCCATTGTGTCGGTCACAAGGAAAAGTAACACTTTCAACAGCTTCCAAGCACAGGGTTCTCCCAAGCCAGGCTTTGCCTAAATGGACTTCTTGAATCAACAAATGGCAGAAGGGCAAAAGGAGGATACAAGCAAAGTGCTACTGTAATTAGCTACCGCCTAAAGCATATGGCTAAGGAATCAAACCGATAATCAAATTCTTTTAAAACCTCCAGTCCAACAAATTTCTTTCAATAACTTCAAGTCTTTCACAGGTTATCATCCAACAGAAAAGAAAATAAATCTTAAAATGATAAACACAAGTTCCTCAGGTATTCACAATGGTGGTGTGGACACAGGCAAAAGATGAACTTAAGGGAAAAAATAATAGTAACAAAAATAAAATCAGTTGAGAAAGTCCAGACATCCAAAAAGACTACACCAGAAACCCACAGATATGCCCTGGAAGATGGATGTTCTCCCCCAGTTTAGGGAGGAGAGTGAAATACATGCATGACAGATGGTGGAATGAATGAATGATTAATTATTTTATATGCAAAAAAAAAAAAAAAAAAAAAAAGGTTTCTTGGTTCCTTTCATTTTCACAAAAAAGTATATTTATATAACACAGCGAACACAGATCAGCATTACCTTGCTCACTTCTATTATATTGCATGTCAGATCCTGGTGTGGGACCAGATAAACTGAAGTTTACACATGAAGTTTATAAACTAGACTGGTCGGTCCCCTGCGACTAATGGGTGTAGCCCCCCGATCGCCCACATTTTTCACTTTTGACAAAAAATTATTTAGTGAATTGTGTTACCATGGCAACCAAAATTGATAGGCGCAGTGTCCTAACCACTGCCCACGTACCTACCAAATAATAAATAAAAGGCTTTAAATTTGTGGCCTGTAGTGCGTCCACAGGGAAATCTCCACGGTGGCGGTGGACGTGTGACAAGGCCAAATCCAATCCATCCGACTTTGTCTGGGGGCTAAAAATATTTGCTTCCAACTCTACAGTTTTCCCCCATCCAACTACTTTTTAACTGCAATACATTGCAATAGGAATCTACCAACTCAACTCATTTACGAAAGACTCAAATTATTCAGTGCATTAGCTGTGACGTAACAGGGTATTCCATCATTGCATTCTTCCGTGAATCACAGGGATTTTACCCTTTTAAAGTACTGGAGTCCATCTTACTCATTTAGTGCACTAAAAAAAAAAAAACAATCTGGCTGAGGTCAGAATGATAGATTCACTCAACAGTGATGGCAATGGAATAATGTCTATTCAATTAATCCCTCCGTCTCTTCCTGTGTACACGAGTGACACAGATTATGAATCAGAATGAGGCGTCCAATTTTGACCAGGTATTTGGCTTTGCTGACAAAAATCATGGTACAATTTCCTACAACAGTTTATGAACACTGGAACATTAAAAAGCAAGAAATCTCAACCACCAAAGACAAAGATGTGACAAAATACGCCTTTCCATTCCATTTTCTAATGGCAGCTCATGAAGGGCTCTCCATGTTTATTATCTGACTCTCAGTCTCTGAAGGTCAAACTGGTTCAGCAAAGATAACCCAGTTTTTTTTTTTTTTTTTTTTACTAAACTCGAGTTAAAGGTGACCAGGGAAAACTGAATCTACATATTGGCAATACGGCGTGAAACAACGTCAGTCTCCATAACTCCAATACGACTCACTTCACACTTTTAAGAGTGACCAATTAAAGATAAAACAAGACCAGGCAGCCTTGGAGGGAGTGAGTTCCAAGAGGTGCAGTAATGTGGCCCATAGTTTAAAATGAATCCACTCCATGACCCCCACCTTATCACTCAGCATCAGCTCCTCTGGTAGGATCAGACTCCTGCAATAAGCCAGTAATCGACCAGCATCATTATTATTATAGCTCATCATTTGGCTGCAAGACAAGAGTGAAAATTCTAGTTTAAAGTTGAAAATGCCATACAGTGGTGCGTAGTTTAAATGAGGAATGTAATGAAAGAACATGCTGAACTTCCAATGACCAATGTAACCTTAACAAACACTGACATTGGTAGCAACACTGATGCTGATAAATGATGAGCCTGCAGAGTAATTAGACAGCAGCTTGGTTGACAAAATAAATGCCATAAACTTGAGCAGCAGGATAATTCTAACATCAGAAACCACAAGGCTACCAAGATGGCAAGCTCACACGAAATTTGAAATCCAAGACAATTCCTTCAAAATTTCCAGCTGTGGCCAAAAGGCATCTTACCGCCTTCTGGCTTTTTTTTGTTTGTGTGTGTGTGTGTGTGTGTGTGTGTGTGTGTGTGTGTGTTTTCCCTTTTCTTTTTGGCCCACTCATTTCTCACAATGAATTTATGATAGCCGAGTGCGAGCAAGGTAGACTCGGGGCTTCGGTCCTTCAATCATATGTGCTTTGCGTTTCCATACAATGTTTCGCTGTGGTTTGACATCCCCGATCACACCATTCAAAATGGACTGACTGGTAGGGGGCCTCACTAATGGTAGACAACGCACCATATTGCCAATTGGTTGATAAAATATTGCTCTTCCTCTCCGCGGGTTCGTCAGCACAGGTAATCTTGCACACGCGCTGCTGCGCTGGATTTCAGTGCCTTGAAACTTAAATTATAATCGAGGGTATTTTTATGAATATGCATCCATGCTGAATATTAATTGGTGGGTGCGCGTGAAGCAGGTCGTAAGCAACGATAGGGGGCGTGCGCGCGCATTTCCCTCCTAAAATGCGAGGAAATGAATTGCTTACATTTAATAAGTACTCCTGCGCCGTTCCATGACTCATGTCATCCGCCGTGGTGTAGAACATTTAAGTTGCAACAGTTGGGCGCAGCCTACGAACATTCCGTTAACAGCACTGTTACCCAGCACGTAGGAGGCCAATAACTGCCAATGAATTCTGCATACTCTTACCGACAACGTAATTCTGCAACGTCTGTTGGTTAATCCTGAACTGAAGCAGGCTACTGGAAGCCAGCTCGTACGGGTCAAGTCCCGTTACTGATGCCACATGAAAAAAAAAATTACGGAAAATTGCTCCTGAACAACATATTTAGGCCAGGGTTGATTTCGCACATTTGGAGCAAAAATCCGAGAGGGCGCATAGATCAAGTATGACTAGCCCACTAAGGCAGTAAAATGAGAGAACCACAGTAGTCCTAAAGAAAGCTACTCCAATAATGAAACAATACCCCGATTTGGATGTCGGTAACTAATTGAACACGTAAAGTTCAATGGAGTAACATATGCGAGTATTTATGGCAGCGATTTCACACAATACATTTTCCGTAGGAATGTCCTTTACCATCGTCAGCTTTGAACCAGTAATTACAGACAACATATTGTCTTTCTGACCACCGGTTTTCTAGAAAACTTACACTGCCCCACCCCCAAAGAGGCAACTCTCAGACGTTCCCACAACACTCCGAAGTCAGGCACAGTCAGTTACAAAAACCGCACAAAAATGCGGCACGACCAGAATATCACAGCTCAGCTTAACCTTACAATACCCGGGCAATAAAAGAAAGTTGTGTTCCACGCAATATTATTTCAGTTAACCATTGTCCAAATAGCCATATTCCCCAGGAGGATGGTGACATGTAAAATCATTTAATCCCATCACAAAAAAATGAACATGCCAGCGATAATAAATTGCACTTCAAGGTAACTGTTTAACATGCCTTGGTTGTGTGCAGCAGGCTACGTAAACAGTAAGCCGATTTTTCGAAGAAAATTTGCGACAACAGCAGCTATGAATGCGCATGTTCTATAAGTTTTGAAACGTAATTATGCAGCCATTTGGCATAACCTGCTCCCTGGTATGACAGTATAGCATTATAGCAGCAATGGCCGTCTGTAAGGACAGGTGTTTTTCATTCAAACGGCAATACTGCCATGTTTCCCCTTGAATTTGTGGATCACTGAATCAACACTGTGACTTTAAGACAAATAGGATAGTTGGATCGGAAACAAAACATATAATCAAAGCACAACATTTTACAATGAACAAGCAGTTGTTTGTGAAAAAGCCGCCTTTCCATGTCAAAACATTAAAATGGTATTTAGTATCAGGTGGAATGGATTACACTTTCTTCCCCGCCCCCGAATGCAGGCATGGAGTGACTTACCTATGGACACCAGACGGATATTTTCCCGGTCCAAAAATTCGAGCGCCACCGACACGTTCTCCAACTTCATCTGCCTAAAGGACGGTCTCGGATGATATTTTCTGTACATTTTCTTCTGGCTAAGGACCTCCAGCAAAGCGATAAGCCTCAAGCCATCGCTCAGGTCTATCTGCAGGTCAGCAATACGCTTATTCACGCACTTAAGGTGCTCGTTGCACCAGCGCGTAAAGGTATTCTGCTGGATTTTCTTCCATGGTGCGTCATCCGCCAAATCTTTCTCCGTCACCGGCATTTCGTTACTCCTGGTGCTCTCTTCCTAGATTCGATATGTTGGCTATCTTCGCACAGGAGTGTGTGGATCAGCTCGAGTTCTGCAGCCTGGAGTCTTTCCTTGGTCATTGGAAAGCTGCGCTTGCGCGTTTGCAATAAAGGAAAGGTTGGGATGACGCCACACTTTCAAATGCCTGTCATGTTACGTTTCCCATTCTCATGCCGTCTTTCGGTTTGAACGCAGAGCAGTTGGAGTCCAGACAGCATACACTGGGCTGAAAGTAATGTTAAAGGTTTAAGTTATTGTATTAGAAGAGGGCGCTTTTAAGCATTTTAAGTCGAAACCATACATTTTAAATTTGCAAGTTTACTGGCTGCGCGCAAAAATGACTCAAATACAGGAAAGTTTAAAGTTTCAGACGGCTGAAAGACCCTCCGTCGTTCAACGAGTGTTCCTGATCATAAGTCTTTCAGCACCGCGTAATAACTAAATCTGTGATGCTTTGTATTCAATAGCAAAATTTATCTGCGACACTGCACGCGGCAAAAATATCGTTGTGTATGATAAGTGTAAGCCGCGCAAGATATTGAACTTGATCTGCTATTGTAATTCAACTTCTTATGATCAACATTTTTAGCTGTCCTCAGTAACATATTTTATTTTTTATCTGCTGTTGTGATAATAATAATAAATAATAATAACATTCATGAGCATTTAAATCTGATCTGTTACCAGTACCTGGCAATTATTTTACCGGTTAAGTTGCTTGCTGTTCTATTCATCCAAAAAAAAAGTCATGTGTGTGTGTGTGTGTGTATATATATATATATATATATATATATATATATAGCTCTCCATTAAAAACGCAACAGTGAGGTATGTACTGTATTTGCGGCAAACTGAAGAATCGATTGATTTTTATTGCTTTTCCGGTGAGGCACGAGAGGAAATAAAGAAACGCGCGTGGTATTGTAATCCTGACGCGCACCACGTTGCTATGCGCCAAAGCGCTTCAGTAATAACAAACATTGAGCTGTTCGTGATGTGTACCGTGACACTTGACTTGTTCTTTTTGGTGTGGTCAATAGCCTTCATAAAGCCAACAAAAAAAAAACGAAAAATCGTACTGCATTAAGAAAATGCAACGGCTTGTGACACGGGAGTGAAAAAGAGCCTTTGGCATGTTACGGGCAGATCTCAGCCGCCGAGAGGTGGTGAGGCGTTTGCACTGTTACCGTTCAACCATCAGTCGGCTGTCTATCCAAGAATGGAACACAGGCACTGTCACTGACCGACCCCGTTTAGGGCAGCCACGAGTGACGATGGCGGCTCAAGAGCGCCACATCTGGTTACAGCCTGTACGTGACAGATTCCGGACAGCAACCCAAACTGATCATGAGATGAGGGGTCCAAGACGATTGAGGTGAGCGCAAGTATCATTTGACGCCGTCAATGTGAGCAACACATACGTGCACACGGGCCCTACGGAAAACCCAGTTTTTGCCCATTTACGCATGGCTGCCCTTACCATGGTCAGTCAGCGATAGTCCCTGTTTTCAATGACACAGAGGCAGGTGCCCACCGTCAGAAGTGAAGAGTTCCTACTCCTGTTGATGGGCAAAAAATGGGTTTTCCGTAGGACCCGTGTGCACGCATGTGTTGCTCACATTGACGGCGTCAAACGGTACTTGTGCTCAACTTCAATCGTCTCGGACCCCTCACCTCATGATCAGTTTTGGTTGCAGTCCGGAGTCTGTCACGTACAGGCTGTAACCAGATGTGGCGCTCTTGAGCTGCCTTCCGCACTCGTGGCTGCCCTAAGTGGGGTCGGTCAGTGACAGTGCCTGTGTTCCATTCTTGGATAGACAGCCGACTGATTGTTGAACGGTGACAGTACAAATGCCTCACCACCTCTCGGCAGCTGAGATCTGACAGTAAAATGCCCTTTTCTCTCTTCTGTGTCACAAGCCGTTCCATTACCTGATGCAGTAGCATTTTTCGTTTTTTTTGTTGGCTTTATGTAGGCTATTGACCACACCAAAAAGAACAAGACAAGTGTCACTGTACACATCACAAACAGCTCAATGTTTGTTATTACTGAAGCGCTTGGCATGTGCATGTGGTGCGCGTCAGGATTACAATACCACGCGCTTTTCTTTATTTCCTCTGGTGCCTCACTGGAAAAGCAATAAAAATCAATCGATTCTTCAATTTGCCACAAATACATTATACACCTCACCCGTGCGTTTTTAATGGAGCTAAGTATATATATATATAAAATTTTTTTGTTTGGTTATGTGCTGGGGGTGGGGGGAGCGTTGCTTTGTAATATGGGGTCACATTTATCTTAATAGTTTGATTTAATGGGCCGAAATAGTAGACATATGACCACTTTATTGTAATAACTTATCTGATGCATGTCAACATGCATCTCATGCATTTTCTAATATATACTCATTAAATATCATTATTTGCTCTTATTAACCTGGTTTTCTGTCATTTGACCTCTGCCTCTGCTAAACATTGACATATGAGCAAGAAACAGAAATTGATAAGCCCAGTGGAAAGATGTGCATAATCAACTGGAAGAGGGGAGGACCCCCTTGCGTCGCCTCTGCTATAGCACTGGGCCACACCCTCTGTGCCATGACAAACTTCCTGCCCCTACTTCTGTCAGCTCCCGCCTGTGCTGACGCAGATCTTTAGATTTTCTCTCCCGAATAGCCAGGTTGTATTATGACGGGTTCCTTGCTGCAGGGTTCTCCCTTCTGATCTACTCAGTGCGGGGCTAGTTCCAGAGCTGTATGATTCACCTGGGTGGAGCAAGGCAGTGCAAATGGCCATGAGGCCTTGTATTCACCAGAGGCAGCCATACACAGATATAAGGTGAAGGGATGGACAACATAAAGATATTTTATTCATTTATATTCCCCACACACATATGTACGGAGAGAGGTGACAGATACATTATTGATGTATATGTCACATTTCAAACTAATTTTAGGCATTCAAACATTGTTAGTTATTTAGTCTTTAGTCTCAGCTACTCAGTGAGTTTGCATCATGTTCATTTGAATTAGCATCATAAATCTTGTGAATCTGCTTAGGTAGCCAGGCCTGATTTTTTTTTTATTTGGACTTCTGTCAGTATCTCTGTGTGTTTGACAGATTTTAAAGTGAAATGTTCTATGCAGAGGAATTCAGATTCACTATCAAACATCCTCGATGTATGGTGATGTCACCCATCTGTATAAACAATAAGACTATAATTAGTTCTTTAGGCTGGAGAACTTGATATTTAGCATCACTCATATCTCCCATTCGTCAGAATGGGCAGGGAGAGGTGAATTTGCAAACCCACAGCAGATGCCACCCTTCCTTATGCAACTTGTTGCTAATTAGGGAAATTGCGTTAGTTTACTCCCAGAATCCCAGAGATATAACTACTGGCACCCACTTTGTGTGTGAGTAAGTGCATTTGGTCATGTTGGCTCACCCCTTTGTGTATAACTTCTTCCCCCTGCCCACATTTTCCCATTGCTTTTTAGGATCCTCTCAGGGCTACATTTGTCAAGGTAGGCCCCAGACTAACTGACTCATCCTTGCAGTGTACTGTCACTATCCACAGGGCCTGACTATACCTGCCCGAGACTGCTGAGTGATAGACATGGACAGTCATTCTGTATACAACCTATACCACATATTCTGTTAGTTTGGTGCTGTGGATTGTCAATAGTCTGTACAGTCAGTCTCTACATTTTGGTGGGGTGGGGTGGGGTGAGGAGGGGCAACTCCATTTCAAATCAGTCTATCCAGAAAAGGAACGGAAATTTATTTGATAAATTGAAATAAAAGCCCATTTTGTCACATAGGGGAGTCAATCATGTGAAAAGAAAAAAGTGCAGTATGGAAGAAAGCTTTGTTTTGTTCTGCTGACGTAATTTACATTCCATTTACATTTTATCCCTCAATCAGTGGAGTGATTGGTTTGTTTGCAAACAATCGGAATTATCTACGAAAATGCACACCCTCTACGCACTCTTCATGCGAGTACATGCTCTTATATTCCAGCTGATGAAGATGAAGAGGAGAAGTAAATACAGTGGGGTGCAAAAATTTGGGCACCCCTGGTTTAAATGTATGTTACAATTAATCTCCAAGTGATTGAAAGCAAACCTGAACACGAAATGCTACAAAGTTAAACATAACACATTTCATCACCTTTTAAAGCAAGAATAATTTTCATTTTTAACTTTTTACAGTTTCAAAATAATAAAACAAGGAAAAAGGCCTTGTGCAAAAGTTTGGGAACCCTGTCAGCTATTACTTTGTAACTCCTCCTCGGGCAGCTATAACAGCTTGCAAACGCTTCCTGTAGTCAGCTAAGAGTCTTTCAATTCTTGTCTTTGGCATTTTTCCCCATTCTTCCTGACAGAACACCTCTAGCTCAGAAATATTCTTCGGCCTTCTTGCATGCATAGCATGTTTGAGGTCTCTCCACAGATTTTCAATAATATTCAAGTCTGGGGACTGTGATGGCCATTCCAAAACCTTCAGCAGTCTTTCCTGGAGGTACTTCATGGTGGATTTTGAGGTATGCTTCGGGTCATTGTCTTGCTAGAATACCCAACGTCTCTTCAACTTCAATTTCTGGACTGAGCTTTGAACATTAGCCTCTAGAATGTCTTGATATTTGGTGGAATCCATTCTTCCTTCCACCCGCACAATATTGCCTGTGCCCCCAGCTGCTACACAACCCCAAAGCATAATGGGTCCACCTCCATGCTTAACAGTTGGCAACGTATTCTTCTCTACAAATGCTTCACCCTTTTTTTCTCCAAACATACCGTCTTTGGTTGTGGCCAAAAAGTTCAATTTTGGTTTCATCAGCCCAAAGCACATTGTTCCAATAGGCTTGAGGTTTCTCAAGATTTTCTTTTGCATACTTCAGATGCTTAATTTTGTGTGTTGAGGTCATAGGAAAGGCTAATTTCTTGCAACGCTGCCAAGTAGGTCTTTGTTGTTTAAGGTACGCTGTATTGATGTCCTGTGAACAACTAGACCTGCGTCTGCTACTCTTTTTTGCAGCTCTTTTACAGTGGTGTGTGGGTTCCTCTGAGCATTTCTCACCAGATCTCGGGCCATTCTATCTGAAATTTTTTTTGGTTCTTGCAGATCTTGCCTTGATTTCAATTGTTCCATTTATTTTCCATTTTCTTACGATGTTTCTGACAGTAGAAATGGATAGTTTAAACGTTGCGAGAGTTTTTTGTAGCCCTCTCCTTATTGGTGGAATTGAATTATCTTGATTTCGACATCCTTGGACAACTGTTTGGAGGAACACATGGTTTTTAACACCAGACACAACAGCCACCACATTCGGATACTTTAGAAAGCATGAAGTTACTTCAGAATATATGTAGTTCAACCCTGGAATTATATTCACCTGACTCATTGAAGACCTACCGAGTAAATCACCTGGGTCTGGGCCTTAGTAATCATCTTCTTAAAAGGTAACAAAGAGTAATCCAAAAGGGTTGGATTAACTTTTGCACAGGGCCCTTTTTCCTTTCTTATCTTTTAAAAACTCAGACAAATTAAAATAAAAAGAAACTTTGCTTGTAAATTTGCAGAAATGTGTTATGTTTAACTTTGTAGCATTTAGCGTTCAGGTTTTCTTTCAATCACTTGGAGATTAATTGTAACAGACATTTAAACCAGGGGTGCCAAAATTTTTGCACCCCACTGTAAACATGCATCTTAATGATGTGGGTTTGTAAACTTTACTTTAAAACAGCGATTTTATTTGTTCTTTATTCAAAACATGCTTTAGATTAATCTGCTGGATTCACACCCTAACCCTTGTCACGGCTGTCATACTGGCACAGAATGAGTCATGTCATACTGGCACCTCGGGCCACTAACTGCCCATCATGCGCCAGAGAGCACTGACACACCTCTGAAGAGAAGAGTCACAAGCCTGTGTTCATGTTTACAGCCCAACAGGATTGTATGAAACAATGTGCTTTCTTTAGCAGCTGGTCAAGTTGACAAGGATTTTTCAAGTAAATCTTGTCACTGACCAAAATGTGCAATGAAATAAAATTAACGTTTTTTAATATAACAGCAAAGAAATAGACAGGCCAGTTCTGAAATTTGTTTTCATACCTAAAAATATCATATTGGCACCCATTCATACTATTTCACATTTTGATCCAGCTTAGGCTAGTATAATGTCCTACAACTGAAATGTAAAAAAAAAAAAAACAAGTTCTGACAATATCTGATTTACCAGGGCAGATGGCAGCGTCTTATGTTTTTTCTTTGTTCCAAGTCTTTGCTGACAAGTTTCCATGTCAGAATTATCAGTGAGCAGCAGGCCTTCCTCAAGGATGAACCTGTGGCACTGCAGGAAGTGGGGCTACATGTACTGTCAAAAAGGTCTAGGCATGGAGATTCTTGTGAAACTAAAAATAACAAAAATCTGTCAGTGTGCCATAACTGCAGGCCAAGATGCTCCAAAACATAAACAACCCAAAACAAATTAGAATGTTGGCATCAGTTTTAAGAAATGGAGAAATATTTTTGTGCAAGGCTGACACCCAGTGTTTAATGCTGATAGGTACTCATGAAATTGCCTGCTATGCATCCGCAATTCAATGGCCTTTAGGCAATCATGTTTCTTCTGCTGATGCACATACAGTACTGCGAAAAAAGTATTTGCCCCCCTTCCTGATTTCTTATTTTTCTGCATATTTTGTCACTCTTAAATGTTTCAGATCATCAAACTAATTTTAATCTTAGACAGATATAACCAGAGTAAATACAAAATGCAGTTTTTAAATGATGATTTCATTTACTGAGGGAAAAAGCTATCCAAACCTACCTGGGCCTATGTAAAAAAATAAATGCCCCCTAAACCTAATAACTGGTTGTGCCACCCTGCAATCATTTGCAATAACTGGCAATGAGTCTTTCATATCGCTGTGGGGGAATTTTGGCCCACTCTTCTTCGCACAATTGTTTTCATTCAGCCACATTGGAGGGTTTTCGAGCATGAATGGCCTGTTTAAGGTCATGCCACAGCATCTGAATCAGATTTAATTTCGGACTTTGACTAGGCCACTCCAAAACCTTCATTTTGTTTTTTTAAACCTTTCAGAGGTGGACTTGCTGTTGTTTTTCGGATCATTGTCCTGCTGCATAACCCAAGCGTGCTTGAGGTCACGAACTGATGGTCGGACATTCTCCAGGATTTTCTGGTAGAGAGCAGAATTCATGGTTCCATCAGTTACAGCCAGTCGTCCTGGTCCTGAAGCAGCAAAGCAGCCCCAGACCATCACACTACCACCATCGTTTGACTGATGGTATGATGTTCTTTTTATGAAATGCTGTGTTAGTTTAATGCCAGATATAACGGGACGCACACCTTCCAAAAAGTTCAGCTTTTGTCTTGTCAGTCCACAGAATATTTTCCCAAAAGTCTTGAGGATCATTAAGATGTTTTTTTGGCAAATGTGAGACGAGTCTTTGTGTTCTTTTTGGTTAGCAGTGGTTTTTGCCTTGGAACTCTCCCATCGATGCCATTTTTGCCCAGTCTCTTTCTTATTGTTGAATCAGGAACACTCACTTTAACTGAGGCAAGTGAGGCCTGCAGTTCTTTAGATGTTGTTCTGGGTTCTATTGTGACCTGCTGGATGAGTTGGCGATGCGCTCTTGGAGTAATTTGGTAGGCCAACCACTTCTAGGAAGGTTCATCACTGTTCCAAGTTTTCTCCATTTGTGGATTGTGGCTCTCACTGTGGTTCGCTGGAGTCCTAAAGCCTTAGAAATGGCTTTCTAACCCTTTCCAGACTAATAAATGTCAATGACTTTGTTTCTCATCTATTCTTGAATTTCTTTAGATCGCGGCTTGACATTTTACCATCTGGATTCTGGTTGGCTCAAGAATTAATAATTATTTGATGTCACGGTCAAATATTTCTTGCAATTCAATGGGTTAAGTTTTGGCAGTTGCTACGGGTACGGCAGTATTTCAATGTGGAGAGGTACGGCAGTCCCCATGTCAAGCCCTGCCCTAACCTAACCCTAACCCCAACCCCTAACCCTCCCCCAAACCATAATCCCGAATCCTTATCCTAATCCCTTGAAATCGACTGCCGTACCAATAAAAACTGCCGCGTCTCAAGACACTTCCTTAAGTTTTGCGGTCAGCAGTTTTTCTGGGGGTACGTTTCCCAAAGACTAAGTTGCTAACAGCAGCTTTCTTGGTTTGAACCTGAGCCCTTCGCAACTAAGCTTTTGGGAAACGTACCCCAGCGTAGACCTCTGCTACTTTTCTTGGCCTCACGGACAACAGCCAGAGCTTTCCCTCTTAAGTTCAATCGTGAAGGTACAACTTTTCAAAAAATCTCCTAAGATCGCAATCAGTTCCATCGATAATGCATGCATTTCATCAACCATGCACGCCAACGGCGTATATGAACAGCGGTGATGAATCAGCCACTGAGCCGGGGAAATAAATAAATAAATAAAGACATAATTGCTTTGTAAACAAACAAACAGCGGTTACAAAATGCCGACTGATGGCGGCCAAATTACCATACATTACTGTATGTAATTGCGTTGCATTTTTTATGCGATCGACTAGTTAGTTGATCAGGCGGTAATGTTAACTTTGCCTTAAACAAAAATACAAATATTGACATTTCTCGATCAGTATCCTTCTCGTGTTCCGAACTCATCGCCATGGCTTTGATGACATTACAACCTTATTGATCACTTTCTCGTTCGTTTCCTTGGGTTGTCACAACTGATTAGGGGAGACTGGGGTCCGATGAGCCATGGGGACCAATGAGCCATATCACTATTTTGCGAACAATCGATGCAAAAGGTGTTTAAAATGGGTAAAATAGTGATATGGCTCATTTATCCCCATACCTCATCGGACCCCAGTCTCCCCTGTATACGTCTCAAACCTCAAATCAGCCGTGCTGGTGGTACATACATGAGCTGTTGGTGAGCTGGCAAAGAGGTTCAATGAGGCGTTCGTTCACGGTAGTAACACAACCGAAAAACACAAAGGCCTTTTCACCTATCCTTGAACTCCAGGAGTAACGGAGGAGAGGAAGCTCGTCGGTTGAGTGAGTGGTTTACCCTCGCAGAAATAATAACCATCTCAGTTCCGCATACTGGCTTTGTTAATATGGAATTTATTTATCCAGCGACTGAAAAAAATATATAGGAATTCGTGGACCGTAAGGCTCTCATTTCCTGGCCAGTAGCCCATGAGGTCTGGGGCACCAGGTAATGTATGTTATTGTGCAAAGAGACAGGACGTCATCCTTGTCTGTCGCCGCAAGTCAAACTAGCAAGCTGACAACTAACGCAAGGAGCGTGTGCCTGTATTCGTCTGATCTCAGTCTTCCAATTCCCTCCATTCTCTCCGGAACTAGCTCTGACAATTAACAATAATTAAGACTCCACTAGCAAAAGAAACGAGATCGCTTGCTGGCTTGACTAGCTGTTACCAGGCGCTGCCGCAGACAGACAGCCAGCCATCTAGCAAGCTTGTGTTACATCTCGGGCAGCCAACTAGAATAAGCAGAGAGTGGCCTACAAGCCATCTAACATTACTCAAATGAGAAATATGATGCAGGCCTTACACCCAATGGTCCCAAATCCAAAACTGTAAAAGAACTGGAGCACAAAAACTGATGTAAGAAAATGCTGGCTGTGTCGAACGAATATAGATCGCAGTCTGCGCAATGAAGACAACAAACTTTAATAAAATCTTTACGAACTAGCAAGCCTGTCTTTAGCCGCAAGTTAAAATGTCAGGTTGCTCGACTTTCGGAAAACCAGATACACCTTCACTATAGTCGGACTTTTCAAGCATGTATAGGTCGATTCCACTGAGAGAAATATTTTCTTCATATTTTGCTTTTGTAGGGCCTGTTTGACCGGAGTAATATTTTTCCGAGTATAACCGATCAACGTCACCGTTGCGGCAGCCATTCTGTTCCAATGACTACCACCAGCATGACAAACGCTGATGGCGTATGGCTGACGTCATATGTCTCGAATTGTAATAATCCTCAGTGATGTACCACGACGTCATAGGTTCATTTGCTGTGTATGAAGATGCTTGACACTGGCGAATTATCACGACTTGTTTAGCCGATGAAAGGGATTATCGTGCTTCTAGGATAGGGAGCCACAGCGAAAAAAAGATTCACTGTGTTAAATCAAGGAACCCCATAAAGTACCATTAAAGTTCTTTGGATTCAAATTAACTTTGCATGTGAAATGAGACAGTCTACATAAATTTTTCCATCGCAAGTTTGAAAAAACCTTTCATATTAACTTTGAAGAAAAGAGAACGGTACGAAATAAAGCTAGGCAGAGTGAATATGGCTGAGCCCGTTAAAAAAAAGGACAAGAAGCATAACATTGAGGAAAATATGCAACTGGAGATGAAGTTGCAGCAGAGTGACAGGAGCTTGGAGCAGCTCAGGCTAAGTATGGTGCTGCAGTACTTTGCAGACCAGCTGGGTGTGCTGGTCAACATTGACAACAGCTATCAGGACAGCTCTGAGGTGGACAAAGAAACATGGGAGAGGCTGAGTGGGGTTCGTGTGGGAGAAGAGGAGGGACCTGAAGAGGCCACTCGAGAAAGGCGCCACGCACTCCTTGAGCTGCATCAAGCCCTGAAGAACAAGCCCCTGTCACCCAACAACTTGGAGAAGGTGAACCACTATCTGCGGTTCTTTGAACAAGTGATCCAGGACGTGTTGGACGAGCTCCAGGAGGCTGGCACCTTCCACAGCCTGATGGCCGCAGTGCCTCAGGAAAAACCCATCAAGGCCATCCACCCGGATATCATGCAGGGCAAGGAGGAGGGCCGCAGAAAAGCCAAAACCCTACCAGGACAGATCCGTGACTTCCACAAGGAGCACCAGCAGGAGTTGCACAAGAACAAGGAGATGAAGTTGCATGTCCACGCTCAGCTACTGGAGATGCAGGAAAAGGCAGCCATGGAGAAAGACTGGCTGTGCCGCAGCACTCTCGTGAAGGTGCAGCAGAGCCAGGAGCTCAACATCCAACGTGAGAAGGAGGGGGAGGCAGCCGTAGAGCGGCTTCGAGAGAGGATCGCTGAGGCGCTCTCTATCCACGAGGTGGAGGAGACCTTCTTCAAAAAAGTGCTGAGGGGCCTGGTGGAGAGGCTGGAGGCATGCGTGGAGACGTACGAGACGGACTTGGAGGCCAAGCAGAAGGAGATCACCGTGCTGAAGAACAGGCGTGCTGAGGTCACACAGCGGCTGCAGGAGTTCAGACAGGAGCTACACATACAGACCCCAGCCTCGTCCCCCTCTCACCAGGAGGAACAAAAAGAGCAGCTGGAGCTGGAGGATGACGATGAGGTTGAGGATGAGGATGAGGATGAGGATGAGGATGAGCTATCGGCCATGGCCGAAAAGGAGTCCCAGGACTAATGAGCGCACCCCAGAGGTGGTGGTCCAATGATGATTGGACCACGACGTCTGTGTCCCAATGCTATATTTTACTGATGACATAAAAGACTGATTCATGGATGAGAAAAGAAATCAGCACTCAACAGAATTTATAGCCTTTATTACTGCACGACAGCAGAAAATTGACGCATTTTGCGAGATCCTGAAACGCATGACAGGACATGACAGAAGATAGCTTTGTTATACCATGTTGTGCCATGCTTTTGCTCGGTCTTCTTTTCTATTTTGCATTCTTATGTTTTCAAAGTTCTAACCTGATTCCATGATCTATCTGTCATGTGTGGTCCTGTGATTTTACCTTCCATCCTGTGTTGTATGTTAGGTGATGCCCTGTCATGTTCTGTTCTGTCTTTTTCCGTCATGTTCTGCTATGTAATGTTCTGTTCTGTCCTGTCATGTCATGTTCTGTTAAGCCATAAAATACTGATCAAATAAAACATAAATGCACTTGATATTCTTTCATTCATAACTGGATTTATACATCTCTGGATGTGTGTATGTGTGGATCATGTATGTTAGCTTTGACAATTGATGCATACTTAGCGCCATTAAAAACGCAACAGTGAGGTATGTCCTGTATTTGCGGCAAATTGAAGAATCGATTGATTTTTATTGCTTTTCCAGTGAGGCACACGTGGAAATAAAGAAAAGCGCGTGGTATTGTAATCCAGAAGCGCGCCACGCGAACGCGCCAAGCATTTCAGTAGTAACAAATATTGAGCTGTTATGATGTGTACAGTGACACTTGACTTGTTCTTTTGGGTGTGGTCAATAGCCTACATAAAGCCAACAAAAAAAAAAAAAAAAAATACTACTGCATCAAGAAAATGGAACGGCTTGTGACACAGAAGAGAGAAAAAGAGCATTTGGCATGTTACGGGCAGGTCTCACCCGCCGAGAGGTGGTGCGTGATTTGCACTGTCACCGTTAAACAATCAGTCGGCTGTCTATCCGAGAATGGAACTCAGGTACTGTCACTGACCATCCCCGCTTAGGGCAACACCCCAAACTGATCACGAGACAAGGGTTCCGAGACATCTGAGGGTGAGCACAAGTTCCGTTTGACGCCATCTATGTGAGCAACACATGCGTGCGCACGGCCCCTACAGAAAACCCACTTTTTGCCCATTTACGCATGGCTGCCCTTTGCGGGGTCGGTCAGTGACAGTCCCCGTTTTCCATTCTCAGACAGAAACAGGGAAATAAAGTGCCAAAAAATGACAGAGAGGCAGGTGCCCCCAGTCAGAAGTGAAGAGTTCCTACTCCTGTTGATGGGCAAAAAGTTGGTTTTCTGTAGGGGCCGTGTGCACACGTTTTGCTCACGTAGATGGCGTCAAAGGATACTTATGCTCACCCTCAATCGTCTCGGACCCCTCGTCTCATGATCAGTTTGGGTTGCTGTCCAGAATCTGTCACGTACAGGCTGTAACCAGATGTGGCGCTCTTGAGCTACCATCGTCACTCATGGCTGCCCTAAGCGGGGTCGGTCAGTGACAGTGCCTATGTTCCATTCTCGGATAGACAGCTGACTGATTGTTGAACGGTGACAGTGCAAATGACGCACCACCTCTCGGCGGCTGAGACCTGCCTGTAACATGCCAATGGCTCTTTTTCTCTCTTCTGTGTCACAGGCCGTTCCATTTTCTTGATGCAGTAGCATTTTTCTTTTTTTTTTTGTTGGCTTTATGTAGGCTATTGACCACACTCAAAAGAACAAGTCAAGTGTCACTGTACAAATCACGAACAGCTCAATGTTTGTTATTACTGAAGTGCTTGGTGCGTTCACGTGGCGCGCATCAGGATTACAATACCACGCGCTTTTCTTTATTTCCACTCGTGCCTCACTGGAAAAGCAATAAAAATCAATCGATTCTTCAATTTGCCACAAATACATTACACACCTCACTGTTGCGTTTTTAATGGCGCTAAGTATATTTAACTATTCAATTCTTAAGCAATACTCAAATATACTTTATATTCATTTGTTCATAACTGGATTTATACATTTCTGGATATCTCTAGGCAGGTTCATGAATATTCGTAATAGCATCCCTTGATAGCCTCTGTTCCTGTTTGATTCTGTCCTTTAGGTTTTGCACTTGTTTCAAGTCTCCAGGAGCATCAGTCACAGAATTATCCTCAGTATTAGCTACTTCTTCCTTATAAATTTTGTTAGGCTGCATATCAGTCTGGCTAACATTTTCCGGATTCTTTAGAGTGGATGGGTTTTTCCTGAAGAATAGAGTAGTCTGTTTTTATCCCCCACATTTTAGCCATAGGGTTTCCTCAGTATCTCTAATACAATTGTGGGTGTGACTCTTAAAAAACCTGTTAGATTATAAAAATGACTGGGTTTATCCCTGGCTATCTGGATGGATCATCCATACAGGATACACAGGAGAGCCGATGACTAATCATCCGGTAAGCTGTCGACTGATGAATCAGAGCATGAGGCCAAAGCCATATCCAATCAACTACGTTTTTTGGAAGCACTAAAACAAATTATTCGGACCAGAGGGTCCGCACGACATAGGGGTAGGAGGCGCAGGCCGGTGCACAAGAAGAGTGCTGTAGCCTCCAATACAATTTATTTAACCGAGACAACCGAGTGATCAGGAAATTTGTTATGAAAAGGCCTGTTTTTGTGCCCTCTAAAATTTGTTCAAAAGGGTTGAACTGTTTTCAATAGCCTCTCAGCAACCAATCCACCTCCTCCCGTACAACAGGGTCTTATCTTGCCACTACCTTCTCTCCGGTCTCGCAGTTGATTTAGAGAATTGTTTGGAAACACTGACATTTTTTAACTAGCGACCCCATTGTTGGCCATGAGTTTGTTAACGCTTCTATATTTTATATTGAACAATCAAGTAATTTGAGGGAGAAGCTCATGAAGACAGATCTTTACGTGAGGCACATTTTTAAAGTTCTCTTCCCCCAGGAAATTTCCCATGTTTGAATTGTGTAAATTGTAATGCCATGATCAAAGATGACCATTTTTTTACATGGCTGTACGGGAAGAAAAATGAAAATCGGGGTAGAATCAGTGACTTGTAAAATAACACGTGTAGTCTATTTGTTGAAATTGTAAGGCCACGCCTCCAGCCATCGAGCTCACCGGTCTATTAAGACCTGGACCGCATTCTCAGCCCCGCTATCATTGTATGCAGCTGCTGTTCATTTCCATTGTGTGGTAGCGTTGGGCTATTTAAGACTGAGCTTCGCACTTAGTCCTTGTGAAGTCTCGTAAGCCTCATGCCTGTGTTGTATCTCTAGTCTTGTATAGACTTATTCCCCGCGTATCGCTTGTATATATTCTAACTCTTGAATTTAATGCTGTTTATTGTTTATGTCAGCGCTTTATCTTTATTATTGAGGAACCTTGTTTCCTATTTTCTTTTCCTATTTGTAATACATTGTTACTGTAGTTAAAGCCCAGCGTCTGCATTACTTAAAGTGCAGTTCAGGAACCTAGTTTCCTATTTTGTTTTGTATTGCTTCTTGTGTGCCTTCCTGCTGCGCAGTGGGCATAATAAATACAACCCAGTCCATCCTTGCACCTGAGTCCAGTCCACAACTTCCTGTCCTCCGTGCACATCATCGGTATGCGAAGCACAACCCTTACAGAAATGTCCTATTGGGTTCTGTTTTGTGGGCAAGACAAAAAGGGAATTGGGACTCAGGATGTCTGAACATAAGAGTAGCATTAGAATTAAGTATGAGAGATCTCCGATAGCTAGGCATTTTAATTTGGCTGATCATGATGCTTGTAGACTGCAGTTTATGGGTCATGAGGTCACTAGGCCACTGGCGAGGGGAGGGGATAGGGAGAGGAAACTGCTCCAAAGAGAGTGTTGGTTAATTAATAAAAACCCAAGAACGTTGTCCCGATGAAGAAGCAGACTCCGATGTTCGTAGCAAAAGCAGGAAAAGAAAAAGCCCATTACATAGCCGGCCGTGGGAACAACAGCGTGATGCAAAGTTCTAAAATTCCTTAATTTCATAAGAAACTTTATACATGTTAAAGTACAGACATTTGCATAGGATTTCTTTAATTTTATCAGAAGTTGTTGCTGATTGGTTCTAGGGTTTACACATTGATAAAAAGGAATACTCTACAATTGGGCCTCTCCTGAACCACTCAAGTTAATTGGTTCAATAGATTCCCAACCCTCAGAAGTGAGCTCCATATATGGGCATACGGAACCTCCAACTAAAAGGTGCTAGTGCACATCGTGTCCTGGTGGAACTGAAGACAAACGGAGATCCCAGCTGGAAGTCGCAAATAGGCGATATGTCCTGTCGGACCTGACGGCTTCTCTTTATCTCCTAATAAACATTCATCACCCATTGATCAAGCCGTCTGGCTCACCTCATATTGCTAAGTTGCTAACACCCAAAAATCCTGTTTCCCAACAAGAGGCTTACTGGATACATCATTTACAAACTGATTTTCCTTGGGGCTTTAATGAGGAACAGTCTTTGTCTTGTTTTTTTATGAAAATGTATGCAAATTATGGCTGGATATGTATTTGTATTTTAGGTGGAAACTTTGTAGGCTATATAATCAATTTTTATAGTCGTACATGCATGTATTCTTGCATAAATCAGATGTTTTTTGGATGATGTTGTGATGATTATCATTAGCTGGTCATTAATTATCATCTGCTGATCACTGACCAGATTTTTTTTTTGAAAGGGTCACACCCACGATTGTATTAGAAATGCTGAAGAAGATCGCCTATGACTGGAACGTGTTGGTCTCCTGCTGTCATGCAGTAATAAAGGCTAAATAATATGATTAAACATTTGGCTTTGAATCCCATATGAGGAGTACAACATTATAACACGACTATGGCAAACCATATGAGACAACTTACCTCAAAACTTATCAAAATAAAAAGTTTGGTACCAAGAAAAAAACTTTAATTATAAGATTCCCAACAAACTGATTAAAAAAAAAAAAAAACAAAGGAATAAACTGCAGATAAAGTGTTTCATCTGTAGTACAAGTTACAACTTTTATTTCCTCTATAAATTATGTATTTCATTTTATGCAGTTAAAGCAGGGAGCCTCGTGCTGTGTGTTTTCTCTGAACAGGAGGTATTGAGGGTTTGGGAACAGGACCCAAAGGCTGAGTGGAGGGAGGGGGAGGGCAGGGGGTGTGGCTAGTTGACAAGGGGGCTGGGCGTGAGGAGCTCGCTCAGGTGCTGTTCTTGGACAGACCCTGGTAAAGCACAACCGCAATCACGGCAACCGCCACGGCAATGACTGGCATCCAGGGCAACCAAACACTCTGGAACGAGAAGGAGGGGGCAGCAGGGGGGAAGAGAAAAGAGAAGGGCGGAGGGGAGAGAGAGAGGCTGGAGTTAAAACAGGGCTGCTCACGTGACCTACCTTCAGCTTCCTCTCCCCTCCACTCCAGGGCTCAGAAACACCGTCACCCTCCTCACTGGAGTCACACAAACAACTCAGAAAATAGCAGAACAGGAAATTAACAAGACTTTCATTTTTCTGGTGAGGAGGGAAAAAAGAAGCCGCACTGTATACCAATCAAAACGGTGAAAAAAAAAAGCATATGAATAGGAGAAAACAAAATAAATTAATAAACAAATAAAGCTTTCAAAAAGATAGCAATAAGAAACCCAAAAGCAAAGGGGATACTCACATGTTTGCGATTCCAAGCAAGACAGACGGATGTTAGGGGAGGACGTTTGATGAAAGGAAATGTTAGTTTTTTTCAGTGATGCTTTGCTCCAAAGAGGGACTTTAGACAAAGCGGATGCAGTGATGCTTTTGTGCCATGCACTGTATTATCAAAAACGCAAGAAGAAGACAAAGAAGTGAGGGACGCACAGACACGACGGACTGGACAAGAGCGTTTGTGTACCTTTCTACCACAACTGGCCGAAGCACCAATACAGCAAAGCCAGGATAAGGCCGATGAAAATGGCTTGGATAGGCTGCAATATGGATGGCTAAAGGAGGGAAGGGATATCACAATCAATCCTGGAGACCAGTCAACATAAACTTAAGGGGGTGGGGGAGGGGACAGGGAGTGGGTGAGGTGGGCAAATTAGCACAAACAGAGAGGGGTATTTACAGAACCTGGGAGGGGAACCCGTCAGGATTAACACAACACATATACACACCACTGTTGTGATGTCTATACAACAAACACTCTCCAACATCTAAAAGCTTAGGCGTCAAAAACACAACACTGCTAAGAAAAGGGGAGGGAAATTAAGAGGCAATATAAAAGAAAAGACTCCATATTAATGACTTGAAGTCTCCCTCCTCTCAGAGAAGAGCAGCTGCTTTCAGCATATTAAAGGGCCCCTATAATGGAAAATGCAGTTTCCCGTTTCAGTCCAACTGTAAAGAAATCTCTCCGCTGTATCTAAGAGTTCATTTAAGATTGACTTTGAAGGCCCCACAGTTAAGCCCCCTTTTCCACTTCAGCGTTTGTACAGTTAGAACTTAATTTTATTTCCGAGGTCACAGACCTGCTTGACATAGGTCACAGCTACCAGTTTGAGTGCCCAGCTCCCATCCTGACCTGCCTGCCCCACCCACCTCTCTTACCCTCACAGCACTAGTGTTACCTCTGCCCCGCCCACCTCTCTTACCCCCATAGCACTAGTGTTACCTCTGCCCCGCCCACCCCTCTTACCCTCATAGCACTAGTGTTACCTCTGCCCCGCCCACCTCTCTCACCCTCATAGCACTAGTGTTACCTCTGCCCCGCCCACCCCTGTTACCCTCATAGCACTAGTGTTACCTCTGCCCCGCCCACCCCTCTTACCCTCATAGCACTAGTGTTACCTCTGCCCCGCCCACCTCTCTTACCCTCATAGCACTAGTGTTACCTCTGCCCCCCCCCACCCTCTCACCCCCCATAGCACTAGTGTTACCTCTGCCCCGCCCTGCCCCGCCCCTCTCTTACCCTCATAGCACTAGGGTTACCTCTGCCCCGCCCACCCCTCTTACCCCCTAGCATAGCACTAGTGTTGCCCGCCCACCCCTCTTACCCTCTGCCCCTGCCCCACCCACCCCTCTTACCCTCATAACACTAGTGTTACCTCTGCCCCGCCCACCTCTCTCACCCTCATAGCACTAGTGTTACCTCTGCCCCGCCCACCTCTCTTACCCTCATAGCACTAGTATTACCTCTGCCCCGCCCACCTCTCTTACCCTCATAGCACTAGTGTTACCTCTGCCCCGCCCACCTCTCTTACCCTCATAGCACTAGTGTTACCTCTGCCCCGCCCACCTCACCCTCATCGCTCAAGTGTTACCTCTGCCCCGCCCACCTCTCTCACCCTCATAGCACTAGTGTTACCTCTGCCCCGCCCACCCCTCTTACCCTCATAGCACTAGTGTTACCTCTGCCCCGCCCACCCCTCTAACCCTCATAACACTAGTGTTACCTCTGCCCCGCCCACCTCTTACCCTCATAGCACAAGTGTCACCTTTTTTGCATCCAGCTCTGTTTAGCAGCCAATCTGAGCAGAGCTCATAATTAAGAGGACGCCCAGTCAAAACAGCCTGTACTTCAGAAAGGAGAAGATGAAGGGCAGTGAACAGCCTGAAAATTGGGGATTATCATGGTGCAACTTGATGAAATTGGAGAATGTGGGGCGCCCCGGTGGCACATCAGTCTAAGTGCGCGTACCATAAAGGCTGTGTCCTTCCCGCGGCGACCCGGTTCGGTTCCAACTCGGGTCATTTACTGCATGTCTTCCCCATTCCTCTGTCCAACTTTCCTGTCTCTCTCTCCACTCTATAACTATCAAATAAGATAGATATAAGAAGCCAAATAAGAGCCAGAATTACCAAATAAACCAAAACAGCTGTGGGTCACTGACTGAAGTGCATTGTGTTGTGATCAGTGTCATCAGGCAGAGTGATACCGCTGTATCACTGGAGGCCAAGTACAGCCATAAATATTATGGCCCAGGGCTGTCCGATCCAAGATCCAAGATTTTTGCTGAAGCCCACACATGCCTCTGCTTACCATGGTCTATAACTCATTCCCTAAGGCAAATTCTACCATTCCCGCGGTAAGCCGGTGCCAACGGCGTGAATGACCATTCGCAGTCCGATGAAAACATGAAATCAGTTGATGATTGCGGTGATAGGCCACCTGTACTTCAATACTTTATATTGTGTAATTTTCGGGAAAAGTATTCCGTACAAACGCGACAATTTTATATAAAAGTATTCTGTAGGGAATGAGTTCATAAATACCAGTATTATCTGATTCTGCAACAAACACCCACACCCACATCAGTCCTTTTTTGAATTAGATACAAAACCCCACTACAAATGCAGCACTCCACGTTTTTAACATGCGAACACCCATGTATGCCCTGCTATTAAAATAAGATCTTCATCCATCCTCCTAACAGTCAACAAGAGGCCATGTATTACCCATGCTCCACTGTATACAGCATTTATCTTACATTAAGAAGTTACAGAACAGCAGGAACAGGAATACTGAGCATCAGATGAGAGGACACAATATTAACTGTTCCTGCACTACAATTGTTCTGTTCCCCTCTCTCTGCTCCGGTGCTAACACACCCCCTCAGAAAATAAGCTCTCTCTCATACACATACGTGTACATATATATATATATATATATATATATATATATATATATATATATATATATATATATATATAGTAAGCCTGTTCGAGCTTAGTGGCCCATCGGGCCGGTGCTTAACCCCGGTTTCCATGGCATGAAGCGACTAGGAGTATTACTACTCCCCCTGGATGGGATGCCAGTCCATCGCAGGTACTCCCCCAGCTCTTAGTCAAGTTTCCCTGCCTATCTGCTGGTACCCATTTATACACCTGGGTGGAGTGAGGCGTGGAGTGTGGGAGTAAAGTGTTTTGCCCAAGAACACACCGCGAAGGCCATGGCCAGGGCTTGAACTTGGGACCTTACGATCTCAAGTCAAGCCTACTTGACCACTGCACTACCGCGTCTCTATATATATATATATATATATATATATATATATATATATATATATAAAATTATTCTATTAAACCCAATTAGCAATGGGGGTTGAATAATTTTGATTGCAACTATATATATATATAGCAAAATTTACAACCCCAATTCTACTTGACCATAGTTCTATATATATATATATATATATATATAGTTGCAATCAAAATTATTCAACCCCCATTGCTAATTGGGTTTAATAGCAAAATTTACAACCCCAATTCCGCAATAGTTGGGACGAAGTGTAAATTGTGAATAAAATCGAAGTGCAATGACTTTCAGATCACATGAGCCAATATGTTATTTACAATAAAACACAGATAACATTTCAAATGTTGAAACTGAGACATTTTACATTTTTATCCACAAAATGAGGTCTTTTCAAATTTTCTGGTTGCAACAGGTCTCAAAAAAGTTGGGACACAGGCAAAAAAAGGGCTGAAAAAGAAATTAATTTATAAGAGATTCAGCTGAAAGAACATTGAGCAAGTAATTACATTAACTGGCATCAGGTGTGTAACATGATTGGCTATAAAAGGGATGTCTTAGAGAGGCTGAGTCTCTCAGAAGTAAAGATGACCAGAGGCTCTCCAACCCGTGAAGGCTTGCATAAAAAAATTGTGGAATACTTTAAAAACAATGTTCCTCAACGTCAAATTGCAAAGGCTTTGAAGGTCTCATCACCGACATAGCATAACATCATCAAAAGATTCAGAGAAACTGGAAAACTCCCTGTGCGTAAGGGACAAGACCGAGGACCTTTACTGGATTCCCGTGATCTTCGGGCCCTCAAACGCCACTGCATCACTCACCGGCATGATTCTGTCATTGACATTACTAAATGGGCCCAGGAATACTTAAAGAAACCACTGTCTGTAAACACAGGCCACCGTGTCATCCACAGATGCCACCTAAAACTCTATCATGCAAAAAGGCAGCCATTGTTCAGCATGATTCAGAGGCGCCGCCATGTTCTTGTGGGCCAAGGCTCATTTAAAATGGACTGTAGCAAAGTGGCAAAGTGTCCCGTGGTCAGACGAGTCCAAATTTGACATTCTTGTTGGAAATCATGGGTGTCGTGTCCTCCGGGCTAAAGAGGAGAAAGACCTTTTATCAGCGTTCAGTTCTAAAGCCAGCATCTCTGATGGTATGAGGATGCATTAGTGCATATAGTGTGGGACACTTGCATGTTTTAAAAAGCACCATGAATGCTGAAAGGTATAAAAAGATTTTAGAGCAACATATGCTCCCCTCCAGACGACATCTATTCCAGGGAAGGCCTTGTGTATTTCAGCAGGACAATATAAAACCACATATTGCAGATATTTCAACAGCATGCCTTCGTAGTCGAAGAGTCTGTGTGCTGAACTGGCCTGCCTGCAGTCCTGATCTTTCATCGATTGAGAACATTTGGCGCACAATTAAATGAAAAGTCCGTAAAAGGAGACGCAAAACTCTCCAGCAGCTGGAAGCCTGTATTACACAAGAGTGGGATCAAATTCCAATGGCTAAACTCAAGAAACTCCTCAATGCCCAGATGCCTCCACTCTGTGTTAGAAAAAAGAGGGGATGCTACAACATGGTAAACACGCCCCTGTCCCAGCTTTGGGACAGCTGAAAACAGCTGAAAGTTCGTACAACCCCAATTCCGAAATAGTTGGGACAAAGTGTAAATTGTGAATAAAATCGAAACGCAATGACTTTCAAATCACACCAGCCAGTATTTTATTCACAATGGAACAGAGATAACATAGCAAATCTTGAAACTGAAAAATTTTACAATTTTACTCATAAAATGAGCTCATTTCAAATTCGATGGCTGCTACAGGTCTCAAAAAAGTTGGGACAGGGGCCTGTTTACCATGGTGTAGCATCCCGCTTCTTTTTAACACAGAGTGGAGGCGTCTGGGCATTGAGGAGACAAGTTTCTTGAATTTAGCCATTGGAATTTGATCCAACTCTTATTAATACAGGCTTCCGGCTGCTGGGGAGTTTTGGGTCTCCTTTGACGGACTTTTTGTTTAATTATGCGCCAAATGTTCTCAATCGGTGAAAGATCAGGACTGCAGGCAGGCCGATTCAGCACTCGGACTCTTCTACCAAAAAGCCATGCTGTTTTAACAGCTGCAGTATGTGGTTTTGCGTTGTCCTGCTGAAATACACAAGGCTTTCCCTGGAATAAATGTCATCTGAAGGGGAGCATATGTTGCTCTAAAACCTTTATATACCTTTCAGTATTCATGGTGCTTTTTAAAACATGCAAGTGTCCCACACCATATGCACTAATGCATCCCCATACCATCAGAGATGCTAGCTTTTGAACTGAACGCGGATAACAGGAGGGGTGGTCTTTCTCCTCTTTAGCCCAGAGGACATGACGCCCATGATTTCCGACAAGAATGTCGAATTTGGACTCGTCTGACCACAGGTTACTTTGCTACAGTCCATTTTAAATGAGCCTATGGCTTCCTTTTTGCATGATAGAGTTTTAGGTGGCATCTGTGGATGGCACGGCGGACTGTGTTTATAGACAGTGGTTTCTTGAAGTATTCCTGGGCCCGTTTAGTGTCAATGACAGAATCATGCTGGTGAGTGATGCAGGGCGTCTGAGGGCCCGAAGATCACAGGCATCCAGTAAAGGTCTTCGGCCTTGTCCCTTACGCACAGAGATTTTTCTAGTTTCTCTGAATCTTTTGATGATGTTATGCACTGTCGATGATGAGACCTTCAAAGCCTTTGCAATTTGACATTGAGGAACATTGTTTTTAAAGTATTCCACAATTTTTTTACGCAAGCCTTCACAGGTTGGAGAGCCTCTGGCCATCTTTACTTCTGAGAGACTCAGCCTCTCTAAGGCATCCCTTTTATAGCCAATCATGTCACACACCTGATGCCAGTTAACTTAATTACTTGCTAATGTTCTTTCAGCTGATTGTCTTATATATTAATTTCTTTTTCAGCCTTTTTTTGCCTGTGTCCCAACTTTTTTGAGACCTGTTGCAGCCAGAACATTTGAAATAAGCTCATTTTGTGTATAAAAATGTAAAATGTCAGTTTATCTATGTTCTTTTGTAAATAACATATTGCCTCATGTGATCTGAAAGTCATTGCTTTTTGATTTTATTCACAATTTGAAATAGGTGTCTACGGGTGAAGGAATGACAAAGATCAGAAAACAACTTTTCCGGAAATCGTGAAAACCCATCATTGCTTTGTTGAGACCAGTTGTATACTACTTACATACCAAGCTTCTGCTCTTTATGAAGGTCTAAAATGGACAACATCAGCTTGTCAATTTGACCATGCTGCCATGCCCACTTTAAGGGGTGGGAGGCTGAAATGCACTCCTGAAGTTGTTTATGCACTAAAGATGTTGCACACCAAGTTTTGTCAAAGTTGATAAAAATCTGCGATAGTTAGAGATTCTGGGTGGAATTGATTATAGATGACAGACAACAGATGATTATAGTGGCCAATGCAGTAAACACCATCTAAATAAACTCAGCTGGTCAATGACCAGTTGAGTTAGAAAAACAGTCTTAAGTTCTGGGCTCAAATCTAGTCTCCTCAGTCACAAAGCTGGCCCTATTATTGGGGTCCAGTGTAGAAGTTTGGGGCCAATCCATTCTGAAATTACAGAACTAGAGTTTAATAGTATGATCACTCATTTTGGAACATGGTATACATTAGCGTCGCCATTTCACAGTTAGGACTGCACAGCAGGTCATGATGGGAGTGGAGCAGGAGTTTGGGTGTGTGGGTACACCAGAGAACAGACACTCAGATCCCTCTGCAGGCTCTGAGTGCGGCTGTCAGCCTGGGCCAGCTGGCTCTTCAGCTTACCGGTGTCCTGCACGTGCTGGTCCTGCATGGAGCCCAGCTTACTCGTCAGGACCGCCTGCAACTTCTCCAGCGCGTTCAGGCTACTGCTGAGGAAGGCGCTCTGCTCCCGCGAGCTGGTGAGGAACCAGAGATAAACTTCGTTGGACCATCGACAAACTTTATCCAGCACCCACAGGCGGGCAGTGGGGTCCTAAAGAACACCCCTATTATACTGCCATCAACCACCTTTATTCAGCACGCACTGGTGGGCGACGGGGGCCTTAAGGACCCAGTTACACCATCGACAACTTTCATCCAGCACACACGGGCGGGCAGAAGAGACCAGAGAGGGCGAGATGGTTGAAATGAAGCACCACTGTGCTGTGGAAAAGTGACAGCAGACACCCTTCTGCTCTGGGCTTCTAGATCACCGGTTTAGTATGAGGGAGGAGGGTGAAGGTGAAGTTCTACCATAGAAAACAATGAGATCAATGTTGGGGCGCTGAAAGACTAGATGGCCAATCAAACCAGTAGCCAGTAGCCATACCACTTCTGTCATGGTTTAGTCCCGCCGGATGCAACATGCAATCCGGCGGGCACCGGGACCATGTACCCAAAGACAGAAAAATGGACCCACTTGCACAGGCTGGTACGAAAACTAGAAAGACATTTAATAAAAATACTTTTAAAAGAGCCAAAGCAACAGGGGAGCAGCAGCAACACATACTGGGCTAAAATACCAGAATGCAGCTGCAGTGCAGCTCTTAAATACTCTAAACTTCACCTCCACTTCAACGAGCAACAGGTGTGGCTCGTTGAAGTGGAGGCGAAGACAGCAGGAGGGGGAGGGACTGCAGGGCAGAACCATCACAACTACATGATCTGCTCCAGCTGTGTGGCTGAAGCTAAGCAGGTGTGGGCTTGGTTAGTACTTGGATGGGAGACCACCCGGGAAAAACCAAGTTGCTGCTGGAAGAGGTGTTGGTGGGCTAGTAGGTTGCGATCTTCCCTCTGGTGGAATAATGCCCCAGCGCAGTGATGGGGACACTGTACTGAAGGAGATGCCGTCTTTCGGATGAGACGTTAAACCAAGGTCCTGACTCACTGTGGTCATTAAACATCCTATGACACTCTTCAACAAGAGTAGGGTGTTACCCGGTGTCATGGCTAAATTCCCAACCTGGCTCTTTCAACCTGCCACCTAGTCATCCCCTGATCTAATTGGTTATGTAAATTGTCCCCTCCCTCTCCACCTCAACCCCCTGGGGCTCCCTTGAAAAAGAGATTACAATCTCAATGGGACTTCCCAGGTTAAATGAAGGTAAAGTAAAATAAAATAAAAATGGAATAAAAAAAACAGCAGACCAGTCATGGTCCACTGTTCCCTCCAAAATTCACTGGTCACTGACACAAACTACCCATTTCTACTCCATTAATAAAACCATTAAAGGGGTTAATGAATCCTGTTGAAAACTAACTGCAATGTTTTTTTTTATTTTTTGGAAGCGGGATCCTGGGACCTTATGTCGAGGAGTAAAGAGGGGCGACTCTTAACCACATTCAGCAGAAAAGAAACACCCATCAACACCAACCTGAAAACGTTCCACGACAGAGAACACATGCTCTAAACCGAGCCCCAGAAGGATGTTTAGGGTGCAGGGTCAGTGATGAATCAGCGAGGCAAGTTTCATGACTTCACATGTTTTTAACTCACAGAACGGCACAGTGGAGAATAAGCCTGGAGAAACGCACTGCAGATGAATCACACAAGACACATGGCATGATGAAGGGACAGGACAGAGCTCTCGGAGAACAGGACTGATTTGTGCCGAGCTCAGTGTAAAGCTCTGCATCTCCATCGAGATGAAAAATGCCATATCTCAGGGCAAAGGCGGGATTCACAGCCCCCCTCAACCGAAGGTCAGGACTGAGGAGGCCTGAGGATTTACTGCTAAATTACAAACTTAAAAACCTGGAAAGACTGAGCAGAGAAAGGCACAGACATAAAAGGCCCAGTCAGTATGTCTCATGCCTAATGATTAAGCTGTAGACCCAAGTCCTGGATCCTGCTTTGAGTTTCACTGCTCACACATCACATCTCTGTAAACCTGCCCCTTCAAGTCACAGCCCTGTCCACTGTGGGTGAAGCAGCACTCCACAGGAGAAACTCACGTGAACCAAACCTGCGCCAGTGTTTATTAAGCACCTCAGAACAAGAGGTCTGATCTGGAATCAGTTTCACCCTTCAGCTCATTAGTCGTTGGTTATGAAAATGACAGGGGAAACCCCCCGCTTGGATTGCAGGGTTCAGATGTAAATCTGGCTCGAGAAAAGTGCAACCAGGTGTTAGAGAAGGAACACTACTTGGCCATTTGCCCTATTGGGCAAGAGTTAATTCAGTGCCAACTCACAGTTCAGACTGCTGAAATCTGTCTGGTGTCATTATATGAACGTTAATTATAATCAACAAATAAGCATGCTTTGCAACATACTTCATAACACTGAAGCATGAATTATACTAGTCCTTCCAAACCCAGTAAAAATCTAAATTTCCCAGTAATTCTGGTGAGTGTAGTAAAGGACGAGGATGCAGGCATGGGGATATTCACCATTTTTATCGCTGTTAATCACAATGATGTCAGCACTTTCACAGATCATTGCTACCCATCAGTTTTAGGTTATGCTTTAAGCTTCTGAGTTTTCACATTATTATTAGTTTCTATTGGCTGGTTGGTAAGGGGTGGGGGCTTACCAATTAACCTGGTGACCCCAGGGTTGATGAGGCACCTGGGTATTGAAAAGAGGTTTTTTTGCCTGTAATGCGTGAGTGTGTGAAATCTTGTCTTCTCTTGGAGAGCAACAGTACAACAAACAACGAATTACCCGTTCGTGTCGACCTTCACCTGAATTAATCCCCTGCCTTTTTGTTAACAACTGTTTCTTTTTGCCAACCTTATAAAAACCAAACTGAACTTGAACCAACAACTACGGACGCCGACAGCACTGGCCGTTTGTGGAGAGCTCGCGGGAGCAAGTCGTCAAAGGGCACACAGGAGGTAAGACCCCCATACATTTACCCCCTATCAGCCAGCCCTTTGTTTTATATGCACTTGTGTTAGGGAATGATTTTGTATACCCCTAGACATCGTGAGCCGAACTGATAGGTCGTCATTCCCTTAAAAATCAGCCACTGCATTTGGTCCAATTCCAAAATTTAATATTCAATCCAGAATGAACCTTTCCCGCTCGCAATGACCGCTGATATTGTCTCATTATCTGATCACGCCAGAAATTAGACAGAATTAGCTGGAGACCATTTCACTCCGAGATCGCAGCAGATGCTTTTGCAACTTCCAATGCCCTTGCTCAGACCATAGCAACCTTCAAACTTGCACTTCAATGAACTTTACACACCTGTGAAGTTTGATGACTGAATCTTGCACAATAGTGATACCATCGCGCTAACAAAATCTGCCCACAGGCAGACAGACAGACACATTAACACCTGGCAAAGAACTCCAAACCACTAAAAGTGGTAGTTCTCATTACAATACAGCCCATGATCACACAGACAGACAAAAAAAAAACAGAAAAACACAGACAGACACAAACAGACACAGACATACAACCAATTCAAATTGTGAAAATAGGACCACCCAACACTGTTGTGGCTCATAATCATTATCATCGAGGATTGTCCTTTTTACTTGAGCATTTTTTTCAATTTATAGAAGAGAAACCTCAGTCATTTCCAAGCCAGTACAAAATTAGGTCAGCTAAAATGATCCCTTTCTGACCCAGAAAAAGACGGAAAAATCTTAACGCTGAAACACCTGAGTGCATTCCAGGTTTGCAGTGCAGATCTAGGACCCCTTTAGCCTTTCAGCACATAATGGGTCAATCTTGAAAAAGACAAGCCACCCATATTCAGCAGCTCTGCTTCATCAAAACGGAGCAGTAACCTCTCTGTGTGAAGGCAGCCGCTGTGTGGGGTTCAGTCACATACTGTGTGCTGGAGCAGGGAGCTCTCTGTGTGAAGGCAGTCGCTGTGTGGGGTTCAGTCACACACTGTGTGCTGGAGCAGGGAGCTCTCTGCGTGAAGGCAGTTGCTGTGTGGGGTTCAGTCACACACTGTGTGCTGGAGCAGGGAGCTCTCTGTGTGAAGGCAGTCGCTGTGTGGGGTTCAGTCACACACTGTGTGCTGGAGCAGGGAGCTCTCTGTGTGAAGGCAGCCACTGTGTGCTGAAGCTGGGGGCGGAGTTCTGCTGTGATTGGCGGGACTCACCTGTCCAGCTCCACCTCCAGCTTCTGCAGCTTCTCCAGGTGCTCCACCTTCTCCGCGCGCAGGGCGGTGCACTCTCTCTGCAGACTGGCGCAGTCCCTCTGCAGCCTCTCCAGCTCCTCTGTGCAGCCACACAATGCAGAAACACAAACTAAGTCCCAGTCAGAAAGGTCTCCTTCAGGAATATCATGACAAATCTTCATTCTATCTAGAGCTAACGGTGTTTCCTCTGCATACGACACAGGAGCATAGAACCTCTGCTCCAGCTCCTCAGTCTCCAGGTAGCCATTACTGGCCCAGGGAAAAAGTTTTTCAGCTGGCTGAGATCCTAACGCAATATCGATCCCCGTCAGCTGACGAGCCCAGCAGGTTTTACCCAACGCAGCTCCTCAGACTCCTGTCTGTGCAAACTGACTGCAGGGTGATTAGATGCAGTTACTTCATCTTCTTGGTCATACATTACACTTATTCCCAGGATAAAGCACAGCCATTGGCCAAATTCCACCTCAAAACCACTCTCAGTAATGTGGATTCAGGTTTAGTACTGGTGTTCCAGGAAAAAGCCTAAAATCTCAGGGGCAACTACAATGACAGGCATAATCCTCCTGTACTAACATTACACTACTAACATCTCAAAGTAACAGGACCCAAGAGTGAAAAGGATTAATAACAGGATTAATTAATAAGGATTCATGCTTCCACAAAGCATTACACCATGGGCATACCAGACATCTTATTTCTCCACATGCTCAGTGAGCGATTTGGCTCCTGAGGTGAGATGTGGAATAAAAGCGATTTCCTGCTGACAGCCTACATTACTGCTCTAGGGCAGTGATCACATCCTGCTGGCCACAGCCCCGGAGGAACCAGACTAAACACAGACTGCATCAACTCCAGCTCAAAGCCTCTGACAGACAGCCCCAAAGGCAGGAGGTTCATACTGCACGGTTAATGCAGGAGCATACGCCTACAGCCCTGAGCTGGGGTCAACAAGAAATTAAAAGACACCGAACCCCAAAAAAACAGAGATATTTCATTTAAAAGAGGAATTCTCACTGATTAGAAAGATCTATAGAACCCCCTCCCAAAATACACAGGAGAGATATAAATCCTGATTTTTCCATAATTCCAGCCCTCTCAATGCGATGAGATGAATACTTTGCTTGCTAGCATGCTGACAATTTTCGCCATTAAATCAATAAATTCAAGCATCTACCATAACATTTACATGTGTAACTCATTACTTTAATGGCCAAAAGCATTGGCATGCTAGCTAACTAACTATTTATTCCATAGACTTGGACAAACCCTTGGCAGTAAACCATGATGACCGCGTGTAAACAACATGCTAGTTCAACGGCAGCTACGTCACATTTTTCGATTGGGGTCTAGTCCAGACAGTATGCAAGAACATGGCTGCATTCATGTGGAGTAGATGATGCAAGCAGTTTGATATTTTTGGTACCATTCGACAAGCTCTAGCTATGCACTCACAGTACCAAATTTGATGATCCATGCATCAAATTAATAAGATCTCTGTCCTTGTGAATAAGATGTTTAGAAATTTCCTGAGGTTTGGTTTCTTTTAGGACAGGAATTCTGCTTCGCTCCTACTACAAACCGCTGTCAAAATGTTCACCCAGGTTTCAAATACATCAAACCAAAATTACAGATCAAATAAACAACTGGGGTTCAATTAAATGCAGAGTATGAGGTGGTGTGAAATGCAGAAATATTTATGCCCTCTCTATGCAGCACTGAGCCGCAGACATCACTCACCAGACAGTTAAAACAAACAGAGCTTTCCGAGAGCATGATGAGGGTCAAGTGCCATGGGTGTTACAGAGTCAGTGATTTTTTATTTTTGGATCCGAGTCTTTCCCGTACTTTATCCCAGTATTACAGGGCACAGAGAGTATCTGCAGAGAATATACAGCGTAATAGTGTGCAGTTAGTGTCAGCTGTTTAAGTGTGCAGTGAGTGTCAGTAGCTCCAGTATGCAGCGTCAGCAGTGAAGCACAGCTGTGTGCAGTGAGTGTAGGTAGTTTCAGTATGAAATTAGTGTCAGCAGTGAATAGACAGTGCAGCAGTACACAGTAAGTGTCAGAAGTTTCTTCATGTGAAGTGAGTGTCAGCAGTGAAAACACTGCAGCAAAGTTCAGTGAATGTTAGCAGTTTCAGTGTGCAGTGAGTATCAGCAGTTCCAGTATGCTGTGAGCGTCAGCAGTTCAAGTGTACAGTGACCGTCAGCAGTTTCCGTGTGCAGTGAGTGGCAGCAGATCCAGTATACAGTGAACATCAGCAGTTCCACAGTGCAGTGAACGTCAGCAGTTCAAGTATGCAGTGACCGTCAGTAGCTCAAGTGCACAGTCAATGTCAGCAGTTCCAGGGTGCAGTGAGCATCAGCAGTGAACAGACACTGCAGGGGTGTGCAAGTCAAGGTCAAGGTCACATTTATTTCGATAGCACATTTAAACAACCGAGGTTTACCAAAGTGCTGTACAAAAAGCAATAAAATACTAACACACACAAAAAAGAAACATCAATAAAAATACCATACACAAAAATTACAAAGATAAATGCAAATAGAAAAGTCAGACCATGAAATACAGAATTAAAACATAGAGCGTGTGACAAATATAGTGCCTTACACAGTGTAATAAAGATAAAATATAAAACAGAAACACGAACCATAAAATACAAAATGGAGTACACACAGACACAGGACAGAGCATATGTCATAGGCTCAGGTCTGGCTCACAACAGGTCCAAAGGCCAAGGAAAAGAAGTGAGTTTTTAAAAAAGACTTAAACATTTCCAAGGTCTCTGCATGTCTGACATGCAGCGGCAAGCTATTCCATAGCTTGGGAGCAGCTACTGAGAAAGCTCGGTCGCCCTTAGTTTTGAGCCTAGATCTGGGAACAACCAGCAGCAGCTCACTTGCTGATCTTAGGGCTCTGACTGGATTGTGAGCTTGTAGTAGTTCAGCCAAATATTGAGGGGCCAGGCCACTTAAACTCTTGAAGACAAACAATAAAACCTTAAAATCTATCCTACAACGGATGGGAAGCTAGTGCAGGGAAGCCAGAACAGGTGTAATATGCTCCCGTTTCTTAGTGCCAGTCAGAAGGCGAGCAGCAGCGTTCTGCACTAGCTGCAGGCGACGAAGTGAGCACTGATCTAGACTAATATACAAAGAATTACAATAATCAAGCCTTGATGATATGAAAGCATGACTACAGTGATATGGAAAAACCTCGTAAGTCGCATTTTGGTCAAAATTGAGTGAGGCCATCGTGTGCTCTTAAAAGGTTTTTCTCCATCTAGTCACGAAGTAAGAAAGCAAGTTGTTTGACCTAGACCAGTGCATTGTGACTTGGCAAAACCTTTTAAAGCACACTGTGATAACTTTAACCATGGAAAAACCTGTTGTCTCATGGACCAATCAGATTCTTCAATTTAGTAACGTGATTGTCTGATCATGTGATTGACCATGCTTTCAGGAAAACAGTACTTTAAATGCAAGCAAAAAGCGCTTTTTCGTTAAAAAAGGTCGTTATTCCCTTGTTTTAATTAAATATTGCAAGAAAGTAAAATAATTAATTAAAATGGAGATTTGTGACAAAGAAACGCTGTCATCAGAAAGGATAAGGGGTGTTTTTGAGAATGCAGACGACACACCAAGCACGAGTAGATTAGAACATGCTGAAGAAAATGTAGATTCTTCTATCATGTAAGTTGTTTTAATTTCTTATTTTTTCAAAATGTAAAATAATGAAGATCAACGAAGTATAACACTAATATTTTGTTGAATCCTTAATTTATGATTAGCAATATGAGGCGTCACAAAGTACTGGTGTAAGGTTGAAATATTCAAATATTTAATAAGTTCCCCGAAACTTCCCCAGAAAAGAAAACAGCACCACGCGGCATTTCAAAGAGGAAAAAAGACGGAATTCTAAGGCTCGTTTCCGATTTTCCCGCATCAAAGAAGAAATTTTGGATCGATATTCCGATCAACGAATCTAGCACTGATTTAGTTCACAATGACAATTAGAGATTGAATCAATAAAACATGATAACGAAAAAAAACTTTTGATTTAGTCAAGAAATCTGTAAAAAAAAATATTGTTTAGAAAAAATTAGAGGGACGTAAAAGGTTTTACCATATTTCAATTTTTGGAAGTGTCAGATTTTCCACTAAAAAACATTTTAAGTACTTTTGTGACAAGATGTGACAAGTGTGACAATATTTTTGTGTCCTCTTAAATTTACTTCTTATTGTGTTGTTGAAGTTTCAATAGGTTCATATCGTACATGTAGTCAAATGTAAATCAAGTACTCGAACAGTTTTTTTCATTTTTCTCAAAAGTTTGTTTCAAGCACTTACGAGGTTTTTCCATATCACTGTAAATGAGTGACCCTCTCCAAATCTTTAAAGGATAAATAAGGCTTAACCTTAGCCAGGAGTCGAAGCTGGTGAAAAGATCCCTAAACCACTGAGCCAATTTGTCTTTTTAAGTTAAGATTAGTGTCAAGGGTCACACCAAGGCTTTTGATGAACAAGCTGGTTTTGGAGGTGAGGGGGGCTATACCATCAACAAAATCAGAAGGATATTTTGGATCTCCAAACACAATTACCTCAGTTTTACTGTCATTTAAATTAAGATGACTTTGGCTCATCCATTTCTTAATTCAGTGAGAAATGACTGTTCCGAAGAGCAGTGAGAGTAGAGCAGTAGTGTCGCTCCCACAGCGCTGTACCCAGTAGCTGGGCGGTCCTCTCCCTGTGCTGGCTCTGCTGCTGGAAGCTGGCCTGCAGGCTGCTGATCTCCAGCTCGTACTTGGCGGCTGCCTGGTGCCACTTGTCCAGCTCAACAGTGACGGTCTCCAGGATGGCCTTCACACTGGCGATCTTACGCATGCTTTGTGTCCATGACGTGGCGCAGCATCAGCACCTCCTCCTGGGCGTTGTACAGCTCCTCGCGTGTGCTGGAGATGGAGCTCTCCCTCTGCTCTCAAAGCTGCTCCATGTCCGTCTGCAGCTTCTGCAGCTGAGCTGTGCGGAGTTCGAGAGGGAGAGAAACAGAGTTCCGGCACTTTCTACGGTAATTCACGGGAACTCCATTCAAAGGACTCATTAATGCAGTGCTTCAGGAACAGACCTCCTGCTTAATTTCCATGGCTAAAGAGCACAGTGCTGCAGAAAAAGACCTACTGCTCCATTTCAATGGTTAAAAAGCACAGTGCTACAGGAACAGACCTCCCACTCTATCTCTATGGTTAATTAGCACAGTGCTACAGGAACAGACCTCCCACTCTATCTCTATGGTTAATTAGCACAGTGCTACAGGAAAGGACCTCCTGCTCTAGTTCAATAGACAATTAGCACAGTGCTACAGTAACAGACCTCCTACTCTATTTCAATGGTTAATTAGCACAGTGCTACAGGAGTAGACCTCCCGCTCCATTTCTATGGTCAATTAGCATAAAGCTACAGGAACAGACCTCCAGCTCTGTTACTGTGGTTAAAAAGCAGTGCTACAGGAACAAACCTCCTGCTCCATTACTGTGGTTAATTAGCACAGTGCTCGAGGAACAGACCCGTCCGTTGTTTCTGTGTGTAAAACTTGTAAGCTCATGCAGGAGGGCAAAGTTGCGGAATGATAGTTTGAGCGGTAGAGAGAGAGAAAGAGAGAATGTCCTGCACTAACCCTGGAGAAACTGGATCTGTGTGGCAGAGTCCCCTGTCCACTGTTTGTTAGTCCTCTCCCCCTCGAGTAGTGCTGCCAAAGGATGGAAATGTCAGAGCAAAACTAACCCCCACCAACTCATCCCAGTACTCATCACTTAACTGTAATCTCCAGCACACAGCATCAGTTGGAGGAGTACACCAGGTTTCAGCCATTCAGCCATCACAGAGAGGCAGGGGGACAGTACCTTGCAGCTCCAGGCATTTCTGCTCGGTGCTGGCGAGCTCCTGGGCCTCCAGCAGCTCCTTACCTTACGCAGGTGCTGAATCATGTGTCGCCAGCTCGCCTGTGTGTGTGTGTGTGGGGGGGGGTAACAGGGTCAGGGAGGAGCATCACAACTGAAAGGACCACAGACCACACAGCAATGCACTGCTACACTGGTGAGGACAGACCGCACTCAGCCAGACTACCAACATAATGCTCTGTGTTCGTGTCAGTGTATGAAAATGTGTGAATGCTTGTGTGCATTTGTGAGCCCTGACCCCTCCAATTTCCCCTCCAAATAATCAGACACTGTATTAAGTGGAGCAGACAGATTTTTATCTTTTCAAAAACATTCACTATTTATGCCAGACATATCAGATAAACCTACAGCCACAAAACCCCTTTTCACCAAAGCAGAAATCCTGTAATGCTGTGTTGCCCCTTCCTTGTACAGACAGACGGTCAGACCTGAGGCTGCCCTGCCTACTGGCTCCTTTCACAGGACGTGTAACTCCAGTGTGGATTATTCCTCCTCTGCAGGCTTCGGCTGCAGGCCACATCAGGGCCAAGTTAAACAGCGGGCAGGGCCGGGAAACGCAGGCTAAAATGCTAATAGACTTCAGAACTGACCCCTTCTCTCCAATCAAGTCCCACTACACAAGATACATTTGCATTAATGCGTCTGCCACTCAAAGATGCCATAAAGTTGTGGCTGAACCAGGCGATGATGTGGTCTATGTATGCGCATGTATTTGTGTACCCGCAAGAATGTGTTTGATGATGTGTATTTGTGTGTGTGTGTGTGTGCGCACATGATTGAGTGAGTCAGAATGCATGGGTGAGAATGTGAGTTCATGGTATTTCCCAGAGTGAGCAGTAGAGTGGTCACCTGCAGGACACTGACTGAATCTGAATATTTCCTTTCATGGGAGGAGACGTTATCAAACCCTGAGCTCATTACCACATCTAACAATGACTTATATGGGTGAAACAGAAAAGCTCAGATATACCATCCCTGGTGACTAACAGTCAAACAATGTGTTATGTGCTCAGTCTAAGAGGAAATGGGCCCAGTTCAACATTCCCCACTACCTCATTTACACACCAGGCGCTAATGCTAACATACTGCCACAGCACAATGTCCGAGCATGTGCAGCACTGTTTAAACCACTCTACCACCAACCCACTTCACCATGAAGCTGAGAGGGCAGAAAGACAAAGCTGCAGAGCCTCATAGGGGAAGAATGTTACGTTGAAACACATCAGTTAACATCAGACAGTGGGGATCACTCAAGTGGTTAGAGCAACGCGACCTAAACACATTCTTGGAAAATGATAACTTTCACAAACGACAAAAACTCAAGAGCAGACTGCGCCATACGGACCCCAAGCCGAGCATTAAACAGAGGGCCAGACTGCATGATTAACAAAGCTTGCTGGAGGTGTTCCTTGAGCCAAGGTAATCATTCACAGTCTCCCGGCAGAGGCCCCAGCCTCTGGGCTGATCCAGGGCCCTGCAGTAGGCCATGGGCAGGAGGCCAGAGCTGTATTTTCATGTGGTTTGGGCTCTATGGTCCCTCTGGAATCCTGCTCCTCTAATCAAAGTCCAAAACTGTGACTGTGCAAAGCAGAACCACAGAACTGAAGGCTGATGTCATAGGCTGGTTACAGCTCCTTCCCATGTCAGAGAGAGAGGTTTGGGGGGTGGGGGCGAATACAGCTACTGAGGGACAGGAGCCCCCTGTCCAACCCCCCACCCCTCCTACAATATCTTCTGCTCTCTTCCCAAGACCAACAACCCTGATGTGGTGCCATGAGCTGGATGAGAGGAGCAGATTTTAATGGAAGAGCCGTCAGCAGAACGTCATTTAACGGCAGCTTTGTAGAGACAGGGAAAGCGCGGGCCGCTGAACCCCCTCCTGTCAGTCTGAACTCTGAAAAATTGGTGACGTGGTGCCCTCTGGTGACAGGTCTGAAACTGTATTCTACAGGGGCAACCGCACAACTGAGACATAGAAAGGGAACTGCAGAGCTCAAAGACATCTCATGACTGGAACACTAACATCATATAAGGTGGACAAAGAAAAACATACAAAAGGCCACAGACTTCATTTGCCTCCAGCTGGATGGTACAACTGAAAAAATGTGTAAATAGAGCTTTAATACGTGTGCTGAGTAACTGCAGTGGGATAGTGGAGCAGTATATTGGTAGTACCAGGACTCCAGGATACGAAACAAAAAAACACAAAAATGAGTCAGTGTTGAACAGAAAGGCTCTGATGGCAACTTGCCAGGGCTTCCTGTCATCAGGGGGTCACAGCAGACGAAGTGCTGAATGGCGCTTCCTCCGGAGGATAAATGCTGAAGACATGAGCTCAGAGCACAGGGCAGGCCAGGCAGGGGAGCCCAAACACATCTGCATCACACACGCCCAGAAGAGGCAGATACGTCAGAATCTGATACTGGTCTCTGGGGGTTGGCTGACTAGTAAGATTATCCACTTTATTCCTGAGGGCGCTCCTGTAGATATGATGAGGGGTGCAACTTCTGGCAGCAGTAATTTTTATCATTAGTTTTAGTCAGGAACAGCGGCGTTTCTTTCAGTTAACTTAGCGATTACAGCTCGTTTTTTTTTTTTAACAAATTAACTTGCTTTTCTTAAAATGTCCCTTCAGAGCTCCGGCACCTATTGTGCTGTTCGAGGCTGAACTAACAACCAGAGGAAGCTAAATTTATGATTTGATCAACAGTGTTTTAAACACGCACCCAGAACATAGGGGATTGTCCTTGTGTTCAACGAAACGGTTTCCATCGCCTACCTACAGAAGAGGAAGCCAGAATTTGGCTGAAAAACCTGAATTTGAAAAGACCCCCAAAAACATTAGGTGCTCATTTCATTATGTCGACAAACAATGATTCCTACTTTATGGCTAGGCTCAGACAGACCGCCGCAGAGGAGTCGCCAGGTCCTCAGAGGCATTTTGACAGCAGTGCCAGGAGAGCACAAGGTATGATTTCACATGTAGGGAGAACAGAAAATTGTTGTATTCGTCCGGTAATGCCAGTCAGTGTAACTAACGTTTCATCCTGTACAGTTTAAGATGAGGCTGTAGAAGTAGCAATAGTCTACTACAATTTGAAAATAGCCTACTCTGTTCCAAACAATAGTCTTGCACTCCAAACCTCATTTCACTAAAATTAAAAGTATGGGAAAAATGGATTCACTGTGTTTTACATGTTATAGTATTGGATTAGCTAGCAACTTAATACCGTATAATATAGTTGGCTGGAGAAGAGCTAACTTGACTCGTACTGTCGGATAGCTTAATTTACTCTGTATAACAATCCATTTCGTTTCATATGTAGAGCAATATTTGCCGCTGAAATATAGTGTTTCCTTCATAAATATTCTCAGAAAGTACTTGTGTATCTGTTTTAAGGTACATAAGGTCGTATACTACCTCCTTTAACAAAACGCGACTGACCTTGTTGCTGTGAAAGTACTGCATACGCTTCGGAGCTTTGTAGATTGTTCATAGTTTCGCAGTCTGTGGCAACGGAGTCGCTAATGTAGCCAAATGCGCTAGTGTGGCCACTGCTTCAGGTCGTTCTCCCATTCTTCGATGGTAGAAGGTAGCGGTACCATAACTTTATCCCATCTGAGGGCTAAAAGCTGATGTTCCCTCATATATTATTTTCCAAAAAAAAAGAGGATTCGCGTGAGCCGCTACCATAGTAAACAGCTCAGTGACAGGATGCAGCGGAAGTTACGCCCAATATTCGCACAAGGGATCATGGGACGTGGGAATAAGGTGGATATTCAAGTGTTGAACAGGAAAGGCAAAAACAGCAATATCCTGCCCTGAGTCACCAAGCAGAAAGTCAGGCTGTGCTCACTGGCTGTGGCCAGCGGCTCCACCCTTTTTGTGGGAGTGGCCAATGGTCTGAAGCTCCACCCCTCATCCATCACACCCTCTGCACTCATAAATAAACAATTACAGACAGACAGAGACAGCCAGGGGTCAACAGGAGCTGAGTGGGCCAGCCAACTCTCCTGTCTTTTACGAGCTGGCTGACAGCAGCGACAGTTCTAGGAACATTATCTGTGCGCTACAGGGGGAACAGGTGGAGGCGGGGAACACTCACACCCCTTTGATCAGAGTTATGATAAAGTCCCACAGCGGTGTACGGACCCATGGAACACCACCTCAGCACACTGCAAGAAACCATCAACCCATGGGACAGTGAGTACAACGCAGGATTAACCTCTGAAAAGAGAAATGATAAAGTAGGGGAGAGGCAGGTACAGCCCTGCACCAGAGGTCCAGTGCCCCCTGGGGGCTGGAGGTATTTGGGTTCATATACATATGGCCCAATGCGTGTGCAAGTAGGGTGTGCCATAATTCTGGCCCAAAACACAGAGGGAGATGCAAGACTGAAACCATATGCATACTCTTAAGTATCCACTGTGACTGTAGCACACAACCCTGCTGCTATCCCAGGTTTACCTGGTTTTGATCAGAATTGCAATGGCATAATCCACATTTATCACCAGCAGTCCTGTATAGAGAAGGCAGAACTGCTTTGTGTCAAGTGACAGTAGAGATCAGGCTTGGATTTATTTCAGAACTGCATAATCATCACGCTCACATCCCACAACCCCATCAGCCAATCAATGACAGCCATAGGAAAGTACCAGCTGTGGTCTCCTCTTTGGCCACAAAGAGACTCAAGTCAGCATCCAGAACAACTGGGCTTTAACCACTTTGACTTGAGCCTGTCTTCTTCCAGCATACAATAATCTCACAGCTGCAATGACACACAATCATGCTCTTTGTCCTCACCAGAAAAGGAGGGTTTGGGGACTATGAGCTGGACTCGCAGAATAAATGGTTGGCTTCCATCAGAAGGGACCACTGGCAGCCAACATGTACCTCACAGTTTTTGCGGGGTGTGTTTGTTTCGGAAAATTTTGTGCTCAGTAGGGCAAATTTTCCTAATTGAACGAGACGTGTCGCTTGCCTGCGTACTCTCGAGTGGGTCACAACATAAACTGTATAAAAAGACGGACGAAGCAACCGTGACGGCACCCATGGGTTTCAGCATACCATTTAGGAAGCCTCGATTTTGGCGATTTGAACAGCGCCATTTTGTCATTTTGAAACCGAATGTGATATCTATTGGACGAAAGCATGAATGAAAGATCCAGGGAGGAGCGAGGGGTGGATCTACGTGTGGATCTGACCGTATCTGACGAGGTCCAGAGGATAGCCACACCCTATAAAGCATATCTGGCTTTATCCTTTATTGTAGTCCATTTGGGACGATAATTTACAAAAATGAACATCGTGATATATCGAAGGGGACTTGAAACCTGTGATAGATACCATAAAATAATGCAAAAAATCATTATTGAACTAATAAATCAGGTGGGAAAGTAGGGTCATTTCTCATAGACGTCTATAGCATTGAACTTCTTTCTGCAACCACCAACATCGCCATCTGTTGGCCATTAAATAGAATGTAATTTTCAGAGATATTCGCATGGGCTTCACTTTTCAGACCCGGGTGCTGCGTCCATCTTTTTATTCAGCCTGTGGGTCAGAAGCGCGCTCCTGCAAAACTCAGGATCGCTAAACGTGTAGCAGCCAGAAGTGACGTCTTTAACGAATATGCTCTTTATCACTTTGTCTTAAGTGCTATTAAATTTTATATTACTGAATTAATGAAATGTTCACAAGTTATTTTTTTTTAACTAGAGTTAGCATGTTCTCCCCTTGTCCATGTAGGTACTCCAGTTTCCTCCCATAGCCCAAAAACATACATGCTAGGTGAACTGTCTGGTATGAGTCCGCGAGTTAATGGTGTGCAAACACAACGACAGATTGGTGAGCTGTCCAACCCACAGCTGGCGAGGATAGACTTGTGAAGAAAAATAAATATTACATTACACTCTTGTTCCATTCAAAAAAAATATAATGACCAGCATTAAAAACGCACCACTCTAATTTCATGGCCAAAATACAAATTATGCATGTTTTTTGGGCTGACCGCATTTAGTCGCTTGGTCGGTTGTTTGGTTGGTGGGCTGTTGGTCGACCAGGGGCCTATTGCACAAAGGCAGGATAAGGGATTAGCCCAGGATCGGCACGGGATTAGCCTGATCTCAAGCCCCATTTCGGTTGGACAGATCGTGTGAGCTAAGCCATGGCACTAGTTACTATGGAAACAAAGTCTGTGGAGCTAGCGAGCACCGGAGCAAGCTTACGAACTAGCTAAGCTCCTGTCTGCAGCCAATTTCACCTCTCCTCGTTCAGCAGTCGCCCAAATTGAAAATCAACGTCCTTAACAGTCATTCTGAATTGTCCACTACACGTTGCTATCTCAATTATAATAGGCCCAGAGTAATTATTTTAGAAACTTGTGACCATTGATGTCAGTAAAATAGCCAATATTCGATCATTATATTTAAGTAGGCCTATCCATGTGACAGTGACCATCACAGTTCAATCAGTCCCCCTTCCATGTCACATTTTAACCATATTTAGAATCCGTCATTATCAGATTTGTCCTTATTCTCCAAGTTGAGACTTCCATCAGAGTAGAAAATGAGCAGTGCTGAATGAAGTAGCTTACCGTGTTTCAGCGCGGTCTTAAATCGCTGCGGTAACCCCCTACCTACAGCACTGCTGCTACTTTTTCCGTCTTTATTCAGACTGCGACGGGTAAGGTAGAGTCGTTGCCTTAATGCTAGACACGAGTGCAATGTCGCTCGCTTCGCGATGCTGGAATCAAACATTTTCAGGAGGCTCCTTGACGTAATTTTCTGACGCTAACATTCTACTTTTAAATTTGAGTATGTCTTCATCAGAGGTGATTAATAGCAGCAAGTAAACTCAACTAATCTGACAATGTCTTCTAGATCGGACTTTTATTCAGTTCTTACAGGACAGAAAAGGCCTATAAGGTACTAGGGAGACCTAATTCACGGATGCACATATTTCCATAGATCTGTTTGGCGTAATTCTACCATCGAGGATGTCTTGCACTTGTCACACACAAACTCATATAATAGATTTTCGAGAGTTTAAACTTGTCTGACAACGACGGCTTATCTCGTTCATGGTAACGCTGAAATGCATCAGCAACTCCTTTTTGACGGCGCTGAAACACCTCCCGAGTTTACTCTCATTTGAGTTTAGCTAGCTTTAATACTCCTCTCAAACGTCTCGCACCATTCAGACAGAAACTAAAGGAATAGCAAGCAGAAGCATTTCAGCGATCCCATCGTCCCTCTGTTTGAACGTGGTCTTTGAGTGTTGTTGGCGCATGCGTTTGCTGCAACTACTTAGTGTCCATGGTGATGATCAGCGATTCGGAGATCGATCTCGGGGTCTATTTGAGGTAGCCGAGTGCGCGCACTCAGCAGGATCAGCGGCAACGGGTTCACTTAGCCAATTCTCCTCCACCCACTGTTAGCTTTGTGCAATCAATTAAGCCAGCGACGCGCTGTTTGGGATATGGCAATCCTCGCTTTGGCGTTGATCCAGGATCTCAGGATCCGACTTTTGTGCAATAGGCCCCAGGATTTGTTACGGTCGAACAATCGCAAATAATCTCTATCCTTGGTGCTGTTTTTTTTTTCAGCAGCGTGGCGATCGAGCTTGCTAGCAAGCTAGATAGCTAGCGTTCCCATTATCTCAAGCAATGTAGCAAACTATGGTTTGAATTAGATGAAGCTAGGTAGCCTAGCTAGCCAATGTTGCTGCCAGTAGCAATGAGGCTATTCGGAACACTGCTCTATTCGCGCAAATTTCTCGCAAAATAAGATTTTGATGTGGAGCAAAACGCGAATTTCGTGCATTCTCTCCGTTCGCACGAGCCATTCACAACGCTTAGCGCCGCTTAACCCGGCGCGAGCTAGCGTCTTTTCGCGTGTATTCGAGTCTTTGCATTGACATCTATCTTATTACTGAGTTGGCGGTTTGCTTAATTTCACACATCTCCTCCGAAACCACCGTGAAAAATGAGTCTGTTTTCCGCATACACCGGTTTTACTGTGTGACAAAGATGATGCGCCAGGTTTCGAACTTAGTTATGAAGTGAAAACTGCATTTTGAAGCCATTTTTTGCCAGCAAAACCGACCCAGGTTGCCTACATTGCATCGAAAAACTAGAGCGCCAAGGGCCCTGAAGATTGCCGGCAGTTGCAGCTCCGACAGGAGAAAAGTAACTAGCATCAGTCCGCGGATTCAACAGCAAGCCAACACGAATTCTTGCGAAAGCAACACGTTGTCTACACGATATTGCCGTTAAACAGCTCCAGCTCGGACATCCGCGAAAAAATAAAAATTAAAACCTGTTTAATTTTTTCGCGAATTTCGGCGGTGATGGCGAATGGTCCCGTACCATTGCGAATCAATTCACGGATCTTTGAATCAATTCTTCTATGCGAAAAGAAGAGAACTGTTTCATCCGCACACTTCCTTGGGGCCAACGCAGCTCAGTGAGAAAGGGGTTTTAGTTACCATTATCGGGCCTTTCGACTGAGCAGTCACACTTTTTCATGAGTGACAGACAGCAACATTTCTGCCATTCAGCAAAAATATAATCTTTAAGAAGTCTACATCATGAAATCCGATTAGATTTTTTTCTAACCTGAACTTTCACTGTTGTCTGCTGTCAATTTGTGAAGTGCGCCATCTTCTCAATTCACTTCTGGTTCTTGCTCTGCTTTCAGACAATTATTTTTTTTACACAACACTGCCACCGAGTGGGTCTAATTAGTATTATTCTTTCTATTCCATGACACTAATAAGAACAAACATCCAAAATTGGGTTTTGACCAGTTTTTATTGCCGCAATTGATGGTGAAAAAAGGTCGACCACGCGGTTACAATGCCCATAAAAATTTTAATTATATATAGGTTAGTGCCTAATACATACTAATTTCTAAAGCCATTATTAAATGAGGAAATAAATAGATTAATTTTGTCACATGACCTTGACCTTGAAGACCAAAGTCAAATCCAATATGGTGTGCTTGATCAGCATACATGATTTGTCATTAGTATTCAATACATACCGAAGATCTAAAGCCAGCATTAAAGGACTTTTAGGCCATTTTGTCCTTACTTGGACCTTGTTGCCCAAGGTCAAAACCAATATGTCGAAAACAACCAGCATACATGATTTGCTATTAGTGCCCAATGCATACCTAAGCTCTACAAACAATATTAAACAAATATGGGCCATTTTTGTCATATAACCTTGACCTTGAGGCCCAACATCAAATTTGACTGACTGCCTAAGAATGTTCAGCATACATGGTTTCCTATAGATGCCCCAAACATACCTGAGCTCTAATTGCCATATTCAGCAAGTTATAGCAATTTTTGCAATTTGATCTTGACGCCCAATGTCATATTCAACTTGCCGAGAATGTCTGGCTTACATGATTCCCTATAGGTGCCTCACTCATACCTAAGCTCTAAATGTCACATCAAGCTGTTATAACACATTTTTGCCATTTGACCTTCACCTTGAAGCTCAAGGTGAAATTTGAACAACCGAGAATGTTTGGCATACATGATTCCCTTGAGGTGCCTCATACATATCTAAGCTCTAAATGTCATATAAAGCAAGTTATAGCACATTTTAACCATTTGGCCTTGACCTTGAGGCCCAAGGTCAAATGTGACTGACTCACAATGTTCGGCATATCTGATTCCCTATAGGTGCCTCATACATGCCTAAGGTCTAAATGCTATATTAAGAGAGTTATAGCACATTTTTGCCATTTGACCTTGACCTGGAGGCCCAAGGTCAAATGTGACTGACTCACAATGTTCGGCATATCTGATTCCCTATAGGTGCCTCATACATGCCTAAGGTCTAAATGCTATATTAAGAGAGTTATAGCACATTTTTGCCATTTGACCTTGACCTTGAGGCCCAAGGTCAAAAGTGACTGACTCACAATGTTCAGCATACCTGATTACCTGTGATTGCCTCATTCATACCTACGCTCTAAATGCTATATTAAGAGAGTTATAGCACAAAACACCCCGAAAAATGATGAAGTCCAGACACATTGCCTAGGTGGCGCTATGAAGGAGTGATTCAATCAAAACGCCGTTTACACCGTTGAAGCAGGTCATGATACTGATTCCATTGCTGCGATTAAAAAAACATTATCTGACAGTTTTTGAGAAAATTGCACCTAGGTGCCAAAAATGGCCATTTTCGACATAAAAATGGCTGCCAAGCCTAAACAAACGATTCAATCAAAAAAATTTTTGCTCGGGCATTAACTTGATGACCGATTTGATCACATCCCCAAATTAAAAAAAAATTCATCAGACCATTTTTGAGATATGGCTTTAAACGGACGACGCCAATGCTGACACTGACGACGCCGCTGGACGCAAAGTGACCACAATAGGTTACTGGCCTACGGCCGGCAACCTAACAATGCATAGCATGGGTATCGGCTTGTTTAATGTAATCTGGGCGTGCGAAAAAATTGTTTCAGGTTCAGAGGAAACGCAGCGAAATTCCTCCAATTATAATATCTATAATTGTTGTTCATTTTGAGTTAATGTATATTTAAAAAATCGCCATTCAAGTTCTATGAATCACCACTTTCATTCACGAGCAGCATCTGTAGTCATGATTAAATACGATAATATTAAAAGAACAGGCACACATAAGAAAAAATTATTATAGTTCACGTTGACTCCTGCAGGTCTTAAGACGCACGTAGCTTTCAATGAGTCATCTTCAGCACTCGTAGATCTTTGACAATTTCAGAGCGTCTTGGGTTCTTGGAAACACTCCACAAACGTAAAATACAAGAGGGCTTCTACGATCATTGCTTTTGGGAAACAAGGCCCTGTTTAGTTACCCCGCCCGCCACGACAGGAGGTGGCGGTACCACGGTGATCCACAGTGGTTGTCTCACCAGTCACGATCAAGGAAGAGTGCACTGGAGACAACTCTTGTGTGGGTACCAGCTCATATAGGAGTTGTAGGAAATGAGTTGGCAGATAAATGTGCCAAGCAAGCAGCTGAAAATCCCAGCGTAGATATTGAGGTCAAGTACAGCAAAGCAGAAATTAAAAGTATGGTTAAAAACATAGTTGAGGAAAAATGGCAAACATTATGGGACAATGGGCAGACTGGAAGACAGTTCTATAATATCCAGAATAAAGTGGGAAAGAGCAGGAAAACGAACAGAAGCAAGGAGGAGGAGGATGTATTTTCAAGAATGAGGTATGGACACACAAGACTAAATAATACTTTGCTAATAATGAATAAAGCATGCTGATGGCAATTGTGAATTCTGTTGTAGTCCAGAGTCTATAGAGCATGTCATTTTACACTGTCCTAAATATTTAGAAGAAAGACAAAGAATAATCTTGCAATTTCAAGGAGAACAGTAAAGTTTAATCCTAGAGGACATTCTACAAAGAAGCTCAGGTGAAATCTGCTTTAATTACATATTCAGCTTCCTGAGGAATACAGGACTAGTTAAGACAATTTTGTTAGTTTTTTTTTGTTTTTGTTGGTTTGTTTATTTGTTTTGTTTTCTGTTTGTTTGCTTCATACTTGGAAGGTTAGACTCTAGTACCACACCCCAGTCCAGCTGGTGGCGGTAATGCGCCATTGAAGAAAAGTGTGAACCACCATAAAACCGAAAGAAGAAGAAGAGGAAAAAGAAGAAGAAGAGTGCGCTGGATTTAGATTAGAATACGTGGTTGTGGGTTATATTGGAGCTCGCACGGCCTCTGCCACAAGATATTTCTGTAAATCGCACAAATCTCCAAATTCCGCTATTGCGTGTTATAGAGCTAGCTATGTAGGTGATGTGTTTTTGGTAATGCGTGTACGTGGGGACACAAGTTTGCCAGATAGGCTACTTTCGTTCCTGTGCATTTCTGCTTACTCTCCGTCGGTTCTGTGTTTTGAGTCATCATAACGTTTTGCATACTCGCTCAATGGTGTAGCGAACTTGATAACATTTTGTGCTGGAATCATACGTTTTTTGAAGCCAGCCTTTCCATCAGTTAGTACGGTAAAGTTTGAGGGAAAAATGTCGGAACCTGCAACCTTTGAACGACTAGTATTAAAGAATGCATCAGTCTACCACTACATGAAGATTTGTTTGTAAGTAACGCTATGAAAACAGCAACGGAGAACAATGATATCTAGATGTTAGCATGAAGTTTCTCTTCTTTTTTTAATAGAATTTGGGAAAGTGACGAGAGAAGGCTCAGCGCAGCTGAATTCAAGCAAATGGTTGTCTCTGCAATGAAGGATTTATACGGAGAGGTAAAAATCAGAGAGAGGACATGCTCAGAACTTGCGGAACAACGCGTGGTCACAGAGATGCGCGAAGCGATGCGCCACGGAAAATCTCTAACTGTTGTGTGATGAAATATGATTTCTAATCCGAATATCTTTGTTAATGTTTTTATGAAAAGTAAACCTGATTTTCATTTTCGCTTGTAGTGGCTAAATTGCTCAGTGGAAGTGTGAACTTTTTGTAGGTTGGAGCCGCATTTCCATTCGATGTTTTAAAATTCGAAGAAGTTGCATTCACCGCGGTGCTACGAGTTTACAGCAGGTACTGTGAAGTGTAATTTCAAGGTATTCTGTTTTGACCTGCAATGAAATCTTAAAGGAGGACTATCGTGGCTGGGAAAGTTGGGTGTTTTTATTTCAATATATCATGAAAAAAGCTCTTACGACTTTGTTTTCTTTATTTTGCGATTTCTTTAATTTTTATGAGCGATTTTACAAAGCTAGTGGACCGCTCCATTTTCGCCACAGCAGACGAAAATTCACCCTCGATCCGCTTGCGGCGCCCCTAATCGTGACGTCACTGCGGCTGTCAGCGCCATGAATTTCCATTGTCCTGCGGTCCTGCATTGAGATTTTTGAATGACCGAGATATTCCCGCTTCCTCTATGGGGCAGACAGACGAGTTTGATTATTACCTTTTTCTATCCGACACAACTTTAATTTAGAGGTGAACTAACATCAGAGGCCATTTGAAATGCTTCTGGAAAGAAAAGTGCGATTTGAAGTCTGCCAATTACCAGCGAGGCTGGACGGCTGCCGTCACCTTGGCATAATTAGCTCACCTTAACTCCTTCAACCCCACAGCCCTCTACAGAGGGCTGACCAACATATTCCCTTCAACCCCAAATTCCTGTAGGGAAAATTCAAACAATCTGACTAATTGATTGGAACATATCAGGTTACATTTAATGGGATTCCAGAGATAACAGTAAGATACAATGTCCAGATAATGACCAGCCCTCTACAGAGGGCTGTGGGGTTGAAGGGTATAGTGATGCTAGAATATCTGGGGTTGAAAGAGTTAAATCAATTCCCGTGTACTTTGCCTAACTTGTAATCATGCCATTTATTCAGCCAACTGACCAGTCAAAACCAAAATCAAGCCAATAATGATTTAGAAGAGATAATGAAAAGCAGACAAACCGAACTAGGCTACCGTGCTAGATTGAAATAATATCAGTAATCTGAATAAATAGCAGACCTCTGAATTCCACCTCTCGTCGGAAAACTTTCACGTATTATTAAAAAAGATTTCTTAAAATAAAATCATGTTAAGATGGCCCTGGTTTTTAAGCGTCTAAAAAATATGAAGTAAGTAGAAAACATTGTGTGAAGCGCATCAAACGTGAATGTGAGAGAGAAATTATTTTCGCATTGCAAGCAATGGACAAATGCACCGAAGACCGGGCTATCATGTTCAGGCAAATCTGTGCCGCAAATTTTAAACATTTTTTATTTAATAATTGAAGAAGATTCGCACACAACGGCCAAATGTAATAATCAAGCAAACACATTCAGGGGTCATTCCATGCCAAGTGAGTCAATGGGTCCCAGGTGACCGCCTCGGATTTTGTCGAAAAAAAATCTTAAAAATTGCTTATCATGTATAATGAACACCTGCAAAATTTTAGGGCCTAATTCCTACCGGTTTTGGTTTTACAGGGGTTCAAAGTGCGGGACCCACAAACCCGCAAATGGCAACTTGCAATTTCTGTGGTTTTTGGAGGTCAATATCTCCTTGAAGGGAAGTCCCCGGAAGCTGAAAACTTGTAATCTGGGTAATTCTGGACCAGAGATTCAGAATTTGGCATCGAATGAGTCCTATCTTTAACCACTTGGGTGTTGTGGACGTCACAAAATGGTCATTTTTAAGGCGCTGTCATGAGGGCTTCTGGTATCGGGCAAGCCCACGGACCTCAGCAGACAAGCCAAAACTGGAATTTGCCATTCATTCAAATGTCTGGCACCAGTAGTATGCCTACAAGTAATTGCAGACCTCTGAGTGTTTGTATGAGTGAATGGTGGGGGTCTGAAAAGTGTTCCGAGGAACAAAACCCCCAAAATGGCCCCTATTGAGGGGGGTAAAAAGTCATGTGGGACTATAGCCAGGGTTACCAAACTTTTTCCCCTTGTACGTACACATGTTATCTTCATTCTCTCCAAGTTTCATCTTTGGCATCAGTCTCTTTCTATTTTTTTCAGACTCCTACAAATCTGCAATTTTTGGAAATTGCAGGTATATGCAATGTACAAAAAATGTACACAAAGTTTAGGGAACCCTTGTTTTTTTAAGAATAAACATGAGAATGGTTTGTGTCTCAACAATGTAATCTCATAGTCTTAAAACAATACATTCAATGCAAACTTTTTAAACCCTTTTGCTCTGTCCAGGTTGAGTTAACCGACTGTATGTACAGGTGAGTCTGATGCTCAAGAAGGGTTTGAATTTTTTAAAGATCATCCTTGGCCAATTTGTACTGACGGGCGCCCCTACCCATAACATCAGGAACTTGTACAGGACAAATAAGACGCACATATGGCACCCAACATTCTTCTTTTCTACTATCAGGTGGCCAGGACAAAGTCAGGTTTGACCGCCTCATGAACCTTACATACACATCCTTGTTTTCCTCTGAGCATTCAACAATATTGCCATTGTACCACTTGCCATCGTACATGCATGCTATATACATTCCTGGCTTATAAACAGCTACATCTATTTCATTTTTTGGCCTAGACCTTTCTAAGACTCCAGCAAAAACTGTGCTAAATTGGTCATCTTCAGAGACCCGTCTCATCTCAAGTTCAAGCTCAGACACTGGCACAAAACTATGATGGGAACGAGTGCCTGTCACTGTTTTAACATTGGCATAGCGATCATCCAAACTAAATGACTGTGAATTATCAATTACATCATTAGCACTCACAAAAAGAAGGTTATGCCTTTAACATGTTCCTCAGCCCAGTCAAACAGTTGTTTGGCATTTAAGATATGATTATCTACAGTGGCCTGGAGGCTGGCCCTAGCAGCAAGACGTTTAACAGTGCCACCTATGCCATCACAAGGGCTTTTCCCATGACTGGTGGCAAAAAAGTGCCATTCAGCCTGAAGTCCATGGTCACCCTTGTGATGGCAAAGGTTGGCAAAGTTTTTATAATTCTTGTACTGCGAGGCCGCACAGTCCCCTTCTAACGCTATTCCAATACTACAAGGAGCCAATTCAGAATTGGAAGCCATTCTGGACACGAATGCTGACTCTGTGGTGCTGAGCTTTGAGATGAGCCAAGTGACAGCATACCAGATCACTGAGACAAGGTGTGGCATGTAGGGCCTTTTGTGCAGGAAAGTTGATGACTCATCCAAGAAAGTTCTTGATTCTTCTATCAGGGTCATAGGCCTATAGATTTTCCAAAACCTCACTGGAGTCTGAAATGTAGGCCTAAACCTTAAAAGAGACTTAAAGTATGAATGAGAGATTACATTGTAAGGCACAAACCATTCTCATGTTTATTCTTTAAAAAAAAACAAGGGTTCCCTATACTTTGTGTACATTTCGTGTACATTGTATATACCTGCAATTTCCAAAAATTGCAGATTTGTAAGAGTCTGAAAAAAATAGAAAGAGACTGATGCCAAAGATGAAACTTGGAGAGAATGAAGATAACGTGTACGTACAAGGGGAAAAAGTTTGGTAACCCTGGCTATAGTCCCACATGACTTTTTACCCCCCTCAATAGGGGCCATTTTGGGAGTTTTGGTCCTCGGAACACTTTTCAGACCCCCACCATTCACTCATATGAGCACTCAGAGGTCTGCAATTACTTGTAGGCATACTACTAGTGCCAGACATTTAAATGAATGGCAAATTCCAGTTATGGCTTGTCTGCTGAGGTCTGGGGGCTTGCCCGATACCAGAAGCCCTCATGACAGCGCCTTAAAAATGACCATTTTGTGACGTCCACAACACCCAAGTGGTTAAATATAGGACTCATTCGATGCCAAATTCTGAATCTCTGGTCCAGAATTACCCAGACTACAAGTTTTCAGCTTCCTGGGACTTTCCTTCTAGGAGATATTGACCTCCAAAAACCACAGAAATTGCAAATTGCCATTTGCAGGTTTGTGGGTCCCACACTTTGAACCCATGTAAAACAAAAACCGGTAGGAATTAGGCCCTAAAATTTTGCAGGTGTTCATTATACATGATGAGCAATTTTTAAGATTTTTTCCAGCTAAATCCAAGTCGGTCACCTGGGAAATTTTCTGAAAATTGACCCACTTGGCATGGAATGACCCTCAGGCAAACTGCGTGCTGAACTAAGCAAAGTTAAGGTCTTCAAAATCATCCTCTACTCGACAATTGCTTTCACCCCCTTCCCATTTACTTGGCAAAATTTGCAATCAAACAGTTGATTCGCTCAATGAACAATTTTAAATTGGTTGGTAGTCTAAGTTATTTAGATATCCATGTATTCAGACATTTTGACATCGCATGCATCGTGCACATGAATGCATGTGGCAGCCGCAGTGATGTTATGATCTTGCAAGTTCTCATGCCACTTGTGGCGTTAATGGTGGCCTCCTGGAAACAGCAATTCCGGCTAATTAATGGTCATTTAAAAGAACAGGGGGTATGTGTGGACAAAAAATCGACCGTGGATATTATGTTGGAGTTAATTACTATAAGATTAAGTCAAAACGTGTAGGTCAGTATAGCCCTCCTTTAAATATCATTTGATTGTTATGTGTGGACGTGTGGCTTTAATATTCTGTGCTGCGCCATTCTTGAATGCTTATCAGCTGACAGCCATGGTTTAAAACCTCACTGAAGAAAAATATTTCTCTAAATGAATTGTAAAATGTGTGAATGGGTAGAAAGAACTGAGATGCGTTTATTTGCTGTATTTGCCAGCAGAGACACAGCGCCATAATGGCTATGCTTGATGTAAAGGCGAAGGATATTCCCCCAACTGTTGACCATTTGAATGGTGTCTTAGAATCAAAAGAGCAACCTTCCTCCCATTCTACCAACGGTTCAGGAAATAAGAGAAACCTCCGCCCCCCGGTTCTACTAAAGGTTTGGGGAATAAGAGCCACTTTCTTTCCTGTACCACCATCAGTTGGGGGAATAGCCACTTCGTAATGTGAATGCAATAAAGTGGCAATAATGTTTCTTCGCACCGTTCCATTCCATCCCAGTGGTTTGGCTAAGCTGTGGAGTGCCCTGACTCTGCTCGGAACCTACCATAGTCAACCATGCGCTGTCCGGGTTTTGCAGGTAAATGTAACCTCTCAAGAACTGCATTTGGATGGCTAGTTGGCTACAACATGTTTGGTGTGGTGATGAGTTCTGTAGATATTTATCCTGTTATTTTCAGGTCCTGGTTTAAAATTGGTTGCATGTGATTTTGTGGTAGTTAGATTTTTTCTTTTTATTTATTTAATTAACCTTTATTTAACCAGGGAAGTACCTTGAATGTTTTTAGCTGCATGTGATCGTATTTAAGGTAATCCTTAATTTACAATTCAGGAGATTAGTGAATCAAAATAAAAGCACTTCTGCACTGAATGACTGAGGAATTTCTCTAAACCTTGTATTCAATGCATTTCACATAATTTAATAAAAATCATGCAAAGTAATATTTGAAGTGCATGCTTAAGTACGTGTGTTAATTTTTCCCCTCAGAAAATAAAATATGAACATGGATCTCTTCTATAGGTCACACCATTCCTGCTGGCTTTATCTGGAAACAGCAGAGAGCTGGAATTGAACTGATCTGTACTGTCACTGCTGAGAAGGACTGGCACACAGGCTGTCATTTTGTATCAAAGTGGGCTGCCTTTTCTGCAGGTCAACTACACACTCAGTTTTGTTGAAGTCTGATTGGCTGAAAAGTGTTTACATTCACACTATATTTTTTCAGTCAGTACAGCGTTGGCCAAATGGTCAGTGCGGCTGTCCTGTTAAAATACCAGGTCAGTCTTTTTAGGGTAATGACTTTTTTCTTTTTGTTTGATGCTGACGAAGGTTTTTGGACGGACATGTCTGCCTATTGAGAGCTGACAGGAGCGTGACCTCCTCATCCACAGCCACCCTGGCTACTCCAGAGAGGCCCTCGTAATCGAAAGGCCTGCCAGGTAGTGAATACCCCTTTCAGGAAGTGTGCTTTCCTGGACATTTGTGCACAGGGAAGATGGTGTTGGTAGGAGGGAGAAGTCAACTTGGAGTTTGCTTTGTCTTCATCTGTTTCCTGCCACCGACAAAGCTTTACTGGAGCAGGATGGTACCAGCGGTCAAGCAGCAGAGGTCGAGCATCTAGTACAGAGTAAGACGCTGGCATCATACTTTGGTCATCTCCGTAAGCTTGAAATGCAAGTATATTTAGTTCCTCATTGGACGCAAAATACTTTTTTTTACATCGGGATTCAAAGAAGTGATGCTTTGATTTTTTGAGACATTTGAATTCCTTTGAATTCCTAATTTGATTAAAATGAACAGATTACAGATGGCATCAATTTTGTGTTCAAACCGCATGCAGCATACACGCTTGAAAATTATTGATTCATTAGAAAGCCCTGACAGCAAAGCGTATATCGGCGACTGGTGAAAGCTCCCCAAAAAGAACGCCTTGCTACTGTATTTCCCATGGCAGCATCGAAGGGAGGAGTAATCCCACTAGAAAATGAGCATTTTGTCCAGACATTGGACTACCCCTTTTAATTAGACATTTTTAGATGTCTTCAAACTACCCATATGAGCTCAATAATAATAGGAAACGCACAACCACTAAATTATATATTTTAATATTAAACTGACAAAACTGAACCCATTTTATATATGCTGTGACTACCCATATGTACTCATTCGTGAAAAATACTTAAATATTTTTCATGTGGTCAGTAATTAATTTAACTACTCATTATTACCTAATCTATTGACATTTTTGCTTTATTATTCAGCAAGAGTTGATCATGAGTGAAAGAATCAAATGGCAAAATTTCAAGGTGATATTGCTGACACATCAGGCAATGGGATGGAACTGATGTGTTTGAGGAAATTGACTAGCTAAGTAATTTATTATTATTAATAGAAAGTCCAAAATCAATCCAGGTCTCCTTCATGATAAGATCTAAAGGAATATAAAATTTGGATAGCATCTAAAGAATAGTCTTTGAGTTATCGTGTTGACCAGAAGGATCTGCGACAGATGTGGATATGGTGACGATAATTCCATAATATCGGCAAAACCATTCCGCTGATAAAATTGTGCTCGCCCATCGGCACCACTTCTCAAAGTATCTCGCCACTGTGTAGTATTCTTCAGTCAAACTTGATGTGATCTCCCATAAAATTTTGCAATGGCGATTTTGCCGAGAAGATTCCGCGTATCCTAGAGGCTAGCCCACTACTCTTATGCTGCGTTTCCACCAAACAGGAAATGAAATTTCTCCTTGCTTTATTCACGGAAGTTGATCGCGAGATCATTTTTATTTTTTCGCTTTGATGATCTTCCACCCTGTTCGTGTGAAGATCCCATTCGATGGGAGAACAACTTGGCAGTTGATTGATGCCATATACTGTATAAAAAGATGGATGAAGCAACCGTGATGTCACCCATTGGTTTCAGCATACCATTTAGGAAGCCTCGATTTTGGCTAATTGAATAGCGCCATTTTGTCATTTTGAAACCGGATGTGATTCCTATTTGACGGCGCGTGAATTGAACATTCAGGGAGGAGCGAGGGGTGGATCTACGGGTGGATCTGACCGTATCAGACGAGGACCAGAGGATAGCCACGCCCCTGAAGCATATTCTGGCTTTATCCTTTATTCTAGTCTATTTTGGACCATAATTTACGAAAATGAACATCATGTTATATCGAAGGAGACCTGAAGCTTGCGATGGATGCCATAAAGTAATGTGGAAAATAATTATTGAAATAATAAATCAGGTGGGAAAGTTGGGTCATTTTCTCATAGACTACGATAGCATTGAACTTCTTTCTGCAACCGCCGACGTCACCATCTGTTGGCCATTAAATAGAATGCAAATTTTAGAGATTTCCGCATTGGCCTCAGTTTTCAGACCCGGGTGCTGCGTCCATCTTTTTATCGTCTATGATTGACGTGAATTCACATCGCTGACCAATAGCAACGCGAATTGAGCCTTGTTCACACACAAGGGGTGGTACTTCCTGCAATCTCCAAGAATCATCAACAAGATGGCGACGCTAATGTTGCTATGCTAATGTCACAAACATTTTACTTTATGAACATTGTGCTGCCTTGAGAGTAAAAATATTCACAAAACTGATGATGTCATTGCTTTAATCACACAAATTTTTCTCGAGTATTTTGATGTGGAGCGAAATGCGAATTTCGTGCATTCGCATGAGCCATTCACGTTGCGCCGCTTCTCCCGCATGATTTGCGTTTCCCGGCGCAAACTAGCGTCTTTTTGCATATATTCGCATCTTTGCATTGACTTTGAATGCAATCTGGTTGTGCGAAAAATTCGTTTTGCGTTCGGTGGAAACGCAATGCTGCGTTTGCACTGAACGCGAAGCAAAATTTCTCCTTGCTTTATTCACGGGAGTTTGACTGCGGGATCATTTTTATTTTTTCGCTTTGAAGGTTTTCCGCCCAGTTCGCGCGAAGATGCCATGCACTTCTATGGGAGAACAGCCTGGCAGAGGATTGACACGCAAATACACACCGCCAACCAATAGTGATGCCAGTTGAGCCTTATTTACACTCAAGGGGTGGTCTTTCCTGCAATCTTCAAAAATCAACAAGATGGCGATGCGAATGTTGCTGTGTTAACGTCACAAACATTTTACTTCATGAACAATGTGCCTGCTTGAGAATGAAAATATTCACAAAACTGATGATGTCATGTCCGATGTGGAGCTAGACCACTATTTATTTGTGAAACTGTCATCCAAAGGTTATTTGACACAGCTAGCTCACTAGCGTTCCCATTATCTCAAGCAGTGCAGCTAAATAGGGTTTTGTGGAGCAGCTAAAGGTGATTTTGGGCCAGAATCATGCATTTGATGATACAAGTATGAAATTTGGTATGAATGTTCTATATATGTCACTTTTTGAGAAAAAAGTGCAAGCCATCAAAAATTCCAATATGGCCACCATTTTACAAGATGGCCGCCAGTGTCTGGAAAAACTGCTATTAAGCATAAAAAGTGTCTGCTCTTTTGAATTTCTTTGTAAAATTGTTCACATATTTGTCTTCTTTGACCTCATTTTTAGAGCCAGAATGATTTCTTGCAGTAATAAAGCATTTTGCAAAGTGGTATATGGTGCAGAAGGTGGGTTCTAGGCCTATAGGAGAAGCAAAAACTCCGAAAATAAACCAATACCGGTCCAGTACAACTACTTCTGTAGACGCGGCAAGACTTGATCTCTTTGCACGGAGGCAGAGGCTATATGACTTAATCCCACCATCTCAAAGTGCGCTGAAGGAACATGCAAAACGAGCTGCATGTCAAGCTGGACATATTTGGGGACAGTGCATCATCCGCCAGCCAGAACATTAGTGTCCATCCAACTGGGGATGGTCGAAAGAAGGTGATAATTGGAAGGTGGTGTGGACTACTCTTGAGCCCATCTCTAAGAACTGCCGGAAGTTGACGAAGTGTGGATGCAAGATGGGCTGTGGTGGAAGGTGTAAGTGTGTAAAGAACAGACTAGCCTGTACTGCACTCTGCAGTTGTCACTGTCCGAGTTCTTCAGAGACAACAGATGGAGATGAACACGAAATGCTATGGGGGTAGGGGGTTCCTATCAAGCATTTTTATGCCAAAAACACTACATACTGTCGCTTCAGTCGGGATATTAGGATATTTGGACAAAATATTGCAGACCTTTTGCATATGTTTCAGAGTAGGGAAACATCTGGCGGCCATCTTGGAAAATGGCCGCCATATTGGAATTTCAAGTGGCAAGCACATTTTTCTCAAAATGTAATGTAAAATGAATATTTCCTCTAAGTTTCATGCTTGTATCATCAAATGCATGATTCTTTGCATTATCTACTCCGCTATTTGAATAAGAAGCTGGGTAGCCTAGCTAGCCAATATTGCTGCTAGTAGCAATGATGCTATTCAGAACACTGCTCTATTCGCATGAATTTTGCGCAAAAGAATATTTTGACGTGGAGTAAAATGCGAATTTTGTGCATTCATGCCGTGTGTGTCGGCCATTCATGTTGCATCACGCCATGTCTCCCGCTTGTTTCATGTCGACCGGCGTGAACTGCCATCTTTTCACATGGATTTGCGTCTTTGCATTGCCATTGAAAGTAATCTGGTCACGCATAAAATTTGTTTTGCATTCAGTGGAAACGCAGCATTACAGCACATAACCTCTGAATCTGTGCTTTCACCTTTGAGATATATAATAGAACCAGAGAAAACGAGAAAGTACCTTTGCTTCAGCCAGTTAGCATGTTAGCTTCCTGCTTCCGCGTTTCCCATTAATGCAATTGTGTGGCCAAAGACGCGGCAGCTCCATAGACACCAATTGAAAAGTGCACATTTTTTTTTTCTTGCCAAATAAAGCGAAAACAAAAGAAAATGTATTTGGTAATCCTTCATTATTTTGCTCTTTGTCTGATGCAACTATTTGATGTTTTTAAGAGGGCCTGTAAAATAAGAACTGCTACTTTTGAGCTTGACGACAGCTCGTGCACAAGTTTGGTTGTCCAGCTTTTGCTCTGACTGCAGCAGTTCACCCAATGAGTGTATAGTGCATGCGCGTTCCGGATTAACAGCGTTGCTCATCATTTCCCCTCGAACTCATTCGCCAATCCACACAGACGACACATTTTCTTGGCCATTTGTGCTGTATAATCAGATTGGCAATCTAATGAAATAAGCACCCATGGAACGCCATTTTTAGAGATGGCGTCGGTCAATTCCGTACTTCCTGGCCTGAAGTAGCTAGCCTAGCATCTCCTAATGAAAGTAATGGGGGTGGTACTTCCTCGCTCTCTCCAGTTCTATTATGTTACCTCCATGGCTTTCACAGACCTCTTGCGCTCAAGACTGGATGCTGGAGAGGAAGTATATTTTTGTTTAAAGCCGCAGTGTGTGAGAATTACTCCCATCTAGTGGTGCGCTAATGGAATGCAAACAACCGAGTAGTACTCTCTAGCACCTCCCCCTCAAAGCGCATCATTACCACTACGGAAGCCGCGAAGAGTCAAGATGTGTCAATATGTCTATAACTACACTGGTCACAGAAGAGTCCATGCTTCTTACTGATGTCCACATTTACATTTAAGCCACTTTCACACCGGATGCGGAACAAATTTTTCGCACGACAGATTACATTAAAAGTCAGTGCAAAGACGCGAATAAGCATCTTTATTCTTCCAAGTTCCAAGTAAGTTACATGGAGCACCGTGAAAACAACAAGACAAACAAAACTGTTTCAATCACACAGCTCAAAATCGGCAATTAAAATACTCTGCTTGTTTCTTTGCATTATACAACCATGTACAACATTACACGAAAACAGGATATTTAAGCAATCGTTACCGTGTTCGCCTGGAAGACTAGCTGTAGAATAGTTGACGGGAGCATATTAATCCACTGTTTAAATTTGCCGTTTCTCTTACTTGCTGTTAAAAAAGTTCTCTTGGGGGGGCGTGACGATTAACTTAACTTTCTGACTTAAGTGTAGAGTAACAGCAACTGAAAACTGTTGCGACGGAGCTTTTCCACTGTAAGCTAACTAACAAACTAGCCGTCTCTGCCATTTTATATTGCAAGTAACAGCAAATTATCCAACTTAAACGGGAGGATAAAGTAGTTGCTGGACTACACTGCCCTGGTTCTAACATTACACCAAAATAAACTTCACTGTTAGATTTAATTACCCGTCTCGCAGAAAGGTTGCAACCTCCGTGTCCGTTTTCAAGTCCTCCTCTCTCATGAGTTGTCTCGACCTGGGAAAAGCTACGCCGATGTAGACTTTCGTTTTATCCCGCTCATGTTTACTTTTTCTTTTCTTGGGTTGTTTTCCTTCCCTCTCATGGGGCAAAGAGTATCCATGGTCCTCCATTTCTAGGGAAAGGGCAAGTATAGCCACAGCGTTGGCCGTTTTAGCCGGATCCTCAGCCTCCGCACATGGCTCCAGTCTGCCAGTGCAGCACACAGGATGGTTTTTATTGACAATTTTAACCTCTTCTGGAAGCGTTCTTCCTTTTATTTGAGGGATGTCATCCATCCCAGCAGGCTGGGTGCACGAATTTAACGGACAAAATATTTTACTCAGTTTTAAATGCTCCTGTAGTATGACTATTGTCTGCTACATGCTTAGATGACCAGGTGTGCTCGTCACAGGTCTTTCCCGGTCACCAACTACTGTCGTCGTCCCAGTCGGGTATTGGCTCATCAGCTCCCCCTTGTGCTCAGGTGGTTTCAAGACCAATACACTCTCCACCACTGGTATGTACATCAAGGTCTTCCTCAGCTTCACAGGCTTTAAAGTCTGTCCTTAGTGCTTCTCTAAAGTCTGAATCTGTTCCACACCCAACCCTTACTCCTTCAGATTTTAAGAATAGGAGAGGGCTTGGTTTAATTCATTTAAACATTAGGAGCATTACTCAGCATGAAAAGCTGGATCAGTTAAAATTTTTAATGGCACATACAGATCCTGATATTGTGGTTTTATCTGAAACTTGGTTAAGACGCACTGTAAGTGATTCTGAGGTGGCCTTGGAGGATTACAACCTGTTCAGAATAGACAGAAAAACTAGAGGAGGAGCTGTGGCCATTTATTCAAGAGTCTGTCTTTTTTGTACTATTCTGAAAGCAGTCTCGTTGGACAAATCTTGAGTTTTTGGCACTGAAAGTGTCTATAGCACAAAATAATTCTATTATTGTGGTTGGTATATATAGACTGCCTGCTGCTCCCTTCTCTGCTACTAATGAGAGAGCTGATCTTTTAGCTCCTTTTAGAGATTCAGAGCTGATTATATTAGGTGATTTTAACTTAAATCGGTTGAGCTCTGCCTCTGAGTATTTAAAAGAAGTCTGTGGTAATCTCAATCTTTCACAGACAATTACTGACCCTACCAGGCCAAACTTAAAGGATCCATCTAAGTCATCTCTTCCTGACTTAATTTTAACAAACAGAAAGGAAAAAATTACTGACTCAGGAGTTTCTGAACTTAGTTTTAGTGACCATTGTCCAATAGCTTGCATTAGAAGTACCAGGATAAGAAAACAATGTCCCCGTATGGTATCCAGAACAAACTTCAAACATTTCGATGAACAAATTTTCTTGAATGGTCTTCAGTCAAGTGATATTCATGACACTGCTAACATCTCAGATGTTGAGCTAGCTCTTGACCACTTCTGTGAATCATTCAATTCAGTTGTTAATAAGCATGCACCCTTTAAAAAATATAGAATACAGAATAGGTCAAGCCCCTGGTTTTCATCAGAAATTTCTACTTTGATTAAAAAAAGAAACAAAGCCTGGTCTCTGGCTAGATGTACTGGGGACCCTGGTCACTTAATTTCTTTCAGACAGCTTGGAAACAAATGCACATCTGCAATAAGAAAGGCTAAGTCTGATTATTATTTAAATCTAATCCCAAAATCATATTCTAATCCAGCAAATTTCTGGAAGGCAGTAAATTCTATAACTCGTAAGTCCTCCATCTCAGTTCCACCTCTCACCACAGCAAATGGGTGTTCTTTATTAGACTATAAGGAGATTTGTGTAGCTTTTAGTGAACATTTTGCATCCGCTGGTAACCTGTTTAATGAAACATATACAGGACCACCTCTGTCCGCTATTGATCCAGTCACGCAGACAATGCCAACTCGTTTTTCACAGCCTTTCTCTATTGATGAAGTGGCCAACGTACTCCTGTCTATGGATTCTAAAATTTCTGTGGGAGAGGATAAAGTTGACCCCTTCTTCTTAAAACTTGCTGCTCCAATTGTGGTCCGCTACATTACACATATTTTTAAACTTTCAGTTTTAAACGGCACAGTCCCTAAGGTTTGGAAAGTTGCTTATGTCACACCTTTACATAAAGGTGGTGGAACAGCTATCTTAAATAACAATAGACCTATTTCAAAATTATCATGCTTGGCAAAATTATTGGAATCTCTTGTTAATATTCAGCTAAAATCATTCATTTCAACATGTTGTATTCTCAGCATGCATCAATCAGGATTTAGGGAAAGACATAGCACTGTTACTGCTGCCACTTTCGTGTTAAATGACATCACTACAGCCTTAGATAAGAAAAAACACTGTGCGGCTCTTTTTATTGATCTCTCAAGAGCATTTGATACAGTGGATCATACATTGCTTTTAAAAAGACTTCATAGTCTTGGATTTGATGATAAGGCTTTTAAATTGTTTCAGAGTTATCTCAGTGATAGGCAGCAGTGTGTTTGTATCGGTGACATTAAATCTAAATTTGTGCAAATAGCAAAAGGTGTCCCGCAAGGCTCAATCCTGGGGCCTGTCCTTTTTACACTTTATATTAATGATATTACCTCAGCTGCCACTGGGTGTAATATTCATTTTTATGCAGACTCTGCTGCCACTCTGAAGCCTTTGGACTCTGTTTATCACTCTGCTTTAAGATTCATCACTGGAGATAGTTATGACTTATGACCATCACTGTGACTTGTATTCTAAAGTTGGGTGGCCCTCTCTCAATGTAAGACGGGAAAGACACTGGGTTTTATTTATTTATAAAGCTCTTACTGGTCTTTTACCTTCTTACATTAGCTCAATGCTTTCTTTTAATGTGGGTTCTTATCAAACTCGGTCCAGCGATTGGATCACGCTGCAGGTGCCAGCTGTTTTTACAGAACTTGGAAAATCCAGTTTCTCGTATTGTGCACCTGCAACATGGAACAACATGCAGAATCATTTAAAGCTTTCCTCATTTTTATCCTAAGAGCAATTTAAATCTTTAACTGTGTCACATTTTACTACTAGATGTTCCTGTTTTACCTGATTAATGATTTTACATTCTCTGTTATTTTTATTTTATTGATGCTTTTATTTATTTTTATGTTTTTACTTGTGGCTTTAATTGTTTTTACTTCTCATTGCCACTTTGATGTTAGTTTCTCTTTGGCTTTTCTGTGCCTAAGTGTTTTTATTCTATTTTGTTTTATATTTTTTTTTACTTGGCTACATTGTAAATGAGGTTTCTACCTCAATGTATTTCCAAGTTAAAATAAACGTTGAAAAATATGAACCACAGGGCGCTTTCAACAACACAGTCATCTTTGTTTGCTTCTCCTCCCCGCCCCCGACAACACACGGGGATTTAAAGGTAAAATGCGAAAGGCGAACCAAGTTTGTCCTCTTTTCGGCTACCGCATTCAAAGATGGCGATGCAACATGGCAGCCTCCAGTGGGTGCAATGCCACCTATGTATTTGTAAACAACTCATTCTAAGCTACAAGAAAGCTTTCATTTGTATGCGATTGTGATTAGACTTCAGGAAATACGTATTTATGAAAGCAATATTTGATTTTTGCTAATAAAAAGCCAAGTAAGTTACACACTGTACCTTTAAATAATTATGTCAGTAAATTGATACATTTGTATAGAGTGCATTTTATGCGCAACCATACAATAAGCACTTGGATTGTGTAGTTTTCAGTTCGTATCTATTCCAACGCAGAGCAAATGCTTCTCTGCCACCTTAGCCTTTGTATTCGATTACATTTAAACTGGACCTTTTTTATTTTTAAATTGAAACGGGACCTTTTGTTTTTTATTTTTAAAGTCCCTAAAATTATGTTGGCATATGTCAGTGTGGCAGCAGCGAAATTCACTGATGTGTTGTTACTAGCCTCAGTCCCAACTACATTCAGTCGAGTAACGATTGCAATTCCTCACAAAATGCCAAGGAAGAAGAAAGACTTGGAAGCACATTTTCACTCATGTATAGGACTATATAACCCCTGGCAAAAGTTACAGAATCACCGGGCAATGAGGAAGTTCATCATGCTTTTTCATTTCATAGCAAATGAACCAATTACAGAGGGGACACAAGACAGTTTTTAGCTTACCGGCCCTATGGGCCGATAAGCTATTGTCGTGGTGTGGCGTCCGTCGTCCGTCGTCCATCGTCCGGAACATTTTTTATCTTTTTTTTGGCCTGATGAATTTTTGTGTAAATTTGCAATAACATGCTACTAGACCATATCTCCAGACATTTTTCTCGGATTTTTGATTGAATCATTTTTGTCCATTTTATGGGCCCTTGAAATTTTGGCTCCAATGTTAAAGGTAGGACTGAGACATTTTTAAAAATTATTTCTCAAAAACTGCGTGATAAATTTTTTTTCTTAATCAGGCAATCAACTTACCTTGGTACCAGAGGTCGCCTTAACTGAATATTTCCCGTCATTGACGGATTTTTTTTTTTAACAATGACGGAAAATTTTGAAGGCCCGTCATTTTGACAGAATGTAATTCACACCCCCGCCCAATTGGTGGTGGGTGTCATATTGTCTCGAGCATTGTCTTTGATCTGTATGACAGAGATGCCAAGTCTCACGCATTCGGCGTAGGCCTCACGCATTTTTTAGGCTTATTCACAATAGTCCGCAGTTGTTCAATGTACGCGTATTAATGAGATTCTCACGCGGAATTAAAATCCTTGTGCATTGAAGTTTCAGTTTCACTTGCGTGAAGGTGAACCTCACCATGGAAAGCGATTATGACTCCGGAGTTCTCGTGCTTCTCTTTACTGAGGGATTGGAAACAATGCATGTGTTGCATGATCGTTTAAATTGTTTAAATGAAATAAGACCATTTGAAACGTTTTTATGCAATTCCGTTGCTTTCAATCCCTCAGTAAAAACAAACGCGAGAATTCCCGAGTCATAATCAATTGCTGTGTCACTAGTGGGGAAATCCACCGTAATGCGCGTGAAACTGATTAACTTAATGCACAATGACTTGAATTCCGCGGGTGAATTTCTTCAGTTCGCGTCGATTGAATAATTGCTGACTACAGCACAGGAACGTGAATGCCAATAAGAGGCGGGAGACTCACGCCGAAAATGCGTGAGACTTGGCATCTCTGGACTATGATCCTGTATTCCTCATATTTTTGTAATATGATCATTTGCTCTTCATTTGTAAAATATGCTGCTCTGCTGTCGGTAGACGATTGGTCATATGCTACAAACGCCGTCTCTGTTATGTGAACACGCAGATATCTAGGTCGGGAAAGCCCCGGTTGACATAAGCAGCTTCATAGGACCGCTTAACGAGACTGCGGTTGTTAGGCTTAGTGAAGCCCAGCAATAACTGAAAGCATTGTTAATTTGCGCGCTGTTACTGTGTGGCGGCAGAAATCATTTATGATGTTTTGTAAAGTTCATACAGCAGTAAATTCAAAAATCCACGCAGTGCTGTATTTAACACAGTGCGCAATGTGTGTCTACATGAATCACGGTCGGTATCAGCTAATGCGTAATCTATAAATTATTCTGTTCATCGTTTATTTTTTTAATAAAATTATCATTTTAAAAAATAAAAATTACAATGATGGATAATAATTGATTATGAAGGAATTTTTATGCCCCTGTCCGTCACAATGACAGACAATCAGAAAGTCTAACGCGACCTCTGCTTGGTACAATCAATGTACAGTGCAAGCGCCATTTTGATTGAATCGACGGAAGTGGGTCTATTGGGGGCGCTGTACTTTATGAATATGCAAGATGGCCTGTGAAGGCCAAATGGTTGCACATAGAGATTAAGTTAGTATTATTGACATATAGGAAGTCATATATGACCTATACATTGGCTATGTTAAAGTTGACCTCAGATGACTTTGAAAGGTCAAACTCGAGGTCAGGGAATATATTAACCATGTTAAAAGATATGATGTGAAATTTCAAAAAATTATTTCTCAAAAACTGTGATAAATTTTTTTTCTAAATCTGGCAATCAACTCACCTTGATACACTTTATGTACAGTGCGAGTGCCATTTTGATTGAATCGATGGAAGTGGGTCTAGTGGGGGCGCTGTACTTTAACATTGGGTCTTATGGAGAATGGTCCAAATCGCCTGTGGAAGCTAAATGGTTGCAGATAGAGATTAATTTTGTATTACTGACATATAGGAAGTAATATATGACCTATATTTTGGCTGTGTTAAAGTTGACCTCAGATGACCTTGAAAGGTCAAACTTGAGGTCAAGCAAAATGTTACAATTTTCAAAGGTTTCTAGGCTTGAAAATATTGAGGATTGGGAACATATGTGCATTGAACACTTATAGGAAGTCATGTATGAACTTTCATTTGGTGGCCTTGAACTTGACCTTCGGCAAACTTCGAAGGTCAAACTTCACATCGTGAAATTTCAATGACTTCTATCACCAAAACTATTACAGATAGAGCTTAGGTTTGTATTGTGGCCATATTGGAAGTCATGTATGAAGTTTCATTGGGTGACCTTGAACTTGACCTTCAGTGACCTTGAACGGCCAAACTATACAGTGAAATTTCAATGACTTATATCAGCAAAATCATTACAGATTGAGTGTAGGTTTGTATTGGAGAAGTATAGGAAGTCATGTATGAACTTTCATTTGGTGACCTTCATATTGACCTTCGAAGGTCTAACTTGACCTAGAGAAAATTCAATGACTTCTATCACTGAAAAGGTCACAGATGGAGCCTAGGTTTGTGTTACCGACATAGGAAGTCACATATGAACTTTCATTTGGTGACATTCAGCTTGACTGTGGATGACATTTGAAGCTCAAACTTGACATAATACAATTACAATGACTTGTCTTGCCAAAACGGTCACACATGGAGTCTAGGTTTGTATTACAGACATATAGGAAGTCATATGTACTTTCATTTGGTGACCTTTGTATTGACCTTGAAAGGTCAGATGTGACTAAGTGAAAATTCAATGACTTGTATCGCTAAAACGGTCACAAATGGAGCCTAAGTTTGTGTTACTGACATCTAGGAAGTCACATGAATTTTCATATGGTGACATTCAACTTGACTGTCAGTGACCTTTGAGGGTCAAACTCCACAGTGAAATTACAATGACTTGTACCACCAAAATGGTCACAGATTGAGCCAAGGTTTGTAGAGACATTTAGAAAGTCATATGAAGTCCATTTGCTGACCGCAACTTGAAATTCTGTGACATTTTAAAGTTCACAATTGACATATTGAATACATATTGACATATTTTAATGACTTGTATGACCAAAACTGCTTCAGAGCTTAGGATTGTATTACAGAAGTTCTTATAAGTGTATGAGAACTTTTATTTAGTGACCTTGACATTGATTTTCATTGATTCAAATGTCAAACTTCACATGAAATTTTCATAACTTGTATCATCGCTGTAAGACTGCTTGCCGGTAAGCTACAGGACCCTTGGTCCGGTTTTTATCAGCTTAACATTCAGGCTTCATGAAACACACCTCCAACAAATTAGATAACATTATTGTAAATTTATGACATTTTTTCATAATCAAGTAGAGGGGGAAAAAATTGAATCACTTACTGTTGAGGGAAAAATTACCAACAAAAATTCATAATTACAGAGCTCAATGTATATGAGTACATACCAAGAGATTTTTCAGAAAAACATCCATCACCTTTTTGAACTAATTCTTTCTATGGGGTCCTATACAACAAGAAATCCACCCAAATCTCGTTAATTGGTTTTAAATGAGATTTGTTAGTTCTAAAAACAATCAGAAATTTTCTAACGATGATGTATGATCATGATGCAAAAATTGGTACATCCTCAATGAATGTTTTTGGAGCAAAACCTGATAAAAATTCTGATTAATAGGAATTAACCAACAAATGAGTCTAATCAATCATTACACAGGTGACTGCTAAGTAATTGACTGTCAAGGATGGAATTTAAGAGAAAATCCATTCCCATTCAAGGCTGACAAATATGGTACCACAATGAAAGAGAAATGTCACAAGACTTGAGAAAGAAAATAATTTCTTCACACAAAGTGTGTCAAGGTTACAAGAAAATTAGTAAAGCATTGCTAATAAGTTGGAATAAAGTATCAAAAGTGATCAAAAAATTTTTAAAAGATGGACTTGTGGGAAGCTTGCTGAGGTGTCCAGGCTGTCCACGGAAGTGAACATCGCGACGAGCGTTTTGAAGATAAGATTTGAAGAAAATCGGCACGCAAGTTCATCAGTTAGTGAAAGCATTAGAAAGTCAAAGTGGGCTGAGTGTTTCCCGTGACACGACCCGACATGCGATGCAGTGAAAAAAGAAAAGATGCCACCATCACTCTATGCCCTAGGTCGCCGGGCACTCTTTCAACATGATAACGACCCAAAACATACGTCGAAGGCCATTCTTTCATTTCTGAGGAAGAACCGGGTAAAAGTGATTCAGTCGCCAAGCATGTCCCCAGATTTCAACCCAGTAGAACTTTTGTGGGGAGTACTGAAAAGACAAGCTGAGCGTCACTCTCCATCCAGCATCCAGGATCTGAAAGAGTTCATTCTCCAAGAATGGAGAAAGATGTAGCAGTACGTTGCCAACATGTTCCTTCAATGCCTAGAAGAGTTGATGCTACTCTTAAAAATCAAGGAAGCCATACAAGATATTAGATAATGTAGAATTTGTTATTGGGTGTAATCCTTTTTGAAACACCTCATTTGAACAAAAGTACAATTGTAATTACTTATTGTAATGTTGTTAGGTGACCACACTTTTGTGATAAAATAAATCTGAAATAAAACTCAGTCTTGTCAAAATACTGTCAATTGTTCTCATATTCACTGAGAAACAGATAAAAGTCTTACTTTTATAAAGGGGGTATACTCATTTCTGTGGTGCACTGTAGTACTTTGTTTCTCCTCCTCAGGCTTTTCTGTTAGCCTGAATTCATTGAAGCGTGGGCTGCGTTTGAATAGTCAAACAAGACTAGGTGCACCTAGTGTATGACTGGTCCACCTCTTCCCCGCCGGCTGACCAATCGCTGAACTTCTTCCCCGCAGTCCAGCTAATCGTTGAACTTGATCACTCAGTATGTCAGTCACTCACGCAGTAACTCGGACAGCAACATTTGCGTTTATAAGGGCTGGGCCGCTGCTCGGCCCAGCCCAAAAACTAAGCAGTCCAGTCGCCCGCAACTGCATGGGCGTAGCCCCGAAAGCCTGCTTCTCCCATTTTTTTGCGCATTAATCAGACAATACTGTAGCCATGGAAACCAAAATCGATAGGTATCATAACTGAAGTATAACACATTTCCATACCAAATATGAAAGCAATTGGTCAAAAATTACAGCCTGTGCAGCGTCCACAAGGAAGTGTCTACAGACGTGGATGTGGCCACGGTGGTGCAAGTGACAAGCGTGAATTCATAGTATATACAACCCCAATTCCGAAATAGTTGGGATGAAGTGTGAATTGTGAATAAAATCTAAATGCAATGACTTTCAGATCACCTGAGCCAATGTGTTTACAATAGAACATAGATAACATTTCAAATGTTGAAACTGAGACATTTTACATTTTTATCCACAAAATGAGCTTATTTCACATTTTCTGGCTGCGACAGGTCTCAAAAAAGTTAGGACACAGGCAAAAAAAGGGCTGAAAAAGCAATTAATATACAAGAGAATCAGCTGAAAGAACATTTAGCAAGTAATTAAGTAAACTGGCATCAGGTATGTAACATGATTGGCTATAAAAGGGATGTCTTAGAGAGGCTGAGTTTCTCAGAAGTAAAGATGGCCAGAGGCTCTCCAACCTGTGAAGGCTTGCATAAAAAAATTGTGGAATACTTTAAAAACAATGTTCATCAACATCAAATTGCAAAGGCTTTGAAGGTCTCATCATCGACAGTGCATAACATCATCAAAAGATTCCGAAAAACTGGAAAAATCTCTGCGTAAGGGACAAGGCTGAACACCTTTACTGGCTGCCCATGATCTTCGGGCCCCCAGACGCCACTGTTTCACTCACCGGCATAATTCTGTCATTTACATTACTAAATGGGCCCAGGAATACTTCGAAAAACCACTGTCTGTAAACACAGTCTTCCATGCCATCCACAGATGCCACCTAAAACTATCATGCAAAAAGGAAGCCATTGTTGAGCATGATCTAGAAGGGCTGCTGTGTTCTGTGGTTCAAGGATCATTTAAAATGGACTGTAGCAAAGTGGCAAAGTGTCCTGTGGTCAGACGAGTCCAAATTTGATATTCTTGTTGGAAATCATGGGCGTCGTGTCTTCCGAGCTAAAGAGGAGAAAGACCACCCCTCCTGTTATCAGCGTTCAATTCAAAAGCCAGCATCTCTGATGGTATGGGGATGCATTAGTGCATATGGTGTGGGACACTTGCATGTTTTAAAAAGCACCATGAATGCTGAAAGGTATATAAAGGTTTTAGAGCAACATATGCTCCCCTCTAGATGACATCTATTCCAGGGAAGGCCTTGTGTATTTCAGCAGGAGACTGCAAAACCACATACTGCAGCTAACAGCATGGCTACGTAGTAGAGTCCGTGTGCTGAACTGGCCTGCCTGCAGTCCCGATCTTTCATCAATTGAGAACATTTGGAGCATAATTAAACGAAAAGTCAGTCAAAGGAGACCCAAAACTCTCCAGCAGCTGGAAGCCTGTATTAAACAAAAGTGGGATCAAATTCCAATGGCTAAACTCAAGAAACCTGTCTCCTCAATGCCCAAATGCCTCCATTCTGTGTTAAAAAGAAGGGGGATGCTACACCATGGTAAACAGGCCCCTGTCCCAACTTTTTTGAGACCTGTAGCAGCCATCAAATTTGAAATGAGCTCATTTTGTGGATAAAATTGTAAAATTTCTAAGTTTCAACATTTGCTATGTTATCTCTGTTCTATTGTGAATAAAATACTGGCTGGTGTGATTTGAAAGTCATTGCGTTTTGATTTTATTCACATTTTACACTTTGTCCCGACTATTTCGGAATTGGGGTTGTAGTTTGAAGGAAAGTTGATGTAATGTAGTGGTAAACATGCCCCGTCCCAGCTTTTTTGGAACATGTTGCAGGCATCAAATTTAAAATGAGTGAACATTTCCAAAAAAAAAAAAAACAAGTTTATCAGTGTGAACATTATATATCTTGTCTTCATAGTGTACACAATTGAATATAGGTCAAAAAGGATTTGCAAATCATTGTATTCTGTTTTTATTCACATTTTACACAATGTCCCAACTTTATTGGAATTGTGGTTTGGATACATAAATCCCATTTCATTCAGCTGATTTCTTACAACTCTGTCACAGAAATGGTCTCCTGTTTCTGCCCTTTTGTTTTCATTTATTTTGTTGTGCATTTTCTATTTTCAAGGCATATTGCTTTGAGTTTTCTGTCTTGACGCTTTGGCATCTTCCATGGTCAACCTGTATGTTTTCCTCTTATAATCTTCCATTTTGTTTATACTTGCACCAGATTTTAGACACAGCTGACTGGGAATGACCAACATAGTTAGCCACTTTCTGTGTTGAATTTCCTTCGTGGAGCAGTTTTATAATCCTTTCCATTGTTTCGATTTCCAGCTCTTTTCTTGGTGCCATGCGAGTCCAACACCTTGTTAAGGTCCGCAAGCACTCTGCTTTAACTGCAGTATAATTAGCATATTCACATGGTGATTCCATCATTTTTTTCGTCAACTTGATTATGAAAAAATATGCCATAAATTTTAACAATTTAATCCAATTTACTTTCATTGTGCCTCATGAAACCTAAATGTTAAGCTAATAAAATTTTGTGTCATATCTACAATTTTCTTATTTGAAAAAAAAAAAAAAAAAAAAAACTGGAACATCAAGGAACATCCTGCGAGGTGATTCCTTAATTTTTGCCGGGAGTTGTACTCTCAGTTATGTCCGTCTTACCCATGGACAGTATATAAAGACAATATGTAAATATACAGTCAGTGATCTTACCACTTGAGGGACTCGCATTTCATTTCTCGGTCTACTGCTAAATGGGATTTGTGGGTTTCAGTTCAGTCCGTCCTTACATGAGTACGCTTTCTTGGATAAGGTATTTTACTGCAAATGAAGAACAATTAAGAAACTTATTTAAAATAGGATCCAATCACCTAGCTCCTATTAGAACATCGAACTTGGCTGAGCTGGTAACGTGTTTCCGCCCGTGGCCAAGGAAACGCGCAGACACATGCACCTATCTCAATACCCAGAAATGACAGGCAGACACAAGCTCAAGCTAAAGTGATCGCCAGCTGAATTGCAACCAGAGGGGCAGCACAGGAAACTATATCGTTTCTTGCTCATCCGTCCGCCCAACCGATGACAAGCCTTTGATCAAAAAGCTCATCCGGTCACAGTTTGGATACTTCAGCAGGAATACAGGATATTTCACAACACCGATGTGAGTCGGAAAGACTGCTGATCATCATCTTTCCCAAACGTGAACGCCGGAATGGCGTTCATGGAGAAGCCGTCTGCGGGGAAGATCCTGCTGGACGACACAGTGGCACTGACTGCTGTAATCGAAGCGAGTCAGAACCTTCACTCCCATACAGTAAGCAATCAAATAGCGACTGGTCGTCAATAGATCACGGTGATTTGGAGGTTTTACTCCAGGGTCCGAAGCTAACGTGCTGTTTTTGCTTTCCATCTGACGTAGCTAACTAGATTTTCATAGACGGCTAATATCAGACTAACTGGCTCTTTGGTAGTATGTGGCTGCGCCGCAAATGTCAACACGAGTGAACATCATTTTCCAGTTGTATTTCAAGCTAACGTTAGTCTTGATAGCCAGCTTCCTAATTTAACATGTCTGTCTTGCAGTTCTGTATCATAAGTTAGCTAGTTAGCTTGCTATTCCAGTTTGTTACCACAGGGCACTTATGTGAACTCAAGTCAGCCTACTGGTTACTGAAAACTAGCTAGTTGGCTTCATGTGCCATCTAACGATAAGTTGGCCAGAAAGAAAAAGCTCTTTTGACCCGCCAGCTAACGGTAGCCAGTTGAAATTCTACAAAATGACCGCATATTCAACTAGCTGGCATTTTATTAAAATAACCAGCTGTTGTGAATGACACCAGCTAGCTCGCTAAGTGTAAAGCTGCTTTCACACCGGACGCGAAACGAATTTTTCGCACGACAGATTACATTCAAAGTCGACGCGAATACACGCGTTTTTCGCGTCTTTGCATTGACTTTGAATGTGATCTGTCGTGTGAAAAATTAATTTCGTGTCCAGTGTGAAAGCGGCGTAAGGCTAACAAAGCTAGCTTGGTGTGTCGACAAACATGAGCGATTTGGAAGAGAATGCGAGCTAGCTGCGGCTAGTATGCCAAATCAACGATGGGTGGCTAGCCTGGTTCCAGAAATTAAATCCACTTTGGTGGCTACCAATTTACTTCGACACTAACGATATCTAGCTTGCTGTGACAACATGTTCAATTTTAGCAATCAATCACCGGCTTAACGTCATTTGGATCAACTCCATCCTTCCAGTCACATGCAACGTAGCTCTAGCCAACGAACCTTACCTGGATATTTTCACGTTTGCCAAATACCCACCGACTTGCGTTTGTTCGATAGCTAGCTCGCTACGTTATATTTCTCGGTGCTAGGCTGTAGCCAGGTTGATAGCTATCTCGGTTAAGGTTATCTCAGTCACTGCTATACTGGACATCTTGCTGATCGACACACATGGTTTAAAAAAATAAGCAATGATGGTGTTGTCTAGCTTACAAGTTCAGTTGTCCATCTGACCTAGACAACCTGTCGGCAACCGCTGCTGTGATCCCTTTGACATGTTTGATACCGGAGATGGCAGATTAAAACAATTGTTTATAAAACCCACCATATTTTATTTGCTTATTATGTGTATTCAGGAGGTCGTTCTTGGTAACTGCCCTCACTGTAGAAAGTAAGCGCGCTCTAATCTTGCTTGAATATTTTTCTTACCGATTGTCTGATACTTCTGGCGTGAAACGTAGCTAACTTTGCTCGCAAAATGCAAGCTTATAGTAGTTTGACCAAACTTACTGTGTAGTATGTACGGGAACATGGTCAGAATCATACTAAAAGGAAATAATTCGCAATTCGTTGAATTTTCAGACACTGTCCCCGTTCCTCTGTCATTTGCTGTCATTTAAACTGAGGATTCAGAAATTGGAGTTAGTCCAAGGACCCCTCTCCCTACGTTTGGTAACATTTAGATTGAAAAAGAGTCATGAGAACCCTTAGTGCTACCCATGCAAACAGAACATTGTTTCTAAGTAGGTAGACAGAATAGTTGCTGTATGTAGTTGTAGCTATTGAAATGGGGAAAATGATCTTAAATGTATAGACTTTCTAATTAGGAACTGGTTTGTTCAGTTGTAAATTATCATGAACTTTAAGTGAGTTTTTTTTTTTTTTTTAAACTATTGAAGTATGCTTCTAACTGTTGGTTTACCATTAAAGAAACAAAAACCTATTTGCGCGTGGGATACAGTGTATTCAGGGATGAATCCTGGCTCGAGTCCTCATTTGTAACTTAATACAAAGAATTCATAGTTATGTCAAAGGGTTAATTGTCGTGGTTTGAGATGGACTTTTGAACTCGTCTGCTTCCCTTATCATTGAGAACTCACTCCTCCTCTCCGCCTTCAGATGTTGCCATGTTTTAGCGCAGGGAGAATAAGTAGCTTCTGCTCTCATGTGTATCACAGGTTCAGAAAAACATTTTGTTGGATTTCCACAGATTTTATCACCGTGCCTATGTGGCCACCTGCTCAGTTTGCTTACCTCAGCATACCAGAGAAATGGCGCCTTACTCAGCTTGTCAGATGAGACAATGCTATTGAAATGCAATGTAAGGCAGACAGTAGTTGAGAAAAATGGAAATCACTAAAGATATTTTATTTACTTTTTCTCCCCAACAGGAGTACATTATTCGCGTTCAGAGAGGTGTTTCTCCTGAGAACAGCTGGCAGGTAAATCTATGTGCGTTTGGCAAGTGGTTTAAAAATAATGCTCAGTGTTAACCTTCCACTGAAGCAAGGAAATGGTAGCATTTGCAGTTGTTTACATTATCTAGTTAGTTTTTTTTTTGTTTTTGTTTTTTTTCTCCTGTGGACATTTCTGGTTATGTAGTGATTTTATCATTACCACATGAATTTGCATTACTTTGGCTGTGTAATTTGCAGATACACTGGTAGAGGTGACATTTCATTGCTTGTATTTCACACAGTTTCCATTGGTATTAGTGGGTAGTCATTAGAGCAATTTTAATGTTTTGAGAGTTTTAATGCTTTGCTCGATTTCTACAATGTAGCCCCCAACTGTACTATTGTAGCACTTGTCACCTGTTGGTAATCTATGTCAAGTTTAATATTTTGCTCCATTTCTACAATTGAGCCTTTTACTGCTAAACTAGAAGAACTCTTGCCACCCGTTTGTAATTTATGTCCTCATATGCTTTTATGACATTTAAAACATTTTTCGTGATCTTTTTTGAATAGGCTTGTGTGTGACATGTATTATGTGGAATTGTTTTAGGTCATAAGAAGGTACAGTGACTTTGACATGCTGAACAACAGCTTACTGGTGAGTGTGCCATTCGCAGTAGAATCTCTCACTGTAGCATCATCAGCTTATGAAAGGCTCTGTAGATTGAATATATGGTCTGTTTCACAATCAGGGGTAAATTCTAAGATATTGAATAAATTTAGCTTTTTTTCTAAAATTATTGGCAGCAAGGTGACATATCATTCATTTTAAGTTCTGCTATCATTGACTAATCTACAGAAGCTGTTTATTTGATGAAAAAATGTCAAATGTTGAAAATTTGACAGTACGATATCTAAATTTTTTTGACATTTTGGAGTGTCATTTTCTTTTAGATTCATTTGTATTCCTCACCAATAAAATACCATTGCACCCAGTAGCTTGTGCCATCATTATTTAAAAAAATGGGAAGGTTTTTTAATCTACAAATAATATTTTGGGCGTCAGAAACGCATTGATTCATGAAAACCTGACTATTTCTACCAAGACATTCTGTCCGTCAAAAAACGTCTTCTCCAGCACTGTTTTTTACATTATTTATATTTCAACAGAGGAGGGGGGTAAGGTTGGATGCATAGTATGATTTTGACTCCACATATTCATATGATTGCGGATGAGGAATACTGTGTCAGTATATGCACTGGTCATTACACTGTGTACCATGTTATGAGTATATGTTCTTTGTCTGTCAAAAACACGTCTTCTCCGGAACTGGTTAAAAAGGTGGAAATAGGCCAGACACCTACTGTTTACGTAGACAGAATTACATTAAATCAATCAGAAGCATTAATATTTTCAGAAAAAAATAAAAGTGTGTACAAATATAATTTAGATGTCCCAAATTATCATCATATGTTGTAATGTAAAAATACGTCTTCTCCAGAAAATAGCTTTGATGCTTATATTCACAGAAGGTCATGAAGCAGGCATAATATTTTTGCACAATTTTAGTGTTTCTGTAAGCTACACATATGAAATTAAATACACCATACAATTTCTGTGATGTCATGCGATGCGACATTGTAATGCTACAACAAATCATATCTAACATCAAAGGGTAAACTTACTTCAAAACTCAAAAACTTTTTCTTTGTTATCATGAATTAACAAGCAAACACAGTGCTTTTTGGAACATATTCAATTGAATAATACTCTGGACCCATAATAATTCACTCTGAGGATGTGTTCCGTAGAATTTATAATGTAATGACTAGTTTTCCGGAGAAGACACATTTTTTTGACATTCACTGTTCATGCAGTAAAAGCTATCACGGTAGTGCTGTACTCTTATTTTTGCAGATTTCTAAACTGGTGGTGGCTGGTGTTGGTGTTGAAAGCCTTGGAGGGACCAAATAATCCCCATATTTAAAGTTGGGATTCATTGGAAAAATTGAAACTGACTTTGTTTGTCATTTGTATGAATTTTAGGAGAACCCGTGAACCCAATGCTGCAAAATTTTCAGCATGTGTCCTCAACAACATATGTAAACAAATAGGCATCAATTTGATTCTATATTCCACATTTGATTTTTGGGGGTCCATGAGACAAACTTTGGTCCCTGATTGTGAAACAGCCCATATAGCCTTTAATGCTGAAACTGTTCTGTGTGAGATTGGATTGCTATGTTGCAAAATTTTGGTTGTGCTTGTGGTCCAGGCTTAATTAGTCAATTAAGCTGTATAAACCAATGAAATGGTAATGGCTTCCAAGTAATGTGTTTCCTACCGAGTGTTATTGGCCATGTTGCGAACTGTTTTTCAGTGCAGCTAAAATCCTCTCCTTGCTTTGCCTCTAGATCTCTGGCATCAATCTGCCCCTCCCACCCAAAAAGCTTATTGGAAACATGGACAGAGAGTTCATTGCAGAGAGGCAGAAAGGCCTGCAAACCTATCTGAACTTCATTACAACACACCATATTCTCTCCAGCTCTGAGCTGGTCAAGAAGTTTCTGGATACCAACAACTACTCTGCTAACTACACAGGTATGTGAAGGATGCAGAGCAACTGGGTCAGAGAGGGCAAATTCTGAGATGTGGGGAGGGTTGGATTTTACTGGGAATGGGGAATTTGCGCCTGTATTTTTGTCCTGATTGTAAAATGATGTTTTGAATGGCTTGTATGTTGGCTATTTAAAGTCAACCTGTCTTTTCTTCTTTAGAAATCGCTCTGCAGCAGGTTTCCATGTTCTTCAGGTCTGACTATAAGTGGGAAGTGGTGGAGCCTCTGAAGGACATTGGTGTGTGAACTGTTAAGTGTACTGAACCATAAATTGGCATATTTTGCTCTGAACTGCATGCTATCTGAACATTCCTGCACAAGAAGTCTCAAATTGTGGATCTGAGTTGTTTGAATAGTTAGAATATGAGTAAAAACACCAGGACATAAATTGCCGGAAGGGTAACTGAATATTTGTTTCAAAATTTAATAGGGTAAGGCAGTACCTAAAATTGAGATGTTGTACTAATTCATTTTTGAACATTTCATACACTTGGAAAACAAGCTTATGTAGAACTCTCTGCTTGTTCGGCAGCCTTGCTTTTGACCTTGTAATGCTTAGGAAGCTTTGGTCTTTCTGATTATTGTCGCAAGTTGCATTCAGAAATTTAATTACTGTTTGAGGGAAAGTTCGGATTTTTTGACATGAAGTTGTATGAAATACTCTTTAGCAGTGTATATGAGAGGTGATTTTTTTTTTTTTTTTTTTTTTTGTTAATGTGTGCTGAGAACGGAGCTCTGGCCTCCCAAAGTTTTGAAGTATGTAGTTCCAGTTAGTTTGCTGGGGTCACAAAAATAAGTTTTGCTTCCCGAAACAACGTGTGTTTTAAAGAGTTATATATTTCTGTCACAAAACCATGGTCAGTGAATAACTCTCACTTCACAATCACTTGGCACTATTTTTCTCTCCTTCGGTATTGCTGCACGCATGCTATCACCTTTTCCAAAGGTATCACACTTGAATGTTGACTGCCGCGACCTGAGAGAGCTACACACAGAGAGACAAGTTTATTGGCAGACAAGAAAATACAGAAAAAATAGTGCGGACTTGTGATTTTCCCGTTTTTAATAATAAAAACCTGTCTGATTTGCCTTGTTTGTATTAAAATTAGTTGGATGATCAGAAACATTTAAACATGACAAATAAGCAAAAATAGAGGAAATCAGGAAGGGGACAATTTTTATGGCACTGTATGTACTGTACTCTGCTGAATTCTCAGTTAACTGTCATTTGTGGAAACCTGTTACTTTTAAATTGGCCACCTTAGACTGGAGTATATTTGACAACATACTCTGCTAAGGTGAAAGAAAAGGAGAGATGATGGGGAAGTTTAGTTTTTCAGGGTTCATGCTAAGTCCAATGAAATAAGTTAGCTGTGTGAAAAAATATCCCACTGAACTGCTTTCTGGGGGAGCAGACTGAAAAATGTCTGTTATTTTCTAGTTCTATTTATTTTTTCATATCATGAACAAATTCTGTTGAAGCGCAACAGAACAGTATTGACATGTGTACTCAATTTTTGAAAATGGTATGAGCTTACAATTAATGCCTGGATTGAAATTCACTTAATGCTTAGTGCTTGCTGGAACATGGCAAGGGGCTTTTTATTGGTATGACAGCTATTTGCCGTAAGAGTCATGATACTTTTTTGTTTAAAATTCATAATCCCTTCATTTCCTAAAAATCAAAGCTGAAATTGTCGCTACATTCTTGTGAATAGTGGTCATGCTTGTTGTTTTGGCTGGAAAACCAGCTGATCTTGTGAGTTAACTTATGGTGAAATGAAACTTAATAGGGCCATTTATTTATTTATTTATTTATTTATTTTTAACCATACAACAGAAAAAAGTGGAAAATCATTTTTCATTATGACTTTATACTGCCTTCCAACTGTCACAGGTATTATGCTAGAGTTCAAGGCTAATCTCTTGCGCATTTATGATGATGTGAGTTTTTGTAGTAGTGAAAAGAGTATGCTTAAAATATAATTTGCATTGAGATCCTCAGATCAACGTCATCATCTTCTTATTACAGGGTGGCGGTTACGAAAGCGATATTTCCTAATCAAAGACAAGGATCAGCCAAAGGAGCGCCAAGTATTAAACTGGGTAAGTTAGGGCACATATTAACAAATGTATTTAATCTGTGCCTTCAGTGTATATCTATGGTCCTCATTCAAGGCCTTTAAAGATGTTATTTATGCAACTGCTCCCATAAAACAGTGTGAATTCGATGTGCCAGTGTGTAGATCAGAACTGTTTTTGCATTATGTTCAAAGATATACATAGGGAGACCTTCACAGTAGTGTTATTTATTGAATATACAAGGTAAGGCTTACTTTTGTGCTTTTGAAATCAGTCAGAAATGCACAAGGTTCAGTTTCTCTTCTGAGTCAAACTTTCCTTCTCGTCAAAATGTAAATGTTTTGGTTGGATTCACTTTTGTGATGCTCTGCAGATGCTTGGTTAATGGTGATGAAGCATAGCTACAAATTGAAGCTGGAATCAGTCCATCCCCTGCGATCATCTGTATAATGTCCTTTTAATGTCATTTAATGTCCTTAATATTGACTCTGATTTCACTGACAGAATATCTTCTGGCATCTCTGCGTAAATAAAATGCATAGGTCTGTAGGAGGCTGAAGTTGATCTTATTCTCGGCATATTATTCAAAATTCCTGACTGGGTTTTAAGTCAAAACCCCCGAAAATTTCCCGGCCAATTTGGGACAATGCTGAAAGGATAAATTCATCCTGGGGAACAAGTTGTGTAATACGCACATATTAACAAAAAATGGCTGTGCACTCTAAATGAAGTAGTTCATGCCTGGTTCAATATACATACCATGCAAGGAAACATGAAAACCAAGCTTATTTTTTGCTGCTGCCAACTTAACGTTGGGAAATTTTATGAGTCCACCTGCTTTAGACCAGTCATAATAGTACTTCCTATTGCAGAAGGGGCCTTGCCCTTTCTTGCTAGTCACATTTCTGCCTGGCCTAGAGGAGTTCTTGGGTGCCAAATATTATTTTTTAAAGTTTTTGTTTCATATTCTGCATGTCGAATTGACCTACTTCGAGGAATAAAGATGTATTTGAATAAACAAATGAAAATAACATTTGAATGTCTGTCAGAGTTTTAAGTTTCAGGGGTTTTAAGCACCACCAATGCACTGGACAAAGGGACTTTACAAATTATCCGGGAGCCATACAACATAGTTATTTACATTATTCAAAAAAATTGATATATCTTAATCTATACAATTATCATGATTAAAAATATACTATATCGTGATGGAAGATTTAGGTCATATTACCCAGCCCTGATTTTAAGATTTGATCGTCAATTCTTTGATCTGTTGGGCCGTGGTTAAATTGCACTTATATTGGCTGTCTGTCTCATTTGTTGTTGTTTGAAATTTTTCCTTGTGTGCTTGAAATGTTACAATTGTGATGCTAACAGTCCTGTTTTATTTGCCAAAACTGGCTTGACTAGTTTACAGTCTTTCATAGGTTTTCATTGTGGTTTCTGAGTGTTCCTCTCCCTCCTCAAGGGTTATTAGTACCCTTAACCCCATTTTGTGCACTTGACTTCTTGTGTGTAACTGTGGATAAGAACATGCGGTGGTAGGTATACCATAATTTAATGCATTGTATTGTTGTATTGTGCTATTTTGACTGAGAATCGCAGGTCTTGCAGCAGTTTTGTGGTGTTTTTATTGGTTCTGGTCTTTACTGATCTGTGTTTTTTTTTTTTTTTTTTTTTTTTTTTTTTGTTATGAAGGTTGACCTGGGACCTGATAAATTCTTGTCAGACAAAGACCTGCAATCTGCTATGAAGCTCCTTCCAACAGTGTCAGTAAGTGTCTGTGCTACCTAGATCGTAGTTAAGTGTTTGTATGCTCATTGTGACTATTTAATTTGAGGACATGGTCGCAGTTTTTAGGAGCATGTATTTTTTTGCTGTCACTATTCATGTACAGTAGAGTATACCAACGGTGTGCTGACAGAGACCACTAAATGACTCTACACATTGTGTATAGCGAGGGTATTGGTGTGCAGCAGTTATGCATGTTTTTCTGACCACATTCAGAGGACAGGAAGCTGGGTTTCCGTTATCCGGTAATTACCGGACTTTGACTGGTAAAATCTGCCGAAGTCCGGTAATTTTTAGCCCCTCCGGTCAAAATGTCTGGTGAAAATATTCCCTCTAAGCATAATTTGAAATTTATTACAACAATCAATTTCCACGTCATTTTATTACAAAAAAACCCGAATCTTATTTTTTTAAGAATGTGAAGGCCAGGCCTACATGTGGAACGAAACTTTTTCCACGCGGAACTAAACTTGTCGCATTTGTTTCATTTACTCTGACAAAGCATGCGCCGCGCTTTACAACAATAACGGGAGGGGTCAGACATGTCGAAACAAGCTAATATAAAAACTATTTTCTGAAACCAAACAGGTCTAAGGAGAAGGATTATGTAGAGACTGAGATGCAATCTGAAGTGGGCTACCCTTATTGGGCTAAACTGGCCAAAATAGCCTGCGTGATCCCGGTCTCCAGTGTGCCAAAACAGCGCAGCGAAGTTGCCTTGGGGAGAACAAGATCACAAGACTGATGCGCATTGCAAGTTGCGGAGAGACACTTGAGACTTCGATTTTGATTCAGCTGCTGCACAGTTCACTGCAGCGAAAATGCGTAAAAAGTAGGCTAATATGTCCCAAGCCAGAAACATGTGAAGGGATTTTTTAGTTTGTTTTTTCTTTTTTTTTTTTTTTTTTTTTATTAAAAATGGTATGAGCCATTCCAGGGGCCTGTACCATACAGCTGGATTAACATACCCAGGGTTTCTCTTAGTTATCTGGCTGCACTTAACCAGACTTCCGCATTCCTGATAAGCGGTACCACGAAGCCAGTTATCAACTCGGTAACTGGACCCAGGGTTTTCCAATCTCGGTATGAGCGTCACATAAAAGGGGCGGTGTTTGAAACGAATGACCAATTGCAAACATGGACAAACCGACTGGAAGCGAAGCTGCGTACTTTTCAAATGGGGAGCAAATGCTCTTAATAAAAATATGAAGAGAATAAAAATATCATCCTGGCAAAAATTAATACCGTTGCAGCTGCCAGATACAGAAAGGACAGTTGTCCAATCACCGACCGTGTAAATGCGTAAGTTAATTGTAATGATAATAGCACTGCAAATAACTCCCGTATTCATGATTGTAAGTGGGCTATTGCTGCAATAGTGATGATTTAATTTTACTTCTGCTGCAGTAAGTCATGACAACAGGCGCTATGTTGGCTAGTGAGCGCATCTCTCTCCTTTTCTGCTTTACAGGATATGTTTGATCTAGCACGAAGCCTATTGGGTATAGGGATGTGCGTGTCTTATCGTTTATAATGTTACTGCCCCATCAGTAAAATTACAGTTGCGTATTTCATTAAACTGACGTGAGGCGAGGACGTATTCTTTTGGCGTGTATGGATTTTTTTTCCAGCTGCAACCCCGGCGGTGTCAAAAGAGCCGGAGAACAAATAATGAATTACAACAAAAGCATAATTCAAAGCGGTCAGTAGGCTTACTTTCATATGTGCAACAAGTACAAGGCTATAGTGCATTTGGCCGGGGGAAAATACAGCATTGTGATACACTCAAGATCTGTAACTATATGCGCACGACTTCGCTGCGTTCGCCACATGTCAAACCCTCAGATGATAAGTGAGAACCTGTACTGTACATATTGGTATTCACCCGCGCACCGAACTCCGCTGAAACCTTAACGGACAGTGATGCCATTTTCTCTGAGAACTGATTGGTCAGTAGGCGGTGCTTTTGCACGCTATGATCTGAATCTAGAACTAAACCTGCTTCGTAGCAGGTTAGCCGTTCAGCTTATGTTGCCGCGGTGATATACCTCGGTAAGAAGTGAGCCGCCTTCGTGGTACAGAAAACCCAGGGTTAAACCTGAAGTTACCGCGATAAGCCCAAATCCAACTTTATGGTACAGGCCCCCGGTGTGTTTTTTTTTGTTTGCAAATTGTAGGCTAGTTGCAATTGTTTGCAATTGTTTTATGTTCATGTTAAAAGAGCGCAGGCTTGTGCAAGATTTATTTATTTTAGAAGTTACGCACGTGAGTCAGTTGACGGCACTCATTTGATATAACGTACTTTTTCAATAAAAGATTACGCTATAAATTGACATGCCTTGATATCATTCTTATATAGCCTGCATATCATTTTAAGCTCAATAAATTCAGATAATATTTGACCGGAATTTCAAACATTTGTCCGATAAATTGAAAACCTGCCGGTCACGTTGTCCCGATGCCAATTTTTTTCTAGCGGAAACCCTGACGGGAAGTGACAGCAATACTGTAGTAACTTGATGGAAATGCCGAAAAGCAGTACTTATCCTCAAACTCACTGCAAATGTATTGTGAATGTTTGTCAGCATACCATATGTAATACTAATTTTGGTTGCTCATAAAATGGTTTTCAGTCAGAGTTTTGTATTGTGTTTCTCCTGCTTCAGAAAAAAATAATCTTTCTGAAGCACTCACCAGATCTGTGAAGAGGATCTGTGATCAGTAATGTACAATCAGGAGCAGAAGTATTTTGACAGTGATACAGTTTGCATCATTTTGGATCTGTATGCCATCACAATGGATTTGAAATGAAGTGATCAACATTAGCATGAGGTGTTGCCTTTCAGCTTAAATTAACGGATTTTGTCAAATATTTAATGAACAGTGTTGGAATTGCAACCATTTTTATACAATACATAGCCCCTCAGTTTTGGGGGCTGAGAGGTAATTAGAGAACCTATCATTATTATTATATTCAGAAACAATGTTTTTGGGGATATTATGTTTTTGGCTTTGTTGTCGCCACCACTGCTGCAGATCCTTCATCTTGGTGCGATAATGTGAACATTTTTTGTCCCGCAAAATTTTTTATGTTCATTCCTGGTGATGGAGGACAAAGCCCATTGTTTTGTGTGACCTTACGACCTTGCGTGTTGCGCCACCAAAAAGTCAAACTTAATATTTCCAATGCAATAACGTAGAGTTTTTATGGCGATCGTGTCACATTTTATGATTGTTTAAGGGGCAGAGAAAATGATTGATATGATGTTGGTCACCCTCTTACCTTTGCTATAGCATCACTATCGGGCCAAACTCTTAATTTTTCAAAATTGCTTCATTTCAAACTTCATTTCGTTCGGCAGGGGTAAGATGTGTTTCATTTCGTTCATATAGCGCACTCAATCGCACGTCTTCCAGTACTCTTTAAATTCCATTGTTTTGTCACCCCCTTTCGCGTAGCGCCCCTATGCACAACATACACTGCATACTCACTTTTTGCTGGACACTGGCCCTCACGGCCCCAAACCTGACCGGCCCATCTGGAATTGTCCAGATCCTCCCGATTAGCCACTCCGGGCCTGCCTTTGATCCTTAAAGTGTGAGGGGGGGCCACGGCATATAATTAATTTTTTAACTCCTATCCTATTGACCCAAATTGGTGAATTTATTTTTTAAATTCCCTCCAGAGAAAGTTGGGGGGCTTGGGGGTCATTATTCAATTTTTTCTCAGAAAGTTGTGGTAGACTGCTAAAATAACAATGACTTTTGTCAATTTCCTAATATTTTGGGACCTGGCTAGAAAACTTTGTCTTAAAATTGGCTGTTGGTGGTTGTCTTAAAATTTCCATATGTGATTTATAATGTATGCATATCTGTCATTGACCTTTTGCACATACTGCATTTTAATGCGGCATACAACCTTATTCAGGGTCTTTTGAGGTATGATAGATAATGCTCATAATTTAAGTGGTTTTGCTGTGTAAACTGCCATTGAAGGAAGGAATCTAGATATCCTGCGGGGATTCATGCTCGCAGATGCACTCAGGAAGAAAAGCAGAGGGCAAATTGCGATGGAATCTCAGAACTACCCTTCCCCCTAACTCGTAACACCAATGTTGCTTTGCTTGCACAGGGCAGTAGAAATTGTCATTTTCCCTCTTGTGCATTTGGGCGAATATCTCATCATTTATTGTGCCTAAAATGCAGAAAGAATGTAGGATGGTTAAAGCTGCATTTTTGCATTGATATCGTGCGTCAGATCCAGTTCAGTAGAGTTATCTCTTTTGGCCCCTCCCTCCCCATGCACTGAATCGGATGATCGTCTGCATTCCACATTCAGATCACAGATGCTGAATTGTCTAGTCTGAGTGAAAGAGAGATTGTAGCTTTTCTACTTTGACCTTCACGCCTTTTGCGTGTTTAATATCTTAATGTTTTGAACCTGCCAACTGTTGAATTACTCCTGATGGTTTTGAGATGGTTTAGTTAATACAGAACTAGTATAATATAAAATATGCTGGCTCATCACTTTTGGAATGCATCCTTCGGATTTAACTGCCTCCTTAATGCCTTGCCTGCTGTTAATCTCGTGCTTCTCAGGGTAAACAATCATGCACAGCATGAAATAAAAGTGGGAGAAACCGCATGACTGTTTTCACTGAGATACGTGATGCAAAAACAAGTGCAGCAGACAAAGAGAGAATTCATGCTCAGCTTTAGCTTTCCTCCATCTACCGCTGGATTGTTTGTTTTTCTTTTTTTTTGGGGGGGGGTGTTCTGGAGTCAATCCGGTGTTTTAATGACCATAAAATCAATTAAACTGTGGGAGCTCGCTTAGAAAAGGTCTCTTTTAAAGTGAGATCTTTAATCCTGGAGCTGAAGTGGAATTGCTGATGTGTGCATGTCATGATATCTTTGTCCTGAATCAGTCTTGTGATCCAAGTCAACTTATTTACTCGCTCTTTTTCTTCAGAATTCTTACATTTGCCCGGTGACCTTTGCCACTACCAATGAGTCCTCTGCACTAGTGATCCGAACGTACTACGAGAAGGGGACTCTTAGAGATCACATATGTAAGGTAATGATGGTCGCACATGTAAGGTGTTGTGTGCGGGATTGTTACTGCATTAGGCCCGTTTCCACCAAAGAAGTTCCTGGTAGTATTTGGGGGGCAGGAACTACTACTGGAACGTCCTCTCACTCGGCCCTCTCAGCTACCGTGTCTCCACCGAGAGGGAGAAGCAGGAGGAACGTTCCTGTAAAGTTGTGTGACATCCTTTTAAAAATGCGACCCCTCGTCGCCTGCTGATTTTTAAAAATGCCGGCTATTTTGTAGCTTTCTGTTGACGTCACATCCCAACCTGAGTAAATCCAATCGGCGCCAAGTAAACCACAAGCCCCACCCAGGAGTTTTTCGGGGCCGTTCAGAGTACCTACTCCGACGCAGGGACTTTTTTAGCCCCTGTAAAAGTTCCGGAACTCTGTCCTTCGGGAGTGGTTCCGGCGGTGGAGACACGCAACAACGGCCCCGGCCCCGTAAAATTACCCCGAAGTTCCTGCGGTGGAAACGGGCCTATTGCCTCTTCTCTATGCATTCATTTGCCCAGCCTTGTATTTTTCCTGAAGAAGATATTTGAATTTGGTTGGAATGAAATCTCTTGAATTCACTTTCCACCTGCGCTTATTCAAATGCACTGCAGCTGCCCACAGTGCCCATGTTCACTTTGGCAGAATTAAAATACAGTATTTGATCTACACGTGCCCCTGCATTTGCATAAAGCAAAGGAACAAACTTTGAAAAGAAAATCTTTGTGCTTTTTACCGGAAAACTATGGTTCAACGCATTGCGTCTTTGTTGCACTGTAGTTGTACCCAGCGATAGACTGTTGGTATAGTGGGAGTGGTTTAGGTTTCGGATTTTTTACACATGGAATGTGGTCTCGCTGCCTTGTGTCGAAGGTCAAACCGAAAGAACCCTTCCTGAAGAAGTACTGCAACCCCAAGAAGATCCAGGGCCTAGAGCTCCAGCAGATCAGAACGTATGGGAGGCAAATCTTGGAGGTATGACAGAGTGCTACACTCCTCCTGTACCCCCGAGTTTCAGATCCATCCATCTCTGATATGACACTCATCTACGCACTTGCACAGGGGGTTTTTTCCATACAAGGAAATGGTCAACAGTTGGTCAGGCTGGGTTGGATGAATGTTTCCTGTGATCTGGAAAAGCCCAGCATGTCACTTTCTGTGGAAATTGAGTTTGACCCTTATTTGGATTAATTAAGGATAGTGAAAATCTGAAAACACTCGCTATTAAGGTTATTTGAATTGTCAAAATCAAGCTTCTGTTTTTCTTTGTGCAGAAAAATTTGGGATTAAAAAGTTTTCCTGCAATTGCAAGATACTTGCTCAGATGAACTTACGAGGTTTTTCAAAATTGTATGCATGGGGTACCGAAGACCACTGTTGCATGGGTGCCCTCTAGTAGCTGCTCTGTGCACTGCCCTTTAATATTCTCATAGGCCTCACTCAGTACGTTTACATACACAGCTATTTCGAGCTACACTGCCCTTTAATATTCTCATAGGCCTCACTCAGTACGTTTACATACACAGCTATTTCGAGCTACACTGCCCTTTAATATTCTCATAGGCCTCACTCAGTACGTTTACATGCACAGCTATTTCGAGCTACACTGCCCTTTAATATTCTCATAGGCCTCACTCAGCATGCGTTTACATGCACAGCTATTTGAGCTACACTGCCCTTTAATATTCTCATAGGCCTCACTCAGCACGTTTACATACACAGCTATTTCGAGCTACACTGCCCTTTAATATTCTCATAGGCCTCACTCAGTACGTTTACATGCACAGCTATTTCGAGCTACACTGCCCTTTAATATTCTCATAGGCCTCACTCAGTACGTTTACATACACAGCTATTTCGAGCTACACTGCCCTTTAATATTCTCATAGGCCTCACTCAGTACGTTTACATGCACAGCTATTTCGAGCTACACTGCCCTTTAATATTCTCATAGGCCTCACTCAGTACGTTTAGATGCACAGCTATTTCGAGCTACACTGCCCTTTAATATTCTCATAGGCCTCACTCAGTACGTTTACATACACAGCTATTTCGAGCTACACTGCCCTTTTATATTCTCATAGGCCTCACTCAGTACATTTACATACACAGCTATTTCGAGCTACACTGCCCTTTAATATTCTCATGGGCCTCACTCAGTACGTTTACATGCACAGCTATTTCGAGCTACACTGCCCTTTAATATTTTCATAGGCCTCACTCAGTACGCTTGCATGTGCAGCGATTTTGAGCTACATTGCCCTTTAATATTTTCATAGGCCTCACTCAGTACCCAGTATACATGTGCAGGACGAAATTTGATTTATTGACCAAAGCATGCCCGTCTCCGCTACAATAGGTTGCAATATGCCTTTTAGTTTGTTCGTGTCGCATCTCTCTCTAATTTACCGGTTACATCACAGACCAAACATTTGACAAACAAGTGAGCTGGCGGCAACTAGTAGCATGTCGAGGGCATTGACTGTATAAAATCGAGTGACGAGAACATGGACAACCTTACAGCTCTGTACGTTTAATATTGGTTGTTCGCTATTCTTTTTGTATAATTGAGATGCATGGGGCTTCCCATGCATGTTAGATATGGGTCAGGAGTAATGACCGGTGTGAGAGTGTCGTTTTTCCGATGGTGAGTGGAAGGAAAATTTTCGGAGGACGCGCAAATCATTTGATAAATCATGCGGATTAATGGTAGAAGTTAAGAGACCCCAAGGCGTTACTATTCAAGCACCAATACCTTTACAGACGAGGATTTTTATTGTTCAGTACAAACTTGCTAGTTGGCTAAAGCTCAGAGTTGTCGCTAAGCAGTTTGGTGTTTACATGTCCACAAGACTTCCGGGTCAAAGCCCTGTACGAAGAAAGTGGAGCATGCTCAGAGCACATAGTCCAGTTTGGTTCGATTCAAGCATATACATGCAGGAATGATGTGACTATTAACCGCGTTATCTGGGTGTGTTAGTCTGACAATGAGAAATTCGATTTGGCACGATTCCATTCGGACTAACATGTTTACATGCATTTTAGAAGTCCGGTTATAGTCGGATTAACGCAATAATTCGATTTACTCTAACGTCATGTAAACGCACTGACTGTTTAGACTTTCACGACTGACTGCACTTAAACGCATCAGGCAGTGGGTTCCTCTGTTTCTCCTGCGCTGACTCCGAAGGGGCATTTTTTTTGTGCGCATTGAAGTTTGTTTTATTCCCAGAATTCCTTTTAGGCTTCAGTTGCTGGGCTTCCTTCTTATTCCAGTTTGTGTTTGCTTGGTTACTATTTTTGTTGGAGGCTCTGTGGAAATAACAATTGAAGTAGTCCTTTTCCTCCTATCTTCCCTTTAATTAGATTCTAAAATTTCTGCATGAAAAAGGATTCCCGTACGGACATCTCCACGCATCCAACGTGTTGCTGGAGGATGACGTGTGCAAACTGTTAGACTTGGAGAACTCTCTGCTTGGGCTCCCATCCTACTACAGACCATATGTAGCACAATTCAGGAAAATCAATGTAAGTAGCAGTAAGCAGTGTTGTTATGACAAAGTATTTGAATACCCTTACATTGTGTTTGTAGTTATTGAAGACATGGATATATGTTCAGACGGGTGACAAATTAATGGAAAAAATCAACATAAACAGTCTTAGTAAAGCTGCCAGATCGGCTTCAGCACACCTTGGCATAGAGCCTACAACCGTAAACTATTTTGGAGCGATGGAGTGCCTTTTTTCCCATGAGATAATCCCTCATTTGGGGTTTTGATGGTGACTGAGAGCGCTTTTTGACACGTTGTTCCAGAATGCACCATTTGAGTTCAGTTGGTTTGAGATCTGGAGTCTGTAAGGGGATGGTGATTAGGATCATGGTTATGCTCATAATATCATGAAGTTATCCTTTATGCTCATGAGGCTTGGGTGATTGCCTCCCTGGAAGAGACCACTCCCATCATGGCTGGAATGCTTCATCGTAGGATATAAAAGTTATAATATGTACTTTATTGAACGCCGTGGTGTAATTTGTCCAATTTGACCCACTCTAGTTACTTGGGGGCAGTGGGCAGTTCTAAAGCCATTGCCTTGGTCAGGGGGGCACTCGTTGGAGTGCCCCTATTGGTGCATGTTTTTTTTCCCAGAAGAAACCCACACACGCATGGGGAAAACAGTCAAACTCCACGCTGAGAGGTCCTGGCCAACTTAGGCTCAAACCTGGCACCTCCTTATCGCGAGGCAGCTGCACAAACCACTGTGCCACTGTGATCGCACAGAAAAGCACTGCGTTGATTTGATGGGACCTTTCTGTCTTTAAGGGATAAATGGACCTGAACCATCCCAGGAAAATGAGCAGAAGTATTTATATTCATTATGTTTGTCCACTTGCATATATTCAGTTTTTCCTTTCATTTGTCACCTGTCTGCATAATATATAACCAAATGTCATAGACCAGACATATAGATTAACGTTTGGAAAAAGGCTATGGTAAAAATTTTACAATCAATAGTTCCTCACATGGGGAAATATGAACTTTTTGTGCATATGTGTATACACACATACGCGCACGCAAACATTAACATGTTTTCAGAGATCAGCATGAACGTGTCTCTCTGTCACTACTGCAGTTGTGTGTTGTGATCTTTTTACCTTAATTATGAGACCTCATTCATGTGAAGAATGGAGATTATTGTGATTTTAATCATCGCAGACCACGGAGAGCATTGACGTGTATTCATTCGGACACTTGCTCTATGAAATGACGTACGGAAGGCCACCAGATTCGGTGCCAGTGGATCAGTACCCTCCTGCCCCTTCCCCATCTGTGGGTATGTGCTTAACCCTTAATTTGTACATTGGTTTATGTGTCGAAGTCTTAAACCGACAATCATGTCCTTCTCTTATCTGGCTGAAGCTGTGAAGGTATGACCTTAATTTAGTTATTTGATGAATCAAGTTGGAAATGGAGGAAGTGGTCATGGGTCAGTGGAGGTCATTTGACCAAAGTGAAACTCACTGCTCCATGCAATACATGCAGAGATGGCAAACCGGGTAAAGTAACAGGTGTTGCCTGTATCTTTCAAATGGAGACCTTCACTCACTGTCACTGAAGTTTCCATGGAACTTTCACAATCACTTGGGCTTAACTTTCATCCCTGGTCAAAGGACCCCATAGAAACTGCCTCTCTTTCCCTCCCTCTTTCTCTAGCCTCTAATTACCCCCTAAAACTGATTCATTGCCTTGCTTGCCTTACCCCTACTAGCTGCCCAAGCAGTAATTGAAGATGTGTATTGAGCTTTCGGTTTACCTACCTGGATTTTAATTGTAAAGTAAAAATGAAGTGCATGGTTTTCACAAAGTCATAGGGTTGTTGTGGGTCACTTTGAGTTTATGGCTTTTTTTTTTTTTACCTCTTTCTTCTTGCATCAGTGTCTGTGCTGAAGTCTATCCTGTCCACTGAAGCTTGTAAAGGTGCAATGCCCACCGTCGCCCAACTCTTGCAGTCTCCGTGAGTATCCATGACTAGGGCTGCGTCTGAATAGTCTTTTTTTGCTTAGGAAAGTTCCTAACTCCTAGAAGACTTTCCGGAAGTATTTACGTGGCAGCCATGATAAGTGTGTTCGGATTCTTTAAATGTAAAGGAAAGGTGCTACAATGCTTCCTAATTTATCACCTTCAGCGTAGGGTACACTGAACCATCCCTTTTGAAAAGAAAGGAGGAAATGCTATCCCGCAATTCTGCGATGACCGTCCATCCGGCCAATCATGAAAACAAACAAACATGATGGGCAGGAGTCAGGTGATCACTGTGCCTAGTGTAAGTGCATTCGGATTCTCTTATTAGCGCGGTTCTCTTCCTAAGCTGGAAAAGAGTCCCCTTTACACCTTTCCTTTACCTAATGACGTTTTACTCAGAGGTTAAAGAAAAGTGGTTAGGAATTAGACAATAGGACGTAATTTTTCACCTATTTGGACGCAGCCTAGGTCTCCAAAACTACCAGTGCTCATTCTTTGCTCAGGAGCCAATGTAGGCTTAACCCTTTCCCTCTCTTTTTTCAGACTGTTTACTGATGTGATGTTGTGTAACTCTGAAAAGCTACAATTCAAGGTGAGTGAGTGAGTGACTGATTGAGTGGGTAGCAAAATAAGGTCCTGGAGACTCTTTGTTAAAGGAAGTACCACAGAAGTACTTTGCCTGGTGTTTATATGTATGTACAGTCAAGAGAGAAAGAAAGTACACCCTCTTTTGGTTCTATAGTTTTATGCATCAGGAAATTTAAAAAAAATCAACTGGTCCTTAGCAGGTCCTAAAATTAGGTAAATCTAACCTCAGGTGTAAAACAACACACAGCAGATTCCACCGAGCCGTTATTTATTAACCCAAAGTTCAGCCAATATGCAGAAGTCATCTGTGGAAAAACTAAATACACCCCATGAATCCATATCTTGTAGAATCACCTGTAGCTGCAATAATTTGAACTAATCGTTTTCTGTCAGTCATTTCATCAGTCTCTCACATTCTGGTGGAGGAATTTTGACAACATTATTTCAGTTAATTGATGATTGTGGACATTTGTTTATGCACAACTCTCTTAAGGTCCCGCCACAGCATTTCAATCTGGTTGAGGTCTGGGCAGTGACTTCGCCATTGTAACACCTTGATTTTTACCCCTCGGCCGACTTCGGCCAGAGGGGTATTGTCGTCACATGCGTGTCTGTCTGTCGTCTGTCATCTGTCGTCCATCCATGACTTTGTCTGGGCCAGTACTCAGCAACTAATGATCGCAGCTTCCCCAAATTTGGTATGGTAACTCACTATGACCCATAGATGTGCAACGTCAGGTTTTTTGCTGGATTTGACCTTTGACCTTAGCACTGTGACCTTGACCCTGGAAATCTTGTCCTGGTCAGTACTCAGCAACTAATGATCGCAGCTTCACCAAATTTGGTATGGCAACTCACTATGACTCGTTGATGTGCAATGTCAGGTTTTTGGCTGGATTTGACCTTTGACCTTATTGCTGTGACCTTGACCCTGGAAATCTTGTCCGGGTCAGTACTCGGCAACTAATTATCGCAGCTTCACCAAAATTGGTGTGGTAACTCACTGTGACCCATTGATGTGCAACATCAGGTTTTTGGCTGGATTTGACCTTTGACCATAGTGCTGTGACCTTGATGCAGGAAATCTTGTATGGGCCCAGTACTCAGTAAATATTGATGGCAGCTTCATCAAATTTGGTATGGTAACTCACTGTGACACATAGATGTGCAACGTCATGTTTTTTGCTGGATTTGACCTTTGACCTTAGCGCTGTGACCTTGAAGCAGGAAATCTTGTATGGGCCCAGTACTCAGTAAATATTGATGGCAGCTTCATCAAATTTGGTATGGTAACTCACTGTGACACATAGATGTGCAACGTCATGTTTTTTGCTGGATTTGACCTTTGACCTTAGCGCTGTGACCTTGAAGCAGGAAATCTTTTACGGGTCAGTACTCAGCAACTGGAGGCCCAATTCCAATCCGCCCCCCTGAAGACTCAAGCCCTGAACCCTGACTGACTTAATTGACGTCAGCTGTAAGGGACTGAGTCTGAGAGTCTGAGAGGGCTCCAGATCCTATAAATTGGAATGGAACAGTGCTTACCCCCTTTCACGTTACGTCACGTTTCACGCTCCCTGTTTGTAAACAAAACAAATGCCCTTGGATTAGATTTGACCAAATCATCAGACTGCAATAATCACAAACTACACGCAGTTGTGACAATCAACGTTAATACTTACGCGTAAACTTTTTCATTCTTGCTCCTTCCATTACCTCGATCGGACCGCTCTTTGGTTTATTTACAGTTTTTTTTTTTTTTTGTTTACATTTCCAGTATTCCAACGGCATCCCCCGTATTTGACTTCACAACGCTATGAACTGAGGGTAATTTCCTCACCCAAAGTCAGCATCGGTGCTGACTTAAAGTAAGGGGGCAGTAAGGGCTCATTCACGGACTCACTGACTTGATGATCTGACAATGGAACAGCACTCAAACACTCAAGGACTGCCCGAGAACGCGCCTCTAAGTCAGTGAGTCCGTAAGGGGTCGGATTGGAATTGGGCCACTGATTACAGCTTCACCAAATTTCGTATGGTAACTCACTGTGACTCACAGATGTGCAATGTCACGTTTTTTGCTGGATTTCACCTTTTACCTTAGCGCTGTGACCTTGAGGCAGGAAATCTTGTATGGGCCGAGGGGTATTCAGCAGCGAGTTACGTTTATCTTTTCCAGCCATTCTGTCATAGATTCGCTGGTGTGCTTGGAATCATTGTCCAGGTGCATGAACCACTTGCGGCCAGCCTTTAGCTGTCGTACAGATGGTTTCAATTTTGACTCCAGAATATTTTGGTACACAGAGGAGTTCATGGTCAACTCAGTGACTGCAAGGTGCCCAGGTCCTGTGGCTGCAAAACAAGCCCAAATCATCGCCCCTCCACCACCATGCTTGACAGTTGATATGAGGTGTTTGTCTTGATACGATGTGCTGGGTTTGGACCAAATGTGGCGCGGTGTATTATGGCCAAACAACTCGACTTGGGCCTCTTCTGTCCAAAGGACATTTTACCAGAAGCGTTGTGGTTTATTCAGATGCAACTTGGCAAAGCTGAGCCATACGGCCATCATCATCATTTTTGGAGAGAAGAGGCTTTCTCCTGGCAACCCTTCCAAACAAGCCATACTTGTTCAGTCTTTTTCTGTTTGTACTGTCATGAACTTTAACATTTAACATGCTCACTGAAGCCTGTAGAGTCCTAGATGTAGTTCTTGGAATTTGTGCAATTTCTCTGAGCATTGCACAGTCTGACCTTGGGGTGAATTTGCTGGGACGTCCACTCCTGGGAAGACTGCCAACTGCCGTGAATGTTTTCCACTTGTGAACAGAAGATTGCCAACTGCCGTGACTGTTTTCCGCTTGCGAATAATCTTCCTCTCTGTAGAATGATGAACTTCAGATTTTTTGGAAATGGCCTTATATCCCTTCCCAGATTGATTGGCAGCAACAATTGCTTCTCTATGATGATTGCTGATGTCTTTCCCTCTTGGCATTGTGTTAACACACACCTAAATGCTCCAGACCAGCAAAGTGTCAAAACCTCTGCCTTTATAGAGGTGGTGACTCTTGTTGATGATCAGATAATCAAGTGCATTTGATCAGCAACACCTGGCTGCTAAATACCTTTTTAATTCCTGTGGAAGCAGTAAAGGTTTACTTAGTTTTTCACACATGGCTTCTGCATTTTGGCTGAATTTTTGCAAAATAAATAATGGCATGGTGGAATCTGTTGCGTGTTGTTTTACAATTTAGGTTAGACTCACAGAATTTTAGGACCTGATTAGGACCAGCTGATTTTTATTTCCTGATGCATAAAACCATAGAACTGAAAGAGAGTGCTCTTTCTTTTTCTCGTGACTGTACGTCTGTCTGTGGACAGATTTTGTAACTGCTATTGTGTCACAGCTGCGCAAGAGGCAATTACAAAATTATTGGTGTAGTTCAGATCATATTGTAGGCGGAGCTTGAAGGTGAGTGTGGTCCAAGCAAAGGCAACCAAAGTAGAGGGATGGAAAGAGAGTGGCTGGTGTAATCCCATCACAAGATGCTGTCTGGTGAAAATTGTATGACTGTTCTCGAGCCCTGTTTGCAAAAGAAGAGCTTTGTTAAAATGAACCCCCTTCAGCAGATGTAGACGCCTTCTGACATGGAGCTACTCTCTTTATCCACGCAGTACTATCTGTACTATCAATAGGTTGTACACTGAAATGGTTGTTGAAATATTCACGAGGAAGCGGTGCCTGTAAACGATTTAGAATATGGACGAGTTAAGTCCCATTGCTGTTTCCCAGGAATTGTATTAATTTATCTGCTCCGCTAAGCCTGAAATGCAAACTACCTAGTATACTCGCCCATAGCATCTATCCAATAGTTAATAAAGATGATCTCTTGTGACAGAAAAATCATTGTCCTTTGTTGCAACCATTTCAGCTATAACAGGGCAAAGGTATCCCAACTGAGTAGTGGAAAAAATCAGTTTTCTGAAGCAAAAATCCAACATGGTATTGATACTGTATCATTCTACAATCAATCATTATCATCAGATATTAAAAATGCGTGATTCTCTACCATTAATTTACACGTTGATTTGTCCCTCGAAGAATTCAGTAGTCACTCTAATCCTCATATGACGTCTCACTGAAATCCAGTAACTTTAATGCTTGCTCAGGCTTATCTGCGTATAACACGGTTATAGTTCACGCCCACTTGAAACTTTCCCGGTAATTATTATCTATTGATTGACACGTTTTTCAAATCTTATTCCAGACAGTGTAAACTTTACTCAGTAATTGAAAGACATTGATTTGACCCTCAGAAAAGTATTTAAACACGTGTAACAGCAAGTTGGGTCGTATCTCCTCAGCTGTATGCGGTTGAATGACATGAATGCATAGAAAAAAACACTTCCAAAATCAACCCAAAAGTGCTTGGGTTACATTTACCAGATGGAAATGTGATACCGACATGGTCAATGGGAGTTTGTCCGAATGGAACAGGACTGGAAGGGTTCCTTGTACTGGATTGCTGTGTTTGTCTGGAAGAGGAATTTAATGAAGGAGAGTTTTTATTATGCCCACAACCTGGAAAGAGTCGGTCGGGGGCATTATGTTTTCACCCCTTCCGTCCGTCCGTCCGGGCGTCCTGTCGTAAACTTTTCCTTTGTCGCGCTCTAACGTGAACACCGTTGACGGAGGTTTATGATTTTTGGTGGGGTGAATGGTCATACATAGGGGATGATGTCTATCCATTCTGAGCTCGCTCCACCAACCAATATGGCCGCCACAGCAGCCATTTTGAAATCCTTTGTCGCACTCTTAACGTTAACACTGCTCGACGGAGGTTTATGATTTTTGTTGGGGTGAATGGTCGTACATAGGGTACGATGCCTTTCGACTTTGAGCTCACTCTGCCGACTAATATGGCTGCCACAGCAGCCATCTTGAAATCCTTTGTTGCGCTCTAACGTGAACGCCGCTTGACAGAGGTTTATGATTTTTGTTGGGGTGAATGGTCATACATAGGGGATGATGCCTATCCATTCTGAGCTCGCTCCACCAACCAATATGTCCACCACAGCAGCCATCTTGAAATCCTTTGTCGCACTCTAATGTGAACACCGCTCGACGGAGGTTTATGATTTTTGTTGGGGTGAATGGTCGTACATAGGGGACGATGCCTTTCGACTTGGAGCTCACTCTGCCAACCAGTATGGCTGCCACAGCAGCCATCTTGAAATCATTTGTTGCACTCTAACGTGAACACCGCTCGACGGAGGTTTATGATTTTTGTTGGGGTGAATGGTCATACATAGGGGATGATGCCTATAGATTTTCAGCTCCTCCCGCCAACCAATAAGGCTGCCATGGCAGCCATCTTGAAATCCTTTAGCGCACTCGCCAGAGGTTTTTGCTTTTTGGTGACCTGAATGGTCATACATAGCAGATGATGTCTAACACTCACTTTCTGTACATGTTCTTCAACTGTTTCAGTCGGGGGCATATGCCACGCCTTGCGCTGCTCTTGTTCTTCGTTCATTTCTAAGTACAATGGAGTATATATTACTAATGGCTTGCTAGCTGGCGAGCTATTTTTTATTTTCGTTTTACTACAGCCATGATGATCACAGAGCTTGTTTGCCACATTGGTTAATACGAGTAAACATTAACCTTTGCCTATAAAACTGTATGTGGTGGCATTTTGCTGAATGTGGCCATTTTTTTTAGAATTTATGCAATATTCAACGACAGAATGCCTAATGTTTGGTTTTCGCTTGTTTAAAATGCGAATACCTCGAAGACTTCGGTAACTAGGCCTACGCTGTCGGCGGCTGACAGCAAGGTGTATATCCCCGAAATTCCCCAAGCCTCGAAGCCCCCTTTATTAGATTCCCCTTTACTAGACCTACAATATGTGGCAAATTTGAGGTCTGTGTAAGTAATTGTTCCAGAGATATGGTTAAAAAACAGATTTTTTTTCAATATATAGCGCCATCTGGTGGCAAACCTAGGAGTACTTACTTGCCCAAAATCTAATCAGTTCATCCTCTCTACCGTATCTACCCATATGCTAAAAATTAGAGGCCAATGTAAAGTATTTTGTGAGTTATCGCGCTAACGGCTAAAATCTGCGGCGGCGGGTGGGGCGAAACCATGATATTCCCGAAACTCGTATTTCGGGGATATAAATATCCTGCTACCGTACAGGCCAGCAGACAGTGCCATTTCTAACGCAAGATTATCGGGAGAAATATACGAGACATACACGAGAATATCGCGACGCAGCGTAAATGCACGAGTCACATATATCGTGCTTAGGAAAAGTAATAGGTCTAGTGCCGGTGACAAGTATACATGTGTATCGCGATAAGTCATGCATGAAACTGGTGTCGGTAAACAGCATTGTTAGTGAATGAGATTCCGAATGTCTAACATCCAGTTTTGAGGTTTACGGTCTCACGCGCGTTTAAAATATGGCTCCAGGACAGTGTCATTTATGTTTTTGATTTTCTTATGTATTGATAATACACTCAAAATATTATTTTGTTAAAATTTAAGAAAAACAAATTTGTTACGCCTTTGTAACAAATTAATTTGTTGATGCAACAGAATCCGATTTGTTATGCAAACAAAAATCTTAACAAAATAGGCTAGATTTTGTCTAGTCGTCTTAACAAAATTGATTTTTTACTTTTCCGCTCGGCCCCAGCGAATTTTCTGTTGTCACTTTTCATTGGCGAGAATCGATCACTTGCACCAATTTCAGTGTCGTCTGACTGCGAAGGATCTTGAAATGAACAGGAACGCAATGGGAAGGTGAGTTTTAACCTATGCCATCTTTTCTCTGTATACTGTATGTTGTCGTTTTTTAAGTTTTAAGATTTAGCGACATACACCGACAACGTTATTCTAGGCCTATCTTTATTTTTTAAGGCCGCTTAATCTAGATATTTTTGTGTGCGCAGATGATATTCCTATCCCACCATATTTTATCTTCCGCAAACCAGGTCATTAAACATTACTGTTCACTTCTTGCATTACCACTTCACTGAGAAGTAATAAAAATATGCACTTGAATTATTTCATCTACATGTACATCAGCCGCATAATCGGTTTGTGGCGGATCTATTTTAACAAAAATCCTAACAAAATAATTTATGGTCCAATCGTGTTAGCAAAACACATTTGTTACTTAATTGTTAGTCTAACACAATATTTGGTTAATATCCTACAGCAACAATTTTACTTTGTTAGTAAAACAAACTAATTTGTTACTTCCTGAACAAATTCATTTTGTTGGATTGATTTTAACAAATTAATTTGTCATCTCTCATGGAACAAATGAGCTAATTTGTTTCATTTTGTTAAAAGTAACAAATTCATATTTTGAGTGTAATGGTCGTCGGATTATTATTAAACTGGTCAAAAAAAGATTTATTAGTCTGTGATTATTGTATTTATCCGATTGAGAGGTTTACCGGCTCTGTTAAGTTTAGAGTTTTGGACCGATCGATTGGGACCGTGGGGTGTGTTTAAGGATAGCTATATAATCACAAATACAGAAAGGAAAAACCAAATTCTTCTGTTAACAATGCAATCCTGCGTGACATTATTTTTATAATCCTATACTTGATTAATGAGTAGATGTCCCTTTGCACTCAGTGTTTCATGCCACCTGTGAAAGAAGCCACGGCTTAGATAATAGAAAGGCCGCGAGTTCTAGATGTCAAAATGGAAAAGGAGTCGTTTTTTTAATCCGCAGCTTGAGGCCCGTTCATCAGTCCTTTAAATTAATAGTCTACGTAATGAGCAAAATTATCATTCAGTAAGCAAGTTGTCAGTAGAGAAGACGCGTCGCATTTCCCCTTATTTAGGAGCGCGTATGTCTCTGTATGAAAATCAAGAAATGCCGTCGCACATAAGAGACTGTCTGATCACCGAGGAAGGGATATCCATTCAAACTAAATCCATCAAACTGTACATGCAGAGGCGAAATTTATACGCCAAACAAATATCAAACTAATTATTACTGTACACTTAACCAATTCCAATTGAAGGAAAAAAGACATGGAATGTGAGCTATGTCATTTTCAGGATACTGCAACAAAGCGTCGCTTTAAATATAATTTGACATGTGAATCGATAGATTTGTTGCTTTATTTATGACACAATGAGACGTGCACAGAAAACATTCTACGGTGTATTTACAGTATCAATGTTTAGGAATAAACCAACATCGTCAAACAGAAGGCTATTAAACAGCAAACATAATATGAGTTATCCCCCTCTACCACATGACCTGAAATAAATGCAAAATTACAATCTACTTGTATGTATCACATTATGTTTTATTCAGACCAGCGGTACATGTATACTGAGATTTTCAAAGTGATTCTTCAACCGCTGCGGATATCGTATACTCTTCTTCAGCCCACCCCATCCTCGATTTTCACGGATTAGTGATTAGCGATTCCCAACAACCATGCCTCAACGCAACAACGTATTATATCTATTAAATCCGCATATAAAAAGTAATTCTCAGCAACAACTGTGCATAGGCCTAATTCGGACTACATTACATCGCGCATTTGGCAGACTAGGCATACGTGCGTAGCTTCGGCGGCCCGCCTACTGCGAAGCTTGTCTCGGCAGAGTACGAGGTTGATAATAGCACGCGACATAAAGAGGAGATTATCGCGAGAAATCCACGAGAGATACACGAGGCGTCTTGTGGGAATTAGGCAGTATCTGCTGGCCTGTACGGTATGTTCACTGCAGCTATTCTGTTCAATCTGGAGTGGCATATTGCCTGCTTTTTCCTGATAGTGGAATGTCTGTTTTGTTAAAACAAGGTATAATTCAGATATTATTGTGTTGGTGAGATATACTTGCTCCTTTATAGGGTGTGAAAAGCATTTATCCAAGCTTGCATTTTGCCTGGATGATTGGAATTGTAAATGGCAAGCTGTCAGTTGCAGGGTGAGCGTTCTGACCATTAAATAAGCAGTTCCTTTAATGAGTGCATGTGGTGGCTGATGCAGCTCTGAAGAAAAATTGACAAATCTCTAAACTTTATCATGGAGAACAGCCATGTTTTTGGTTTGTAGAAGTTACTGGTGACCAGTGATGTCCATCCACGCCTATGTTGATAAACTCCTGCTAAATTCCGTTAGAAAATCATTAATTCACATTAAACTTCATGAGTAAAAAGTCCATTCGTGTTAAATATACAGCGGGGAAAATAATTTTTGAACGTGTCAACATTTTTCTCAGTAAATATATTTCCAATGGGGCTATTAACATGAAATTTTCACCATATGTTGGTAACAATCCAAGTAATCCACGCATACAAAGAAATCAAAACAAATTTGTCATAAATTAAGTTATGTGTAATAAAGTGGATTGACGCAGGGAATAAGTATTGGACACATGATGATGATTTGGCAGTGCGTCATTTTGAGGGCTCTGACACCATGGGGAGCCACTTGGACAGCTATCTAATGAGATTCATAAACTGTAGATAATTTTACTTATTCCTTTTAGATGAAATACACTGGTGGTCAAGGTGTTTATGTTCCCAGAAATGTACTGTTTTAATTCCCATCCATTTTTCAGTTCTTATTATACAGTGCCTGACAAAAGTCTTGTCGCATAAGGACATAGTAACTAAAAATAGCATATAACTTCATTTCTAACAAATCGATTGTTACAATAAATGGTCCATTTTAATGTCAAGGGCTTTCACATTAATAATTTGGTGCAAAATGAAACCGTCAAAAAGTGTTCAGCTTGGCTAAGCCCATAACATCTGTTTTTGCTAGGACAAAAGTCTTGTCGTCTCTTCAGATGATGCAACAAATCGCAGATTAGAGTTTAACCTATGACAAATACTGTAATTAACACATTCCCAGATGTGTATAGAAATAACCCCAGCACACCAGACTTTCATATGAGGTGCAACTAGACCTCTGACAACATACCAAAGATTCAACCACAGACCAAAATGCTGATCATCAAGAGCCTGAAGACTGAGTCTGCTGCTGAGGTGGCAGACATCTTTAATGTATCCAAATGTCAAGTGGAGGGGATAAGAAAAAGATTTGAAGAAACTGGTGACGTTCATGGCAAGCGCAGGTCAGACAGACCCCGGTATGACAACTGTTTGAAAGGACCGTTTGTTGCTTCAACTGTACAAGGCTAGCCCTTCTTCAACTACAGCGAAGCTACATGAGGAAATGTCACCAAAAATCCCGGTATCTACAAGAAGAGTTTGTCAAATTCTCTCTCAAAGTGGTTTTCTTAGCCGAATTAGTACACAGAAGCCTGCATTAAACAGAAAACAAATAACCTGCATTGCATTTGCCAAGGCCCACAGCTTGCAGAAAGGATTGATACTGGAAAAGTGGCTGAAAGTTTATTTTTCTGATGAATCATCCATTGAACTGCATCCCAGTCGCCGTACAAGACCTGTTGGAACCCTCATGGACCCAAGATTCTCCCAGAAAACAATCATGTTTGGTGGAGGAAAAATCATGGTTTGTTGTTACATCCAGTATGGGGGTGTGAGAAAGATCTGCAGAGTGGATGGCAACATCAACAGCCTGAAATATCAAGAAGTTCTTGCTGCCCTTCTTATACTGCTGCTCCTTCTCATGCTTCTGCCTCCATGTCACAGTTCCTGAAAGCGAAGAAGGTGAAGGTACTCCAGGATTGGCTAACCCAGTCACCTGACATGAACATTATTGAGCATTTCAGGGGTAAGATGAAGGAGGAGGCTTGGAAGATGAAACCATAGAATCTTGATGAACTCTGGGAGTCCTGCAAGACTGCTTTCTATGCCATTCCAAATGATTTCATCAAGTTAATTCAGTCATTGCCAAGACATATGGATGCAGTCCTCCAAGCTCATGGGAGTCATACGCAATATTAATTCTTTTTTCCAAGGCACCATGGCTTTATGTTCTGATATTATAGTGGCATATTTGTGTATTCAAAATAAAGTGTATGTATAATTTCCACATTTTTTTTCAATGCGACAGGACTTTTGTCCAAGCAAAATCTGACCTTTCTATACAAATTAAATAATAAAACTCAATGAATGACACAAAACTCAGTTTTGTTATATTTCGCATAATCTAGAGGGCTTTGCCTTTCATATAAGCCTTTTTTGATTCCAATTGATCAACTACAAGTCAGGTTATTATTTGTTGTTCCTACAACTTGGATAAGTGACAAGACTTTTGTCCGGCACTGTATAATGTTTTATGATTTCTCTGCGGAATTTTCATGAAGATTTTCATGAAGAAAAAATTGTTATAGTGGATAGAAGGAGCTGCATTTATAGACGTATTTTTTGCACGCTTTTTGCATTTTCTGCTTGCATTTCAGATCACCACCAAATTAAAGGATGCCTTGAAAACTGCCAAAGAGTGCATGGAGAAACGGCTACAAGAGGAGCAAAAAATGGTTGGTGCCCCCAAAAATTAATTTTGACTCACATGACTGTAACGTGAACACCGCTCGACAGAGGTTTATGATTTTTGGTGGGGTGAATGGGCATACATAGGGGACGATGCCTATCGATTTTCAGCTCCCCCCACCAACCAAGATGGCTGCCATGGCAGCCATCTTGAAATCCTTTAGCGCACTCGCCGGAGGTTTTTGCTTTTTGGTGACCTGAATGGTCATACATAGCAGATGATGCCTAACACTCGCTTTCTGTACATGTTCTTCAACAGTTTCAGTCAGGGGCATATGCCACGCCTTGCGTTGCTCTTGTTCTTCATTAATTTCCAAGTACAATGGAGTATATATTAATAATGGCTAGCTAGCTGGCGAGCTATTTTTTATTTTCGTTTTACTACAGCCATGATGATCACAGAGCTTGTTTGCCACATTGGTTCATACGAGTAAACATTAGCCTTTGCTAATAAAACTGTATGTGGTGGCATTTTGCTGAATGTGGCCACTTGTTTTAGAATTTATGCAACATTCAACGACAGAATGCCTAATGTTTGGTTTTCGCTTGTTTAAAATGCGAACACCTCGAAGACTTCAGTAACTAGGCCTTGCCTTGAAAACTGCCAAAGAGTTTATGGAGAAACGGCTACAAGAGGAGCAAAAAATGGTTGGTGCCCCCAAAAATTAATTTTGACTCAAATGACTGTAGACACACCAGCTATCTGCCACTCCTGCAGTCTTCACTCTAAATTATGAGCATTGCCTCTTAAACCTGAGTCCTGGCCTTCTCTGTGGGAAGGTCAGTTTGATATGACGTACTCTCCATCAACAAAGATAACCCGCTGATATCAAGTTATTTAAACACTGAAAATGTTAAATTGATTTAATTTTGTGTTTTTGAACCTTAAAATCTGATAAAATGGTAAAGGTTGAATTCATTCACTGTTACTTTTATTCAATATTTTTGCCCGATTTTTTTTTTTCTGTTCTTTTTCTCCAGTCTTTTTTCTCTTTGCGCAATGTCTGACTAAGCGTGCACGGACCAATCGTTAGGCCTATTCCTAATTTCATCCTGCCGCAAGGACTAACTGATATTTTTCCTCCAGCACTACTCAAAATTGGGCCCAGAGATGAGTATCAAGGGCATTGTTATATTGTAAGAGGTGTTTTCCTCGTACTGTAAATTATGACACCAGTGGGAGTGTTCTCTAAAAGAGGCAATTTGTGTAATCTCTCTGACACGCTAAGCACACCGCATATGACTCACAAGAACCATGTCTAAACGGAAGCGCAGCCTATTCATAATTTCACCAGTAGGTGCCAACAAAAAGCTTAATCAGTTTGTATTTAGGGGAAATAATATAATAATTTATCATGATTGTATTGTGTTTAATTGTACCATGAATTTGTAGTACTTGCAGGCAGGCTACATTTGGCATTGATCATATTGTAACATAACTGTGGACCTGTTGTGTTTGTCTCTCAGCAAACTTCACCCCACTTCAGATATCTGTAAGGGGATGGTTGAATAATATTCAGAATTACATGTGAGTTGTAACCTGTGAGACTCAAAAATTATGTACTACTCTGAGAAGGTGGGGTGGCATAGATAAACTCTGTTATGTAATGCAGTGGATTTTCTGAACGGAACAATGGTGCTTGCCTGACAGATCCACCAGCACAGGAGGCTGACTCGAGCTCAGTCTCACCATGGTTCTGAAGAGGAGAGAAAGAGGAGAAAGATCCTGGCTAGAAAGGTATAAATACTCCAACAACCTTTCGACTTCAAGATGCATTGTCTCGGGACTTAGTCAATGTATGACTCCTTTTCATACAATCTATCTGGGCATATTTTATTTGTTCTGTAGTCCACAGTTTTAATTTTGTGATCTAACCATTGACAAATGGTTATTCTTGACTTTTATTGCTGCACCTACAGGATTTTTTGTGCAGCTCTTGCTGATTGGATGAATAAAACTGCTCATTAATTAAAGCTGATAATTTGCAGATTGTGTCAGAATTTTTCAATCACAAATCTAAATTTGTGGAAATGGGAGACAAAATGGGGGGGGGATTTCTGTCCCAAACATTATGGAGATCACTGTTTGCACACAATGATGGATTTCAGCCTTCAGCAGTTCGCTGCCAAGAAGTGTACATAGAACACATCTACTGCGTGGCTTGTTTTATTTCTCTTAGACTTGTTCAGCTTGCTTGGACTGAATGTTAAGTTAAGGGTACAAGCGCATATGGTGAAGTTCAATTGCTTTTTTTACTGATAACGCCTTTTTAACCATATTAATTTTCTTATGTCTTAGAAAAACAGGCAGTCGGCATATGAAAATGAAGAAGACCTTTCTGCCAAGTATAACAACAATTCTGGTATGTGGTATCCTGGGGGTTTGGGCAGAGGTTGGGGAACAACACAATTGTGCTCAAAAATTTGCATGCTCTAACTAAATTTGTGAAATGCTGCTATTTATTTTGAAAATATGACTCATCATGCAAAAAACTTGTCTTTTATGTAAGAATTGTGCTGTGAAGTCATTTTTCATCACATACGTAGGTGTTTGGCTCCTTTTTGAAACATAATGATAACTGAAATCACCCAAACGGCCCTGATCGTAAGTTTAGATACCCTTGAATGTTAGACCTTGTTATTTTGACACAAGGTGACCCACTCAGGTTTAAATTGCTATTGAGGTTTAATTTTCCTCACCTGTGGCTTTTAAAATTGTTACTAGTGTCCATGTATAGCCATTGAGTTTGTTCGCTCCCGAGTGGATGCACTGATCTGGCTAGACACCGAGCCATGGGGAGCGGAAAAGAACTGTCTCAGGACCTTCGTAACAATGTAGTTCAACTTTTTAAAGATGGGAAAGGATATGAAAAGATATCCAAAGACTTGAAAATGCCAGTCAGTACTGTTCAGTCCTTGATTAAGAGGTGGAAAATTAAGGGATATTTTGATAACCAGGCCAAGGTCAGGAAGGGCAAGAAAGATGTCAGCCTAAATTGACAAGAGAATTGTTTGGGACAAAAAGAAAAATCCACAAGCTCCCTCAAGAGAAATACAGGATGGTCTGGAAAAAGATGGTGTGGTCGTTTCAAGGAGCACAATAAGGAAACAGCAATCAGCTGCATGGTCAGGTTGCTAGAAGGAAGCCATTATCGCGTCAATCCTACAAAAAAGCTGCCTAAAATATGCCAGACAACACCTTGACAACACCTCACAAGTTCTGGAATGCTGTCATCTAGTGATGAGACCAAAATAGAACTTTCTGTCACAACCATAAGTGCTATGTTTGGAGAGCAGTCACCAAGGCCCATGATGAAAAATATACCACTCCCACTGTAAAGCATGGTGGTGGCTCTCTGATGTTTGGGGGTGTGTGAGCTCTAAAGGCACAGGGAATCTCATGAAAATTGATGGCAAGATGAATGCAGCATGCTATCAGAAAATACTAGCAGACAATTTGCATTCTTCAGCACAAAAGCTGCGCAGGGGACACACTTGGACTTTCCAGCATGACACTGATCCAAAGCACAAGGCCTGACCTCAATTTCATCGAGCCACTTTGGGGGAGATCTCAAACGTGCAGTTCATGCAAGACAACCAAAGAATTTGCAGGAGCTGGAGGCATTCTGCAAGGAAGAATGGGCAGCTATACCACCTGAGAGAATTAGGGGCCTCATTGACAACCATCACAAAAGACTGCACTCTATTAGTGATGCTTAAGGGGGCAAAACAGAATTTAGAACTAAGGGTATGCAAACTTTTGAACAGGGTTCATTCCATTTTTTTCCCTTATGGCCATGTTTTATTTGATGATTGTGCCATTCTACATGACCTACAGTTGGAAATGAATCCAATAAGAAATAAAAGAAATGTGTTTTGCCTGGCCATTCAAGTTTTTATTAAAAAAATGTTACCTATTTTATAAATTCAGCCAGGGTGTGCAAACCTTTGAGCACAACTGTATGTATGTTTGGTCCTCCTGATTTGACTGTAATGTTCGCGATGAGCAGTGCATTTTGAGCCAATTTGGCTCTCTAAAAGTGGGAGAAAATTGACTATTTCCACAAGTGAATAGCATGAAAAGATTGAAATTAAGTCTAGATGGTAGAGAAATATTATGATATGAAGCCCTGTTAATAATTTGCTTACTAATGCTAGTCTTTAGAGAAGTGTGGTGGACTCACCCTGCATTTAGTGGAGGTAGCAGGAATGGCGTGGATAGGGGAGTCTATATCAAGTCATATCGAAGGTGTTTAAGGGTGCAGAAGATCCCATCACATTCAGTTCTGAGTCCTCTTCGGAACTCACTGATTTAGCTTTTGTCTGGACCGCTGCAAAGTAGGGGCCAGACAAATAAATGCCAAAGTCTATGACTGAGAGAGTGATGAAGTATGTGAAAGTCTCTTGCTAAGTGAGTGGGGCAGTTACCCCATTGTTCAGTCGTGAGTGATGAGGGACCATCATTAGATTTCAAGTTTTGGAGTTTCCCCATCGGCCATTGCTCTTTCACAATGAATAGAAAGTCCCAGTGCAACGTAAATTTGTATGCGGCTTAGTGAGCGTTATTTTAGTTCCACTTCCAAGGGTCCAGCGCCCATGCAAAAATTGAATGGTGTTTTTTGAAAATTGGTTGAAAATAAGGTCCATGATTTAATTACAGCGTGGAAAGCATCAGCACTCTGTTTGTTGTGAATATGTAGTTGAATACTCCAAACCTTTTCAAAAATAAATGGCTTTGAGACGATAAAAGGTGAATGTTGATGTTGACATGTTAGGGCTGCAGTAATGTGGAACAACATCACCTGCTGGTCCAAGATCATTAGCTCGTTCAAATGTTGTGCATACTTTTAGTTCAGTTATTGTTTGTGGTAGCACATCATTGGCAAAATTAGCATTTTATGGACACAGAGCATTTAATTTTCTCGTAGTTGTAAGTAGTAGTCTCACTTGCAATTAATTTATTACTCTACGTTTAGTTGTCTGATAGTTATAAGAAAATGCGTATGTTATCTCATGAAACAAAGCGAGCACCATCTTGGAGGACAATTTTACGCAGGGACATTTTTTTTTTTTTTTTTGCTAATTTTCAAAATCCACATTCAGTTTTTTGTATAGACACTGGAGTGAGGGAACCTGAAGTGGGACAATGGTAACAAAACCACATAAAAAATGACAACAAGGCTGCGTGACTTTCTATGGGTGCAAAAACAGACCAACCATTCTAGGTTTTTAATATAAGAATATTTCCAATACCAAATCTTCCTGTTTGCTGCTTTTAAGATATGTATGTGTAGACTCCCTGACATTTCTTTCCTTTGGTTCTTTGAGTATAGCTTAAAATAATGATTTTGGCTGAAGAGGGCCTTGATGGTAAAAGCAGAATGAGCTGTGGGAAAGCAAAAGCATATTTTTGTGGCATATTCATAAGAGTAATGCTCTGCTCCGCAGGCTCTGGAGCAAGCTCCCCTCCAACGTCCCCCTCCTCCCCTACCCCTCCCCCCACCTCAGGTAGGTGATCTTTCACATCGCTTCCTTTTGTAACGTTACTTTAGCTCAGCATGCTGTTGTTCTTCTCTGATTTGAACTGTCATCGATCTATCTGCCGCAATCTTTTTGTTCTGTGTTTTGGTGCATGTGGTCTTCGTCACTCATTCAAGTCAAATCACATTCTGATCTTTGGTAGTGTAGAATTATTCGGATTCAAACGTGATTTAGGACTAGGATGTTAGTACTTTGTAGTGGTCCTCTTTAAATATGTACATTTGTCTGTGGTCAGGTGTTTATGTTTAGTTCCCTCTCAGGCATCTTTATCTTCACCTAACAAATCACAGATTAATCATTTTCACTTGTAGGAACTGTTCTGATTCTGTAAAAGAAAGAATGAGGAATTAACATTGACCTGCCTCTCTTTCCTCCTATGCTGTCTTCAAAGTAGAGCATGCGCCATTTTGAACGTGTGTGGGGTAAAGTAAACCAATAAAAATTCTTTTAAGTTTTAAAGCTGCAAAATACCCTCTTTCAACAGCAGACTCCTGTTCCTTCTATTAACATACCTCGGTGGCCTTTTATATGTGAGTGGCTCAGAAGGTATTTTTTGAAAAAGACTTCAAAAAGAGATGGAACACAAATGGAATGAATGTCTGGGAGCATTCAATCCTGAGGACTATAGGGATGAGTCCTCAGACCAGCAGTTATGGCGTCATTATTTTACAGAAATTCGTCATCTGTGGCTTGAACATGGTTGCTGAATACAACCAGCTATCAGAAAACGAATGTTTTTTTTCAAAAAAAAAAAAAAAAAAAAGAAGTCCGGAGCAGTTTTATTTGTTTTTTTTTTTTTTTTTTTTTTGTGGCTCAGGCCAGGCCGCTTGGTTCTACTGAAGGAAATCTTGATTCCATCGCTCTAAAGGCTTTATTGTGCCCATTTTTGCATCTTTTCCCCTTCTCAATAGAACATGTAAACATTTCCAAGAGCATTGTTGCATCGTATTGATGTTTATTCATCACTTTATCTGAATATAAAAACCATTTGATCATTTAGTGAATATAGTTTGTTCATCTGAGCCAGTTCTTCAATGAAAGGGGAGTTTCAATTTTGCATGGTGTCTTATCAATAAAAAGTACCCATTTGTGGAACCTGCTTTGAACAGGGTTACTGCACCTTTAAACTGTCACAATCTGCAAAGTGGCCCACTCAGACTGATGAGTTCCCATGACAATGGGTCTTTAATATTTTGACTGGCACATTTTACTCTGTCACAATGACTTCTTTCTGAATTTGAAAACCCTATATGTAGCTCTTGCGTTGTCTCCATTGGAGTGGTGCTCACTTAATTGTGAATTGTGATCCATTAATGTTTTTGTGCTTGGTGGTTTGCAAACAATGTGAATCTTAAGACAGCTTTGTCTGAAATTTCACAGAGTACCCCTCTGTGGCTTGTGCATCCTGTGACTTCTAATCACTGAACTACATATAAATTGTTCATCTAAGAAAAACACATGGTTTTATCTTATCATTTGACAAACACAAAAAAAAAAGAATTTGTTTGCTAACTTCACAAATTCAGTAATTGTCTGTTGGTGCATTTACACTATTGTTCCATTCACTAAACATGGTAACGTTTTGTATGCGTCTTCCTCATGTGTTGAACTTCCCCCTGTCATCCCCATTTGTAATATGAACTGTGTCTTGTCAAAGTTTGAGCTTCTTTGCTGGGCACTAATGGCTTCACTGTTATTATAACAGGGAACCAGCCGCTGCCACCCCCTCCCCCTCCACCACCACCTCTCCTGTCTGAGCCGGCCCAGACCCAGTCCTCCCCGGTGCTGCCTGTGAACGGAGTGGGCCGAGGCGCTTTGCTCAGCTCAATCCAGAGCTTTAGCAAAGGGAAGCTGAGGAAGGCAGAGATCAACGACCGAAGTGACCCCCTCTTCTGAGGGGCGCAACATGAAATCACTTCTCATGAGGTTTCGCAGATTCCCTCCTCAAGAGCCACTTATAACAGCTTACATTTAGCATGTAATCCATTTGAACAACTGGATATTAAGTGAAGCTATTTCACTGAAGTACTCTAGCCTATAACTGGCACTGCCCCACCTAAGAATAAAACCCCCTGTTGCTAGTCCCCAATCTTGTACTTGAATTACAAGCTCTGTTTTCTTGCCATTGTACTATATAGTGCTGCCCAGTACATTCATGCACTGCTCATTGGGTGGTTTTTATGCAGTGATTATTTCTCATGTTTGTTTAATGCCTTATGATTTGTTGTTGGGTTTTTAGTGCAATTGCTTTGATTTTGATTTGCTGCAAAGTGCTGCTCTGGTTATTTTTTTTGAATAATTATGCTGTGTTCTCACTGTATAAGTGCACTAGACCAGTGCCCCATTGGCTCACAGCTGTTCAGTGGCACTGAGTTTGCTGCATAGGTCTTGCTTCTGTTTTTAAGGCATTGTAGGCCCGGTTCTTCTTGAAATGCTCCCAAAGACCAGTTGATACAACCATTCTACAGATATGTTTGCATATTTACATTTTGCACTGTTGCAGATGATGTTCTTTTCTTTGCTGAGTGCATGCTATTTACAAAGGAGGCCTGTTTGAATTGCTGGTAAGCTGGTAGCAGACAAATGACAAATTGCACTATGGTGCCATTTTGTGCCAGTTTGTCTATTTTTGAATCTTTCTTAGTTTGGGAAATGTATGGTAATGTCTGTTAGTTGATGGCATCAGTACAATGGAAGAGCTTTCCTTTCTGTATGTGACTGCTTCGTAGTATATGAAAAGCAACTTCAGTTTCCGGCTGTTTATTCTGCTCCTCGGTTTATGGGTATCCTAGTGGACTGTCCAAACCGTCCAAGCACCTGCAGGCTAACTGCTTCGTTAATCAGAGTCTCCACCCAAGAAGACAATTGTAATAGATGCATGACAGAAAAAAACAAAACGTTTCGAACTAGTAGAGATCTACTAGTATTAAATGTTTTTCTTGCTGGGAGCACAGAGTGGTGTGTGGACATTATTATTATTTTTATTATTATTATTAATCCTGAATCTAGCATCTCTGGAGAGATTTTATTTTATTTTTTATTTTTTTGTACGTACGCACTTACAAAGCCTTTCCAGCCTCTAAAAAGAGCAGCACATTTCTGCTGTTTTGATATGTGCCAGTCTTTATTAAGACAAGACTGGAATAATAAAGTTGGCACTTCTCACTTAAATTTTTAATGCCTTTTTGAAAAATATAGAGTCTATGTTCCCTGCACACGTTTTACTATGACTTGGGAGTGGCCTGTGCGTGCCACAGTGTGTTTGAACAGAAAGAACCACTAATTCCTGATTCCTCAGTTTCTGAGTGCATACAGGGATTCATTATGGCCTAAAAATGAGCAAAGCGAGACGGACAGGCCTGGCTGGAGTCCTCGAAGTAGCCTGCAAAGCTGTACTTGGAAATGCACTAATGAGCAATCCATGGCAAACCTGGCAATGTTAATCACCAGCCAGGCCAGTGTTAACCTGTTGTCACACATTCCCTCCAGAGTCTTGATCGATTCTTTTATTTTGGGTGTCTCTGAGATTTTTAAGTTGATGAGATTCTGACCATAGCTAGGCACAATGAGTTACATACTTCTAACTTCTGCATTCTGTGCTTAATATGGATATCTAAGTCTGTATAAGAAAGTGGTAAGGACTAGTGTATCTTTACTTAAGTATTGAACGCATACTTGTGCCTGTGTGTGCAGTTGTACTGGCTAAGCAGGCACATTTTCCCTTGTCCCATGCAAAGACAAACATTGAATGCTTGCTACAATCAGTAACTACTCTCCTTAATTCTTATATCTCATACCTGTTATTGCTCATTTCATTTGCTCGCCTTTTTATTTTGTAATTTTATTACTTTTTTTATTATTTTTTAATTGTTGGAGTATTTTGCTGAACAGACACATCTACCTTAGTGCTAAAGATATTTTTTTCTAAAATGTCATAATAGTAATTGCTGGTTACGAGGATCCCACTTGGACCATTTGATACTATGCAGTTAAGAAACAAAAGAAGTCCAGTGTAATTACTTTGTAGAGCAAAAACGGCTGGTATGCAGTAAGATTGGCATCTTACCTTAGAGAGAACCCGCTTGAAAACAATTAAAGCTTACAAAAAGATGAGGCATGTATCAAATTTTTGTTTGAAAACTAGCGAATGTGAAGGTGAACAGATATTTCTAAACGAACATAAAATTTCATGCTGTAACAAATCGGTGAACCTGTATGCAAACCAGCTTTTTAGAGGTGTGGATGTGATGAATGGAAGGGATATGGTATAACTCAATACGGTTTCCCCCTATTACCACCCAGCTGAAAATATATCCCTGCAGCCAGACAGCATTTCAAAAGATCTGGATAATGTCCTATTGGTCTTCTACGATGTGATATTGTTTTGTTTTGTTTTGTTTAAAGACATTGGTCAGGACCAAATGTTCTGATCTGATGTTGGACAACAATTTACTGGGGGCAAAAACTGGTCATGTGAGAATCTGCAGTTTGAAAAATCGTCTAACTTTATTTTTTTCAAGCCATTTACTCAGTTTTGAAAGCTTATTTCATCTTGCCCTTTAATCGTCCCTTAGTTTAATTAAGTCAGTCGTTTGAAAGCTGGTACAACTTATCTAACAGAAGGATTATGTTGTGTCCCTCATAGATTGCTCATTCATGTGGCTTAAATGCTCTTAATTTGCAATGGTTGACTCTTTATTGAATACATCCGTTAAGTATCATCAATAAACAGTTTTTCAGCAGTATTTAAAACCCCCTAATCACACAAAACTCATTTGAACTCTGGTTTGAATGCTTTAAACAACATTCAAGACATTCTACTCGGTTGAATTAAAAATTTTCCTCAATTTGATTTCTGATACATGAAATGCAAATTGGTATTTTGTTGTCTGAAAGCATGTGACAGCTTTGCAAAGCAACTGAAATACCACTTGGGTATACATGACTTTTTTATGTTAAAGGCCTTTTATTTCTTTCTAGTGCATCCTGTAGCTGAACCAGAGGTCGCGTTACACTTTCTGATTGTCTGTCATTGTGACGGACAGGGGCATAAAAATTCCGTCATAATCAATTATTATCCGTCATTGTAATTTTTATTTTTTAAAATGATAATTTTATTAAAAAAATAAATTAACGATTAACAGAATAATTTATAGATTACGCATTAGCTGATGCCGACAGTGATTTCATGTAGACACACATTGCGCACTGTGTTAAATACAGCACTGCATGGATTTTCGAACTTACTGCTGTATGAACTTTATAAAACATCAAATGATTTCTCCCCCCACACAGTAACAGTGCGCAAATGAACAATGCTTTCAGTTATTGCTGGGCTTCACTAAGCCTAACAACCGCAGTCTCGTTAAGCGGTCCTACGAAGCTGCTTATCAACTCGTTATGTCAACCGGGGCTTTCCCGACCTAGATATCTGCGTGTTCACATAACAGAGACGGCGTTTGTAGCATATGACCAATTGTCTACCGACAGCAGAGCAGCATATTTTACAAATGAAGAGCAAATGATCATATTCGCTACAAAAATATGAGGAATACAGGATCATAGTCCAGAGATGCCAAGTTTCATGCATTTTTGGCATGAGTCTCTCCCCTCTTAGTGGCATTCACGTTCCTGTGCTGTAGTCAGCAATTATTCAGTCAACGCGAACTGAAGAAATTCACTCGCGGAATTCACTTCAATTTGCATTAAGTTAATCAGTTTCACGTGCATTACGGTGGATTTCCCCACTAGTGACACGGAAATTGATTATGACTCGGGAATTCTAACGCTTGTTTTTACTGGGGGATTGAAAGCAATGGAATTGCATAAAGACGTTTCAAATGGTCTTATTTCATTTAAACAATTTAAACGATCATGCAACACATGCATTGTTTCCAATCCCTCAGTAAAGAGAAGCACGAGAACTCCGGAGTCATAATCGCTTTCCATGGTGAGGTTCACCTTCACGCAAGTGAAACTGAAACTTCAATGCAAAAGGATTTTAATTCCGCGTGAGAATCTCATTAAAACGTGTACATTGAACAATTGCGGACTACGGTGAATAAGCCTAAAAAATGCGTGAGACCTACGCCGAATGCGTGAGACTTAGCATCTCTGTCATACAGATCAAAGACAATGCTCGAGACAATATGACACCCACCGCAATTGGGCGGGGGTGTGAATTACATTCTGTCAAAATGACGGACGGCCTTCAAAATTTTCCGTCATTGTTTAAAAAAAAAAAATCCGTCAATGACTGGAAATATTCGGTTAACGCGACCTCTGAGCTGAACTCTCTATTTCAGTGTGCCGCTGTTTAGCTAGCTGTGTGCGTCCTGGGCTCTATAGAGTGGGTAAAATGAAGATAAAGAAACCTGTCTTTGTTTTTTTTTTTTTTTTCTTTGATTTAATGGAAAAGATCTTATCCTGCCATTAAATTCTGTATTCAAAGGTGACAAAACTTTCAAAACAAATAAATGCAGTCTTAATAATAGTTTACACCTGCACATGTTGTTATACAGAAGGTATAGTAGTTGTATAATATGCATTTTGATTGAATTTTTTTTTCTTTCTGCATACCACTGTGTAGCTCATGTCATGTTTGCACTGTTATTTTGTTTAGTTGTGAAAGTTGTGAAAGAATGAAAAGTAAGTTTGCTGTGCAATCAGTACTTACGTGGATTAACCCATCAACTGGCATGTATAGAAATGTCTATACATTTTTGAGGTAATTCTCTGCACTTTAGCATTAACATTTCAGACCCTTTCTGATTCAAAACAGCTGCGCTACTTACGAGCTTGTGTTGCGAATTTAAGTGTTTTTATTGGTGATCAAGAACAGTTTTTCCCCAAGAATTTCATGACCTGGATTTTATTTGGACTTTTACCCTCCTAAATAAATAATGTTTAAATATTACCATAAGTAACTGCAATTTTTGTGTTATTTTCATGTGGTGAATTCTTTGTTTTTTAAAGTTGTGGATAAACTACTTTTCACCGCAATTAGCAAAACCAGTCTGATCCATGAGAAACTTGCCATTATAGAGGTTGTTGTATGTATATATGTAAAAAAAAAAAAAAAAAAAAAAAAAACCATGTAACAACAAAAGCTGTGATTATTTTATTAAAATACTCTGCATATTACTTTTTCATGCTTATTCTTACCAATTTTTGCCAGACAACAGCAGATGTGATTCTTTATCGGTAAAGTGGTTATTTTAATCTTTATGAAAACAAAGCAGTCAGATCTCAAAAGTTCCTCACCAAAGACTGGCCACGCATGCATCAACTGTCCCTCAACCTACCCCTTGGGTAGCAGTGGGCTAAAAATAACAAATGAACAAAATGGACTTAAAAGAAGACCACATACAGTTTATCATCGGTAGTAAAAATGTAAATGAATAAAACTATGCAAAATCTGTCAATGGACACCAGCAGGGTGTATCCCCGAAACAATGGCATTCTCCGCATTGGCAAAATTCAGAGTTTGGCCCAGTGGAGGCACTACAGGAGGGGGAGTTGGGGATGTATTCGAATAGTCAAACAATTACGTCCTATCATCAAATGTTATTCCTCACTACTTTTCTTTAGCCTCGGTGGAAAATATCATAAGGTGAAGGAAAGGTGTAAAGGGCAGTTCATAATGGCTAAGGAAGACAACAGCACTGCTAAGAGAATCCGAATGCACTCGCATGAGGCGTCGTGATCATGCATCTCTTGCCTGTTATGTTTGTTTTCATGATCGGCTGGATGTATGGTCCTCATTTTAAATATTGCTGCCGCGTATAATTGTGTGGTGGTGCTATCTCTTTTCTTTTTGATAAGGAGGGTTCACTGTTCCCTATGCGAAATGAGATAAGGAAAGGTGCTTCCCAACTTAACATTTAAGAGAATTCAGAACACATCACGGCTGCCACGTAAATACTTCTGGGACATTTTCTAGGAGTTAGGAACTTTCCCAAGCAAAAAAAGTATTCAAACACAGCTTCAGTCCAGAAAATCAACAGGGGAACTACTCTGGGATCCGAGAATGGTCATAGCTAATTTTACCCATTTCCCATTAGAACTGCTTGACTTGCTGCATTTTTGAAAGCGTGAAGTTCAGCCTGAGGGTGGTGCTACAGGAATAGTCATACTGTCACCAGAACAATAGGATTGCTTTCCTATGCACCAAGACCTTCACAGCATAGTTGGTCTGAGTCCCATTAGAAGAGTTTGACTTGCATTTGAAAATGTGGTTTCACGTAATTTGGTGCTACCGTGAAATTAATGGAACCATAGAAATCAATACGCTCCTTCCTCAATACATCAGAAGTGTTGAAAGCACATTTGATATGATTCCTATTAAAGCTGTTTGAGTTTTTGCAACTTTTTTTTTTCTTATATAATTAGGCATCTCCAATCCCACCCGAATCTGGAATGCCCAATTCGAGAACTATGTACCAGCTTGCTCGTATGCGACCCCTTGTTGCCAGCTCAGGAGAGAGAGAGACAGTTCGCGGCTCTCCTTCGAAGCATACGCCTGTCAGCCCCTGCATCTTTACCCTCATTGGTTGAAACTTACGCAAGTTCAGAACGAGGGCGGAGGATACCCGAACATGAGCAAGCTTAGAATCTCCCTGACGAGTGCCCGGCTGGTCAACAGGAGGCGCTTGAGCAACAAACAAGACGATAGGCTTGTTCGACTTTTGCGCAGACCCGGCTGGAAGTGATGCATGCCGGTTAGAAATCTCGTTCGACTTCCGTCGGCGCTGCAGACCTTCTACGTAATATCCCTCTGTCACATGATCACAAGTCCTCGCGGGATCAAGGCGTCTGCAGCCAAATGGTGCCGTTGTTCTTTTTTTTTTTCCTTTATTTTGTAAATGCATTACAAACGATACACATTTCTTTGCAAAAATTTCTTTTACAAAAGTTGCTAAAAAATACGTAACAGAATTCTAAGATGGAGTTAAATTATACAATACATGAAGTTTCAAGCAAGAAAACAATCAAATAAATCAATCAAATTAGAAAAACAACTTTTGAGGTCTGCTAAATAAATGGAGCAAAATTAAAAATTCTAAATAGTTTAACAGTTTTTGCCAATTTATTATTTCTAAGTTAAGCTTTCAATTGTATTTAAGTAAGTTTTAAATCAGTGACTTTTAAAATGAAGGAAGGCATTCTTTTAAGCCCTATCATTTTATGTATGTAATATTTAGCCAAGATATTAATTAGGTTAATTATGTACATTTCTTCTGCTGAAAAGTTGGGGTTGTTAAAAATCAGTAGTATATCAATCTTAGATAATGTAACTTTTTTTTGTCAAATCCATTTGAAAGGTACTTCTGTAAATCAAACCAGAACAATGTAGCATGAAAACAATCTACAAACACATGTTCAATGGTTTCCCCTTCACAGCCACAGAAAGTGCACACGTTATAAACAGCAGAGAAGTACTTACAGATATTAGCTTTAACTGGATTATATCTGTGTACAATTTTGAATAGAAATTCTTTAATTCTATTAGGAATTATATACTTATGAGGTAATAGAAACACAGTGTTCCATTGTTTTCTATTTAAGTACAGCCATTTATATTTACATACAGGAGTATCAATATCAACAAGAATATTTCTAACAAAAGGTGGTGCAGTTGTTCTCCTCTGGCTGCGGCAAAACGGATACGCCTCTGTGACGACGGAAATGGATCGTAATTGGTTTCAGTTTTGGATGACGCGTTTGACATCTGTTACAGTTAAATTTAACGAACATGAATTCTACTTTACTTACTTTACTTCACCCCATAGATATTTTATTTGGAATAACAGATATTCTCTACAAAAATAAATTACTGTTTTTCGAAAACTGGGTCAGCCATGGCTTCGATTTCGTCCATCACAAACAAAGCAAAAGGCGCGAGATTGGCCATGTTTCCGACGCCACGGGAAAGTGTTCGACTTGACGGCAGACCTTTTATACTCCTCCCCTGAAGTCGGCGGCGCGGTTGGCCCTTTCGTATACGGTCGTCATGTTCCCAAAAGGTCGTCATGCTCTCAGAGGTATAAAAAAAACTAGAGTGGACAACGTCATTGGCTGGACCAAAGTGTACATGGCAGAATTGCTCTGCCATCTTGTCCAATGAGGCACATGCAGCCTAAACAGTACACATGGGTGTTGAAATATTATTATTTTTTGGGTGGGGGACTTGTTTTCCGTGTTCTTTTTTATCTTTTCACACTTAAAAAAGGACACGAATAAAGAATTGTAAATCAACAATATTTACGAACCATTATTTGGCAAAGCTAAAGAATCAGCTCTGCGATTGCCTTGCCTTTATATTATCGCTCAGTTACCTACGTTTTCGTTTCGTTCAAAGAAAAAGCGTTCGCATCCAGCTGTGCCTGTGAGTCTGACTCAGGTCTATACCTGGAAGAAACTAGTCGTTATGTCCATATATGAATTTATGCTTTGTGTATTACGATCGGAACAACTGCATTCTGAAGTGTTCATAGCCTACCTACTTGTTGTCTTCATTTAATCCGTCTTTGCCCAGACACAATGGATAACAGGATGATTTTGCGTGTTAATAAATAAACGAATAAACTGAAGCCTTTTTTTGCCAGGTAATTTAACTGGCACCTTTTTGCCAGTTATTTTAACTGTAATTTTACAATAAGTTTACCACAGAGTTCAGTGCATGTTCAGTGTAAACCACGGTTAAATGCGCGAAGGACTCCTCTTACAGTTAAAATGACAAGGAGACAATGCGTTAATTTAACGGTCCTCCGTCAAAGGAGACCCAAAACTCTCCAGCAGCTGGAAGCCTGTATTAAACAAGAGTGGGATCAAATTCCAATGGCTAAACTCAAGAAACTTGTCTCCTCAATGCCCCGACGCCTCCACTCTGTGTTAAAAAGAAGAGGGGATGCTACACCATGGTAAACAGGCCCCTGTCCCAACTTTTTTGACACCTGTAGCAGCCATCAAATTTGAAATGAGCTCATTTTGTAGATAAAATTGTAAAATTTCTCAGTTTCAACATTTTCTATGTTATCTTTGTTATATTGTGAATAAAATACGGGCTGGTGTGATTTGAAAGTCATTGCATTTTGATTTTATTCACAACTTACTCTTTGTCCCAACTATTTGGGGTTGTATGTATGTATATTTTGTGTGTGTGTGTGTGTGTGTGTGTGTGTTGCACTTAATTTCTGAATGTAGGCAACAATAATGAATGTATGTGATGGAAGCTGTTTTTGAATGAGTATTGTCGACAACAGATGGAAATTAGCTAAAGAAGATAGAATCTGGAACATCTACTCTGCTGAGCTTAATGTTTTTTTCACAATGTCCCTGATAAATAAATAAATAAATAAATAAAAATTCTGTAATGTTTTTCCATTAAATAAACATCGAATATATCGGATTTTATATGACGGATTTTCGCTTACATCAGACAAAATGTCCAGTCCCGTCACAATGCATTTCCATTCAAAAGCACTCGTGTAGGCCTATACCAGGCAAGCTGGTTCGCACCATGCACATACGCAGTCGCAACAGAGCAACGAAATGAAGTTCGGCTTTTCTACTCCGTTATAAACTGACTGAATTTAACCGTTAAATTAACGCATTGTCTCCTTGTCATTTTGATTGTAAGAGGAGTCCTTCGCGCATTTAACCGTGGTTTACACTGAACATGCACTGAACTCTGTGGTAAACTTATTGTAAAATTACAGTTAAAATAACTGGCAAAAAGGTGCCAGTTAAATTACCTGGCAAAAAAGGCTTCAGTTTATTCGTTTATTTATTAACACGCAAAATCATCCTATTATCCATTGTGTCTGGGCAAAGATGGATTAAATGAAGACAACAAGAAGGTAGGCTATGAACACTTCAGAATGAAGTTGTTCGATCAGTAATACACAAAGCATAAATTCATTTATGCATATAACGACTAGTTTCTTCCAGGTATAGACCTGAGTCAGACTCACAGGCACAGCTGGATCTTAACGCTTTTTTTCTTTGAAACTAAAACTAAAAAACGTAGGTAACTGAGCGATAATATAAAGGTAAGGCAATCGCAGAGCTTATTCTTTAGCTTTACCAAATAATGGAGCGTAAATATTGTTGATTTACAATTCTTTATTCGTGTTCTTTTTAAGTGTGAAAAGATTAAAAAGAACACGGAAAACAAGTCCCCACCCAAAAAAATAATTTGTCAACACCCATGTGTACTGTTTAGGCTACATATGCCTCATTGGACATTTATACATACACAAGATGGCAGAGCAATTCTGCCGTGTACACTTTGGTCCAGCCAATGACGTTGTCCACTCTAGTTTTTTTTATATCTCTGTGAGCATGACAACCTTTTGGGAACATGACGACCGTATACGAAAGGGCCAACCGCGTCGGCGGCAGTTCTTGTTGGCTACGCAGTTAGCCACAGCCAGCCGGCAGTTCAATCCGAACGAGCCAATTTTTTAATATCGCTTCCCAGCAGTCCCTTCCCAATTTTGCGTACCCACAGCGCTATAGCCAATTTTGTGCTACCCTGAAAAAGCTGCCGACCACTGTCAGTTGGTACAACCGGGGATCGAACCTGCACCATGGTAGTCACTACTGCTCCTCAATTGCGGCGCCTTAACCGAGTGAGCTAACCCAGCAGCTGAGTTTTTGCAATGTTTAAAAACTAGACAAATTCTATTAGTCGACAACCCTCACCTCACCTCACCGTGATTCTAAACAAAATTATTTGAGTTATTGTACTTTGAAATGTTGAATTTGACTAAGTGGAAGTGCTCAGGAAATATCAGAGCCACCGCAATCAATAACTTCCTCCTTTATGCACCAGGAATGTTGAAAGCTGAATTGACATAATTCCCATTAAAACGGTTTGAGTTATTGCTATTTTAAGAATTAAAAGTGTGCCCGGGTGATAGCACTACAGCAAAGGTCACAGGGTGACCGCCATATACAAAAAGCCTTATCTCTGCACATCACAAGATGTGTGACATGATTCCCATCAAAACCATTTGAGTTATTGAATTTGGAAGTATAAAGTTTGACCTGGTGTTGGCACTACAGGAAAGGTCGGAGGGTCACATAATAAAATAGGGTTCATCCTTTATACACCATAAATAAATACAAAATGTTTCATGCTCTTCCCACAGAAACTGTCAAGATATTGCAATTTTGATTAAAAATTTTTAAGTTTAGCCTGGTGTTGATGCGACAGCAAAGGTCATAAGGTGACTAACATCTACAAAATGCTTTCTCTCTGTCCCAGAAACAACCACAAGAAGGGCAATTCCATTTTGCAGAGGCTCAGAGGCCAAATTTTTTTTCCATAAATTGGGGAAAACAGTGCTTGAAATGAACAGAACAGATGTTCAACTTTGTGGAACAGAAGTTGTTTTGGTTGGGATGATGTGGTGAAGGTAGTTATGGTGTATCAAAGAGGACATGCTTTTTCATGTTTTTCCACCATCAAAATATGTATGAATTAGCTTCACTTTATATCTAGTGCATAAACTTTTCTTCTCCAATGCTTTAGTTTTGTAATACCAGAATCCACACTGACAAGGTGACAGCAGCAGAAAATGGCTTGTTCAAAGCACTAGGTTTAAAATTCCTTTCAATGAAACTAGTTTCAGGGCTGTAACGTCAGTCACAAAAAACAAATGCAAATATACATAGTGCTGTAAAAAAAAAAATAATTGAATATTCCAAACTATTATTTGCACATTTGTTAGAGTTGGTCGGCAATAACCTAAAACACAATCCATTAGTTGCTTATCATGTTTCAATCTTGTCTGAGAATGCAATGAAGTTGGTACCGGCAGTCACATGTAACATCAGTCACAAGTATACACGGGTCTGTAACATCACTCACGATTCAACACAACAAGCTACAACAAAGTTGTGCAGAAAAATACTTGTCTCAGACAAGCTTTCTTAAAAACAATGATTAGTGTTGCTCATTATCATTAGACGGCAGCAGCATCAACATGAATATTCATGATTTTCCAATGATGTATGTCCTCTTCCTGGCTTCTTCAAAAGAAACAAGAGACTGCAAAAAAATCTCTTAAATCAACCGCCATTGATAAGCAGGTTTGCAAAGTACTCTTTAATTTATCACAGATATCTGTGAAAGTATTTTCTATTATAGTCTGGCTATAGTTTGTCAGGTTATTACCAGTTGATGTAGGTCAATACACTCAAAGAAGATGATCACATCATGTACACAAAGTACATGTATACTGTTAACCTGGAAAATGCCACTTGGGAAAGTTTATCAGGCATACCAAGGCAACCTCTGTGCAGCAGAGCAGCTAACAAAAGATGATATCAGTTAAATAAAAATACCAGGCCCTCGAAAATGTCCAATACTGAGTTGGGTTCACCTCATCCATAATGTTCATTAGGAGTGCCACAGAATGTCTTCATATTGGAATACTGGACTTTTCAGCTCCCCAACTCTCTTTTTCAGCCCATTTTTCCTCACCTTTATTTTGTGGTTTTTTGACCCTGCCAGCTAGTGGTGGTTGGGTGCAATATCAGTTGAGAAGAAGCTTTTATTTATTTATTTACAATTTAAAGCTTTATATCAGGCCTGTCAAGCTAGTCAATGCCACTAATTAAATCTGTGTCAATAAAGTGACAGTTTTCACATCTCAAAGCGCATGTCACTCGCCCCCCCGGTCAACAAAATGAAATGCGATTCCCCCCCCCGCTCAATAAAATGAAACGCGATTCTCCCAAAAACAACAAAATAAATTGCGTGCCCCCTCATCAAACTGTTGTGCCCTCCTTGTGCGCCCCCAGAATAAAAAGTCTGGTGACACTACTGCTTAAAGTAAGAAGGTATTGTCAGCACTGCACCTCACATGGCCTAGAAAACATTCAAGTACCATTATTACCATTTAGTAAGCTGTTAAAGCAAATGAATATGTAGAATATCACAATTGCTTGTCAAATTATCTTGTTTTATCAAGAGAAATCCAATCACTGTAATATAATCAAGAAAACCACAAAGTGCTCGTGTGAGTAGCAAACCAGTGATATAGAAAAATTGGTGCTCTTGGATCTCCAGGAAAAAAGATATCTCAGTCCAGAAAAAAAGAAGAGATCCAGGCACTCAAACTTTTCGAAGTAATGCAAGTAAAAAGCCTTTATTATTACATGGCTGAACACTTAAAAATTGCCGACATGTTTCGACCTCAATTCTTCGTGTGCAACCACGTGATTAACGTAAGCATGCGCCGCCATGTTGGATGATATACAAATCTAAAATGGCGTCTCATGCAAACAATAATAGTAATATATCTCCAAAATTTTCGAAATATTATGACTCTCTGGAGTCCTCTGCCAAGTCAAGATACAGAGAGAAGGCTGAAATTTGTGGTTTTGACCCATATTATGTTAAAGGCATCTGATTATATGGAGGATTTGGCAACAGTACCAGCAATTGAATACCCCGATATCGTGAACTATCTTGTTCTTCAAACCTCGTGACACGCCCATTTTTTTTTTTTGGAGTTTCTCCTAAATCCGGCAGTTCGGACCAACTTTTAGCGCTAAGATGCTTTGTGAATACGGGCCCTGAAACTTTGCGAAGTTACTCACACGACTTGGGTTACTCATTTAGGGAATGGTTGAATGACATAAGCGGGGCATGCGCACGACTTCCTGAAACTTCGCGATTTTTCCAACAGAGCTAACTTCGCAAGTTTTCGTGCCAGTGAGGACAGCAGGGTGAAATTTTGTGGTTTTTAACTTCGCGATTTTTTTGCAATGAGAATGCCCCTAGTTTTTAAGTGTTCAACCATGTACTAATAAAGGCTTTATATTTGCAGTACTTCAAAAAGTTTGAGTGCCTGGATCTCTTTCTTTTTTCTGGACTGAGATATCCATTCTCTGTAACTTTGAGCTCTAAGTGACAAACTGTAATGTCAGTCATGTAATGTCAGTCACACATTATTATGTAATTATTCTGATAATTCTCTTGATTTGGAAAATGGCAATATTGCTCGAATTTCAATTGCATGTCACCTTATATCTTGGAAGGAAAAAAATCTGTCAACCCTGTGCGGTTTGAAGACAAGTTTGAAACAAAGTTGATGAATTTTCTTAACGGCCGTTTTTTTGTTTGTTTGTTTGTTTTTTTGTAACGTCAGTCACGCTCACAATTTCACATCCTACTAACATATACATTACACCAACAAAGTTTCCTTCTGGCTCCAAGTAGACCTAGGGCCCTCTCTTACGCCAGAGTCCCTAAACCCATTATTTGGGGATTTAGAACTGCGTTAGAGGCGTTCCCCCGCAAAAGTTGTTATCTTGCACACCTGCCTATATCCCTAAAACACCTGCACTACCCGTTATATTATGCATAGGCGTGGTTTGGGCGTTACGCCAGTCAAACCAATCAGTGTGCCAGGTGCCATTGCCTTTAGGAGCAGGCTGCGCTATCCCAAATCCTCAAACCGAAACCCGTGATGGAGAGAGGAAGGTCGCTACGTTTCTCCGAAGACGAAGTTAAACTGCTCGTGCATGAGGTCAAATCCAGACAGGGGAGGATCTGTTTTTGTTAAGTTAGTCATGAATTGTATTATTTTATTATTATTATTATTTGACATTGACATATTGTTTAATGTTTGGTATGTAATAAAAAAAAAAAAAACATCAAGCCAACCCCTTTTGTGATGGAAACTCAAAAAAAAAAAAAAAAAAAAAAAAGAAAAAAAATGCGTTTCGCCATGCACTTCAACTCCCTCTCCGTCTGAAATGAAGCATACACCAAAATCCCATTTTAGAAAAATAAAATTAGGTCTATGCACTGGCATAGCGACGTAACTTTTTTTCCAGCGAGATCGGCATTTCAGAACTCTTCAGCGAATGAAGGTAATTCTGGTGACAAGTACGTGGTTTCGTCCGTTTACATTTTCCAATCGGACAGCTGTCTATTTTTTACTGCAAGTTGCGTGACCGTGCTGCAAAAACAGGTGAGCGTAGGGGAGAGCTGGTACAAAAGTAACATTTTTCACATAAACGTCACTTTAAAAGATAACATTACAGACCGAAAAAAAAATTCGGAGCAATTAACTACTTTTGTGTGTGCTCTGTCAATATCAGGTGCTAAATCATCCCAATATATATTGACTTGGGCATAGTTTGCCGTCCAGTGGAAGTTGCGCATTGCTACTTTCGCCCCCTCCAGTCGGGATGAAAGTAGCGCACGGGCGGGACAAAAGTAACCTGATCAAATTAACTGGAATCTTTTGAATTACTGTCGTTTTTCATTTGAAAAAATCAAACAATGTCTTTGCTAACATGCAATTGTAAATATACAATGCACTCATTTATTCAATTCAATCATAACAATGACATTAAAACAGAAGCAAAAACAATCACACATTTGTTTTAAACATTTTCATCACAGTTGTGACAAATATAATGAGCTGCACCCTCAGTGCATGCCTCATGTGACCACAGCAGACAAAAGATGCACTGCACCCACACTTCTCCAGGCAAAGGTGAGGCAAATGTCTCCCCACAAACAAGACATTCCTCCTCATTGCCCCGAGAAACTGTGGTTGCAGCGTATCCGCTTAACAACGTCTTCTTTGGGCGTTTTGAAGAGGACTGTTTCTTCTGGCCCCTCTGCCGAGTCTCCTCCTCCAAGGCAGCTTTTACTGGAGTGTCGGTCAGTATTGCTGTTGACCTGCAACATTCAATGAGATGGTAGTCAGAATCAGCTTGTTTTTATACAAGCAAGAAAATCAAGACTAGTTAAAAACGACACTCTGCTCACCTCTTTTCTGCCTCTTCTTTTATTTTTCTTTCCTTGAGCCAGCCTTTGGATATGGGCGAACCTTTTCTGGGCTGAACCTCTGTATTGGCGTGCCACTAGATGTTCCTGGAACCACAAGCATACCTGGATAGATAATATTTCAAAAAAATAATAAATGCTTGGCAAGGCTCAACATGCACATTTAAAAGACACACACAGACATAAACTCTCACCATCTAGAGGAATGGCAGACTCATGGGGATGCAGCTCAAATGGGCTCTGGCTAGGTTGCTGGTGTCTTACGGGAGCGGGCGCTGGTGATGGAGCGGACATTGGTGATTAAGAGGGCGCTGGTGATGAAGCGGACATTGGTGATGAAGAGGGCGCTGGTGATGGAGCTGGCACTGGCATTGGGGATGGAGCTGGTGCTGGTGCAGGTGCAGGACCGTCGGTCACAAAAGCTGGAGCAAAGTCTGTCTCACTGAAAATATCTGGATTCAAGGGCCAGATACCGGTACACTCGAACCCAGCTGAAATGCTGCTTGCTGTCGCAGCTTGAGGCAGAGCTTTAGCCACAAGACTTGGGATGTTGTAGATGGTCAAAGTTCTTCCAGGGTTCATTCGCATCCAATTGTCTGCTGCAGTGTTAATGTAGTGCTTCAGAGGACCAAAAACACTTCGGTCTAGCGGCTGAAGACGGTGGGAGCAGTGCGGGGGAAAAGACAGGAGTACAATGCCATGTGACTTGCAAAAGTCAATAGCTACCACAGAGAGGTGTGATGGATGATTGTCTAAGAGTAGCAGCAACTTTGACTCGGGGTCACGCGGGTGTGCCTTGCAAAATGCTGTAAAATGCCAAGAAATCGGCCTCCTGCATCCACCCGATCCATTGGCAGAACCAGTGCAGCCAAAGGGGCCATCTCGGATGAAGTGGTGCTGGAACTTCTTCCTTGGGAAGATAAAGTAAGGGGGAACAAAGTTGCCTTGTGCGTTGGCAGCAGAGGCAACAGTCACCAATGTCCCTCTTTCCCCAGAGGTCACAGCACCGACCTGGCGCTGCCCCTTGGTGGCAATGATTTTGTCTGGCACTTCAACCGTTGTGGTACCTGAAGTAATAAATGAAATGAATTATTGCTGTTGCAAATCACTGTTGCTTTTTAATTCATCTAAATATAAATTTTTACCTGTTTCATCCATGTTCCAGATGTTCTTTGCTTCAAAATTATACCGGGTGAGGACAGTCTTTAGGTTTTTAAAAAATGCTGTCACGTTGGTCTTGTTGAAGCTGGTGCAACGGGACATGCTGGTGGCTTGAGGTCGACGGATGGAGAGGGCTTTGTTGCGCTCGAGGAAGGAGGTGAGCCAGTCCTTTCCTGCCATCTGGTTTTTCTCCCATGAACATGGAGTTTTGAGGCCAATATTTTCGGCCAGCTCATATGCAAACTTTCGCACCTAAAACAGCATGAAAAAAGAGGTTAATTCCCAGATAGCAAGCACCTCAGAGCCGGGGCAGATCCGGAGCTGAGGTGCTTGCTATCTTAGGCAAATGGCGATAGTGGTGTAGCTCTGTCTGCAGTGTTACTCCAACCTCTTTAGGACTCAGGCCAAAATATATATCAGCTGCTCTCTTTATATATGCCTGCAGTCTCTTCTCCTCTTCTTCTGTGAAGACTTTGTTGTGAGCCCTGTACCCTGGGGCTCTGGCCTGCTGCCCTCCTGCCTCTGCCCTCCTCTTGCAGTACCTGAACAGCGTGACATGACAAACGCCATGCACCTCTGCTGCCCTCCTTATACTCTCGCCTCTTCGGACATCAAGAAAGGCCCTTCCGTAAACCTGCTGGTCAACCTTTCCTCCCTGGGTAGTTCTGACCCTAACTCTTGGCATTTTCTGTCGGTAAAATATAACACAAGAAAATTCGGCCGCATTAGCAGAGAGGGACGAACGTAACCGTTGCTACTTCCGCGACAGTGACTCCAGACATTAGAACCAGGATTGCTTCTAAAGTGGAAAAAGCCTGACATTTCAAACTTCAGGATATGTTACAAAACTAAATGACCTATCACTTACTCATAAAAATGACACATGGAGCGATAAAGACAATCTTTAAGTAAAAAAAGTTCACCATTTGTCTGAATTTACTCACCACTGTGGAAAAGGGTCTTCCCGGTCTCGTTCCGCGAGGAAGCGTCGAAGCCTCAAGGTTTTTCGCGGGTCTGGAGAGTGTCGCGAGCTGGACGTGCTGACCTAATATGACGCATCGAAGTGCGGATGGCTGTGAGTAAATCGCCGTATTACTTTCGTCCTACGTCACTTTCGCACTGGCTCTCCCCTACTTGTAGCCGAAATGACCTTCATTCGCAAAAGAGTTCTGAAATGCCGCTCTCGCTGGAAAAAAAATTACCGTTGCTGAGTGCCAGTGCATAGACCTATTTATAATTAAATTATTTTTCTGTACTGAATGAAGCCCATTATTTTGTCGCTATTAGATCGCATGGGGGAGAGAAGCCGTGTCTTCAATTGCCACTTGATTATTCTTGAATTGGAAAACGTGTTAAAGGAAAATCAACTTGAATTAGCCAGGACTAATTGTAGTCAATAAAGGGATGGATATTTTCCCCCAAATTTTCATCCCTTTTTTGCCTGTGTCCCAACTTTCTTGAGACTTGTTGCAGCCAGAAAATTTGAAATAAGCTCATTTTGTGGATGCAAATGTAAAATGTCAGTTTCAACATTTTAAATGCTGTGTTCTATTGTAAATAACATTGGCTCATTTGATCTGAAAGTCATTGCATTTTGATTTTATTCATAATTTACACTTTGTCCCAACTATTTCAGAATTGGGGTTGTAAAAAACAAAAGAAATCAAAATCCTGAGCAAGCACTCTGAATATAGGGCATAAACAAAGGCAGACACTGAGTTATGTATATTACATTTCACTGAGTAGCACACTTTTCTCCTAGTTTTGTAATTTGTGAACACAGCATCTTCACACTATTCTATGTCACAGATAACTATGCAGCACACATGCAGAAAGTTTCCCCCCCAACTTAAACCACATAACTTCTACTCATTTGCATGTAATGGTGCTCAATACAAAATTGAATGTACATAACTCAGTGTCCACTTTAGGCCTTGTATCACTTTCATGTGAGGTATCGTTCAGGAACCAGTCGCGAGAACCAGGAAATGCAAAGTATGTGATTTTATTAAGCGAGGGGGTAAACCCCCGCAGGGCCGAAGGCAACAGTACAAAGTCCACAATCCAAAAATCACAATCCCAGGGGCAGAATCCAAAGTCGAAAAACCAGGGCAGCAATACAGTAATCGTGGTCAGACAAAAAGGGTTCGATACACAGGAGCAGATAACAAAACCAAATCAGAGCCAAAAATCGGAAGTCGGACAGTCCAGTCAGAAAAGCAACACTATGAATACGAGGCGAAACCGAGAGCAGCACAGGTAGACAAGGGAAACGTTCTGACAGGGAACTGCTGTGAAAAGACTGCTTAAGTACACTCAAGGGAAGTCACATGCTATGATCAGGGACAGGTGAATGGGATCAGACTAATTACGTGGGAGCAAACACAAGGGAGAACCTAACCACATGAAATTGGCAAAAGCCAAAACGCGGACAGGGATCACGAGACAGCCTATAGACAAAACATACAGCTCCGGTTAGGGAGTTCTAATGTGCACAGATAATGAGAGGCAGGACAGAGTAGAGCAGGTGCGGAGGATCCGCTGAATTGCAGCAAAGACTAAGAGAAGGCAAGAGGCGGAGACTAGAACAGGGCGAGTGCTGAGAGCTTATTAATCAATTAGTAAGTGCAGCTATACAAACCCTAGTGCTCGTTAGTAAGTTAGTATTATATACAATGTTAGTCTTGGTTAGTATCTAAACAAAAATAACAAACTGTTAGTAAGGTTAGTAAAATAGAAAAGCAAGGCGAAGGAAGCAAATGAGATTAGAAGGAATGTTTGAAACCCAGAAACCATGAAATCACCTAAACATGTGACACGCAGGACTGGGGAGAAGCTGTAGCTTAACAAAAGACCAGACAGGGGAGACAAAGTGCAATGAAGGGCATGAACAGAGACATGGACCGGAATATAACAGAAAAATGGATCTGGCATGGCAAAAACAAAACATGGCAAAGAACTAAAACATGGCAAAAACAGAAGGCATGGGAGAAACATAACGGGGAATAGCAAAAAACAGAACAGACATGGCAGAAACATAGCAGGCATGACAGAATCATAACATTTCAATATAAATATTTAGAATATAAACAGCAAAGATGAAGTAGATGCAACAAATGTGCAACCATAAAGTTACATAAAATGTTAGATTACCAATTGCAAATGCTCACACTGTGTTATGTACATTACATTACCATTCTCGATCATCCTGATTTTCTCTCCAAATCTAGATCTTGTCTCTGACAGAGACAGTGTAATAGCTAAAGTATCATGTACTCTGATTTTCCATCTTTAGTCTTTCATCAGATGAAACGCAGTATGTTTTCACATGAAGTAAATAAAGAAAATAAAATGAATCCTCTTTATTCACATTTTCCTTTGTGCCTTGCACCTCTAACCCTGCTGCATGGTGAATGGTATCTATCTTACACACCCAAGCTTGAATGTTCCATGCACCTTTATGTTCTTAACCACCCACTTCAGCATGCTTGCTAGTTGATAACATTGTTACCGTCTCACATGCCTGTAAAACACAATAATCACAAATTGTTGCGAGTTTACTATCAGCTATTTGTACACTGATTTGAACGTACATTACTCTGGACACAGTGCACATGGTGCTGTGGACACGCGTTGGACAAATTGATCATTTCTCCGTGATGTACGACGTATTTTGTTAACAAACACGCCACAATTAATTTTTTTGTATGAAATATCAAGTGCATATCATGTTACTATAAAAATAAATAAAATATGGGTAAGAACAATGAATACTTTGTCCACTTCGAACCTTTTCTCGCCGCATCGTGTACGTACAGAACCAGATGTGTATAAAGTACTGGAAAAAATAATTAAGTAAAAGCAGAAGTACCGTAACTGAAAGTTACTTTGGCAAAAGTTGAAGTCACCCATAAGAAAATGACTTGAGTAAAAGTCTTAAAGCAGCGCACATTAAATATACTTAAGTACCAAAAGTATCTTGTGAAAAAATATATTTAAGCCCATATGGAAAAAACCTATATAAACATATGGGTTTTAATATAGGGCCAGATATAGGTTTCGCATATATGCGACATACATAAAATTGGCCGTTTTCATATATTATAGGTACATATATGTACCTATAATATATGAAAACGGCCAATTTCATGTCACCCTATATTAAAACCTAAATGTCTTTTTGATTTGGCATCTCCAATCCCACCCAAATCTGGAATACTCAATTTGGGAACTATGTATAAGCACTGATGCTTTTATTCATATGTGACCTCATATCTTTTACTCGGATGAATGCATACAGCTAGTGGTCATTGTCAGAAGCTGACACCCTTTATTTCATACATACTATCTGGGTGAGATTTCATAAGCTCACAACAAAGGCAGAGGTTACACAAATCCTTTACAGGTGAGAATCTTTTTTATGAGGGCCCGTCTGGCCAACAAGAGACGCCTAGGGGAACTCTAATCTACATAACCCTTCCCAACAGGCCCTTCCTAATTTGCATCCCTGTAGCGAATTGGCCAATTGCGCGCTACTTCTGAAAAGAGCTGCCGACCACTGTTGGTTTATATGAGGCAGGGATTAAAACCTATATGTTTATATAGGTTCTTTCCATGTGGGAATTTAAGAATCCTTGTTATTTCATCCCTGTAGGAAAAAGTCTGGGACCTTTAGTAGCTGTACACGCATCTCAGATAAAAGACAGTGTCTGCTCATTAAAACTGTGAACAGAAATGTAGACTTTGTCTTCAAATTCATTAACCGCAGTGAAATGCTCAAATAGATGTGGGGATGAAAATGACTTTTGAAAGGCATGTTTACTTGAATGTATGTTCTTCTATGTACTTTTATTTTGTTATTTTTGTTTTATTTTGCTACATTTAGACTAAGGACCTCTGAGCCATATTCATCCAGAAACTGCATTACAGACAAGATAGAAAACATTTCATTTGGTGGAGGTAACAGTGTAGTGTATTACCTTTCAGTGGACATGTATGAGCTGTAATGATGTGAATCCAATTTTATCTAATGTGATGAATCTGGCAGTGACTTTAACTTGAAAAAATGCTTAATTGATGAACTAAACATAATCAAACCATTTTATTTTTATACATTTCCTTCTCTTCCACAATACACAACTCAGTCTTCATAGAATGGAAATAAGTATGGTCAAGTAAGAATTGATGACCTTGTTATTGTTAATGTTTCAGGAAAAAAATGTAACAAATAGTATTAGATATTTGTGTTGATATCATAGCTTTTTGTCTCCTCTTACTTGCCATAGTTAATAATGACTGGTTTACACATAACATGCCATTGTCACATGTCAATGTATTTAAGATCAAATGTGATGCCAATCTCATGTGTTCACATGCGATTAATAAGTTATTGCGTGAAATTCTTGTTATTTCTGTAAGGGACTTTGGACTAATATGCAGATATTACCTTGAGAATAAAAATATGAGCTAGGCATCATGTATGACAGTTGCAAAAGTGAGATATGAGCTATACAATAGATATGACAAAGAGAACCTGCCACTGGGTATATGAGCTATATAGGAGACCTATATGCCCTCTATAAGCACATATATGTACCTGAATTTGGCCTATATGCGCATATATGCGGCATATAGGTTGCATATATGCGCACATATTTTCATATAGATTCTTTCCATGTGGGAGTATCAAAAGTGCAAGCACAAGTACGAAGTATTTTTCATAGCACGCATAGAAAGAAGCAAAGCAACCACGTGAATGAAAGATACAGTATTCAAAAAACAAACAGGCAGTCTCTCCTTTATATATTTCTTCTTCTTCTTTGAGTTTACTGGCGGATTAAAAAAAACACAATAATTGACTATAATTAATAGAATTACATAGTATCAATGCCATGTAGAATTTTTGCTTCAAAAAACTGATTTTTCTTAACTACTAATTGGGATACCATTGGCTCACTGTAGCTGAAGTGGTTGGCATAGTGGACAACGATTTTTTCTGTAGCAAGAGAACTTTTTTTTGAACTGCTGGATAGATACTATGGGCATGTATATTGAGCAATTTGCACATCATGCTTAGCGGAGGAGTTACATTTAGGCAACTCCTGAAAAACAGGGATTGGAGTGAACTCGCCCATATTCTAAACTGTGTTCGAGCTCGGCTTGCTTGTGAATATTCAATAACAGATCTGGGTGTGCCATCTAGTGATAGAATATTGTAACTGCGTGCATAAATTTGCAGCTCCATGTCGCTGGCAGACACATCTGCACAAAGCGGTTAAGTTAACCTGCTGAGCACCGTTGTTCTTCTCGAACACACCAAATCCAGATAATCTTTAAATTATGAATTACATTCATATTTTAATGTGTAACGAAGTGGCCAGTGTCAAACTAACGAAGTAAAAGTATACTTTTTATCTTTTAAATGTAGTAGAGTAAAAGTTAAAGTCCCGGTTTTAAAAAAAGAAAAAACTTAAAGTACAAATCCTCAAAAAAAAAACTACTTCAGTACTTCGTTACTATATACCTCCGTACATAACATAGGACATGAACAGATGGAGAAGGAAAGTCAGAACAGCGTTTGCACTTACGAGTTATGTTACTTGTGAAAAAAAAAAAAAAAAAAAATCCATTCAGAGTAACGACGTTCTCAAAACATATGAAAAGTGAAATAAACTCACCTTAGACTTGACAGGGGTCACAACGGGCCGGACGGGAAACTAAATTTGGGGTTGACATATTTTGGTCTACATAAGCATATTTTGGTCTTTTGAGCCCCCCAAAATGATATTTATGGCATTGCTTAGAAATAATTTTTTTGGATATCGCCCACTTTTGTCTGAATGAGTTTATTTTTTTCATGGATTATGTGCACCAAAATTTACATTGGAAGCCGGACATGAAGGTTATGTATGTTTCACCTCAGTTCATACGATAGTTACAAATTTGAGGACACCCAAGAAAAGACATGGAGACCAATATGAGATACCAGGTCATAGCCAACAGTACCCTGACCGCTGTTAGGTACCAGGATGAAATCCTTGAAGTGATTGTCAGACCTTATACTGGTGCAGTGGGTCCTGGGTTTCTCCTGGTGCAGGATAATTCCTGGCCTCGTGGCCAGAGTGTGTAGGCATCCCAGTATGAAACCATTGATGCCATTGATTGGCCCTCTCATTCCCCTGACCTGAATTCAACTGAGCACCTATGGGACGCTACGTATTGGTGCATCTGATGCAGCCAAGTACCGCCACAAACTGTGCAGGAGCTCACTGATGTCCTGATCCAGATCTGGGAGGAGATCCCCCAGGACACCATCCGTCAACTCATCAGGAGCGTGCCCAGACATTGTCAGGGGTGTGGGGGCCATGCGCATTGCTGAGTCACATAATGAGTTGCTTTGATTAAATTTACACTAGTTGGATGAGTCCATGATCTCAATTTTTTACTTTCATTTTCGAGGAGATTTGGAATGGAGCCCTCAATGCGTTGATGACTTTGGTTTCCATTGACCGTTGTAACATCATTTTGTTCTTAACAAATCATACAATGTACCTCAGAAAAGATTTTCAACTTGAGTTATTCGTTCCTCAAGATCTGACTTGCGATGTAAGCGTTCCCTAAATTTTTTGAGCAGTTTATAACACAGCATACGTCATCCATATCTATGCATTCGCTGAGTGTTCGCAAGCCCCCACTCATGATGGTAGGTTATAACCTCCCATCAAGAGTAAGGGCGAGTCATTTCATTTCAAGAGTTCCTGCCAATGTGAATTTGTTGTATGATGTTAATCTAGTTAGTCTAATCTATTAAATCTAGTGCTTCTAAATTGATGTTTCGTTGCAGATATTAACAAGGGTTTCAACTGGCAACTTCTAAGAAAGAAAGCATTTGTGTAATTTTAAAAGAGTAGTCTCACAGATAGGCAGTCTCTCTTGCAACGTAGCTATGCTTTAATCAGTAAATGAAAGCCTGATTCTTCTGACCAGGCAAACACTTGGCTTTGGCTACGCAGAAATGTGTTAATGTGTACACTCCATGATATACTGATATTAGGATACAGAAAGAACTTGAGGCAGAGTCTGTTTACCAGCTGTAACATACAGTGCCATGAAAAAGAATTTGCCCCCTTCCTGATTTCTTATTTTTTTGCATATTTGTCACACTTAAATGTTTCAGATCATCAAACAAATTTTTCTATTAGAGAAAAATAACCCAAGTAAATACAAAATGCAGTTTTTGAGTGATAATTTTATTACTTGAGGCAAAAAGCTATCCAAACCTACCTGGCCTGGCCCGATGTGAAAAAGTAATTGCCCCCTAAATCTAATAACTGGTTGTGCCACTCTCGGCGACAACAACTGCAATCAAGCATTAGCGATAACTGGCAATGCATCTTTCACATCACTGTGGAGGAATTTTGGTCCACTCTGTTTTGCAAAATTGTTTTAATTCAGCCACATTGGAGGGTTTTTGAGCATGAACCGCCCATTTAAGGTCATACCACAGCATCTGAATCGGATTTAAGTCCGGACTTTGACTAGGCCACTCCAAAACCTTCATTTTGTTTTTTTTTAAGCTATTCAGAGGTGGACTTGCTGGTATGTTTCGGATCATTGTCCTACTGCATAACCCAAGTGCGCTTGAGCTTGAGGTCACGCACTGATGGTCGGACATTCTCCTTAAGGATTTTCTGGTAGAGAGCAGAATTCATGGTTCCATCAATTACGGCAAGTCATCCAGGTCCTGAAGCAGCAAAGCAGCCCCAAACCATCACACTACCACCACGTTTGACTGTTGGTATGATGTTCTTTTTATGAAATGTTGTGTTAGTTTTACGCCGAATGTAACGGGATGCACACCTTCCAAAAAGGTCAACTTTTTTCTCGTCAGTCCACAGAATATTTTCCCAAAAGTCTTGGGGATCATCAAGATGTCTTTTGGCAAATGTGAGATGAGCCTTTGTGTTGTTTTTGGTCAGCAGTAGTTTTCGTCTTGGAACTCTTCCATGTATGCCATTTTTGCCCAGTCTCTTTCTTGTCGTTGAATCAGGAACACAGACTTTAACTGAGGCAACTGAGGCCTGCAGTTCTTTAGATGTTGTTTTGCGTTCTTTTGTGACCTCCTGGATGAGTCGTCGATGGGCTCTTGGAGTAATTTTGGTAGGCTGGCCACTCCTGGCAAGGTTCACCACTGTTCTAAGTTTTCTCCATTTGTGGATAATGGCTCTCACTGTGGTTCTCTGGAGTCCCAAAGCCTTAGAAATGGCTTTGTAACCCTTTCCAGACTGATAGATGTCAATGACTTTGTTTATCATCTGTTCTTGAATTTCTTTAGATCGCGGCATGATGTGTTGCTTTGTGAGATCTTTTAGCCTACTTCACTTTGTCAAACAGGTTCTATTTATGTGATTTCTTGCTTCAACAGGTCTGGCAATAATCAGGCCTAGGTGTGGCTAGTGAAATTGATCTCAAAAAATGTGGTTAATCGCAATTAATTCATCATTAAACAAGGGAGGGCAATTACTTTTTCACACAGGGCCAAGTAGATTTGGATTTTTTTCCCCTTAATAAATGAAATCATCATTTAAAAACTGCTCTTTGTATTTACTCAGGTTATTTTTGTCTAATATTAAAATTTGTTTGATGATCTGAAACATTTAAGTGTGACAAGTATGAAAAAAATTAGAAATCAGGAAGGGGTCAAATACTTTTTCACAGCACAGTACATAGGCTATCTAGACTAACAGGAATTTTATTTTTTTTTTTAATTAATTAATTAATTAATCTGAGTATTCTTTTGTGCATCCATTGAAAAATCATTACCTAGGGAGAACTTAGTTCAGTATGAAAACATCTTGGAATTTAAAAGTATGTCGAAAAATCGAAAAAAAAAATTGTCATAGTTTTCAAAAAGCAGCTAAGCTTGTGTAGACGACAGCGGGACCAGCCCTGTGACCCAGATGGACCCAGACAGCTAAGCAGCAATATTTTATGGCAACTTGATTGCAAGCCTCTGCGGATGTGCCACATATCTATGGTGGTCAAGTCAGTTCTGACTTGTTCCGGTTCACAAGCCAGCAATGAATATGATGGTGATTGGTTGTTTTTACAATTTCCGTCAACCTACTTAGTTTCCTCTGCCGTCATTGATGCTTTGCCTGCAGTCGCCCAACTCGCCTTTCAAAATAGAAAGGACAGGTCAAATATGGCATCGTTCAGGCGTTTGGTGCAGTCGGGCTGGGTATGTCACGTACATTAATTTGGATATTATAGTCAGAACAAGCATTTAATGTTTTGCATTATTTCCAGCCTCCATGTAATTTTGTGCTTTTTGCATCCAGAATGTCGCCTCGGTGGTTTTGCGGAGAGAGTTTCATAAAACATCGTCCGCTGCTGCGCAGGTAATGCTAAAACGCGTTGCTGAACAACCTTTTTACTTTCGCCCGACATTGGACAATCGGAAAAGACAATAATCAGGGTCGTGCGCTTACTTTGAGAGCAATTCTGTTTCCTGTGGAAATGGTCTTGTTAACTTTTCCGAAGTCAAGTTATTGGCATTTATGGTTTGAATTTTGTGACGAACGAAGGTTTACCGTCAGATTTAAAAATCCTTGCATTCCAAATTCTTTACATGCTTTTGTATTTCACCCGCGAACGTTACATTGAAGTTACCTAACTCTAGATTTATGTTACGTTGCTGTGGCTGTGAATTCGTAATATGAAGTGAAAAGTCAGCTTTGTATTTTACCTGTAAATGGTGGTATTTGATCGAACGTGATGCCCCTTTGATAGTTTGGTGATGTTGATTATGCGTCATATTGCAGTATATTTTTTCACGGCCGCTCAAGTATCTGTGAATGCTGCCTTCCTTCCTTTTTCCCTCTATGAAATCTAATTTAGGTGACAGTGCGAGATGCATTGAACCAAGCCATGGATGAAGAACTGGAGAGGGATGAACGAGTGTTTCTTCTTGGAGAGGAAGTGGCACAGTATGACGGTGCCTACAAGGTGCAATAGCCATAGTTAGGAGTTATTTGTGTAATATACTAGACTATGCAAAAGTCTTGGTAGCATTGTTGAAAACAATTTCGTGGGGCAAATATGCTTTCTAAAAGAATGAAATTAAAAGGTTCGAATAACTGAGAAATATACTATATTGAGCTTTAAACTGTTAAAAACTATGTCAAACCAATAGTCGGAATGACTACACTTTGCCTAAAAATATGGGGCACTGTTCCGTTGTGCTGTTGTTCTAATAGATGATTGGCTTTTTGGTTGTTCCAAGCAGAGTGGAAAACTTACCTCCGTTCTACTGCAGACTGACCTGTTTTGCTTGCATTTATCCCTCCAAGTAATTACAGACATCTGTCAAAACTATATTATCTTTATCAGCTGTTTTTGATTAAACACAAACATCTATTTTTTCCAACTATGTTTTTAAATGAGCATTTTGAATTTTAAATATACTTTTTATTTTCTGAAACCAACGTGGAAAACAAAAAGTAAACATCTAAAGCCAGATTTAAATTTTTAAAAAATTAGGGTGCCTAAGACTTTTGCACAGTACTCTACATCACTTGTCTCAACGGTTATTGTCGATTCCTAAACTTCAAAATCAGTGACACCTGGCTTAGAGTTTTAGATCTCGGTCCCCCATAGTCTAAGGCTAGAGAGTAGAACCCTATCACGTATGCAATTGTAGCATGCCTGTTATATGAACAGTTATAGTCTGGTGTTTCTATGATAGTTGTGTGGATCTGTGCAAATGTGGGACAGTGGTGGACAAAAATGTAGCTGGGAGCAGGACAGCAGCATCTTTGCCTGTGTCAGGTGTGGACTGAGGAGGATGCCTCTGTTCAGGATGAAATGTGGTTCCCTTCTTATCCCCAGTCAACAGCACTTTTGCATTATTACATAGATTTTTCAATTGGGATATTAATTTTTTTCCTTTATGTATTTAAGGATTTTATACTTGTTCTTGCTTTAATGTTTCTATGATGTTGTATGTATATTTTCCAGGGTTTTGGAATTATTGCTCCTATTTGTGAATTGAATACAGTTATGTTGAGGGTGAGGACAAGCTAAATGGCATGATGAATTCTTATAATTTTGCAGGTCAGCAGAGGACTGTGGAAGAAGTATGGAGACGACCGCATCATTGATACGCCCATTACTGAGGTAAAGAAAATATTTGACAGAAGGAGTGTATACTGACTATGGTCATTTCTTTGGAAATGTTTTTTTACATTACCTTGTATTTATTTTTAGATGGGTTTTGCTGGTATTGCTGTAGGTGCTGCAATGGTAAGTAAATATCAACCTAATTTTAGTATAATTCTCTGGAAGTATAGCATCCTCTCCTACCAATGTGTTCAAGAACTGGCCAAAAAAAAAGTTTCTTCAGAAAGGGTAATTTGGCATTATCATGCTAATCTTACAGATTGCTGCTTCATTCAGTGCCCTCTAGTTGGAAGTGCAATATAGACTGTACATCTGAAATATCTTTGAAAATAAAACTACATCTAAATTTATCTCTGAAATTCTCATTACTTTCTTTGTTTATATTCTTTCAGGCTGGCCTGAGGCCCATTTGTGAGTTCATGACCTTTAATTTTTCCATGCAAGCCATTGACCAAGTGATCAATTCTGCGGCCAAGACGTACTATATGTCTGCTGGCCTCCAGCCTGTTCCAGTTGTGTTCCGTGGCCCCAACGGCGCTTCAGCTGGGGTCGCTGCCCAGCACTCACAATGTTTTGCAGCCTGGTATGGACACTGTCCTGGACTCAAGGTGGTGAGCCCTTGGAACTCAGAAGATGCTAAAGGACTGCTGAAGTCTGCCATCAGAGACGACAATCCAGGTAAATGGATCATGGCATGCAGTTCATATAATGGATTTTTAGCAGTGTCCAGCTGAGACATTCGATGATGGCAGGGAGATTTATAAAAAAAAATTTCCACCCAAATTCTAGGGTTCAGTATTAGTGTGTGACGCTCTTCAACATGCTAGAACATGGCCTTTGGAGAACAAGGCTCCTTCAGCTGTGACAATGCAACTCATTTGCAGCTAATTTTTGTTGTGAGTCTTGTGTGTTGTCAGCACGGTGATGGCAACAAATAGAAGTGTTTTTAGTGTTTTTCTGACATGAGTAAGAATGACTGTTGTCTTGCTGTAGATGACGGTGTGATGCAAAGAGTGTTGTAACAGAAATTTGCTTTCAAATACCAGGAAAACCGCATATATTTCATGGCCTTTTTGTTGTGTATTCTGAAAACTATTGTTTTTCTCTCTAGTCGTGTTTTTGGAGAATGAGCTTATGTATGGCGTTCCATTTGAAATGTCTGAGGAAGCACTGTCTAAGGACTTCACGCTACCCATTGGAAAGGCTAAAACTGAGCGACAAGGTGGGTTTATGTATCTTGATATGATTCATGATGCAAGTATTTAATAAACTGCGAAGTGTTTGTTTTTGAAAAAAGATCATTTTCTTCTGGCCAGCAATGCATTGAAAATGGCTGGCACATGATGATAATAATTTACAATTGCTGTTAAATTTTTTCCTCTTATGAGTGCATATCTCCATGTTCAGCTGCCATTGCTTCAGAGTATTTGCAGCACTAACTGTGATACTGCCAAGTAAGTGAAAATTTCAGAAAAAGGTGTGCTTTAATATCTTGATGGAAAAGTGCAAATAGGGTGCAACCCAGACGGGAAATAAATTGGAAGGCCCAGATGCATGTCTGTGTTAGAGGACAAGTGCATTCAAGTCTCTAGTTTGAGAAGTATGTCACACAGATGCCTTGCTGGCAACTAAACGGATATAAACAAACATCTGCCATTGGGAAGAGGTGACACACAATGCAAGCCTTATGAGCTGTTTTGGCCTTGTACTGTCACAGTCTTTGTTCTTTTGTTTATTTTTAGCTTATCGGCCCATATATTGTCGAGGTTTGGCATCCGTTGTCCGGAACATTTTTTTAATCTTTTTTTGGCCTGATGAATATTTTTGCGTAAATTTGCAACAACATACTACTAGACCATATCTCCAGTCTTTTTTTGGATTTTTGATTGACTAATTTTTGTTTGGCTCTTGAGATTTTGGCCCCAATGTTAAAGATAGGACTTAGAAATTTTTAAAAATGCAAGATTATTTTTTTCCTAAATCTGGCAATCAGCTCACCTTGGTACCCTCAATGTACGGTGCAAGCACCATTTTGATTGAATCGATGGAAGTGGGTCTAGTGGGGGCGCTGTACTTTAATATTGGGTCTTACGGAGAATATGCAAAACGGCCTGTGGAGGCCAAATGGTTGCAGATTGAGATTAGGTTTGTAGTAATGACATATAGGAAGTCTCATATGTCTTCTGTTGGCTATGTTTAATTTGACATCCGATGACTTTGAAAGGTCAAACTCGAGCTCAAGGAAAATATTAACAATGTTAAAAGATAGGACTTAAAATTTCAAGAAAATATTGCTCAAAAACTGATAACTTTTTTCCAAATCTGGCAATCAACTCACCTTGATAAACTTTATGAACAGTGGGAGTGCCATTTTGATTGAAACGACTGAAGTGGGTCTAGTGGGGGCGCTGTACTTTAACATTGGGTCTTATGGAGAATGGGCAAAATGGCCTGTGGAAGCTAAATGGTTGCAGATAGAGATTAAGTTTGTATTACCGAGCTATAGGAAGTCGTTTATGACCTCTATTTTGGTCAGATACAGCATCGGCATGTTTGGCGTCGAAATAGAGATGCATACTAGGAGAAGCACCTCATACCCACAGGGAAATATGATGGTGGGTCAGTCATGTTTTTGGGCTTTTTTAATTCAAGAGGTCCAGGGGCTCTGGTGAAGATTAATGGTATGGTGAATTCCACTAAGTATCAGGATATTTTGGCTGACAATCTGGTTGCATCCACCAGAAGGCCGGGACTTGGCCATTGGTGGACTTTTCAACAAGACAATGACCCAAGTGATTTGTTTTTATGTGTTGTGTGAATGATTTTTCTCAGTTTTATGTGTTTGATATGGAAAATTGGCAGAAAAAATGGATAGAACTGGGGAAATACTATGACATTTCTCTGAGGGGAAAAATAAAAAATTTGATTGCAAAAGTACATTTTTTGCAACTCATTGTATGTGCTGTGCATTTTCCTTGGGGAGTTGGAAACTCCTCCAGAAAACCAGGAAGGAGAGGGTAATCAAATTGTTAATGCCAGTGGACCCAAAGGCATGAGAGAGCCAATGGAAACTTGAGTGCTCTTCTGATTTGGCCTGTGCTGGCTCATCTTAATTTGTGGGTCACACGGGTCCTCTCCCATCTTTGAATACAGGGAATCACATCACTCTTGTGTCCCATTCCCGATATGTGGGTTTCTGCCTGGATGCTGCTGCTGTGTTGGCAAAAGAGGGCATTGAATGTGAGGTAACCTACCAAATTTTTTTTTTTTTTTTTTTTTAAGCCTTTTTAAATCGCTTGGTCCTATGGACCAAAGGGAGCCTATGCGATCATACGGCGGTGTCCGTATGTGCGTTATCTTTGATCATCTTCATCCAAACCACTTTAGGGATCAATGTGAAATTTGGTGCAGAGGTACATATGGATTAGCCTGCGAACAGGCCCACGACGAGAGAGGCAAAAGTGGGCCTGCAATGATTCTTTGATTTGAGTATCTAAAATTTGTCAAATATTGATTGGCCAATTTGGAACACGTGGCCGTGAGACGTGCATAAACAAGAAACAGTCCAGTATATTTAATGGGCTTTATGCACGGCGAGAGTGAAGTCCTGTGCTAGTGCAGGAATGCTAGACATAATTTCATTTAAAGCTGCCCAAACTATATTAATTTTCAATACATTTTATTTAGTTTCTCTGTCTATTGTATTCCGATTAGTGTGCTGATGTTTACTTTAAGTCATGACCTCAAAACGAGCGAAACTGTTTTTTCCAAGATGCGAGGACTGTGCTTCAGGACGCGACTGCTGTGTGCTGCTATGTACAGCTTCGGCTAAGTTCAATTCTATCCTTAGTTTCCTCACATTTCCCAAAGTCAAGTAGATGGTTAAGAAACGACACGACAATTTCACCCTTATGAATCACACCAGAGTCTGCAGCCGACCTTTTCAGACTGCAGACCTGGGGCGCGTTTCCAGAAATCACAGATGCTAACTTACACAGTTGGGCCCATGGACTGTGAATGAACAAACTATGTAAGTTGCTAACTTTGTAAGCGACTGTACTTTTGGTAAATGCGCCCCTGATCCACTGTATACTGAGTCATTCCATGCCAAATCACCTAATGGTCCCCAGGTGACCCTCTTAGATTTTGCTGAAACTCCATGAAAATGTTCATATATGCAAATAACGAACACATAGAAAATTTCAGGCCAAAAGTCCAAGCCGTTTTGAAATTACGGCCGTCCAAAGACCCCCCCTCTTTCGCCGTCGCGCGCTGCGTCACGGATTTTGTTCATTTTCAAATGATCATATTTTTGGATTTGAAAAAGCTACAAAGCTGAAAATTGCTACCTGGGGTAATTTGCACACAAGCTTTCAGAATCTGCAATCAAAAACAGTGTATCTTGCTTCCTTTTGAAGATATGGGCACCTGAAAATGAAAGTTTTTTCTAGCGGAAATTATTTTTGCGATTTTTAAGGCTTACCTGGTGCCCGAACCATTGATCTGAGGATACCCAAATTGCTGATACATAATCTCTACATACAGCTAAATAACTCCCTGCAAGCATAGACTTATAAAACAATCAGTAAAGGTATGGCTAGGGTCCAAAGTCGACTTTCACAAAAAAAATCTCAAAAATCACCCCTTTTCGGGGGTCGGTTGACCTTGTGAACAGTTACTCAGGGTAATGAAATTTGCACCACAGAATTATATGTATCTGTCCTTTATATGTACCAAATTTCATTGATGTGACTTAAGTCCTTCATAGTTAGGCAGTGGTTCAAAGAAACCCACTAATTTGATCAAATTACACCATTTTGCTGCACATTACAATGTCTTCGGTAGATGTCAAAGGGCAAAAAATGAGAATAAGTAATCTTTGATAACCTTTTTATTTATAATAATTCTTATAAAGTGGTAAAATTCATGACTTTGTACATCAGGAATAGTATCATATGGCTTGTTTTAAAACAAAGTTTTCCATAGTACCATACATTGTACATATTGTACATTGATGTTACTAATACAAAACTGCTTTTATTTAAGTGGATTCAACTTACTGATTTTCAGTGGGCTCTACTTACATTATTTGCATGAGGTCATAGCTGTTGGAAACTGTTTATTAAGATTCATCCTAGTCCAGGTGACCTCGTCTAATTAGGTGTTAAAACATTGTTTATCTAGGTTCATCCTAGTCTACTTAACTCCAAACCACAACTGTTTATTTAAAATAGCTGGATCAATTACCTCACTGTTGTGGCCGTATTGTTTACAGAATAATTGAACAGTGTGTTCACTTTTCAGCTCACATCCACTCCTCACAATTCATTTCAACTGCAATGTTCAGCAGATGAAGTGTACATTTTGTGAGCTCTGTAAAAATCAAGATTTAAAACATGGAATTTGAAGCATCAAGATCGGGATGCAGTATTGGAATTGCACTGGAGGAGGAATGCCATAAGAAAATATATGGCAGAAATGTTGGCACACTTGCAGCCTCTGACTTGTCACAGGATGATAAGAAGCTATTGGAATGGAGAAGTGGGGTACTGCTACGTGATGACAGCACAGTGTGTTTTCACCATGAGAAGATGTACATCTCTCGATATGAATATACTCAGAAATATTGCAGTGATCCATTCAAAATGCACAAGAAACGTATTTCAAGTAGGTTTGCTTCAATTTGGTTTTACAAATTATTGTAATTGTCAATTTACCAGAGCTCGAGGATGTTGTTATATACCGTAAAGTAGCATAATTTGATCAAATTAGTGGGTTTCTTTGAAACACTGCCTAACTATGAAGGAGTTAAGTCACATCAATGAAATTTGGTACATATAAAGGTCAGATACATATAATTCTGTGGTGCAAATTTCATTACCCTGAGTAACTGTTCACAAGGTCAACCGACCCCCCGAAAAGGGGTGATTTTTGAGATTTTTTTGTGAAAGTCGACTTTGGACCCTAGCCATACCTTTACTGATTGTTTTATAAGTCTATGCTTGCAGGGAGTTATTTAGCTGTATGTAGAGATTATGTATCAGCAATTTGGGTATCCTCAGATCAATGGTTCGGGCACCAGGTAAGCCTTAAAAATCATAAAAAATAATTTCCGCTAGAAAAAACTTTCATTTTCAGGTGCCCATATCTTCAAAAAGGAAGCAAGATACACTGTTTTTGATTGCAGATTCTGAAAGCTTGTGTGCAAATTACCCCAGGTAGCAATTTTCAGCTTTGTAGCTTTTTTTCAAATCCAAAAATATGATCATTTGAAAATGAACAAAATCCATGACGCCTGGCCAGCGGACGGTGAAAAGAGGGGGGTCTTCGGACAGCCATAATTTCAAAACGGCTTGGACTTTTGGCCTGAAATTTTCTGTGTGTTCATTATTTGCATATATGAACATTTTCATGGAGTTTCAGCAAAATCTAAGAGGGTCACCTGGGGACTTTCCTGAAAATTAGGTGATTTGGCATGGAATGACCCTACTACATTCGCGCAATCTGGCTCCCAAACAAACAGCTTTTTCTCTAGCTGACGATGGTGGAGCTACAAATCTGGGGTTACAATACGTTATCAATGTTCTATTTCAATGCCACACTGTGACAACAGCATAGAAGTATTCACACACACCCGACTTGCGCCAGGAGCACAGGAATCAAATAAATGTTCAACACGACTGTGCTAGCTAAACCCATTTAGCGAAAGAACATGACGTAGTGTTTTCAGCTTGAACGCACACTGGAGTTCTCTTATCCGAGAGACAGTGTTCTGACAATTTTTGCTGCCTTGTCAAAAAATGCTACCTTAATGCAAAGCGATCGTGAAGTCTTTGATTTCGCCTTAATATTGCTATATGAGTCAGTCTACAGTAGTAACTTTGTTATTTGTTAGCATGAGCAGATGTTACAACAAGTTGAGTGAGTTTGTTTAAAGATATATGCCGCACACCATTATCATCTAATTTCTCCATTTTCAGGGAAACCCAGCGTGTACAAGAAAATGTATACACACTTACAGGTCGAAAAGGTGCACGGAAAAATGTATTTTTTATGATTCTTGAAGATACTTATGATGTGAGCGTAGAACCGGAGCCCAAGATTTTAGGTTTGCACATGCGCAGAACTGCATGGTAGCATATTTTGATTGGTAGCAAAAATTGACAGAACAACGGTCGATTATCCAACTGGGCTAACCTACTGCGTTGTAATGAATAGATTAGATCCTGTGTCTTTCCATTCACATTTTTCTACCTGCTGCTGAATAGAGCGGGACTAAAGTTACGCATTGTAACTGGTCCCAAAGACAGCGGAACAGGGATGCAAGGGTGCCCGTCCGATTCTCCCTGATGACTAACTTATGTTGGGGAGCGTATTGACAGTCCCTCTAGCTCATACAGATGAGTGTGATGGGAGAGCCTGAACATCTGTTTGCTACGTAGTGCGGTCAACATGAAACATCACGGTGCTTTAATCACACTTAACACAGAGAGTACTGGGTAACTGAGAGTCATCGCGTAGACAGAAGCGAACAAAAGAACATGGGGATGTCCTTGAACAGTGACGGCAGCCATTATGCCGGTTTCTTCTGCTTTCAGTCTCGTGGACCGAAAGTAGGTACGCTGCCGTAACTCTAACATGGAACTGATGCGTGCATAGAGCCCATTAAACATGGCATCATCTGAATTTATTGATCACGTGGATCGTTTGAATAAAGCCATAGGAATTCTATCTTCATGGTGCACAAGAGCCCTACAATTGAAGGCAGAGCAAGGGCTTGCTTTTCACAGTTTAATGAATGGCAGAGATGTTCCAGCTGTGCTGCCTACTGGCTTCGGGAAAGCCTCGTTTTTCAAGTCTTTGCTGTATTTTGTTCTTGAAGAACATTTGCAAATTCTACAAAATTCATCTACTGAGCTCTCGATGCTTACGGGTTTTCTTCCTTTGCATTTGTAAGATTTTGTTGGGGTATTTTGAGCTTCTTCAAACATAACAACTGCACTTGTAGTCAAAAGTCGCAGTGTGTTGACGGTGTCTTGATTGAGTGAGCAGTAGCTCACTTCTGCTAAGTCCTGATTAACTGATTCCATTTTGACGACAACTCAAGCAGAACGGGGGACAGAACTCAAATCATCAAAGGATCATTGCAGGCCCTCTTTTGCTTCTGTCGCCTATCCGACAGAGAGCCTGTTCGCAGGCTACATATGGATGCACAGATTATAAATTGTTCGACTGGCTAAATCTGTCAATAGGTGGCACTATAGCAAACAAATGGTCATAACTCCAAAACCATTTTCCAATCAACTTGAAATTCTGCATGCTTAATGTCACGGTTGCTATGAAAATCTATGAGAACAAAGGGATAAATGAAACATGGCCAACATTGGGTAATCAAATTTTAGTAGCCCTTATACTCACTTAAGCTGTCACCTGTCATCATGAAACCTTATATTCTTGTTAAAGATGTGGAGAAGAGCCATGTTTATTAAAATTACTTTGATTGGCCATGTGGTGGTGCTAAAGAGAGGTACAATATGTCTTGGGAAATAACGTCTAAACCATAGGTTGTAGAAACAAATTTTTTTTTGTTAGATTCTGTGGGTCAAGACCAATCAATCCATGTAAGCCACTCCCATTTTTCTATTTGCAAACTTTCTGCCATTTTGGGTTGTTTGTGAAACCTTACATTTTTATCTCCTCCTAGACAATGAGATCAATTCCCACAAAATTTAAGGGCATGGCCTATATTGATATAAATAGCTGTAACTCCTTAATGCAATGACCAGTCATTACCAAACTTGAGGTTACACATCTACAGGCCATGAAACTTCATTACTTCGAATTTGGCTTAAATCCATTTGTAGGTGGCGCTATAGTCATGACTCTCAAGCCAATTGTCAGAGCAACTTTAAATTTTGCATGCCTCATAATGGTGAAGGTTGCAATGAGAACCTATAAGAACAAAGTGATAGTTCAAACAAAATGGCTGACATCAACCAATGGAATTTCATTAGCTCCCATACTCACTTGAACGGTTATCAATCATGAAACTTAATACTGTTGTTAAGGATGTGTAACAGGGCAGTCTTAATGTAAATTACTTTGTTTGGCCAGATAGTGGCGCTATAGAGAGGTGCAACAAATTTGATTCCAATTGGCCAATAAATGCCGCTGTAGTAAGAAAAACAATGTTAAATTGCACATTTGTTTTCGACTGTTTGACCCAATGGTTGTAATTTTGCATATTGCATCTCTGTATGAGGATGAAACTGTCTTTCCGATGAGCAAAATTGATCTTTAAATATCTGGTTTCTATTTGTCAATCAGGTAACGGCTGCTATTTCGAAGACACGGCAATGACTAATCAGCATTAAATTTGCAGGGCAAAGTATACCATGCACATTTATGTGCCATGAACTGGAAATTGTTAGAAAAACTTAAACTATTTGTGTTCTCACTGCTTCAAAACTGATGATTACCTCATGTTGCCTGGACCCTGTAGTTACTGCTTGCAGTTATATTTGTTTTTTTCCCACTCAAATTACAAACGGTGACTTCATTGTCCCAGTGTTGGTAGTATTTTTAATGCTTGGGTCCAACTGTGATCTTACATAGCAGGAAAGCCTGAAATAAACCAAGTGAGCTACAGTGCCCATGGCACTATTTTCATTTTGGGTTGGTTGATTGGGGTGCGGGTAGTTGTCATTTGAAATCTTGGTGCAAATCTGCATATGGCTATATCTGCAGGTGATCAACCTGCGTACAATTCGACCCATGGATGTGGAGGCCATTGAGACCAGTGTGATAAAAACCAACCACTTGATTACTGTGGAGGGTGGATGGCCTCAGTTTGGAGTTGGAGCTGAGATATGTGCAAGGATTATGGAAGGTAAATTGTTTTAATCCTGGCAACTGTTGAGTCATGTATGCTACCATTTAAAATTTGTAACGGGAGGGCAGTTAAATAACTTTCTGTGGAGTTTGCGTGGGTTTTCTTTGGTTCCTCCAGTTTCCACCCACAGTCCAAAGACATGCACGTTAGGCTAATTGGAGACTCTAAATTGCCCGTGAGTATGATTGAGTGAGTGAATGGTGTGTGCGCCCTGCGATTTGGCGAGCTGTTCAGGGTGGGTCCCTGCCTTTTGCCCATAGTCTGCTGGGATAGGTTCCCAGTCCCTTTCAACCCTCGTGAGGTAGAAGCACTACAGATGGTGGATGATGGATAAAACAAAACATTTTATGTTTTATCAACTTTGTTTTTTGGAAATATAATATTATTCTCCATTTGATGCCTGCAAGGCAATCCCAAAAAGTTGACACTGGCAATATGATGCTCATAAAGTGTTTGAATGGTAAAAAAAAAAAAATAAAAATAATAATAATAAATAAAAAAGCGTACAGGTACTGAACAGGTGACACTATCAGGCTTGGATATAGAGGGAGCATCCACAAAAGGCCCAGATATGGCAAGCCGTTTTTCACTTTTAATCAGTTGGGGTGACAAGTAGTAATTTAGTGTTCTCTGGTTGAAATTACATTTTGACATGTCAAAATATCATTTTGACTAATCAAAACGTTAATTTAATATATCTGCAAAATAATGTTTACATGTTACAATTATTTTCTTGCTTGTAGGAATTACATTTCAACTAGTCAAAACCAATTTGCAGATATCTTTAATTTAGTTATAGATATCATTTAATTCCTTTTTGACTAGTAAGAGTAAGCATTGCAGATCTCAACAATTGAATTTCCACATGTTGAAAAAGGATAGCGACTAGTGAAAATGCATTTCTGGTATGTCCCACATATCAGAAATCCATTTCATATATGTAGGCGTCATACAATTCAAATACAGCAAATCCATTGGTCGATGGTTAAATAGGCTATGCCTTCCTTATGAATATTCTACAAGTGCTAATGCCGTGTGAAACTCGCGCTTTTTGCCGTTGCTGGTGCCGTGCATTTGTTCAGGAGTGATGGAAGTTCGACATGGCGATGCAAGTGATGAGAAAAATCCAACGGAAATGTCTGGCCATGAATGGACATATACACAAGGTGTATGCGGTCAGAGAGAACTTGGCATTGACGCCTCGATTGTTACTTGAGTGAATTGCTGCACAACTTTCTGCAGAGACAACAAATGAATTCCAAGGCAACCTCCTGGGAATCGAGGAAATGATTCTGCACTTACAACGAGATGCCCCGGTGGCCAAGTTTATAATCAAGGCACCAGTGGCACGTAGTTCAGTCTGAATGTCATTGTTAACACGCTGCAATAACTCGTCTGACTCGATTCGCCACAATTGAAGTTTTGTCGAATGCAGAAACTGCCGTCTCAGTATTAGTTTTCTTCCTGCTCCATTTTCTTGTATTCTTCTCCATCATCTTCTATCGTTGTTGCCCTCACTCTCCCGTAATCTATGTCACCATAAGGCATCACCCAAATTACCATATTACCAAATTACCAGTTCCAAAATAGTTGGGACGAAGTGTAAATTGTGAATAAAATCAAAATGCAATAACTTTCACATCACATGACCCAAATATGTTATTTACTATAGAACATGGATAACATTTCAAATGTGGCAGCTGAGATATTTTACATTTTTATCCACAAAATGAGCTTATTTCAAATTTTCTGGCTGCAACAGGTCTCAAAAAAGTTGGGACATAGGCAAAAAATGGCTGAAAAAGCAACTAATATATAAGAGAATCAGCTGAAAGAACATTTAGCAAGTCATTAAGTTAACTGGCATCAGGTATGTAACATGATTGGCTTTAAAAGGGATGTCTTAGAGAGGCTGAGCCTCTCAGAAGTAAAGATGGCCAGAGGCTCTCCAACCCGTGAAGGCTTGCGTAAAAAAAAATTGTGGAATACTTTAAAAACAATGTTCCTCAACATCAAATCGCAAAAGCTTTGAAGGTCTCATCATCGACAGTGCATAACATCATCAAAAGATTCAGAGAAACTGGAAAAATCTCTGTGCGTAAGGAACAAGGTCAAAGACCTTTACTGGATGCCCATGATCTTCGGGCCTTCAGACGCCACTGCATCACTCACCGGCATGATTCTGTCATTGACATTACTAAATGGGCCCAGGAATACTTCAAGAAACCACTGTCTGTAAACACAGTCCGCCATGCCATCCACAGATGCCACCTAAAACTCTATCATGCAAAAAGGAAGCCATTGTTGAGCATGATCCAGAAGTGCCACCGTGTTCTGTGGGCCAAGGTTCATTTAAAATGGACTGTAGTAAAGTGGCAAAGTGTCCTGTGGTCAGACGAGTCCAAATTTGACATTCTTGTTGGAAGTCATGGGTGTTGTGTCCTCCAGGCTAAAGAGGAGAAAGATCACCCCTCCTGTTATCAGCGTTCAGTTCAAAAGCCAGCATCTCTGATGGTATGGGGATGCATTAGTGCATATGGTGTGGGACACTTGCATGTTTTAAAAAGCACCATGAATGCTGAACGATATATAAAGGTTCTGGAGCAACATATGCTCCCCTCCAGACAGCATCTATTCCAGGGAAGCACTTGTGTATTTCAGCAGGACAATGCAAAACCACATGCTGCAGCTATTACAACAGCATGGCTTCGAAGTAAAAGAGTCCGTGTGCTGAACTGGCCTGCCTGCAGTCCTGATCTTTCACCAATTGAGAACATTTGGCGGATAATTAAACGAAAAGTCCATCAAAGGAGACCCAAAACTCCAGCAGCTGGAAGCCTGTATTGAACAAGAGTGGGATCAAATTCCACTGGCTAAACTCAAGAAACTTGTCTCCTCAATGCCCAGATGCCTCCACTCTGTGTTAAAAAGAGGGGATGCGACACCATGGTAAACAGACCCCTGTTCCAACTTTTTTGAGACCTGTAGCAGCCATCAAATTTGAAATAAGCTCATTTTGTGGATAAAATTGTAAAATTTCTCAGTTTCAATATTTGCTATGTTATCTCTGTTCTATTGTGAATAAAATGCTGGCTGGTGTGATTTGAAAGTCATTGCGTTTTGATTTTATTCACAATTTACAGTGTGACCCAACTATTTCGGAATTTGGGTTGTAGATGTCCTCACTTTCGGTAAAAGGGCCAGCTTTGCCAAGCTAATGCATGCATGTCTGAATGCGATGAGCATTGTGCAGCTTCGCAATCAAAAACCATTGTGGATACACAGATATTAACATAAAAAATACCACAAAATTTAAAGCTAAATTCAAGTCAAAGCCGGAGTCCACGTCTTGGAACTAAATGCTATAAACCGTGATTATATTAGCGTTCGATTGTACGTGGGTATGGGCAGGAGTTCACTCATCTAGATTTTGACCTTTGACCCATCATTATCGGCGATCATATCCGCCTTCTGATGCACTGTATTGGATATCGGGTAAGGAGACTTGGTTGAGGTCAGGACTGTTGTAGCCAGTTCAAGTGTGAAAATAATTCCTCATGATCTCTGAATCACACTTTCACCATCAATACATTCAGGTAGTCTGCTGTATTTATTTTATTTCTGCATAACCTTGCTAAGCCTAGAATTAACCAAATGAAGCAACCCCAGATCATAACACTGCCTCCATAGGCTTGTGCAGTGGGCACTTTGCATTATGGGTGCATTGCTTCATGGGCTTTTTCTTACTCTGAAACGCATATCACTGTGGAATAGGGTAAATGTGGACTCATTAAACCTCATGACCTTTTTTCCATTGCCTCACAGTCCAAACTTTATGCTCACGAGGAAATCGAAGTCATGTTTTCCTGATTTCCCTCAATAACTAGTGGCTTTTCTGTGGCCACGCAGCTGTTCTGCAAGTCTTGTCGCATTGCGTGTGTGGAAATGCTTCAATTTTCACACTTAAACATAGCCGCGTGTTCTACTGTTGATTTTTTTTTTTTTTGTAAACAATGAGACTTCACCGAGTGTTTTAGTGGTCTTCAGTTATGATCACTGATGATTTTTTCCCAACCCATTTCTTCTGTGAATTTGATGGGTCATCGCTATTTTTTTGTGGCAAGGCAGTGTAGTTTACTGCTTCTATTTTCAATAGTCTGTTCTACTCATAATTATCTGTGGTATTTCAATATTGCATTTCAGATTGCAAGTGTGAAGAGGGTTGAATTAGACTGAAAATACTTGAAACGTACTAGATGCTTCTCTCTTCTTTCTTTGTAGGTCCAGCCTTCAACTATTTGGATGCCCCTGTTGTCCGCGTGACTGGTGTAGACATCCCCATGCCTTATGCAAAGATATTGGAAGACAACAGCATACCTCAGATTAAGGACATAATATTTTCAGTGAAAAAGACTTTAAATGTCTAATGAGACTTAATTTAATTTACAGGGTTCAAATTTTCTCTCTGTATCCGCTTGTAGCACTCCTCTATATATAACATGCATGCGCCTTTTTTTATTTTGTAGGGAGCACTGTAAGTTAGGCAGTCTCACTGACTTCTCTCATGCCATTTTTTCCTGTTGGGGTTCTTCCAGATTTTAAGTCATACAAACTTTAATCAGTGATGTCCTCAAATTTGTAACATTTGTACAAAGTTTGGTTTGGTGGAAATAAATGCATTTATTTTACACAAAAATGTCTACTTTAAGCAAGGTATCTAGTGTTAAAATGACATGCTGAATTTTTATTCAGCCACATTTTGATGATCACCTGGACCTTGATCTTTCAGTAGACATAAAATCTGTTACTATCCTTCCGCTTTATAAATTTATCTGTTTGTATAATGTTATTAAAATATTTTCCCTCCCAAGAAATATCCTTTTTGATTATACCTTAAGGATAAAGCTCTTGACTCAAGATTATGGCTGTGCTCTGATTTAAAGAATGCCACCACGTATTGAACCATTTGGTCCATTCACTGAGGATTTAATTTCAGTTGCTCTCCTAGGTTTATCATAAACAGTTTATGCTTATTCTGCATTTGTGTTACTTAACATAATGCAATGCGACGTGGTGGTGAGAGCAAGCCATTCATCTGACAAGGCTTGCCATTTTCCTTCAAGGAAGTGTGTTTAACTCTTGCGATACTTAAGGACTGGATCGTATCTCGCACCGTATCAAGCCTGGTCATGAAAACTCAGTTTCTGCCATTTCTATTGCTAGTACAGATGCTGCCAAGCTGAAGCTGAAATAATACATTAACCCTTTGAGGGAAACCACATACACCGCCATTCCTCATAGACAGTGCTCTTCTACTATGGAATAGAAAAGAATTTTTTGGATGTTTGCTTGGGAAGATTTTTATTCTCATTTATTTATTTGACACGGTGCCCAAAAAATTCATATGCATAGTGTCAGATAAATTTAGCCTGGATTCGTATGCCCTCAAAGAGTTCCACTGTCAATAAACACATTATATTATTATGGCAACTGTGGAATTAGTTTTGAGCCATTCAGATCTTGGACAAAATCTCTCACTCGCTCAAGCACTAGCTCAGTTCCAGAACGGTTGCCCCCTTTTGTCATGAACAAACTTTGGGTTCCCAGTAGCGGTTTTCTTTGAGCAAAATTATTAAGATGCACTTTTGTGCAAATCCCAACTAAGAACAGATTAATTGGACGAGGAGTCAGTATCAATTAGGCAGGCCTGCTGTCTATTCTGGTTAATATGACCCTTCTGTAAACTTGGTTTTAATTTTTTGTGATAATAGCCCACCAAACCCAGTGTGTCATTTGCCGAGTCACACCTGGCAATGATCCTTCCAAATTGCGCCAACATTTGAAGATGAAGCATGTGCCTCCCGGAGAGTTTTCTAAAAGGAATTAGGGCAGTGGATAGAGCACTGAAAAATAATTTATCAGACAACCAAAGTCTAATCAAGGTATCTTGCATTCTCCCACCATATTTAAATTTCATGTTGCTTTTACTTTGGAAGCATATTGTGCCTTCCGTCACTAATGCGTGCCATGAGGTTAGAAGGCTGGCTGCCGCCACCAGTCAGCAAGATCCGTCTCTCCACAACTGCAGCATTTCTGTTATACAGTACTGCTCTTCCCGGATCCATTCAGCAATTCCTAATCCAGTGACTGGCTGCCAGTGTTGAAATACTGGTTGTAGCCTGTTTCATGCGACACAAGGCTCTCAGACTGTTTCATATGACACAAGGCTCCACGGTTCGGATGTCACTGTTGGAGTTAACGCATGCTGGTGTGTGTGCATGTGTGTGTGGGTGGGGGGGTTTCTGCAACTTGGAGAGTTTGCAATTAAAGCTAGACTGCCGTCCTACTCAAATTATTGGCATAGATATTGGCATAAGGCTTCTCACACATCACTAAAACCAAAACTAGGAATAGAAATAGGCTTGCCTCTGAAAACACCCTGTGAGTGTTCATGTAATCAGTTACTTGGCTGTTTGACATAGGTGCGAGAAAGCGGGCGCACCTGTCACATTCAAACAATGGGAATCTAGTGATCATAAACTGGATCACTGGCACTTACATTCTCCATCTGCCATTGCTTTTATTTGCTCTCAACACAAACGGCATGCCAGTGTTAATCGAAAAAAGCTTAGTGACAACTGGATTAAGTTTGTGAACAAACTTTAAGTTGGCTTGATAAAGCCATGCTGTTTTCATAACAATGGTGCTAACTTCTCAAACAACCCAATCCCCAACTCTGTAGAGTAAACAGTTAAATAGTTATAAAGGATATAAGCTTTGCCAATCAGCTCAAGGGGCTGAGCTTTGTCAGTCATCATGTGACCTTTTCCGGAGTCCAAGAACACAACCCTCTACATTACAGTCGCGATCACTGAATGAACTTGCTGAACAGACGTCCGTACACGACTTGAAATGGGCATCTGGGGCGGGGTCCAACCAGCAGTCATCAAAGAGCAGTTCTTTCATTTGTGTTTAACTTCAGATGAAGGTTGTTTTTCACTGTATGTATTTCTTGTTGCCAGGTTGATTAGTGTAATTGCACTCTCACGTACCCATTTCACTCTATTCATTCTGACTTAGGTTTGCAAACACAGTTCTGTTAAAAAAAAAAGCAGTATGTTAAAAATGTGTACGAAGTGCAAATATTTTTTTAATAGCCTTCAGTTCCATATTTCAAATATACTGGAAACATTACACACTCATTCCAAATCGAAGTATTAACAAATTTGATCAAGTCTGTTATTCTTTTACTGGAAGCAAAGAAAAGGAATATTAATCTGTTAAAAAAAATAGTGTCAGCAATTTTCTCTTCAAACTGAAATACTAAATTTAACTCAAGATATAACTTCACTTTAAATTACTGAACTAATACAGTGGGGTGCAAAAATTTGGGCACTCCTGGTTTAACCCTCTGTTAACCAAGTACCTTTCCAACTGTGTAAAAATCATTTCCCTAAGCAAATATGTTGATTATGGGCCAATATTTGGAAAAATCGTTTAAAAAAAAAAAAAAAATTCGACCCTTTGGCCCACCTTTCCAAAGTGTAGCAGATCTGCTACATTGGGTAATAATGCGAATGGAAAAATTAAAGTGACAGACCATTCAAGTTATTCTCAAATGTTTATTTGGCAATAAGAAACAAAACCAGCAGGGTGTCTAGGCTGTTAACCCTTTCACTTTATGTAGCAGACATGCTACGGTGGTTAATAGAGGGTTAAATGTCTGTTACAATTAATCTCCAAGTCCTTTATGAGTCCTAGATGCACTTGATGACCGACTCGATGACTGAGCGCCAGCACCAAATAAAAGCAGATACAGTCAATCATCTTTTTTAATAAGTTGAGTCGGCTACCAACGATAATACTGTTGGAGCTGAAAATGATTTAAGTTACTGTGGTTGTATAAATGAAATATTATGGTCATCGCAGCTAGACTGCTTTGCTAAGGTGTCAAGTGCAGTGTATAGAGCAAAAAGCCTTTCACTGCACGCAGTGAAAATGTGTTTCTGACATGCCAAACGCTAACAAATATGGACTGAAGCAGAATAATTTGCTGGATAAATATGAATTCAGAAAGTTATTACATCCATCTTTTTTTTTTGGAAATTTTGACTGTTGGATTTTATAATGATCTGGAGTGAATGGAACTTAAAAGTTTGGATTAAAATCATAATACCGTGAGTTACAAAAATTTGGGCACCCCTGGTTTAAATGTCTGTTACAATTAATGTTTAAGTGATTGAAAGCAAACCTGAACGCTAAATGTTACGAAGTTAAACATGACACCTTTCTGCAAGTTTAAAAGCAAGGTTTCTTTTTATTTAAATTTTTCTGAGTTTTTAAATGATAAGAAAGGAAAAGGGGCCCTGTGCAAAAGTGAGGGAACCCTTTTGGATTATTCTTTGTTACCTTTTAAGAAGATGATTACTAAGGCCCAGACCCAGGTGATTTACTCGGTAGGGCTTCAGTGAGTCAGGTGAATATAATTCCAGGATTGAACTATATATTCTGAAGTAACTCCATGCTTTCTAAAGTATCCGACTGTGGTGGCTGTTGTGTCTGGTGTTAAAAACCATGTGTTCCTCTAAACCGTTGTCCAAAGATGTCAAAATCAAGATAATTCCTCTCCACCAACAAGGCGAGGGCTACAAAAAACTCTTGCAATGTTTCAAACTACCTATTTTTACTGTCAGAAACATCATAAGAAAATGGAAAATAAATGGAACAATTGAAGTCAAGGCAAGATCTGGAAGACCAAGAAAAATTTCAGCTAGAATGGCCCAAGATCTGGTTAGAGATGCTCAGAAGAACCCACACATCACTGCAAAAGAGCTGCAAAAAAGAGTAGCAGACAGGTCTAGTTGTTCACAGGACAATAATACAACGTACCTCAAACAACAAAGACCGACATGGCAGAGTTGTAAGAAAGAAGCCTTTCCTACGACCAACACAAAATTAAGCATCTGAAGTAGGTAAAAGAACCTTGAGAAACCTCAAGCCTATTGGAACAATGTGCTTTGGACTGATGAAACCAAATTTGAACTTTTTGGCCACAACCAAAGAAGGTATGTTTGGAGAAAAAAGGGTGAAGCATTTGTTGAGAAGAACACGTTGCCAATTGTAAAGCATGGAGGTGGACCCATTATGCTTTGGGGTTGTGTAGCAGCTGGGGGCACAGGTAATATTGTGCGAGTGGAAGAAAGAATGGATTCCACCAAATATCAAGACATTCTAGAGGCGAATGTTCAAAGCTCAGTCCAGAAATTGAAGTTGAAGAGACGTTGGGTATTCCAGCAAGACAATGACCCGAAGCATCCCTCAAAATCCACCATGAAGTACATCCAGGAAAGACTGCTGAAGGTTTTGGAATGGCCATCACAGTCCTCAGACTTGAATATTATTGAAAATCTGTGGAGAGACCTCAAAATGCCGTGCATGCAAGAAGGCCGAAGAATATTTCTGAGCTAGAGGTGTTCTGTCAGGAAAACGAACTGAGAAAATGGGTAAACTGGGAAGAACCGACAAACCAAGCCCGCAGGATCTTTCATCAATTATGGAGACCCTCGGAGAAATGAGAAATGAAATGAGGGAGTGGAGGGAAGGTATGAAGGAGCAGTTGGACCAGCTTTTGAAGGAGAACTGTAATCTCAGAAAGGAGATTGCCAAGAAAGACATACAGATTAAATCTTTATCAAACAAACTGGAGGAGCTGGAGCAACAAGAGAAACGTAATGATGTAATCCTGACAGGGCTCAAAATCAAACCCAAGAGTTATGCCAGGGCAGCAGCGAAGGACAACGATGGAGGCGAGGAGGACAATAAATCTGTGGAAATGTAGGTGATGGAATTCCTTCAGTCCAAAAATATTTCTCTGGACCCCGGCAATGTGGATTCATGTTATCTGCTACCGAAAAGGAGTGGAAGCGGAGACCGGAGTACAGTACGGGCTGTGCTGTTACGACTTACAAGCAACAAGCACAAAATCTCTCTGTTGAAGCAAGGGAAAAATCTCAAAGGATCCAATGTTTTCATAAATGAAAACCTCACCAAGCACAATGCAACCATCGCATGGAAAGCTCGTCAACTAAAGAAAGCGGGTAAGATACACAGCACTTGGTCGGCTAACTGCAGAATTTTCATCAAACCAAATGGGTCTTCACCGGAAACTACCAGACCGGTGCTGATCAAGATGATGCGGGATCTGGAGAGTTTTGACCGCTGAGGCAGGTTAAAATCCTTGACAAATCTCTATGAGCAGTTATTTGATGAACCAAACTGTAGATCAGGAAACTGGCTTTTTAACAACAAGTCACCATCATTCAGGAATAGACCCTAATGAAGAAATTGACTCCGGATAACCATTTTTTTCTACAAACGCATGCGGATACTTTACTGTAGACAAATTTGCACTATCGGAAACTTGGATTAAAGAAGAAAAGGACAAGGACTTCTACATGGAGGGTTACAACTTCGTGTGTAAGAGCAGACTGAATAAAGCTGGTGGGGGTGTTGGACTATTTATTGATGAGGCCATAAACTTCCAGGTACTAGAATGCAAATCAATTGTTGTGGAAAATGTAATGGAATGCCTTACAATTGAGATTCCTAGGTTGAAAGGTAAAAATACGGTTATTTGTTGTGTGTACAGAGCACCGGATTCGCAAATTGATGTTTTTAGTAAATGTATGGGTGAATTACTCGCCAATATGAACCAGAAAAATGTTTTTATATGTGGGGACTTTAATATTGACTTGATAAATCCAAATAATAGCTCTATAATAGAAGATTATATTAACACCATGTATGCCATGGGTATGCAACCATTAATTACAAAACCAAGCAGGATTACTAGGCACAGTGCCACCTTGATAGATAATGTGTATACTAATGTATTAGATTCTGAAATATTAAGTGGCATCATGATAAATGACATTACTGATCATCTACCAGTTTTTGCTATTTGTAACTGCAAATTAGATATAAGGGACCAGGCTAGATCGAAAACCCTGGAACACACAGAAATCAGAAAAAAAAAAAAAAAAAGGCTAAAGAAACTAGAATTAGATATGTTGAACCAAACTCCCTGTATGATAAACACTGTCTAGCCAAAACAACGAACAAACTGAAGCAAAACAAAAGAGAAGACCTTGGGTTTGAAAGCACTGGCGAATGTACTCATGACCTAAGAGGCAGAATGTTGTTGTAAACTAGAAGGGTCAAATCAACTCGGAGTGAGCACTCCTTATCTGTGGCTGGAGTCAGTATGGAACATACTTGAAGACAATTTTAGAATGGCAGACAATCTGAAGGAATTTAAGTATCTTTTGAAATGTGCATGTTTGAATAACTATAAACTTATCCAACAAAATGGCATTGGATAACTTAAACGGAACCATAACGGGCATAAACAATAGGGGTTGTTTATAGACACTCAGCTATATTGTGATTAAAATTCTTCATGATGTTCATAAATCTCTATGATTTTATGTTGTGACGTTTAAATCGTAGTGTAAATGGACACTCAGCTCTGTTGTGATTTATTAATCTTTATGATATCTTAACCATAATCAAACTGTTTTTCTGGGAGTTGGGGGCAGGACTTTGACAAGCGATTTCGCTTCTCCCGCGACCCTTTCGGTCATGATACATGTTGTGTTGAAATTGTCATGGAACGACTGTACAATCATGCCGAAATGAAAAAACAAATAAAAAATGGGGAAAAATTCCAAAGACAAGAATTGAAAGACTCTTCGTTGGCTACAGGAAGCGTTTGCAAGCTGTTATAGCTGCCCGAGGAGGAGTTACAAAGTGCTAGCTGACAGGGTTCCCAAACTTTTGCACAAGGCCTTTTTCCTTGTTTTATTATTTTGAAACTGTAAAAAGTTAATAAAAATTATTCTTGCTTTAAAATGTGATGAAATGTGTCATGTTTAGCTTTGCAGCATTTAGTGTTCAGGTTTGCTTTCAATCACTTGGAAATGAATTGTAACAGACATTTAAAGGGGAACTCAGGGCTAAATCATATAGGCATGGGCAATACAAATGAATAGAATGACAACATTTCTTGAGTTGCTGAGAACAAAGTTTTTATTATTTTCTAATGATTTTTTGCGGGTAAGTACAGAAGACACAGACGAAGAGTTTGCCACAAGTCCAACGCCTTCGCAGGAAAGGGTCTCAGAGCCACAGGGTCTCAAAAATGGCTGACTTCGGCATTTTTCAACAAAACCCATTGTGAAAATTTGGGGGTGAAGCCTGAGGGCATTTTTGAAAATACAGTCTATTCAGAAATAAACCAGGCCAAATTATCCATTAGGGTACCCTAACAGAAATAATTGATGCTAAAGTCATCTACCCCTTTTCTGAAGTACAGCAGCGCCCCCTAGGCCCTTTTTAATGGAAAATTGCATTGAATTTCACCCAATTGTGTTCAACAAACATTAGGTTTTGCATTGATATTAAAAATGGTATGAATGGGTTACCTGTGAAGTTTTTTTGGATCAATGGCCTGCAAAAATGTCAAAATTATCGGTGGGAGGGCAAACATTAACGCTACTCGCCCATTACTATATAAAATGCAGTGAAGTCGCTGATGCCAGCAGTTGTTTGCCCTCCACTGCTCTGAAAATGAATCAAACGTTCCCCTTCAATAACCCGTGGTGATTTAAAAAAAAAAAAAAAAATCTTTGCATTGTTTTTTACAATGTCCATATACCCTCCTCCCATGATAGTTTCAATGAGCTACTGTGAATAATTCATAGTAAAACACAGTGACATGCAGTCGGGGGTTAGTTTGGTGAGGCAGAAACCTCCCCTTTGCTTGATTAGCAATCAGACGATTAAATAGTTTAGTAAGACTATTCGGCAGAATGACGGGCCTGTTTTAGTTTCCGCGGCGTTATTACTCAGTACATCGAACCTGAAATGCTCACTAGACAGCAGATTTGCGCGTACTTGCTTCCAGGAAGCCGAAGCAATGTCATCAACAAATATTAAAACAGTTCGACTTATGCAGAGTTCAATGCTTAATCAATATACAATGTATTCTCCTTTAAATACGCGCTTTTACATCCAAACAAAAAGCGGGCGCTTATTTTCAGTCTTCTTTCATAATCTGATTGACAAAATGTTTAAACGATATACAGAATTACCGAGAGCCGAGAATTTTTCCGAATTGATTATTCAGATTTCAGAACTCATTTGCGAATGAAGGTAATTCTGGTGATAGGTATACTTGGTTTCCTCTGTTTACATTTTCCAGTCTGACAGCTGTCTATTTTTTTACAGCAAGTTGCGTGACCGTGCTGCAAAAACAGGTGTAGGTACTTGCTGAAATTACCTTCATTCGCAAATGAGTTCTGAAATGCCGCTCTCGCTGGGAAAAAAAATAACGTTGTGGAGTGCCAGTGCATAGACCTAATTATAATTTGATTATTTTCTCTACTCAATGTAGCCCATTATTTGCTGTTAGATCGCATGGGGGAGAGAAGCCATGTCTTCAATTGCCACTTGATTATTCTTGAATTGGAAAACATGTTTATAAAGGTAAACCATCTAGAATTAGCCAGGACTAATTATTGTAAATAAAGGGATGGATTTCCCCCGAATTTTCAAGTCTAGCGCTGGCCCTGACCCGCCATTACGAGTTATCTCGTAGTTGGCAGTCAACGTGTTAAGAGGATTAGGCAAGCTTGTAGAGGAGGAGGGACTATCATATGAGAGACTTCAATTATCCTGGTATCGACTGGAAAATGGTGCAAGGACAGGGTAAAGGGGAGGAAGAATTTCTGGATGTTATAAATGACAATTTTTTGGTGCAGTATATTATTAAACCTACAAGAGAGAAGGCAATTTTAGATTTGGTGCTTTGTAATGACTCTGATAGACTTAGCAATGTTGAGGTACTGGAGCCACTTGGGACTGGTGATCACTCTACTGTTAATTTTGACGTTTCATGGGAAGTTAAAAAGGTCTCTTCTGAAACCAAAATTTTTAATTTTAAGCAAGCAAACTTTGACGGGATGCGCTCATATCTAAGCAAAATAAAATGGGAGTCACTTCTGGACTGTGAGTCTGTAAATGAGATGTGGGAAAGATTTAAGGGGGTTTTACTTGATTCACAATGTAAATTCATTCCAAAGGTGTCCAAAAGTAAGCTGAAAAAGCAAAATCCTCCATGGATGACCACAGCTATTCGTAGGAGTCTGAGGAATAAAAGGAATCTTTATAAGACGTACATAAAGGATAACGATGAGAATACTAAGGCTGAATACAGTAAAATGCGAGCTGTGGTCAAAAAAGAGCTGAGGAATGCTAGAAGACTGTATGAAAGGCAAATTGCGGAAGGGGCAAAAACTAACCCTAAGCGCTTCTTTCAGTACTGTAACAGAAAAAGGAAAGTCAAAGAGGAGGTTAAGTGCATAAAGAATAAATATGGATCCCTGCTATATGATAACAAGGATATTGCGGATACCTTAAACAGTTTTTTTGTTGAGAATTTTACCTCGGAGCGGGTTTTTATTTGGCCAGAGGGCATGTCCAACGCTCAAGATTATTTTGCGGAAATTGAGGTTCGGGATAATGAAGTATTAGACAAGTTGCATAAACTAAAGGCAGATAAGGCGGTGGGTCCTGATGGCTTATATCCTAGAGTGCTCAGGGAAGTTGGTGAGATCATCTTTAAACCGCTCTCCGCTATCTTCAGACGGTCTTTAGAAACTGGAGAAATACCAAATGATTGGAAGCAGGGTAATATAATACCAATATATAAGAAAGAGGACCATACTGAGCCAGGAAATTACAGACCAGTCAGTTTAACTTGCATTGCATGCAAAATACTGGAATCTATCATAAAAGACGAGCTGGAATTATTCCTTGAACATAATAATATTTTGAGGGATAGCCAACATGGTTTCCCTAAGGGAAGGTCATGCCTGACAAACCTTCTGGAATTTTTTGAAGAGGCCACCAAGACTTATGATCAAAGCAGGGCTTATGACGTCATATACTTGGATTTTCAGAAAGCATTTGATAAAGTACCGCATAAGAGACTCGTTTTTAACATGAGCTCTATTGGAGTTACAGGAGGTATTCTGGAGTGGATTCAAAACTGGTTACAGGACAGAACACAAAGAGTGGTGGTCAGTGGAACCTCATCTCAGCTAGGTATGGTGGGGAGTGGCGTCCCCATGGTTTCATCTTCCAAGCCTCCTCCATCTTACCCCTGAAATGCTCAATAATTGTTCATGTCAGGTGACTGGGTTGGCCAATCCTGGAGTACCTTCACCTTCTTCACTTTCAGGAACTGTGACATGGAGGCAGAAGTATGAGAAGGAGCAGCAGTATAAGTAGGGCAGCAAGAACTTCTTGATATTTCAGGCTGTTGATGTTGCCATCCACTCTGCAGATCTTTCTCACACCCCCATGCTGGATGTAACAACAAACCATGATTTTTCCTCCACCAAACATACTTGTTTTCTGGGAGAATCTTGGGTCCATGAGGGTTCCAACAGGTCTTGTACGGCGACTGGCATGCAGTTCAATGGATGATTCACCAGAAAAATAAACTTTCAGCCACTTTTCCAGTATTAATCCTTTCTGCGAGCTGTGGGCCTTGGCAAATGCAATTTCAGGTTTTATGTTTTCTGTTTAATGCAGGCTTCTGTGTACTAATTTGGCTATGAAAACCACTTTGAGAGAGAATTTGACAAACTCTTCTTGTAGATACCGGGATTTTTGGTGACATTTCCTCATGTAGCTTCGCTGTAGTTGAAGAAGGGCTAGCCTTGTACAGTTGAAGCAACAACGGTCCTTTCAAACAGTTGTCAAACCGGGGTCTGTCCGACCAGCGCTTGCCATGAACGTCACCAGTTTCTTCAAATCTTTTTCTCATCCCCTCCACTTGACATTTGGATACATTAAAGATGTCTGCCACCTCAGCAGCAGACTCAGTCTTCAGGCTCCTGATGATCAGCACTTTGGTCTGTGGTTGAATCTTTGGTATGTTGTCAGAGGTCTAGTCGCACCTCATATGAAAGTCTGGTGTGCTGGGGTTATTTCTATACACATCTGGGAATGTGTTAATTACAGTATTTGTCATGGGTTAAACTCTAATCTGCGATTTGTTGCATCATCTGAAGAGACGACAAGACTTTTGTCCCAGCAAAAACAGATGTTATGGGCTTAGCCAAGCTGTGAACATCAGAACACTATTTGATGGTTTCATTTTGCACCAAATTATTAATGTGAAAGCCCTTGACATTAAAATGGACCATTTATTGTAACAATTGATTGGTTAGAAATAAAGTTATATGCTATTTTTAGTTACTATGTCCTTATGCGACAAGACTTTTGTCAGGCACTGTATGGGCAAGGCAGTCTGAGGTCCAGGGGCAGGTCAGGGTCAAACAGTGGCTGCCAGGATCTTAGAGAACAGGCAAAGTGTGGTCGTAGATCTATGCCACCGTCAAAACCAGGTAGTCAGAATACACGAACTGGAGGCAGCAAAGGCAGGAAACAAGATATACTGGAGAGGTAAACAAAATGAAGACACACGTCAGGTGGGACCAGAATGAGGACGCAAATGCAGATAAATTAACAATGAACACGTTTAATGAGGACTCAAAAACCTGGTCAGGTGGACATTGTACCCACAAATATTCACCACCCAAGGCCATGGGAAATGTTCAACGCTAATAGATTATTCACACTGGCAAGTATTGGAATGTTTGTGATTATGCATGGCCGTGCTCTCAGAACTAATTCTCTGTATCCCACATTGGCATGTTTCATAGGCCGTGTTCGAAACCGTGCACTAACGTACTACTCGCACTACCAATGACATCAGATTTAGGGGGTAGGGTGTTCACTTATGCGTGGGGAGTGAGTTTGTGTCCGCGAGAAGTTCCCGGATGCATACTAGATTGGGCAGATATTTTGTGGGTGCATAACATAACATGAGTGGTGAGAACAGGCAATTCAGCCCAACTAGGCTTGCCAGTTTTTTTTTTTTTTCCCTCTATTGTGAATATATCACTTCAGATACTCAAAGACTCAATGGTATCTAGCTTTAAGTCAAGTCTGCTCTTGAAAATTTCCTGCCTCAACAACATGGTCAGGCAAGCCGTTCCACATCAAAATTACTCTTTGGGTGAAAAAATATTTCCGAATATCAGTGCTAAATTTACCCTTGGTCAACTTCCATTTGTGACCCCGAGTTCTACTAACAAAACTTGGCAGAAGGAATCCAACATAATTAACTTTGTTAATCCCATTAACATATTTAAAGACCTCAATCAGATCACCCCTAAGTCTCCTTTTCCTAAGACTAAAAAGATTAAGGATTTTCAGCCTCTTCTCATAGCTTTCATCTTTTATACCTGGAATTAGCTTAGTGGCTCTTCTCTGAACTTTTTCTAGAGCCTCTATATCTTTCTTAAAGTATGGTCCCCAGAACTGTACACAATACTCCAGATGGGGTCTGATGAATGCGGTGTACAAGAGAAGTAAGACCTCCTTGGATTTGTACTCAATACTTTTGGCAATGTATCCCAGCATCTGATTGGCTTTTTTAACTGCTACGGCACAATGGCTAGAACCTGTGAGGGTTTGGTCAACAATCACTCTCAGATCTTTTTCATGTGGAGCACATTCCAGTTTTAAACCTCCCATGAAGTAATCCTGTCCTGTCTAATGTTTTTATTCCCTACATGCAGAACTTTACATTTCGCAACATTAAATTTCATTTGCCACATTTCTGCCCAATTCTGGATTCTATCCGAATCATCCTGAATCACTTTAGTGGACTCTAAACTATTTGCCAAACCTCCCAATTTAGTATCATCTGCAAATTTAACCAATTTGCTCTCAATATTCCTATCAAGGTCATTCATGTAGATGAGGAACAGCAGGGGTCCCAACACCGATCCCTGAGGGACGCCACTCCCCACCATACCTTGCTCAGATGAGGTTCCACTGACCACCACTCTTTGTGTTCTGTCCTGTAACCAGTTTTGAATCCACTCCTGAATACCTCCTGTAACTCCAATGGAGCTCATTTTAAAAATGAGTCTCTTATGCGGTACTGTATCAAATGCTTTATGAAAATCCAAGTATATGATGTCATAAGCCCTGGTCTGATCTTAAGTCTTAGTGGCCTCTTCAAAAAATTCCAGAAGGTTCGTCAGGCATGACCTTCCCTTACGGAAACCATGTTGGCTATCCATCAAGGTATTATTAAGTTCAAGAAATAATTTCAGCTCGTCTTTTATGATAGATTCCAGTATTTTGTATGCAATGCAAGTGAAACTGAACGGCTTGTAAATTTCCTGGCTCAGTATGCTCCGCTTTCGTATATATTGGTATGATATTGCCCTGCTTCCAATCATTTGGCATTTGTCCAGTTTCTAAAGACCGTCTGAAGATAGCTGAGAGCGGTTTAAAGATGATCTCACTAACTTCCCTGAGCACTCTAGGATATAAGCCATCAGGGACCCGCCGCCTTATCTGCCTTTAGTTTATGCAATTTGTCAATTACTTCACTATCCCGAACCTCAATTTCTGCAAAATAATCTTGAGCATTGGACATGCCCTCTGGCCGAATAAAAACCCACTCCGAGGTAAAATTCTCAAAAAAGTAAATGTTTAAGGCATCCGCAATATCCTTGTTACCATATAGCAGCGATCCATATTTATTCTTTATGCACTTAACCTCCTCTTTGACTTTCCTTTTCCTGATACAGTACTGAAAGAAGCGCTTAGGATTAGTTTTTGTCCCTTCCGCAATTTGCCTTTCATACAGTCTTCGAGCATTCCTCAGCTCCTTTTTGACCACAGCCCGCATTTTACAGTATTCAGCCTTAGTATTCTCATTGTTTTCCTTTATGTACATCTTATAAAGATTCTTCTTTTCTCTCAAACTCCTACGAATAGCTGTGGTCATCCACCAAGGATTCTGCTTTTTCAGCTTACTTTTGGTCACCTTTGGAATGAATTTACATTGTGAATCAAGTAAAACCCCCTTAAATCTTTCCCACATCTCATTTACAGACTCACAGTCCAGGAGTGTCTCCCGTTTTATCTCGCTTAAATATGAGCGCATCCTGTTAAAGTTTGCTTGCCTAAAATTTAAAATTTTGGTTTTAGAAGAGACCTTTTTAACTTCCCATGAAATGTCAAAATTAACAGTAGAGTGATCACTCGTCCCAAGTGGCTCCAGTACCTCAACATTACTAATTCTATCAGGGTCATTACAGAGCACTAAATCTAAAATTGCCTTCTCTCTTGTAGGTTTATTAACATACTGCACCAAAAAATTGTCATTGATAACATCTACAAATTCTTCCTCCCCTTTACCCTGTCCTTTCACCATTTCCCAATCGATACCAGGATAATTGAAGTCTCCCATAATAATAGTCCCTCCTCATCGTAGCAATAGCATTGTAAGCTCACTATTCATATATAAATTGCCCGAGATGCAACGCGATGTAAACCGCCAGAAAAACTCGCTGAGGAATAATAAGAAGGAGAAGCAACAGGAAGAGTTTGTTTGTAGTGAGTAGCGTGTAGTGTGACTAGTGTGTAGTGAGAATAGTGTATGTAGACCGTAGAGCACGGTTTCGAACACGGCCCGAGAAATTTTGGCAAATTAAGTTTTTGTGTGCTCATAAACATTGTAGTACCCTAACCATATTAGTGCACAAGCTGCGGAAAATGTCACCTATAGTGAACTAGCACGAAGCGCATTGCCTAGCAGGCAACCCATTCCAGATAATTTGCTTGTTTCTAGCTCGAATCCACAAGTTGTGGCTTATCTCATGCATAATTACAATGGCTATGGAAGCACATCGCCTTATAGCGAAGCATTCCTAATACTTTGCAAGTATTAGCCGATTCTCCACTGCTGTGACTCATCCCTAATGTTCTAAGCTAGGGCCATCATCATCAGACATGCTGCCCAGCAGGCAAAACATCCTGATACCCTGTCAGTATCTGCTTCAAGTTCCCAAGCCATGACTCATTTGCTTGCAAAAATTACTCCATGCGTTTCTTTTGATTTGAATTTGAGTTCGTGTTTTTGTATATTTTTCAGTGCCTCTACAGTCTTCTGCTCCAACATCCTTACATTTCTTTTAGGATGACTCACCGCTGCCTGCTTTGAAATATTTTAAACCAGCTGGCTGTAATATCAATCGCCTTGGTTGAGCTGATGCCTTAAATACAAAAGCACGCCAATTTTGGCTCCAAGGGGCCCTAAAATGATAGCCTCAAGTTTTTGGGCTCTGCCGACATGGTTTCATTTTGGGGTAGGTTTGTGCTGCACTCTCAATTTTGAGTTTTGTGCATTTTCACCCAGATCAGGGAAACTCACATGCTCACATAGATTTCCTTTGCATTAAGTCACTAAAACAGTGTCTTGCCAGATGTTCATCTGTTTGCATTGGGCATGCCTGCCAATCTTCTGCATTCAGATAAGCAGGTCATGCATGGTTGCGACATACTTGTTGTGTCACATGGTTTTGTATCTCGCATAGCTTATTTCCTTACTTTCAAGTCAATCTCATGGTGTCTTGCCAGATCTTCCTCTGTTTGCTTTCAGAATGCCCCCTGATGTGCTTGCACCCTAAGGAGAATGCTTGCTTAAATGAATTCAAAGGAAATGCAACTTGCTTGTCGCCAAACAGATTCATACCTCATGCACTATATTTCCTTTATATCAAGTCACTCTAATAGTGTCTTGCCAGTTTTTTTTTTTCTGTCTACATTCAGCAAACCTTCTGATCTCCCTGCATTCAGATGAGAGGGTCACACATGCTTGCATGAATTCAAAGTAAATGTTACATGCTTTTTACTGCACAGTCTCATACTTCACACTGCATATTCCCTTGTATCAAGCGACTTTAGCAGTATTTTATGAAAATTTTTGCTATTTCTATTCAGCACACCTGCTGGTCTCCCTGAATTCAGATGGAAAGGTCATGCATGCTTGTAGAAATTCAAAGGAAATGTTATGTTTGTTGCCCCACATAGTATCTTATCTCACATAGTATATTTCCTTTGTATCGAGCCACTTTAAGAATGTCTTGCCAAATGTTGCCAAAAGAGCATTAGTAATAACCTGAAATGTTTTTATTTAAATGCAAGAAGCATAAAAAATAAATTTCCAGAGCTTGAGGCCGTTATGATTAGTGAGGGCTATGACATAGTTGGGATTACAGAAACATGGCTTAGTGAAGAGGATGGAGATGAATATAATATAGAAGGTTATAAGCTCTTAAGGAAGGATAGATGTAACAGGCGAGGAGGGGCGTAGTAATCTATGTGAACGAAAACATAAATGTACAGGAAATTCCCGAAATTGAACATTCCTTGCCCTGTGAAGATATGTGGGTCAGGCTCATTGGCAAACACGAGACAGGTTTATACATAGGAGTATGCTATCGACCACCAGCTTTGGACAGTACAGTCAATGAAATGCTTTTTAAGAGGATTACGCAAGTTTGTAGAGGTGAAGGGACTATTATTATGGGAGACTTAAATTATCCTGGTATCGATTGGAAAATGGTGAAAGGACAGGGTAGGGGGGAGGAAGAATTTCTAGATGTTATAAATGATAATTGAGCTGCCGGATAGCTCACTCGGTTAAGGCACTGCGTTATAGTGCAGAAGCGACTATCACGTCGCGGGTTCGAGCCCCAGTCGTACCAACCGGCAGTGGTCGGCAGCTTTTTCAGAGTAGCGCACAATTGGCCATCGCGCTACAGGGTTTCAAATTGGGAAGGACTGCCGGAAAGGGAAATAAATAAATAGCTTTGTTCGTTGCTCAAAGCGCCTCCTGTTGGCCAGACGGGCGCTTCGTCAGGAAGATTCTAAGTCTGTTCATGTCCGGGTATCCTCCGCCCTCGTTCTGAACTCGCGAAGATTCAACCAATGAGTGTATAAGAAGCAGTGGCTGACAGGCACGTGCTTCGGAGGAGAGCCGTGAACTGTCTTCGCTCTCCTGAGTTGGCAGCAAGGGGTCGCATACGAGCAAGCATTGTACATAGTTCACCAATTGGGCATTGCAGATTCGGGTGGGATTGGAGATGCCAAATTTATAAGAAAAAAAAATAAATAAAAATAAATGATAATTTTTTGGTGCAGTATGTTAATAAACCTACAAGAGAGAAGGCAATTTTAGACTTAGTGCTCTGTAATGACCCAGATAGAATTAGCAATGTTGAGGTACTGGAGCCACTTGGGACAAGTGATCACTCTGCTGTTAATTTTGATGTTTCATGGGAAGTTAAAAGGTGTATTCAAAACAAAAATCTTCAATTTTAGGCGAGCAAACTTTGACAGGATGCGCTCATATCTAAGTGAAATAAAATGGGAGACACTCCTGGACTGTGAGTCTGTAAATGAGATGAGGGAAAGATTTAAGGGGGTTTTACTTGATTCACAATGCAAATTCATTCCAAAGGTGTCCAAAAGTAAGCTGAAAAAGCAGAATCCTCAGTGGATGACCAAAAGTATTCGTAGGATTTTGAGGGAAAAGAGGAATCTTTATAAGATGTACATAAAAGATAGCAATGAGAACACTAAGGCTGAATACTGTAAAATGCGGGCTGTGGTCAAAAAACAGCTGAGGAATGCTAGAAGACTGTATGGAAGACAAATTGCAGAGGGGGCAAAAACTAACCCTAAGCGCTTCTTTCAGTGCTGTAGCAGAAAAAGGAAAGTCAAAGAGCAGGTTAAGTGCATAAAGAATAAAAACGGATCGCTGCTATATGACAACAAGGATATTGCGGATGCCTTAAACAGTTACTTTGTTGAGAATTTTACCTCAGAGTGGGTCTTTATTCGGCCAGAGGGCATGTTAAATGCTCAAGATTATTTAGCGGAAATTGAGGTTAGGGATAACGAAGTATTAGACTAGTTGCATAAACTAAAGGCAGATAAGGCGGCGGGTCCTGATGGCTTATATCCTAGAGTGCTCAGGGAAGTTGGTGAGATCATCTTTAAGCCGCTATCCGCCATCTTCAGACGGTCTTTAGAAACTGGAGAAATACCAAATGATTGGAAACAGGGCAATATCATACCAATATATAAGAAAGGGGACCGTACTGAGCCAGGAAATTACAAGCCAGTCAGTCTAACTTGCATTGCGTGCAAAATATTGGAATCCATCATAAAAGATGAGCTGGATTTATTTCTTGAACGTAACAGTATCTTGAGGGATAGCCAACATGGTTTCCCTAAGGGAAGGTCATGCCTGACAAACCTTCTGGAATTTTTTGAAGAGGCCACCAAGACTTATGACCAGAGCAGGGCTTATGACATCATATACTTGGACTTTCAGAAAGCATTTGATACAGTACCGCATAAGAGACTAATTTTTAAAATGAGCTCCATTGGAGTTACAGGAGGTATTCTGGAGTGGATTCAAAACTGGTTACAGGACAGAACACAAAGAGTGGTGGTCAATGGTATCTCATCTGAGCTAGGTATGGTGGGGAGTGGCGTCCCTCAGGGATCGGTGTTGGGACCCCTGCTGTTCCTCATCTACATTAATGACCTTGATTAGGAATATTGAGAGCAGATTAGTTAAATATGCAGATGATACTAAATTGGGGGGTTTGGCAAATGGTTTAGAGTCCACTAAAGTGATTCAGGATGATTCGGATAGAATCCAGAATTGGGCAGAAATGTGGCAAATGAAATTTAATGTAGCGAAATGTAAAGTTGTACATGTTGGTAATAAAAACATTAGACGGGATTACTTCATGGGAGGTTTAAAACTGGAATGTGCTCCACACGAGAAAGATCTCGAAGTGATTGTTGACCAAACCCTCACAGGCTCTAGCCATTGTGCCGTAGCAGTTAAAAAAGCCAATCAGATGCTGGGATACATTGCCAAAAGTATTGAGTACAAATCTAAGGAGGTGATGCTTCTTTTGTACAACACATTCGTCAGACCACATCTGGAATATTGTGTACAGTTCTGGGGACCATACTTTAAGAAAGATATAGAGGCTCTAGAAAAAGTTCAGAGAAGAGCCACTAAGCTAATTCCAGGTATAAAAGATGAAAGCTATGAGAAGAGGCTGAAGATCCTTAATCTCTTTAGTCTTAGGAAAAGGAGACTAAGGGGTGATTTGATTGAGGTCTTTAAATATGTTAAAGGGATTAACAAAGTTAATTATGTAGGATTCCTTCGACCAAGTGTTGTTAGAACTCGGGGTCACAAATGGAAGTTGACCAAAGGTAAATTTAGCACTGATATTCAGAAATATTTCTTCATCCAAAGAGTAATTTCGATGTGGAATAGCTTGCCTGACCATATTGTTGAGGCAGAGACCTTGGGGGTTTTCAAGAGCAGGCTTGACTTAAAGCTAGATACCATTGAGTCATTGAGTATCTGAAGGGATATATTCACAATAGTATAAAGAAACTGGCGAGCGTAGTTGGGCTGAACGGCCTATTCTCGCCATTCATGTTATGTTATGTTATGTTATGTTCTTCTGTCTGCATTCAGCACACCTGCTGATCTCCCTGCACCCAGAGGAGACGGTCAAGCATGCTTGTGTTAATTCAAAGGAAAAGTGACATGCTTACTACCACGCATAGTCTCATATCTTGCATAGTTTATTTCCTTTGAATCAAGCCATTTTAAGAGTGCCTTTCCAGATGTTCATCAGTCTGCATTAAGCATTCCTGCTGATCTCACTAAACCCAGAGAAGAAGATCATGTATCCTTGCATGAATTTGAAGAAAATGCCACATGCTTGTCACCAAACATAATTTTGTGCATCATGAAGCAATTTCCTTTGCATTAAGTCTCTCTCCTTGTGTCTGGTGAGTTGTTCCTCTGTCTACATTCATGCCTGCTAAAACCTTTTTATAATGTCCTGCTCTTTTTGAACAAACTGTTTGGCTGATGAACGTCTTGGACCGAAACGTGGCCATTTAATAACTATTAAATATTTTTTGCAAGTGAGATGGTGCGCGGGAGTTTATTTTTTTTTGATCATCTCTTGTCTCTTCTACGCACCTGTCTCATGTAATTAGATGTGCAGAGCTTTTTTTTCTATTTTTATGTATCACATTAAGAAAATACAACCCCAATTCCAAAATAGTTGGGACAAACTGTAAATTGTGAATAAAATCAAAACGCAATGACTTTCAAATCACACCAGCCAGTATTTTATTCACAATAGAACAGAGATAACATAGCAAATGTTGAAACTGAGAAATTTCCAATTTAATCTACAAAATGGGCTCATTTCAAATTTGATGGCTGCTACAGGTCTCAAAAAAGTTTGGACAGGCGCCTGTTTACCATGGTGTCGCATCCCCTCTTCTTTTTAACACAGAGTGGAGGCATTTGGGCATTGAGGAGACAAGTTTCTTGAGTTTAGCCAGTGGAATTTAATCCCACTCTTGTTCAATTCAGGCTTACAGCTGCTGGAGAGTTTTGGGTCTCCTTTGATGGACTTTTCGTTTAATTATCCGCCAAATGTTCTAAATTGGTGAAAGATCAGCACTGCAGGCAGGCCAGTTCAGCACACGGACTCTTTTACTTCGAAGCCATGCTGTTGTAATAGCTGCAGCATGTGGTTTTGCATTGTCCTGCTAAAATACACAAGTCCTTCCCTGGAATAGATGTTGTCTGGAGGGGAGCATATGTTGCTCCAGAACCTTTATATACCTTTCAGCATTCATGGTGTTTTTTAAAACATGCAAGTGTCCCACACCATATGCACTAATGCATCCCCATACCATCAGAGATACTGGCTTTTGAACAGAATGCTGATAACAGGAAGGGTTGTCTTTCTCCGCTTTAGCCTGGGGGACACGATGCCCATGATTTCCAACAAGAATGTCAAATTTGGACTTTGCTACAGTCCATTTTAAATGAGCCTTTGCTCACAGAACGCGGCGGCACTTCTGGATCATGCTCAGCAATGGCTTCCTTTTTGCATGATAGTGTTTTAGGTGGCCTCTGTGATTGGCACGGCGGACTGTGTTTACAAACAGTGGTTTCTTGAAGTATTCCTGGGCCCATTTAGTAATGTCAATGGCAGAATCATGCCGGTGAGTGATGCAGTGGCGTCTGAGGGCCCAAAGATCACGGGCATACAGTAAAGGTCTTCGGCCTTGTCCCTTACGCACAGAGATTTTTCCAGTTTCTCTGAATCTTTTGACGATGTTATGCACTGTCAATGATGAGACCTTCAAAGCCTTTGCAATTTGACGTTGAGGAACATTGTTTTTAAAGTATTCCACAATTTTTTTTCCACAAGCCTTCACAGGTTGGAGAGCCTCTGGCCATCTTTACTTCTGAGAGACTCAGCCTCTCTAAGGCATCCCTTTTATAGCCAATCATGTTCCACACCTGATGCCAGTTAACTTAATTGCTTGCTAAATGTTCTTTCAGCTGATTCTCTTATATATTAAGAGCCATTCCACGAGAGATTGACATTCGGTTTGCAGTTGACCCCCCTGGAATTGAATGAAACTTGGCACATAGGTAGATATGGGTTTCTCACAGAAAAAGCAGAATTTTTAGGTCCGTATTTCACTTTGCCTGCCGATAGCGCCACCTGGAAGCCACTTAAGTGGCTCAGTTTTGCTGTTGACACCACATTTTACATGAACTATCATGACTTAAGGGTACACAGTACCAAATATGTTATACTTTTATCATGATCTGTGACACTTCAAGTCCGGTTAGACTTCAGAACCACCTCAGCGCCAAGCTGGGTAACTACGTTATCGAGCCAGAATTATTTGAGAAATAACAATAAAAATTGAAAATGGGAATAAAATAATACCCCAGACATATACCAAACTAGAATGCTTTATTATGTGTTTACACACAACAAGACTATCATTTTCAGTGAATAGTACCTTGGTATGTTGCTGTGTTTGTGCAATGGACGGCCAGAAAGCTGGTTGAAATTCATTTTTGGTGCATGTTTGTGGTATATTTTCTCTGTAACCCAGATTTGTTCTGTGAGGGTAAATGCTGTTTGTTGTGCTTTTGGAACTCTATTTTCAAGAATACCAAGCATTTCTATGGTAGTATCTATGCTGTCAAGCTAGATGGAGCCAAAGTTGGAGGAAAGCTCAAAATGGACCATTTCATAGCAGATTGTGCCTATGTTTAGGTGGCATTATTTTGTTTACCCAGCAAGATCGAGATCTGAAATTCCCTGGTTACATAGTGCCTTTGGGATACATTACAGCGTTAGTAAAATTTCAATGGTAGTATTTTAAGTGTAGATGATTTTAAACACCAGAAGTCAGACAAATTCGCCTCCAGGGGGGCACTGTTGGCTGGATGTAAGTACTGGCCATCCCCACCAATGTACCAAAGAAATTGTTTTTGAATTGTGATGCCCACAGCTAGTTTTCTCAGAAAATGAAGAGTTTAGCTTGGTATTATGCTGGGTGGATAGCTATCTGACCAAGGTTGGTGCTCTAAAGAGCTAATGTTCTACCGACCTAATATTCCTTATTCCCAGACATATACCAACGTTCTGTCTTTTCACATATATAAAGTATATGCACAGTTATTCATAAAATTTGTAATCTCTTTGGTGTAAAGCTGGGTTGGTTGTAAATTGGAAAAGAATGTTGGCAGTGATTGTTGCATTGTGTCAACATGCAAGACTTTTTCCACTAGTCAGTACAGCGTACTGTTTTGTATTGTTGGTGAGTTTCAGAAAAAAATAAATTCTCTGCATTTTTGCATTACTATTAGAATCGGAAAGCAGCCTTCAGTGTTAATTCTAGGATTTCCCTAAGGTATGGTGCTTGGGTATGAAAAAGGGCACAGCAGTCGCCTCTAGTGAGTGGTTGTCCTGGTAAAGGGCACAGAAATCCTAGCAAGGAAGCAAGCAGCACCCTGCCAAGAAAAGGGCAGTTCATTTGTAGTGGTAACTTGCATGCCTTCATTCCTAACACCTGCCCATGATGTCTAGCCTATGGGATGCCCACTGGTTGGGAGAGCGGGGCTTCTTTTACAGACTTCCCATTTCTGTGCCAAGCCATGGGTGTTGACGCAACTATTGCGCCATATAGGCTGCAGCCCGCTATTTAATTCAGAGACAGAGAAGCTCACCATCAACGGCCTGTAAGCAGCCCCGTAGAGACCCAGGATGTAGTGTAGTAGGGCTTGCCTCAGGCTCGACTGGCTCCGTGGGTAACATCGACTCGGATCCAACAAAGAAGGCCATGGATGGCTGCTCAGGGCCGAGGCCAAGGAGCACCTCTGGTGCGTACCACCAGGTGCCGCCAACCCACAACTGAATTCCAAAAACAGACTGACGGATAGAGCTAGTCACATGCTGTGTTGACATCATTTAGCTTTGGATAAAATGAAAAGTATAAAACAGTTTTAACTTTTGTACGATACCTTCTGTCTTCATGTACAGGACTGTGTGAAAAAGATTTTTTTTTTAAGAGTTCAAATTATAGACTGTTACTTTATGTAAGTGTACGTATACTGTTGACGCATGTCTGCATACGTACTTATGGTGGTACGCCTTTTACGTTAGTTCTTTTTTGGCATTTAAAAATTTTGGACTGGTCATGTTGAATAACACGCTGTACATTTTTGACTGCGCTGTACTTGTACTTGGTAATAGCCCATGTATTTTGCATTTGCAATGCTCACAATCACCACCAGTTTACAACAAAACAAGCTTCACACCAAAGGGACTACAAATTTTATGTATAATTGTGTATGTGCTTCATATATTTCAAAAGACAGAACTTTGGTATATGTCTGGGAATATGGAATGTTAGGTTGGCAGTACATTAGCTCTTTAGAGTGCCATCTTTAGTCAGAAAGCTATCTACCCAGCATAGTACCAAACCAAGCTTGTCACTTTCTGAGAAAACTAGCTGTGTGTATCACAATTAAAAAATTTCTTTGGTACATTGCTGGGGATGGCCAGTACTTGCATCCAGCCTACAGTGCCCCCTGGAGGCGATTTTTTTCAACCTTTGATGTTCAAAATCATCTACACTGAAAATGCTACCGTTGAAATTTTACTAATTCTGTAATGTACCCCAAAGGGACTATGTATCCAGAGAATTTCAGATCTCGATCTTGATGGGTAAACTAAATAATGCCGCCTAAACATAGGAACAATCTGCTATGAAATGGTGCGTTTTGAGTTTTCCTCCAACTTTGACTCTGTCTAGCTTGAAAGTGTAGATACTACCATAGAAATGCTTGATATTCCTGAAAATAGAGTTCCAAAAGCACAACAAATGGCATTTATCACCATGGAACATATCTAGGTTACTGAGAAAATGTACAGCAAACATGCACCAAAATCAATTTCAACCATCTTTCCGGCCATCCATTTCACTAACCCAGCAAGATACCAAGGGAATAATAACTGAAAATGATAGTTTTGTTGTGAGTAAACACATAATAAAGCATTCTTGATTGGTATATGTCTGGGATATTATTTTATTCCCATTCCCATTTTCAATTTTTACTGTGATTTCTCAAATAATTCCGGCTCAATAACATAGCTTGGCGCTGATGTGATGCAAATGTCTATCCAGACTTGAAGCGTGACAAGTATAACACATCTGGTACTGTGTACCCTTAAGTCATTATAGTTGATGTAAAATGTGGTGTCAAAAGCAAAACTGAGCCACTTTAGTGGCTTCCAGATGGCGCCACCGGCAGACTTCTTGAGATACGGACATAAAAATTTGGCTTTTTCTGTGAGTCTACCATATCCACCTATCTGCCAAGTTTCATTCAATTCCAGGGGGGTCAACTCCTCAACTTCTTCAAAAAGTGCCATTTTCTCATGGAATGGCTCTTAATTACTTTTTCAGCCCTTTTTTGCCTGTATCCCAACTTTTTTGGGACCTGTTGCAGTCAGAAAATTTGAAATAAGCTCATTTTGTGGAAAAAAAAATGTAAAATGTCTCAGTTTCAACATTTGAAATGTTATCTATGTTCTATTGTAAATAACATATTGGCTCATGTGATCTGAAAGTCATTGCATTTTGATTTTATTCACAATTTACACTTCGTCCCAACTATTTTGGAATTGAGGTTGTATATAAAGTGAACAAAGCTGACTCTGGTTGGAAACTTAAAGCATCTATTAGGGCCTGGCTGGCAGGGTCAATTTTCGATGCAAATTCTATGAAGATCTGTGTTGATGGCGCTCAACGCCTTCGGCGCTAAAAAATGCCCTCAGCATACAGCTTTTTTTTGGCTGCACTCATGGTGTTCTCAGCTGAAAATAGTTAAACTTTTGGAACGTTGGCAAGCTCGTCAATGTCACTTATTCCTTCTTGTCCAAACTAAGTCAAGAAGAGGATAAAATCAACTTCAATATCGGAACTGCCGCAGTTGTGTTTCTCATCTGGTAGCTATAGTTTAGGTGCACTTAGAGTTCTCTTCTCAGGACTCTTGGTTTGCTAACAAGTTATTGACTTTGTATTAATGTTTACTACAACTGTAGAGTCCAACAGCTGTAGCTTGGTACTCGGTTTTTGCTTATGTTCCCATTTACTTTAACAGGGGTACACTTTCCAAACATAGTTGCAAACTACATTAGCAACTTAGCTACGGAGTTCGAACCTTTCAATCTATGATTCCAGTCATGCTTTTGGGAAAGGATCATTTATCTGCTCAGTTGCAAAGACTTTTGCAATTTTTTTGTCATTGTTTTTGCGAATCTCTCCATGGCAACTAACGCTAAACTACACGGACTTGACATTTGCAACAAAGAATTGTGGAAATGCTCAGAAGACAGTTTTTGTATCCTAATAAGTGCTTCAGAGAAGCGCTCTGAGAATGAGGTCATGGGTGCTTCAAGATTAAAAAAAAAAAAAAAACGCTGCCTGTAGACACAAGCCCTTAATCTCCCAGGGCGTGTGTGGAGCGTGTTCTGACTATCATCAAGATAAAGATAAATCTCCACTTCATGACTTAAAGTCCATGTACTGAACTTTGTTGTTATTCATACATACATGTTGTTCGCCTAATAGCATAGTCGCCTATTTGAACGTTTTCGGAAAACAAGAAAAAACAATTTTTAGCAAGCACATTGTTTTTTTTTTTTTTTATATAATATTGCAACAGTAAGCCAAAAATGTTATGAGGCTAACGATGTACTTTTCACGAGAGAGAGAGAGAGAGAGAGAGAGAGAGAGAGAGAGAGAGAGAGAGAGAGAGAGAGAGAGAGAGAGAGAGAGAGAGAGAGAGAGAGAGAGAGAGAGAGAGAGAGAGAGAGAGAGAGAGAGAAAATAAGCCTCTGTGCAGCTTTTGAGATTATAAGAGTGAGATGATTTGTCTCTTTCTCTTATCAAGGTTTCTTCCATTTTTTCCCCTTGTCAGGATTTTTGGGAAGTCACTTTATTTGATTTTAGGGTGAAATGGCAGAGGGTGTGGTGTGGTGTTCTGACCTTAAAGCCGCTTGAGGCAAAATTGTGATACAATGCTATATACATTAAAATTTGAGCTGACTTCACATAACAAATTATACATTTGAGTAAAGAGGTGCTGTAAACTACTTACCATGTTGATTGACTCAGAGTTTGTATTAATGTTTGCATTTTTGTACACTGAAACAAATTTTTATCTGAACAAAATGCTGAACTGTACTTATTTTTGGATGTATGAAAAATGTTAAACATAATGTATTATTAGTTTGAAGTCTGTCTTTTATTCAATATTTGACATTTATTAAAAATTTTCACAATGTGCCGGTTTCCACCTGGAGTTCTATAAAATATAAAATATACTCATTTTAAATTCAAGTTAAAAAGTATATAAATAGTGAAACAAGCTGACCCTTGTTGACTAATTAGAGAATCTATTAATCGCAAGGGGCTATTTGGAACAAGTTTTGACTACAGTCAAGGTAAGGATACATCTCCACATCATGACTTAAAGTCTATATAATGCACTTTGTAGTTATTCATACATACATCTCTATGATACCAAAGCACACAGAGATACACAGGTGTGTCTATGTGAATCTCTGTGATGCAACTCTTAGCATCACTGCTTGTCCTGAGAAGCTCTGATTACTTCCACCGGTACACACACGAACACATACGAGGTGGGTGGCTGTGTGATGTCAGCCACAGCCAACACATCCATACACACACATTTACGCTCACGTACTGTATAGACACAAACATACATGCAAACCTCTAAGATACCACAGCACAGACACACACTAACTTTTACAATCCAACTGGTGTGTTCTCTCCTTGTCCTGAGCAGCTCTGATAAGTTTATACCACTGCCCGAGGGCATAGTGGAGCAATCAATGAATCTGGAGCTTGGCCACCATGCAGGGCTCCCTGACATCCATGCAACATCCCGAGGCACTTTCAAATTTCCTAGCGGACATTTCTAGTGTTTATTTTTCCTCTTTTGTACCACCTTTTGGTTTGAAACTCATCCCGCAGCTTTGAGAAAACCTTGGCTAAATATACATCAAAATGTGTGGCTTGATCGGCATGCTGTGACTTCCTGTGATGAAGTCTCAGTTTTTCACAATGTCATTTGCAAAAAACTAAAAAAAAAAAAAAATTCTGATTCAAAGTGAATGGGGAGGTGTAGAAATTGATCAAACCCAGCCCTCTTTGGAGTCTCTTTTGCCATACTTAAACATCAAAAGACAGCTGAAACTTTAAATTCTTAGGTCCCAAGACACAAAACCTTTGGGTTAGGTCCATTTTTAATAGCTATAATAGTTTTTCCATAGTGACACTTGAAGTTTTTTTTACTTTTTTCAGAGAGTTTTTGAGATTATAATGGCTTTTCATGGGGAAGAATGTTCAGAGATAGAGTGTAAGTGACATCTCCCACTCTAACAGCCAGCCCTAAAAATTCTTTCAAAAAATCTCAGGCAACCTCTATTAAATCCCACAATTTCCATCCTGCAGAGAACATTTACGTGTAAAAATACAGAGAACCTTGTCCTCTCTCACCCACCGTGACTCTTGTTGTGACATGACTCATGGATTTTTCATAAATTGACATCAAGCACAGAGAGCGCTCACCAAGTCTCATTAAACTCCATGTTTAACTGAGCTCTGAAGGTCAGCTTGTCAGTTGGCGATATCTTGCAGTTTGCCAGCCATTGTACTTTTCATAAAATGTGAAGTTCTATGACACCTCAGCACACAGACAGACACAAACACAGACACATACAGCTGCGCTTATAACTCCACATGCACATGTTAAACAAAGCTCTGAAGGTCAGCTTGATGGTTGATGATATCACCACTGCACACAGACACACACAGGTGTGTTTGTGTGAATCTTCATAATCCAACTCCTGGCATCACTGCTTGTCCAGATAAACTTCCACAGACTCACACACATACATAAAAACATACAAGGGTGTGTAGCTGCGTGATACCAACACAGTCGTACACACAAATTTACTCAACTGTGCGGTCACAAACATACACCGAAACCTCTATGATACCACAGCACAGACACACGCTAACTTCTATGATCCAACTGGTGGGTTCTCGCCTTGTTCTGATCAGCTCTGATTAGTTCCCATACCACTGCCTGTGCTTATAATGGAGCAATCAATGAATCTTGAGCCTGGCCAATATGCTGGGCTCCCTCACATCCGTGCAGCATTCCACCGCACTTTCAAATTTCCTCACAGAAAATTTTCTAGTTAAAGTGGTAATCCAAAAGATCTCCGTCTCATTATTGTCTGTTAAGTCAGTGTCTCTCAGAGAGGGGGGATAAAACAACGGTGATTGGGCCGATGACCCACAAATGAAAGCACTTGTATTTCATTCTTTGCCAGGTAAAGCAATCAGTGTGTCTGTGGCGACATTCCCGCGCTATATTCAAATACAGGCGCACATCTAGTGACGCTTTTTACGTCAATAAGCAGTGTTTGGTCTGTCCAGAAGGTAGTAGGAGCCGCAAGAAGGAAGTAAGGAACCCCGGGAGAAGCAAAGGCAAGGTAGACGTCAGAAGGGATCCAGTAGCGGTACTTTCCCTAACCTGAACCTTGGCTCTATCCCCTAACCCTAAATCTAACTTGTCCCTTACACTATGGCCCGTATTCAGGAACAACACTCACACTCACCCTCCACTCACCATATAGTGAGTACGATTGAAATGTAACTGGAGTGTGAGAAAGAGATCGACCTACCCCTTACCGAGGGAGCAGTCCAACTCCTTGCCAGTTACTGATCACAAACGCCACTCGAGCATAATTGACAGTACTGGGCACTGGGTACCACAGGTGGTGCGTCGGCTGCTGCAAAGGGACGCTCAAGCCTCACCCTTCAGTGCTGAATGACCAAAACCTGACGCAGTTTACTTTTCTTGATTAGAAAGTTTCTCAGACTTATCGGTAAAACAATCAATTTTATTTTTGAATGCGTTGTTATACATTGCTTCACAAAATTGAGGCGTTTCTTTCGCATTTAAATGACGACGTAAAATATCGCCATGTCTTCATAAATTCTGTGGTCGAGTGGCTCGCGAAAGGCGCAGGACAGCCCACGAGGCTCACTAAGCGACAAGCTGTGAAACGTGCCAGACATTTCCTTCTACATTCAGCAATTAAGAATGTACAAAAGAATGGATTCTCGTGACTTACAGCTACATGAGCCTCGCAGACCAATCCACACGGCGCCCCACGAGCCAGCTGAGCGCGGAATTTTCCAACCCATGAGTAAAGAAAAGCGCGAGAAATCCGAATGCGTGACAGTTGACAGATATGCGTCATTATTGAAAACTAGCCACACCTGATAATGTTGAGAGTTTTCGGAGTTTCTGCAATGGTAATTTAAATGAATTGAAAACAGGGCAATAATTATCAGTGCTCATTCTAACTTAACAAGCAGAACTGGCGACACATGATAATCCTTAGGATTTTTGGAGTTCAAGTAAATAAAATTTTATTAAATGATTGAAAACAGGTCATGTCCAATCATTATTTTTAAGGGATGGTTTTGAGCTTCCCGCATTGCCAGTTCACCAGTAGCCACTGGTGGGTACACAAATGCGAACCTCGAGTTCACCACAGTGCAGTTCGTAAACACTGAAACCAGGTGGTCAGTCAGCAAGTTACTGGCATCGTTATCATTATTATAGTTAAAATTTGCGTAGCTGCGATTGCGTCGAGCACGTGGCTGTAAATGATCCAGCGTTTCCAATGTTTGTAACCTCCTGAAAGCCATGATAACGAAATACCGGCGCAAGTTAGTGCGGCTCAAGGGAGGTGTTCCCTGCACTCAACCTTCACTCAGAAAGAGACACTACAGTGCCGGACAAAAGTCATGTCACTTATCCAAGTTGTAGGAACAACAAATAATAACCTGACTTGTAGTTGATCAATTGGAATCAAAAATGGCTTATATGAAAGGCAAAGCCCTCTAGATTATGCGAAAGATACCAAAATAGAGTTTTGTGTCATTGATTGAGTTTTATAATTTAATTTGTACAGAAAGGTCAGATTTTGCTTGGACAAAAGTCTTGTCGCGTTGAAAAAAAAAAAAACTGGAAATAATACATACACTTTATTTTGAATACACAAATATGCCACTATAATATCAGAACATAAAGCCATGGTGCCTTGGAAAAAAGAATTAATATTGTGCATGACTCCCATGAGCTTGGAGGACTGCATCCATACGTCTTGGCAATGACTGAGATAACTTGATGATGAAATCATCTGGAATGGCATAGAAAGCAGTCTTGCAGGACTCCCAGAGTTCATCAAGATTCTATGGTTTCATCTTCCAAGCCTCCTCCTTCATCTTACCCCTGAAATGCTCAATAATGTTCATGTCAGGTGACTGGGTTGGCCAATCCTGGAGTACCTTCACCATCTTCGCTTTCAGGAATTGTGACATGGAGGCAGGAGAATGAGAAGGAGCAGCAGTATAAGTAGGGCAGCAAGAACTTCTTGATATTTCAGGCTGTTGATGTTGCCATCCACTCTGCAGATCTTTCTCACACCCCCATGCTGGATGTAACAACAAACCATGATTTTTCCTCCACCAAACATGATTATTTTCTGGGAGAATCTTGGGTCCATGAGGGTTCCAACAGGTCATGTACAGCGACTGGCATGCAGTTCAATGGATGATTCACCAGAAAAATAAACTTTCAGCCACTTTTCCAGTATCAATCCTTTCTGCGAGCTGTGGGCCTTGGCAAATGCAATGCAAGTTTTTTGTTTAATTCAGACTTCTGTGTACTAATTTGGCTATGAAAACCACTTTGAGAGAGAATTTGACAAACTCTTCTTGTAGATACCGGGATTTTTGGTGACATTTCCTCATGTAGCTTCGCTGTAGTTGAAGAAGGGCTAGCCTTGTACAGTTGAAGCAACAAACGGTCCTTTCAAACAGTTGTCATAATGGGGTCTGTCTGACCTGCGCTTGCCATGAACGTCACCAGTTTCTTCAAATCTTTTTCTCATCCCTCCACTTGACATTTGGATACATTAAAGATGTCTGCCACCTCAGCAGCAGACTCAGTCTTCAGGCTCTTGATGATCAGCACTTTGGTCTGTGGTTGAATCTTTGGTATGTTGTCAGAGGTCTAGTCGCACCTCATATGAAAGTCTGGTGTGCTGGGGTTATTTCCATACACATCTGGGAATGTGTTAATTACAGTATTTGTCATAGGTTAAACTCTAATCTGCAATTTGTTGCATCATCTGAAGAGACAACAAGACTTTTGTCCAAGCAAAAACAGATGTTATGGGCTTAGCCAAGCTGAACACTTTTTGACGGTTTCATTTTGCACCAAATTATTAATGTGAAAGCCCTTGACATTAAAATGGACCTTTTATTGTAACAATTGATTGGTTAGAAATAAAGTTATATGCTATTTTTAGTTACTATGTCCTTATGCGACAAGACTTTTGTCAGGCACTGTATTTTCAGCGTGAGTGAGGTCTCTGAAAGCAAATGAGTGTTTGGCAACCTCTGACTCCTTTAGTATAACCTGACACTAAGTTTTAGTACTCACTCACACTCAATTAGTGTGAGTGTCGTTTCAGAATACGGGCCTATATGTCAGTTTTACAGATGGAATTAAGGGAGGACCGTTAAAATTGCAGCCATCCATGAAGCGGAAAGTACCGCTACTGGATCCCTTCTGACGTCTACCCAATGGCAAATACCATACTGTGTAGCTATACTGTGCACAGTAGAAACTAACGTTAGCTGAGTCTCTGAGGCTACTACTGAAACTAAAATTATAAAGTAATTTCAGGAAGCAAACGGGAAAAAAGCTACGTTAACCGCTTCGACAAATTATTTTTATTTAAAAAAAAAAAAAAAAAAAAACCCAACTACCGTTTTCATTATTTACACAGGGCTCTCAACTTTCACATATAAATGATATGTTCACGTTCCCGTGCTGTAGTCAGAAATTATTCTCAGACTGTTTGCAGAGATTCTCAGGTGGAATGAGGTCGTTGCAAGTTACGTAGGTGGTCACGTGATCCCCGAAGCAAAACGTACACAAAGGTTGATTTCAGCATAGTGAATATGGGGAGATCTTGTGCTGCTATTGCTTGAACCAATAATAATGCCATTCAGTCGTATGGAAAATACGGCAGAATAAGTTTCCATCAATTTCCACGAAATAGTGAAGCCCTTTTGAAAGAGTGGCTTGTTAAATTAAGAAGAAATGACTGCGGACAGCCTTACAAACCAACAAAACATTCAGTTATTTGCTCAGAGCACTTCGAGAAAAGCTGCTTCACGTACCAGAAGTTCACAAGTAAACGGTTTTGTTGCAATAAAAACTGGTTTTAAAGTGAAGATTTAAAAAAAAAAAATTAGTGTTAAATATATATTCTATACATTAACCTTAATCTGAACGCCCCCGAAACGGGGGCAATGAATTTGCATAATAAATACAGCATGCTTCCTAATAGCAACCTCCTCATGCGGCATATCCTCTTAAAGCGAAGAAACTCGGCGAAAAGATCGTGATGACCGTTTTTACCTAAACCGAACACAATTCAAGTACCAAGCAAGTAAATAAGCATCTAGCAAAACATTAAATAAAATAAGATAAGTGCTCTATCGCAAGCATTTCTGCTGAATTTGTGCTATGCATACAAACGATACCTCAAATGAAAAAGGACAGTCCACATATTCCAACGATATAAGCCTTGTCATTTTAAATTGACACCACACTCAACAGCAGGCATAGCCTACACTTTAAATGCTACAGAGATGAGCAAAAATTTTTCTTACCTTTGATATTTTGCCATAAAAGCTGTTTGTGGGTAAATCTGCGCTTGCTATTGTTTTAGCCAGTCTATCCGAGAGTCCTCTCGCCATTATGCTATGCACTGGAAGACCTCAGCAGTATAATCCTTAAAATGGTTTGTTTTTTGTATTTTCGCGATAATTAACCGCTAAATATTCAACTGTTGTTTTCAAAGCCGGTTTATGACTGAGAATCCTTGCGTTAATATGCTCAAGTTCAAACACAGCAGAGCTATACAAGTGCTAAATCGACCAGTGAATATATAGTCTGTTGAGCTAGTGTCGTGGATAAGGCGGAGCACTTGGACCTGAGGTTCAATATTCGATTATACATGTGACCTTTCCGAGCCAGGAAATAATAATAATTTTTTTTTTTTTTGGTATAAATAAATCATAATTAATCGATGCATCCCCATTCAATCAAAGCTATCTTCCTGGGTAACCTCGGGGATCACGTGACTTTCACTACGGTTTCTGCATCCAGCGCAAAGCCTCCATTGAAGTCCTTGTGCATTGAAGTTTATCAGTTTCACATGTGTACCGGTGGATTTCGCCACTAGTAATATGAGAACAATTATGATTCCGGAATTCTCACGCTTTTCTTCACTCAGGGGTTGGAAGCAGTGGAATTGCATAAAAATGTTTCAAATGGTCTTATTTCATTTAAACAATTTGAACGATCATGAAACACACGCATTTCGTTGATTGAATAATTACTGACTTCAGCACGGGAATGTGAATGAAGCACAAATTCTCACGGCGAATGTGTGAGAGTTGGCAGCCCTTTAAATTAATCGATTCATCATAATAGCCTAACGTGTTACTGGAATGAGATGACGCTAATGGATGACTAACGTCATATAATTTTTACATTTATTGAGTTCAATTGCCGTGTCAAAGAGCATCTTTCCCGTCTGCATGAGAATTGAGGAGGCGTGGAACTGGTAAGAGCCGTCAATTTACCGACGTCATACAGGCGACACTGTTGGGTCTCGACAAGAGTTATGGGAAATGAGGTCCAGAAGCGCACCTGCAATTACAGCTTACTGCCAAAGATGTCAATATAAACAAGCCAATTCAAATCTTACGGATTACCACTTTAATCATAATATGGTGGTTGATATCGTTTGCTAGTTGTAAGAATTCAAAGGAATAGGTCTGAAGAGAAATGGGCGTTTGATCATCCCAAACTTGTGAAAAAAAGTCTTTAATTCCAGTAATCCTCCTACCCTAATTTATCCAAATCTGTGCGTATGAATTCAAAGACATATGACATTTTACATTGTCATTTATGTGCATCGGAAAATGCCTCGTAACTTTGTGACTCAAAGTACAACAATGCCACCAAAAATGAATTAGCTATTTATTTTACCAATTAGTTTTCGCAGCTGAGCAAATCAACGATTACTTGCTAATTAGACAAAGCAAAATTCCAAAGGTTTGGCATAATTATTGCTCAATTTATTCATCCTCCCCCTCCTCAATGGTCAAGCATTAAGAAACCAAAATTTCTTGTGCATCACAGTCCCCTAACTGCAGACATTTTTTTGGACTGATAGCACAACTGCTTTGTATTGTTGGTGATATACACCTCTGGAGTGGCCATTGTTGTTTTCTCGCTCTGTCCATCGTCTGTGGGTCAAACTCACCAAGTTCACTTCAGTTTTTCAGACAAATGGAAGGACACTTGTGATGGCAGTGGGGATCAGTCAATGAGGGTTTGTTGAAGTACTATTGACATGTAACCATTGTGGCTAAATCCCAAATCACCCACTACACCCTTGCCCTACCCACTCTCATGGTGTTTGCACATTCCCGGGGAGGAATTACCATGTGGGTCTGGGAGAGGACTATGAATTCCTCCAACATCAAGCCTGACTCAGTTCTGACTGTCTGATCTCACTCTCCCTTGCCTGAGCTGGACAATGGAAGAGACAGCATTCAAAGGGTTTGATGGCAAAGTGAGATATATCTAATAAGGGTGTTTTGGGAAAAACAATTATTCATGGTTTCAAAAGAATACGATCTCTCCATGGAACTGCATGTGCATACTTCCTACTTTTTGTGTCATGGTTAATTCACAGTTCATTATAACAACAATGTTATCCTCATTATTTTTCACTTTTGACTGCTTTAAATATTTTTTTTTGCATAATGCGATGTATCCAGACCTATTTTTTTAATCAAAATTAGACATTTTCCTGAGTTATTTTGCACAAGCTAGCTTACAATGACAAAAGCATAGTTTCTGCTCTTTTTATATTCAAAGGACAAATTTCCATGAATTCGGGTTGAGTTAGTTAACTATTTTTATCATTTTTATTTCTTTTTTTTGGGGGGGGGGGAGGGGTGAGGACAGTGGCTTCAGAGTGGTCAACACTGCATACTTGGGTCTGGTTGTCTCAGGCTAGGCTACTTTTTAATAAGCCAGTCTGAAGTGAGCTTAAATTATAAACCATCGTTCATCTATGCATAAATCTATGAATATGTACACATGTCCCAGTATCATAGAAATAAAGGCAAGATTACGTTTGACTTCAAATACGAACACCTTACGCAATAAACTTTAAAAACCTGAGCTAATCTGTATTTGCTTACAAAATGCCAGTCTGAGAAGGTCTGAGACAAACTCAAACTAGAGAAGTCGGTCGCCCGCGACCAATTGGTGTAGCCCCCAATCACCCACATTTTTCACTTTGGCTTATTTTTCATACAAAATCGTCTATAATTTAGTGAATTATGTTACCATGGCAACCAAAATCGATAGGCGGTGTTTCTAACCACTACCCATATACATACCAAATTTAAAAGAAATAGCTTTCACTTGTGGCCTCGAGAGTGTCCGCAAGGAAATCTCTAGGGTGGCGGCAGTGGTGGACGCGTGATGAAGCCAAATCTATTGTAGCCGACTTCGTAGGGGGGCTACAATTATAAAGCTACCATTCCCCAGTACTTTTCATAAAAATAAGAGCATGTACACATGCCCGGAGTAAACACAAAGGTTATTTTTGACATTAAAAAAATAGGTGTTCATTCAATCAAATATGCCACCATTTTGAACGACTTTGAACACGATGTAAGGAGCAGTCCTCATTGGCTATCATGTTTTGCAATGAAACAACTTGATCCTTCAACGCATTTTGTGAACAAACAACAAAATCTAGCAGGCTGGTTAATGGGTTACATTTCATTTTGGCTTCAATGATTTTATTTAGGGCAATTTTGAGCCAGTTGAAAGCAGATGACACCGGTTTGTGCATATATCGCGTTTTGCCGTCAAACCCTTCTCATCCAATGCAAAAACGTTTAACTGCAGCAAAGGCTTCAGCTGTTCCTCTGTTTCATGGTGGATGGAATCAATTGCAACATAAAAGATCACAGCCATATTTAAACCCTCCACCTTAACAAGGATTGCCCTCCACGGTTACGAGGGAAACTTCAAATGGAGTGACACTCAGCTGTGAAGAGTAAGTGGTAAGGGATCAGTTTGGGAAAAGATCTGTGGTTTCACCCTCTCAAATGGGTTTTCACTTTCACCCTGACAAAACCCTTACCATCTCAATTCTGGGCGTGGCTTCTGCACAGAGCCCCGCCTCTATGATTTTTAGGCTGAAACATTTTCAAGAATTTCCCCTCCATCTACTTCTTAATGTTTCCCCACCCAGTCAATATTAAGTTCCTGCAGTAGAGGAGGCTGCAGTTTTAGGACGGAACTTTCAGGACCGCAGCTGTAGGAACCGTTACCTGACCAAGCGTCAAATAGCGACAAAAGGCTTTTGGCATCCTTATTTGACGTTTATGGTTAGGGTTCGGGGTAGAGTTAAAGGTTTGGGGCTCTAGGACTTTTTCGTGCCCGGACTTTTTGTCCCCCAAGGAATTTTCATCCCCCGGACTCTTCGTCCCCGGACTTTTCATTCCCATGAATTTTTCGTCCCCAGACTCTTCGTCTCTGGATGGTTTATCCCCAATAATGCTTTGCACTCTTCCTGTTTTATAACACTACCCCTAACCCTAACCTTAACCCTTATAATAGTCCTCAGGGACGAAAAGTCCAGGTACAAGGAGTCCAGAGACAAACAATTCGGCAACAAAAAATCCGGGGACAAAAAGTCCTGTAACCAAGATTAGGGGATAGGGTTTGTTTTAATGCTGGCATCAAATGAGAGTTTTGTCGTGTAACGATGGTTGGTCAGGTACCATATGACGAGTCGGTAGGTGGTGCTGTGGCAAAAAAAAACTTGCGTCCTAGAAATTCGGTCCAACAACTGCGGTCCTGAAACTGCACCCTCCTCCACTGCAATTACACTCTACTCTGCCCATGGGACCCTTCCATGATCATGTTGACCCCTCTTTGGGGGAGTACCCACCTACTAAGATTTTTGCCCCAATAATCATCACAAACTCATGCTTTCATGATAAAACGATTCTTATTCTACCCAGTCACCTCCTTGAGCGATGACAGTGTGGTTCCATCGTCGCCAATGGGTTTCCACCAGGTTTCCACCCTCACCACGACAAACGCCTACCAACTCAATTCGTTGCGTGGCTTCCGCACTAAGCCCCGCCTCTGTGATTTTTGCAACGCAATGAATATCCGCCCTACTGTGACTTCGGTAGCCATTTTAATTTGATTCCTCAATTGCTTCTGAGGCTTGTGGACCAATTGGCGCAAGCTAACACTAGGAGACTGAGGCCAAGATAAAGCGGTGAGAATTGCTGGCCTTTTGATCTTGTTCTGGTGTTCTACCTTGTCGTATTTCAGTGGTTCTGAGTTCATTAAACATATTTGAATTTTGTGCAAGCTACGTTGCGTAATAGCAAACGGTACAACGGAACATTGGCGAAGAACCGCTGCTTTTTCGATTGAAAAAGAAGAGTAGCTAGCCAACGTTATCTGGCTAGCTACAGAGGGAAGCTCGCTACGTTTCTTTCGCTGATGCGCTGCTAACTTCGCAAACGTTAGCACCTTACGAGTTGGCTAGCTCGCTAGTTTAAGAATTCAACTGTAAATTGTAAACAGCTGCGCGTGGTTGGCAATCAGTTGGCGTTCCAGGTCCGTGTGTTGTGTAGCTAGCTAGTGTAGGAAAGCAACGACTCCAACATTAGTCCATAATTAGTGGTAACTAGCTACCTAGACAGCAGTTATTTCCTTATCCCGGTGTTAGCCGGCTAGTGACAAATGGCATTCTGCCAGATTATTGAGCTATATTAACTGACTAGCTACCAAGAGGGAGAGCTTTCTTGACCCTTTTGCCTGGTGGCTAGACTGGTTGGCAGTGTGATTTTATGAATAGTATTGACCTACTATGACGGTAACTCACCCCACAACTTAGTAACGGCAGCTATCAGCACCAATGAAAGTTAGAGCGATGTTAACGAACGCTTGCAAGCTATTGTCTGTTATCGCAAACTAGCTAGTTAGCTAGGAAACTGTTAGCTTTATTTCCGGCGTGTGTTTGCTGGGCACGTCGTTTATGAACGAATATGACCAAAAAAAAACCCCTGAAAAAAAAAAACAGACGCGGGTAGCCAACTAACTCTGTGTGGCTGGCTTGTTTGCGTTCTTTGCAACAGCAAACTAGCTGGCCCCTCTAGTGATTAACGTTAGCACTAGTTAGCTTGACACAACAGCAATTAACTTGCGATCTATATCCGTAAATATAGCTGCAAGCGGTAATTTCGGGGTTCAAGCTAACCGTCCGTCAGAAGCTGGAAGTGTTCGATTTGGACCTGGTCAAATGTGATATAGATGGAAACAAAAAATGAAATCTCACTTTTCGCATTTTCAGAAATGGAACAAATTCATTAATTTATAGCACAATTTGCATTAGACCCACACCTATGTTCTGTTGCGCTATCACCCCCTATTGTTCAATTCAATTCAATTCAAAACAATTGGGACGGTTTGTTTACACAGCTTAATTGAGAATATCCACTAAGACCTCATGAACGTAATACTCACCAAGTTTCATTTTGATCGATCCAACTTAACTTCACATTAAGGCTCCTGAAAGTTGATTGGACTATCTCTGGCCAGTGGCAGCCATCTTGTTTGGACAATCAACTTCATCGTAAGTGAGCCATGAGACTCTCAAAGTTGATTTCATCAGACCCGTTTGCGAAATTAGGAGATTGTGCCCTTTGCAACGTGCTTGGGCTGCAGGATTGGGGCCAACAAAACCAGAGCCTGGTCTTTCTTAATGGGGAGATGCGTATTGCTATTTTTTTCACGCAAGCAATGGTCTGGCTTTACTTGATTTGACTCTATACGTTAGGAGGGTGTTCCATAAGCCCTGGCAGTTGGCGATTTCGCAGATTATTCAGCCCTCCTCCGCCGACTTCTTTCCTGACGAATTTAAAAGTTTTTTGGTGAGTTTTGACGTGTTTTATTTCGACATACGCCT